>VZSR01002340.1:2781079-2982704 GCA_013398615.1 Brachypodius melanocephalos
GGTTGTGAGGTCCCATCCTTCTTGTTTCTCCCTTCAGTCCACCGTTGTGTGTGCTGTTGGGCTGGAGGTTGTCCTTGGTCCACAGAAGAAAAAGGATTTGTTTTGTTCCACTACTCTGTGAAGAGAGCTCACCAGCACTAAATATGAGGCTCAGAACTACATCTCTAGGAAGCACAGAATCTGAAAATATGAAAGCTAAATCTTAAGGCATCAGCACAGAGGTGAAAGTCTTACATACATGCACAGCTGAGATGACCTTCTCCCTCTTCCATCTGGGCCCTCACTGTGGTGCCTCAGAGAAGCAGACGTTGTGCTCAGTGACATCCACAGCACAGACATGGAAGGTGGTGATATGCAGGTGAAGAGTGGAAACAAACAGAAAGAACTTGAGGGAATTTTTATCTTGTGCTCCTTCAGTGCCTAATAACATTAACTGTGAGATGCTACAGGAGTTAGCTCAGACTCTCTGTGGGTGGGCTCCTTGGGCAGGGACATAGCCAGCCTTGTCCCCTGGTTTGTGTCACCAGCTTGTTGCTGGCTTGTGGAAATGTGGTGGACTTGTGTCAGAGGGGCCTCACAAGAGGAGATAGTGAGGATGGCTGGTCCAGCTGTCATTGCCCCCTGCAGCCACATGCAGAAGGAAAAGAGAAAACTGACAAGCCACAGATAGGATCAGGCTGTTTCCAGGAGCAGATGTGGAGCTGCAATTGTTGGCTGCATGGAGGGGATCCACACCCTGTGCAGCTGCTGGTGCTGATGGCCACGTGCTGCATGTCTGTAAACTATCTGCTCCTTGCTGAGGCTGGGAGCTGCCCAGACTCCTGGCACCTCCCTGGGCACTCATGCATGGGAATGCAGGCAGAGAGCACAGCTCAGCCCTCTCCTCCCAGCTCAGATTTGGGAGTGATTAATGGACAGTGCCTCCAGCACTGCCTTTGAGGATTTTGCCTCTTTTCTAGACAGTCTGTAAAACTTGTCTGGAACATGAAGGAGAGAGGAGGAGGGTTGAATGAACTGTAAATATGAAAGACTTGAAAACTTGCCCTCTCTCCCAGGGAAGGAAGTATGGAAGCAAGATGCAGATTGAGTCATAAGGAATTGAGGGGATACCTAAAGAAAGGAGAGATCTTGAGGTGCCATCAGCACACAGGATGTCTTTCTGTAGAGGAGGTTTCTCTATGGACATGAGAAGGTCCATACAAACCTCTCCTTGGTTTAAGAACTGAAAAAAAAAGTTACTTTGGGAGTATTGTTCAGCCACTCTGGAGTCCCTTCCTGGGATGCACTCCCAGGTTCACATCCTGCCCATGTCCCACGCCTGTGCTGGGGTGAAACTGTCCAGATTTTAGCCCCTGTCACAGCTTGTTCTCCATGGGCAGCAAGAGCCTAAAGGGTGTGTTCCAGCCTGGATCTGCCCCTGTATATCATGAGGTCCAAGACTTCTGGCTCATCAAGCATCATGGCAGGTAGAATCTCACACACAGAGCAAACTACCCAGGAAAGGAACTGGTGCACAAACACTGCCAAGATGGAAGGGGTAAACCCCTATTATGAGAGCCTGGAGGGTGGACTGAAGGTAGGGGAGCCTCCTCCAGGGAGGGAGAGGCTCAAAGCTAAGGGCTACAGAGTGCTCATGGCACAGAATTGTATCCTTTAACTGAGACACCAAGTTCAAGAGAATTTCAATGTGTTTTGTGGAAAAAGTAATGTTTGTCCTACTCCAACATCCCTCAGGATGGTTCATGCCATTGGCAGAATACTGCACACTCTCACATTTGGGTTTTTTTTACTCAAAGACCCAAACTCTGGTTTTCTATTCAGGTCCCAGTTGCACACAAGTACGTGGCTACCCTGACAACTCTGTTTTTCCTATGTATCTTGAAGGTTCTTTTATTTCCTGAGGAATCTCTGCAATGAACTCAGCTCTTTTTGTCTGCTGGCTTTATGTCCAAACATACTTGATTTTTTTCACTTTTTTTCTTATGTTTACTCAGGAAGACCCATCTGAACACCAGACCTCAGCAGGCTTCTAAGCTTTTCTGATCCTTGACTCTTGTCCCTTCTCTCGGTTTGCAAATCCGTGCCTGACTGCATGACTCTGCTGCTCCTGGACTGCTCTATGCCACTGCTGGCAGTACAGCCCCTGCAGCCCCTTCTTCACCTGTCCTGTGGAGAGATGTGCCCTCAGGGCCAGATTCACACTCCGATGTACTGTAAAATGTTAGGAGCTCAACCACGCTCAGCAATAAGCAGATTGCTAAAACTGAATCCACTTTGCTTCCACTCTAGCTGTTTCATTTGTATATTGGGATGTGGCAGACATTCACTTTTTGCTTGTCAAACCCAGTTGTTTTGCACTTGAAAAGCCCCTTTGTCCCCCCTGTCCTTATTGCAGGCCTGAGGTTGGCTGTAGGGACACCACAAACTCACTAGCAGGGTCTTTACACTGCCTACATTTTAATGGGATCTGCTGTACACTGAGGTACTCCTTGGTGCAGCCCTGTGTTGTTTATTTGTGTCGTAGAAGATCACAGCTAGGCAGCCAAAACTTGAAGAAATACCTTTGTCTGAAACAGAACAGCACACATGGGTAAAATGTCATGCTTAAAATCAGGAAGACAGAACAACCATCGTGATGTGGTTTTGTTTTGATTCATGGACACATCAAAAATGTTCTGAGTATAAGTTGAGGCAAAAAAAAAAAAAAAAAGGACAAATCTTCCAGGTTTCTTATCAAAACTGAAAAAGCAAAACTGAGCACTTTGTGTTGACCCAAGTCAACTTGGTAGAAGTATTTGTTTCTCTGTAGTGATAAAAGCCTATTGAGATCGAGGTAGGTTTTCAAAACAACAAAATTCATTCTGAAAGGAAAAAAAGTGAAGAAAACCCCACATTGTTTTCCCTCAAAGACTGCCTTTTCTGTAGTTAAATTCATCATTAAAAATATCAGAAATAAGAAATTTCCATACACAAAAAGGATCATCTTCAGTTTCAATTGCAGATTTTCCACATGAATTTGTGAATACACTAATCTTCTCTGAAGTTCTTTTTCTGATGGATTTACTAGTAGTAGATCATCAGCTTTTTAGATGGCAAACATTGGGATACATTACAAGTTTGCTCAACCCCCTGTCAGAGAGGAGCCTTCTATCTTTCCCTCCCTGATGGCACCTTCTCAGATACAGAGCAGGACTTCAGTGCAAGGTGCAGCCATCAGTGGATAGGGCTCTAGCTCAAAACCAAAAAAAGTGAGGTTGATTTACACCAAATACTCCTGCTCCCAGAGTAAGTTACTGTCCCATGGGGGTAAATTACTGCTCCACGGAAGGATGGGATGGGACTAACAGGCTGTACTAAATGAGACCTGGCACTTTCAGAGTCAGCAGAGGTAACTGCTCTGTTTCTGTTTAGGAACTTTATTCCACAAAAAGTCTTACGTGACTTTATCTCTTTGTCCCCTGGGAAGCTATTGGCTCTGCAGTGATTGGGCTTGTTTCCAAATCAGGGGAAGAGAACAGTCACTTTGGCCAGGGGGTGTGTTGGAAGTGTCTACAGTGATAGGTGAACAGGCCAGGCTTGCCTCTACCACAAGGTTGTTTTTCATTATACTGTACACAGGCACAGCAATGGTCATTTCATTACACTGCTCCAAACCCACATCCTTGGGGTTATCCCTCCTCTTCCTACAGGCATAAGAACAGGACATCTTGATCCAATGAACCAACCTAGGTTTAAAGGGAGGAGTGCCCTCTTCACAGGTGCTTATGTAATGCCACATGCTGTCACATGGTTTTGGGTTGTCCTGCTCCCCCTGTTTTGTAGCCAGATTCTGTTGCAAGCTTCGTGCCCAATTTCAGGGCTGGAGCAGAAGTGCTGAGTGATGGACTCCAGAGGCTGCTCCAGGGCCAGCTGCCCTCTAGTACTTCTTGCTGGTAGGCACCTGCTCTGAGACACTTTTCCTCCATGAGCTGGGAAGAAAGACCTCTAGAGAAGATGGGGAAGTACTGTCTCCAGCTGAGAAGCAGGTCCTTGGCCAGTAAAGCTGAATCAGATGGCTGCCTTTGCCATTGCTTTGGGAATCCATGGCTGAAGGCATCACTGCAGCTTCCTAAGTCCTCTGATCTATGAAAATTAATCACTGAGCTTATCCTTGTGCTTCTGAAAGGTCCTCCTTCAGAAAGCTCTGAACTATACCATGGGAAAGGTTAAAAGAACATCTCATCTCTCTTTTTTTGATACCAGAAAGTACAAGTAAAATCCTTCTTTTGAGAGATTTTACCTAAATTCTCACTTAGTGGCACCATAGTGTTGTCAAAAGTTCTTCATCTGGTAACAATGTGGGGTCTCCTGATGAAGCCAAACTTAATTAATGACAACAGTAATGAAAACATGCTGCAGCTGGATTTCACAGCTGTACTTAGTTTTAGAACCATATATAGGCACATTTAGTAATTAGTGAACAGAAGGATGAGTAAGTGTCATGGGAAATAGTAACTCATAACACTTTCAGAAAGCATTTATCCCTACTGACAGCTTCCATGTGTAGCTATGAACACACAACTTTCCTTTTCCAGTGACCAGGCCATCAGACATGGGGTGGGACTAAATTCTCTTGCCAGTGACCTCAGCAAGACTGCTGGTGTAGTGCAACACCACTCTGGTTTTCTCCTGCTTGTGTAGGGCAGCTGCAGCATAGGTGGAGCTCAGTTAGGATGGAATAACTGGAATAACCGGGGCAAGGGGCTGAAGCGGCTTCAGAGACTCTGAGAGGGAGCCAAGGCTGAGATCCAGCACTGCTAGGTAAGGCAGGGAGGGACATGGGCAATCTCCTCCCTGCATCCACCCTTCTCTGTTTTAAATTGATATTTGTATCACTGCCCCTTTCTAACCTGGTTAGAACTAATTCTAGCTTGATTTTTGAGCTCTGAGAACATGTCTTGAGATTTCCTTCTCTAATGGGCAGTGACAGAGGTACAGTTGATATTCAAATAATGAAAGCTGAGTTTTTCCACCCCTAGGAGTGGAGGTTTCAAGAAAGGTTTTAAGAAAAAAAATCTACAGCAGTCCCATGGCTGTATGATAGGATGTGTTCATAGGGGAGAGGCTCCCTGGTCATAAACCTGGAGAGAAGGAGAGAAGTACCAACCTGCTCTCCAAGTTCCTTGCAGCTGTAATGTGTGGTGGGGTGAATTCAGCAGACACATCTAATCTCACTCCATGGGCTTGTCTGATTCCAGCCTAAAATTCTTCCTAAAATAGGAAAAGCAGAAGAGATCCATGTTAATAGTTCAGGTGGGAATCCAGCCACAAACATGTCATTTGAGATCTTGCAAAGGTGTTAGGTTAGGAGTTAGGTTCCATCAACAAAAAATAGCTCATAAAACTGGAATAACTTTTATTAGCTGACTTTTGAAGGCATACATTGTCAAGATGTCAATCTACTAAAAAACAGATAGAGATTGAAAACTGCTTAACATGTATAACTAAACAAAACAAAATGAAAAAAACCACAAAAAACCCAAACAAACAAACAAAAAAAACCCACCACAAAAAAAGCCTCCATTCTGCTTTCTCAGGTAACTATTTGTCTCCAGAAGTTGGACCTTCAAAAAAAACATCAACTATTGGGAGAAATATGATGCAATAGCAAGATTTGGCAACATCAAGGATACAAAAATATTCTGAACAATGTGAAACTGTGAAGATTAAACACTAGATGGAGTAGTTGGACTAGAATGAAATTGAGATGTGTAAAGCAACTCTAGTAATAGAGCCACTGTAAATATTTTGAAATCAAGGGCTTAGTAGCAAGGCACAGCACACCAGAACACATATCTCCAGGAGTGCCAGTTCAGGGAGTTGGACATATGCTGCTGGATTCTTGCTCTAAAGAAAAAAACACCAGAAGGGCTCTCCCTTCAGCTTCTCTGTTGTGAAGTCCTGAAGTCTCGGCACAAAGAGGTAACAGGTTGGCTCTGCACGTTGCTGAGTGGCAGACATCCCTCAAATAAACAGCAAAGCAGCATGACACTGTGCTTCTCTCAGGTGTAAGAAAGGAGGTAACTCTCTCCATGGGCTCCTTCCTCCATGGGCTCCTTCCTCCATCTTCTTTTTCCCCCCCTCTTTTTCTCACTATCTTAGGTTGTACTAGTTTGAGAGATATTGGTACTCCTGCTTCCTTAAGCATGTCTCATGCCCACCCTGCAGCTTTTCTCTTCATTCCATTCATTCTGGGGACATTGCTGTCTGTGCAGCTGCTCACTGAGCCCAGCTGGAGAGCTGGTACAGTAGAAGACTCACCTGATCAAAAAACCAAAGGGACATAGTTTAAGGAGCCTTCAGCCCAGAGAAGGGAAGGTGCTGCGGGTGTCTTATTGTGGCTCTCCAGTACTCAGAGGGCTCCTGAAAGAAAGAAAGATGGGGACAGAGTTTTTAGAAACGCCTTTCATGATGGCACATGGGGTAATGGTTTTAAACTAAAAGAATGTAGATCCAGAGTAGGTATAAGGAAGAAAACTTTTAGGATGAGGATGGTGAGACGCAGCAAAGGCGCAGCAGCTCCCTGTGCCTGCTCTCTGTCAGGAGCTCCCAGTGCCTCAGCCACATGGACAGGACAATGTGCAGTCTGTTTGGGGAACAGGACTCTGGAGGCCTAAAACAAACTGTCCCCAGGGCCAAGGACAGTGCTGGCCATTCTCTCCTGCAGACAGCCCTGTGAGGACGGCATCGCTCAAGAGCAGCAGTTGGTGAATGTGCTTTTGACCTTTTCAACTTATTGTATTGGTATCTAGCCAAACAATTTGAGTTCATCTGTAGTGTGCAATACCCAGGAAACAGAGTAATGACATATATGTTTCCTAGCAAGGAATAAACTGCCTTTTGTGGAGAAGTAAATCAAGCCTTTGCTGCTGATGGCCAGATGCCCTCCTTTGCTGTGCAAGCAGTGAGAGGAGCAAAGAAAACCCTAAAGGGGCTCAGAAAGAGGAATGTACAGTTTAAAAATCTTCCCTTTTTCTTCCTTGTGGGTCAAAAGTAGATCCTGACAGTGTTACTTTGTGGATGAAATCCTGGCCCCACTGTAGCAGGGGGTTTGAAACTGACAGCAGCAGGGCCATCACTTCACCCCATGTAGTTTGGAGTCTTCTTTAGCTCAAAAGACAAAGCCCAAAAGTTTCTCCAGGGATGCTGATCACCAGGTGTCAGCCTCTCTGACTCCTCTGTGTGTAATGATTCTATGATTCTGTGATCTTCAGGCCCAGTTTTCCTCCAAGGATTTCTATATTCCTCCCAAAGGACAGAAGCCCAGACCCGGCCATGGCATGCTGTGTCTGCAGCAGCAGTGCGATCCTGACAAGATGGTCAGCTGGCAAAGTCAATGTCCATGGAAACCTGTTTAAAAAAAAAAAAAAAAGGCAGTATTCTCATATTCAAATTATAGTGTTCAAGAAAACAGTTGAATTCAGTTAACAGGGGTAGATGTTCCTGGACTTTTCTTTTGGACATTCTGTTTTGGTTGGTTTGTTTGTTTGTTTTCTGGACTTTTTTTTTATTTTCTTAGACTTTTTGTTGGAAAAGTAGGATTTTTAGCTACTTGTTGTTTACACATCAACATGGCAGCATGTCTGAGGTAAGGTTCTCATTGCCCATAGTCATTAATGCTACAGTTGCCAATTATCTCCTTCTTAAGAGCTGGGAGACACTGCGGATGGTAAAGAAAGATATTTGGTGTATTTGGTGAGACAGAACTTGAATTTCTGAGCTAAAGAAAATAATCCTTCTCTGTGAGGCTGGTTAGGCTTGTGAGCTGTTGCCCAGAGAGACTGAGGAGCCTCAAAACTTGGACATAGCCCTGGCCCAACCGCTCAGGCAACCCGAGCAGATTATTGTACTTGTGGATTTTCAGAGATCCCATTCAACCTCACCAACTCCGTGATTCTGTGGTTTAAAACACCCATCTTTTTATGTACACAAACCTGGGCTGCCTCTTTTGGTGCAGATCCATGCTTCCCTTTGGATCTTTGCCCAGCAGCTGCTCACAGCCCTGGGAACTGTGCAGGTGGCTTTGCAGGTGACTGTGCAGAGGTTTGGCAGAAGCTGATCTCACAGGGTGCCCAGCTGCCTGCTCATCCTATCTTCTATGAGATGCTCATCAAGACAGCATTCAGTTTCCCATGAGAGGGTACTCTGGAGGTGGAATGCCTTCTTCCTGTGTTGATCCTGGGGAAATGTCTCTGTCAATACAGACAAGCTCTCATTATGTGCTTGAGGTACTGGAGTTGCCACTTACAATACAAAGCCTGTTTACAACTTGTATTCTGCTTCCACCTTTCTCTAAGCCTTCAGCAATGCCCAGTCTTCATGATGGTGCTCTGTGCAAGGAGGAATCCCATGTGTTTCTCATTCTTCCTTTCTGTTTCTGGCTCTGTTGTGAAAGTCCTCAAGTCCAGTGTCTGCTTTGGAGTTATTCGGATGGTATGGTTTGTTGTGTTTGTTGATTGACACAAGTATTTATCCAGTCTTTATGTCATATTCCTACCCCCAAAAACTGTGGGACTAAAATTTCTCTTTCTCATAGGAGAAAGGTATAAACTTGACCCACATTGAGTCCCGACCTTCCCGTCTCAACAAAGATGAGTATGAATTCTTCATTAACTTGGAAGGTGAAAACGTCCCAGAACTGGACAAAATCATCAAGTCCTTGAGAAGTGATATTGGAGCAACAGTCCATGAGCTTTCACGAACAAAGAAGAAGGACACTGGTAAGGATATGCTGGCAGGGTTAACATTGACACTATGGGCTATTTATGTCACACACTGAAATTACTTGTTTTTCCAGTAGGAAAGGAGATCCTCTTGGATCTTTATGGCTACATTTCTCTCTCTCTATTTTCCCTATACTGTAATTTTTTTTAATTTGGGGATTTTCTGTCAGTGTAAATTTTTGCCATGATTCAGACTAGGTCTCCTGGGAGGCTCTGCCACCCACTTTGGTGGGAATAGGACTAAGTCTCCGTTAGTGTAAGAAATCCCAGGGAGGTCAGTGGCAGTTCTGCCTTTGGAGGGAAAGAAGGAAAGATTTTGTGAGTTGTTCATGCTCCTAATTCTCAGAGATTGCTGGAGTTGAGCCTGCTTGGTGCAGTGGTGGCTGTTCAGCAGATAGTCTGAGACAGAATGCCTCTTCAGATAACAGATGTGATTTTAATAGGATTTCAGACTTTAAATACTTTAGGTCTGGATCTTCCTCTTCCTTCCTAGGAACAACATGAAAGGACATTAATACCTTATTGAGATCAGTGCTGGTAATCCTTTTACCATTTCCTTTGTGTCCTACCCATGACATTACATTTGAAGATAAAAAAGAAGAAAGCAGATTTTCTTTGGAGTCAGTTTTCTTCATTCATAGACAAAGAGACAAAAGGTTGATTAGGTGATTTATGATCATGTCAGATTGAAGAGGTTCACTTTTGGGGGCTTTTTTATTTCCAGAAGAAAGCGACAGGACCTACCAGAGCTTAACATTAATTTTTCTAGTTACTATGAAGAAGTTAATAATGCACTTCATTAAATAATAAAATTGTCTATAAACATATGCCAGTCAGACAGAGATGCAGCTCTAAATATCATCCAGGAAAGTCTTGCGTGTGAAATTCTGACCTCACAGAAGTCAAAACTCTTGTGGTCAGCTGTAGGATTAGGATTTCACTGCATGTTACTGTGTTGATCAAAGGAGTTTTTTGAGCTAGATTATCCTGTCAGTGCTTCAAAAAGGGACTTGATCCTCTTCTGTCTGAGAGGATAACTTGTGTTTGTTTGTTAGTTTCAGCAATTCAGAAGCACTATAAAATGGGAACAATTTATTGCTAAGGAGAGAGAGGAAGATTGATATTTCTTTTTGCCCTTTCTCTTTTTTTTTTTTTTTTCAATTTCAACTCCTCTCATGAGTAGTAAGGGTCCAGTCAAACTGAAATCCCCAAAGGACCATATTTTGAAAGGTCAAACAAGCCTTGCTTAGGGGATGAACTGTGGGTGGCAAATCCTGGGTGGAGGCAGCTACAAGGGCAGAGTGAAATGGGAACAGCCCAAGCTGTAGGAAGTGTGGTGAGATGCTGTCCTTTATCAGTGATGGCATTAACAAATAACAGGCCTTGTGGTGCATTTTAGGCCAGCTTGTCTTTCAAATGTATCCTCCTGGCAAATCTGGTCATAGTCCACAGACACGCTTGTGTGAAATCTTATTCCCAAAACACAGAACAAGAGCACTATGCCTCCAGGGAGCAAAATCCCAGGGAGATGGTTTATGGGGATGTTGCCACACTCGTCTCAGTGGGCAGGTAAAGGCTGGGAAGGTTTTCTTCCAGAGCCAGTCTGGAATCCCGTAGGATTGATTCTCTACTGCTGCCTAAGATGCTTTGATTTCTTCCCTGCTAAGGATTTTGCTCCTGCTCATGGCTGGAGAAAGAAAAACCTTATTTTTTTTTTTTCCAGTGGAAAGCACACAGTCCCATTCTTGGAAGACTGCTTTGTAGGCACTCAGAAGAAACTTCTTTATTCTGTCTCTTCTGTATAGCTCAGTGTTAAACAACGTGTGTATGTGCTTTAGTGGGCAAAGGATAAAGGAATGGCTTTTTCTTTTTTCTTTTTTTTGGGGGGGGTCGTCTTAGCTGTTTTTAGTATCTTGTCTTAACTAAATGCAAAATTTAATTGACACATTCAAGTAGTTACAAATATGAGATTTGGATCAACAGTGTAATTTTAGGTGAGAGCAGGCCAGCAAAATGCTCTAAATCCAAATGTAGCTTTAGAACTTCAGATGAGAAGGGCTGACAGTCACTGGGCTAAAAGCTCTTTGTGTAGATGGACAGATTCGTTGTAAAATCACAGTGAATCTCTTAATGTCTCTTTTTGGAAACAAGATGTGTATCTGCAGTCCACTTGGAGCCCATGAATAAAAGTAATTAAATATTATTCTGTTGCAGCATTAGGGAAATGCAGACAATTTATTGCATTTCTGAAACAAGCTGGGAGCTGAGGATCTGTAGGGGCCTTGTTTGCCTGAGGCTGGCCAGAGCATTTGAGGCTGTTTAAGGAAGGGCTAAACCTGGGCCTTGAACTGCTATAAATTGCATAGACCTGTCTTTGACCCTCCTCACAATGGTCCAAGTGGAGGATTCTGCAGAAATCCTCACTGCCCCTGCTTCGCTGCCTCTCGTATAAATGGCTTATTAGCATTCTGCTCAGCATTTGACCCCACGGTAATTTGGTCACCACTTGGGTGTCCAGCACCATGCCATAAATGCTGCTGTTTCACTTACAGACAAATCAATACTTATTACTGATCAGCCCACGTTTGCTCCTCAGACCTTCACAGAGGCCCAGTGTTGCAAGAGCTGGCCCTGGCAATTCATTAATGGCTGTGCAGACAGACGGCGAGTCTGGAGAACGAGGAGGATGGGGCAAACAAAATATGGCATAGATTCAGCCGGGAGTAATTTGATTTGATCTTTTGAATAGTTTCTGGGAGGGCTGCGGACAGCATCCTGGCACACCACATCTAGGCAGAAGACCCACCAGTAGCCTTTTTTCACCCTGGCCCTTGATGTGAGGGCTGTATGGACTTAATGCAGTGTTTGCCCCAGAACAGTGCTCAGAGTCTTTGATTCTTGTTTCTATGAGAGCTGAAAAAGCTCAGCAATTTCCAGGACCCAACTTAGTGACTTACACTGGTGCAAGCATCCCTAAGTCTCCTTGGCATTTACCTTTTAGAGTTTGCCACTTTCCTCCAACTCTGAAAGCTCAGAGCTGCTCTCATTTAGCTACTGCTGGTGTTTGGGTAGGCAGGATCAGGACTTCATGCCAGGAAGATGAGTTGCTTGTCCTGTCTAGGGAAAAAGCAAGCCACCCATCTCCACACCCAGGACTGACACCACATCGGCCTGGAGTCAGTTTGCCTTGAGTTTATAATGAGGTCTGCAGCAAGTACAAAAGCAGTCTTGAGAATAAAATATTTAATGAAAGTAAGTCAGTGTGGAAAGTCAGTCAGCAATGGTTCAAACCCTGCCCAGCAAGGCCATTCTTATTCAGGCCAGCAAAGCCCTGCAGACATCACTGCTGAAATCCAGTGCAGACTTCAGCCCCCACCAATTTTTCTATACAGCCTGGACCCTTCAGATCATGGTGCATCCCTGACAAGAGTGGTTTTCTCTCTAACACTGACAAATCCTTTGCTTTGGGGCTGCCAGGCAGCTTTTTTCCCCCAGTGCCTAACACAAAACCATTCACCAATGTGCCAGGCTGGTAGTGGGGGGTCTGAAGCACAAAAGAATGAAGCAATTCCCCACCATCACACAAAGCTCAGTGATACAGACAGACAGAAAATGGGCAGAACATGGTGTAAGCAGAGACCCCTCTCTGTGGATCAAACACACCTTTTTCTGCTCCCACCTGTGATTAGTTTAAGCGAAGGGGTTGGAGGTGCAGGAAACTTTCTGATAGTGAGGAGTGAGAGAGTTTCTGGGGCAACTAAGAGAACCATGCAGCGGCACATCCAGCAGCAAGGAAATCCATTTGGGAACCTTCCTGGGTCTGCTGCTGCCATCTAGTGACTTGCTCGGGTCTGGATTTTAGGGCAAAGGGAAGCTCGCGCATCCTGGAGAGGGACGGACCGAATCCCACTTCTGCTGGGGGGGAGAGGGGAGGCACGGCCGGGGGTACCGCTGAGCGCATCCCGGGATCTTCCTGGCCAGCAGCCGCCGGCTGCCTGCTGGAAACACATGCGGAGGCGCCCAGGATGGAGCCAGGCTGGCGACGGGACAGCAGTCAGGGGAGTGGGCGCTCTCTTTCTCTCTCTGGGTGGGCCCCCCAAGCGAGCCCTGTAAAGCTGCTGTTGCTGCTCCAGCGCCTCTGGGCAGGTGCCTGGCGGTGCCACAAGCGCCCTCCGTGCTGTGAGGATGGGCACAAAGCACGGCTGAATAGCCCTGGAGACAGAGATCCTCTTATCCTGTAGGTGGTCCGTCAGGTCTGGGATGAGCTCCATCACCAAGGCGCTGCAGGGAGTTCATTCGGTAGCTGCTGGCCCAGGATCAGGTTCACTCGGCACAAGCCCCGAAATAAGACGGGGAGGGATGGCCGAGCAGCAGCGCTCCCAGCTGAGCAGAGAGCCGCAGAGGGAAATCAGCTGTTTTCCAAGCACTGGCTTGGAAACTCCATTTGCACACCCATTTGTACGAGAAAGTCTCTCAATGAATTGCAAACCTTTTACTGATAGAAGCTGCCCCTGTACAGTCCTTGTATGGAATTACCATGAAGATGCTTGACTTACTGGCTTTTTATCTCAACACATCACATCTGGAAATCCCTGTGATTGCTCTTTGTCCTTCACCTTATGTCCTTCTGTAATGAGAGGGTCACTTGGGCATTACACTCTGTGTGGCCAACGTGGTCCCTTCTCATGTGCTGGCTGTGCCTGAGACAGTGTGTGTAGAATATGAATTACAAGGCAATAGAGAACCTGACCAAGAAAGTTAACTAAGTTAATGCATTATTGTGTAATGGATGCAGTGATACACTGCTAGTCTGAAGTATTGGAATGCCATTTATTGTTTTGTTTCAGAATCCTAGCTCAAGTGGGGCCACTGAGAAAGAGTGTTTCAGATAGTCCAAAATTCTTTATCCTTTCTGTGGGGTTCCTTGTCATTCCTTTGAAAGGGATTATTCTGGCTTATTGTGAAAATCTTCTGCATTTTGATAAGTCAAGAGACCAGAAGTTATAAACAGAAAATCATAAACGTTACAAGCCAGCTCTGAACCAAGCATCAGATACTCTTGATGTTCTGTCTTCTTCCAACAATGTAAACCAATCACAAATTCAAGAAAACTTGCTTGGTTTGTTCTTGTTTCCTGCTACAGTGAAAAGGATTGAAAGAATTTAGCCCCTTGCCTATGTTTCTGTATATATATGCTGAGAAGATGAAAATGTCAGAAGAAGGCCCAAAATCAAGTAACAAAGAAGGATACCAGTCTCTATTTCTTTTCTGTTTTGCAGTGCCATGGTTCCCAAGAAGTATCCAGGAGCTGGACAGGTTTGCCAATCAAATCCTAAGCTATGGAGCAGAATTGGATGCTGATCATCCTGTAAGAATTATTTTTAGAATTTTTTTCTAATTATTTGCACTGATGTTTCTCTCATTTAAATTTGCTCTCCTTTAGTACAGATCTAGTAGACTAAATCTCATATGGTACAGGACAAGAAGGCTACCACATTTCTGGGGTTATAGACAGCCCAATCCCTGGTCATGGAGTAAATCAAACCAAAGGTTGCTATAATTGAGCAAATGCCAGGAGATCTTAAAAGTTGTGGTGGTTTTCAGAGCACAGGGCCACTGCAAGGACACATCTAGTCTTCCAAGGAGGCTCTGATGTAGTGATTTCAGACTCACTGACGGGAAAAAGAAGCAACATATCATAGTCCAGAGAAAAAAAGACTTTTTTTGTCCATGATTACGTACACATAATTTAGCTCAGTGTATTGTTATGTGGATGCTAAATCTGACATGGTACTTCTATGGTGAGACACGACAAAAGAAAAGTTTCTTGGTTCAAAAAGTTTGTGGTTCAAATGGTAACATCAGAAACTTTTTTTCATTGACTTAGCTGGTAAAAAAAAAAATTGTTTTGTGGTTTTTCAGTTTTATTCTGATACAAGAATATTTTCTGCCTCTATTCCCTCTCCAAGTAAACAACAACTTACTTTCATTTGTCAAAACACACTGAGTTCCATGCAGTGCACCAAAAATTGCTGCTATTAGTTTAATTGAGATAGGGTGATTATAAATGAATTACATGCAGTGCACCAAAAATTGCTGCCATTAGTTTAATTGAGATGGGGTGATTAGTCATTCACTACCTATTGCTTAATTCGAGACGTGTTATGTAGCATGTGCAATGATTCATGATGTTCACTGTGGTCATATGAAAGGCAGAATGAAAGGAGGTACACCGAGCCAATGGCCCCCTTGTGTGTCATGCAGGAATAGACCAAGATTGTGTTTGAAAAAAGAATCCAAAAAAAAAAGAAAAAAAGGAAAGAAAAATGCATAAAAAGGAATGAAGCATCTCTCCTCCAGTTCGTAGAATTAGTGAGCACTTGTGCCTTAGAAAGAAAGCCAGCTGCTGGGGTAAATAGGTGTGACGGTCCATAGAGTGCAGAAAAAGAGAAATTAAAGGAGCCCATGTTTTTAGTAGTTAAGTGATGCATGGAATTTAATCACAATGACCTCCATGACAGGTTGATCTTGGACAGAGCATTTTTTTGGCCGTTGGCTACCTCTTTTTGATTCACACTCTTGAATTTACATCCCGCTTCAGCTGCCTCCTGTACTTGGTTGTGTTTTGTGGCCCCTCAGTCCAGTTGTGCCATCCACCACTACGAGATGCATTTGTGGACTGCTTGCAGCACCCAGGGAGCTGTTCCTGTTTGCCCTGCAGAAGGGCATCCTAGCTTGGAAGGAGGATGTTTCTGCACTCCAGGTGGTGAAGGCACTCTTGCTCCTGAGGATATTTTAGTCTGAACAGTAGGCACACTGGGATAGGAGAACGGTTATCCCAGAGGAAGATTTAGAGGTTTTATTTCTTATCCTTGGTTTTATTGCTAATTAGCTGCAAAGGTCAAGCTCCCAGCCACAAGGTCTATTAGACATTCTTTGTAGTCATTAATTGCCTTCTTCAAATGGTTCAATTTGTACTACAAATAGGGGGTTTTGGCCTGCTAAATGGCTACTGATCCTCTAGCAGTGTGAAAATGAGCCACACTTTTAAGTGTGGTTCATGCTGAAAATCTGCCTAAAAGGTCCGATTGAGTTGATAAATGTGTTTCTAATGTGTTTTGATTCTTGTCGTCTAGAGCAGCCCAGCTGTGCCAGGGACAGCAGCAAGCTTCAAGGGAAACCAGAAGGGCATGATTATCCAAGAACTGATAATTCTGGGTTGCTCTTACTAGGAGCACCTTGTTGTTGCTGTAAAGGAACAAGTTTTGCTACCTTACAGGAAGTGGAAATGAGGAAAAAAAAGAACTTGGGTGAGGGTGGTGGGAGACTGTGGCTGGATGGCTGCTCCGGTGGCTCCGCAGCCCGGGAAGGAACAGCGCCTTGGGTGAGTGGAGCCTGGCAGAATGCAGGCAGCTTTCCCACCAACATTGCTGCACTTCTTGGATGCACCAGCCATGCCCGAGGGTGCTCCCTGGGAGAAAGGCTCTTCACCTCTTGCTTTTTTGCATGGGCTGACCGTGGCTGTTTCTCTTCAGGGGTTCAAAGACCCCGTATACCGGGCCCGGAGGAAGGAGTTCGCTGATATCGCCTACAACTACAGACAGTGAGTACCCCTGCATGGGCAGAAAGCAAGCCCTCATCTCCCGCCCTTTCCTAGGGTGCTCATCCTGCTGGCTATCCCTGCTTTTCCACAAGCATCCTCCTGCTCTTGGCTTTTCTCTGCCATGCGTTTAAATCTTCCTCTTCATGCATTTATCCCCAAATCACAGCAAAACAAAAGTAAATTGTTCCAGGCACATGTTCAGAAGGGACATCATCTCCCTCCTTTCCCCACAACACCCTTCTTTCCCAGCTTTGTTGTCTAATTGAGCAGCAGACTGTTGCTACTACAAAGGCCTGAGCATTGAATAAATCTGGTATTCCCCATTAAACCAGGACTGGGGGAGGAGTGCCTATCATTAACATTAAAGCAGGATCTGCATACACTATTAAAATAATGAATAACATATGGTCTGATGCTAATCCAGTGTCTGTTACCCTACTTTTATCATGTCTAATCCAGCTGCAATCAGCAGTTTTGGCTTTCATTTCCCAAGAAAAATAAATTAATAGACATGATAAATTCAGTTAGAGCAGGTTTATTTGATTGCTTTCAATGATCAGATCTGGAGGAGAAAAAAAATCTATTCCCAGACACATTCACATGTATAGATCAGTACTGTTGGGACTGGTAAAAACTGTGTTTGCAAAGAAAAAATTAGCATATATTGTAAATTTTGGGCTACACTTTGCACAGAATCAAAAGATAGCCCCTGAGCCAAAGCACTAATAATGTCATCCCAAAATGAGAGACAAAATTGAACTGGCTGATGGAAAGTACAAAATGTCAGGTGAAAATCTCAGAAACCCAGTTTATAGTTAGAAAATTTGGATAAGATTTTGTGTCCAGATGTGAACAGATCTAACGTCCATTCTTAGATATGCCACAGAAGATACAGAGAAGTGGGCAGGAGAGGCACAACCAAAGTTATCAGGCTTCACTGAAAAGGCAAGGGTTCTTAAGCTGTGAAGGTGCTACACAGCTGCAATGAGATGGGTCAGTGGTTGCTTGCCTTGTATTCTTCCTATCATTAGTTTAATTCTTTTCTGTATCCCTTCTTCTGCATCTGTTCTGTCCTCTTTCTTTGTGCTGTTTGCCTCCACTTTGCCTTTGCTTTTTTGCCTCCTTTCGTGATAGATTTACCCACTGCTTTTGTTGAATGCTCAATTTCCCTGACTTCTCTTTTCTTTGCTGTTAGCTTGCCTCTTCCCTCTGCCTTACTTTGCTTCTGGCCCCGTTGATCCCTAGAATTTTTTTAATTGAAATTTGAAAGGTTTTTAAATAGCTGCCGCCTGTAGCCCTGAAAGGTGGTGGAGGATTATTTAGGAGTGCTATAGGAACAAAAATCCCCCAGCAATCCTCATAATTCAACATGGTGTTTAAAGCTCCACAGATCAAGGAGAGCTGATACAGAGAGACAGAAAGTGATGGTTCTCCAGAGGAGCTGCCCTGAGGCTCAAGAAAATGTGAGGGAGTGGGAGATGGTGGGGAGTCATCGAGAGTTTAACAATGGGTTTCTGGGGCTTGGAAAGCTTCAGCATTATTCCAAGAGTGTTGTTAACCCTATTAAGTTACTTAAACCCCTTTGATTTTTCAAAGCTAAGGAATTGGTTATTCACAGGAGGCCAAACTGCATTGCTTGTGATGTACAACTCCTGTTAGCTTCAACATGAGCTGAGCACGTGGAGGCCTGAGGGTGGGATTTAAATCATAAGTACTCTTTACGATTATAAAAAGTCAAACTGGCTGGAGTCTGCACCTGTTATGACACAGAGCACAGATCAGAATTTCTCACCACTGCAACAGAGTTCTATGGAGCTGATGGTTTCATGCTTTTACAAAAGCAATTAATATAATGCTCACTAGAGCAAGAAGTAAAACAGCTCCTTCATATCTAGAAGGAAAAATAAATTGAAACCAACAGCCGGCAAGTATTTTTAGAAGAACACCTTTAAAAGACAAATAAGCACTGATTTATTTTTAACACAATAATGCAAAGAGCTGCCTAAAGGCCATTATAGCCAAGGTCAGTAGAATCCTTTCCAGCCAGTGCCTAGGCACGAGGTTCCTTTTGCACCTGCATGTCAGCCCAAAAGCATCTCCCCTTCTGCACCAGCAGCCCCTGGCCAGGTCTAGTAGAGCTGCAACAGCTGAAGAAGAATAAAAATCACTTTTAAGAATGACAAGTGGGAAAGGACAAAGAGCATGATGTTGATGGCATAGGACATTTTCTGTGGCTGCTATTGAGAGTATCCATTTTCTTTCTAGTGGCCAACCTATTCCTCGTGTCATCTATACAGAAGAAGAAAAGAAAACTTGGGGCATTGTCTTCAGGGAGCTGAAGACTCTGTATCCAACTCACGCTTGCTATGAACACAACCACGTGTTCCCACTGCTGGAGAAGTACTGTGGCTACAGGGAGGACAATATTCCCCAGCTTGAAGATGTTTCAAATTTCTTGCAGAGTAAGTTTGAAGCACCTAAAAGAACCAAATTAGAGTTGAATGAAAGGCCTCAGCTATCAGTGGGGGTGGTGCTTCCAGAGAAGGAAAAACAACCCCTGATTTATCAAAGGCTCCCTATGATGTCTGGGCACATCACTTAGCCTGTGTCCCAGCTCCTTCTCTCATGCTTCCAAGGGTACAACGGGACAGATGCTCAGATCCTGTGCTGCCGCTACACCTGAGCAGAGAATAGCCTGCAATTAAACTCTATTTAACATATGGAGATTTAAAAAAACCAAAACCAGACCATCAACAAACTTTTCCTGCTGTGAGGATAAGGATAAATCAAAGGTGTCAGCTGTTTTCCAGGCGCTGTCTGTCTGTCCCTTCAGGCTGCACGGGGTTTCGGCTGCGTCCCGTCGCAGGCCTGCTCTCCTCCCGGGATTTCCTGGCTGGGCTGGCGTTCCGCGTGTTCCACTCCACGCAGTACATCCGCCATGCCTCCAAGCCCATGTACACCCCCGAGCCGTAAGTACTCTGGCACACCAAGGGTGTAAAGCTGCAACACTCCCCCACCAGCAGGCTCATTCCAACCGGGAATAACTGCGTGGGACTCTGCAGCACCCCTGGGAACACAGCTAAAGGAGAGCAGCCAAGGGACTGCTCTCTTCTGAAAACATTTATGGAGCGTTTCGAGCCCGTTTAACAATCTGTGTCCGCTTCTGCAAGTTCTCCTGGGGCAGATGAGATAGTTTTGCTACTGAAGGCCTGCTCGTGTGGTGGCTGGGATGCAAGAGAGAAGGGCATTTAGCTAAGCTATTAGCACCCAAGTAGTGCAGCAAGGACTCAACCTGTTGCAAGAAAGCTTCTGGCAGTAAGATAGGAGAAGCCCAGACCATTGAACCCATCTCATTTTCATTTTGAAATGTTTCTCTCTGTCCCTGTCCATCGTCCTTTTCCACTAATTTTAAAAACAGATTGCTTATTCTGCTTCATATTGTTGCAATTCTTTCTTGTTTTGTTGCTTCCTACTTTCCGCAAACTCATTCCCCTTTCTTTTTCTTATTTTTGAGTCTTCTGATTTTCCTTCCTGCTTCTGTTTACCCCATTGTCATCATATCAGGCTGAAATGTCTTCCACAGACTTGGCCTTTTTTGGACATCTCATCCCCTTCCCCTTTCCATCTCACCAAATCACTCCTCTGTATTTGAAAAGTCTAACAGTCCCTGCTGCTGAGGGATGTATGATGCAAAAGCACAGAAAACCCTGGGGTTTGCAAGCATTTCCATCACAAGAATGATTTCAGAGCAAAATGTTTTCCTGTGAATGATACCTGCTGGAAGGAGCAAATGCAGATCACTCTTGACTGTTTGCTGGGTCTAGGGCATTCTTCCAGCATTGCTGGCCTTTTCCTGAATCACTGTTATTCAGATGTCATGTTTTCCTGCAGTGATATTTGTCATGAGCTGCTAGGACATGTGCCTCTTTTTGCTGATCCCAGTTTTGCTCAGTTCTCCCAGGTAAGTTACTCAGTGGTTATATTATTTATATAATTAATCACACAGTAATTCAGAGTATGATCCAAGAGCTGTGAAGGATGGTGCAGATTCACCTTTAAGCATACTGTGTAAGAGTGGCTGAGATGGTTTATTTATTGCTTGAAATCTGGACGCAATTCACGTAGGTGAAATAATAAAGTCCAACCCCAAACATGATCTTGTGTGAATTGCTTTTTGACAGGCCCTGTGAAACCATCATCTTAAAATCTTCCTGCAGATGTTGATCCTTCTGAGTGAAGTCACACAGCTCATGAGTCAGATGGATTATTACATCACCATGATATTCAAATGTTAGGGAAAGTGGAGATTTTGTTTTGTTTTCTGTTGAAGTGACATTGGAGGCTGAGAAAAGTAAGGAACTGTCTTAGCTGTAAGCGTGGGAGAAGGCTGGAGAGGAAATTTATTTTTGGTAGTGTTAATGTCTCTGGAAAAGGAGTCAAACCCTGGTGAAGCAGTAAACTTTTGGCTGCATCCTACCAGAAAACATGGAAATACACAAAGAGAAAAAGGGCATAAAGACAGAAAGATTACAGAGAGAAAGGAAGAGAGAAGGGGAGAGAGGAAGGAAGGGAGGGAGAGAGGGAAGGAACGTAGGCTCGATGTAACATCTCAAAAGACAAAAGTCAGTTTGATCTAGTTAGTAAGTTCTCATTATTGCCTTCAGGCTTTGCCCTTTCCCAGAACTGGTGGTCCTTCCAGATGAGCCCTACTGTACCTTGGCTTACTAGGATTTGACATGGTGATAAGCTGCTCCAATGCCTTTGCTGTGTGTGGGGGGAGCCCTTTGATTTTTGTGCAATGCAGTCTTCACTAGAGCAAATCAAGAAAGGAACCTGGTTATATGTAGTCTCATGTGTCTGTCTTCTGAATCCAATTATTGCGTGCCTCCTGGTAAAATCTCCATTAGCTCCCAAGGTATGAATAAGCTCTTTCAAATCATGCCCTGTCATTCATAAAAAATAGCTCATTCAAGGCTCCAGGAAAACTCCTTTAATCAGGACCCATCAAAATAAAGAGAAATATATAAGGTGTGTAGGTGTGATTGATTTGCCTCCTTTTATCCCTGTCATTCTCTCAGATGTTCATTGTAGACTTGATCAAAAGCCTGTCAAAGCAAGAGGAAAATTTTATTTGACCTCAATGGGCTTTGTACCAGGCACAAAGGATCATGCCTTGTAAACGACATTTGGAGAAGACCTTTTGTTCAGTTTTGGAGAGATTTCTGGTTTAAAATTGATCTTGCATGATAGGAACATGTCCTGTAAACATTTGTGTGTGGTAGTAAGCAATGGTAACATTTAAAATGTGAGCAATTACATAAGATGGGGCAGGAAGAATGTTTGCAATAAACAGCTTGAAGAATAATGGTTTATTGTTACAGGAAATTGGACTGGCATCTCTGGGAGCTCCAGATGATTTCATCGAGAAACTTGCTACGGTAATTTAATAGATGAGGGCTCAATTTTCCAAAGCGCCCTGCGTTGCTTTAATTCTGCTGCCACTGAAGTCACTGATAGAACTCCCATAGAGCTGAATGGGATCAGAGTGAAGACCATGATTGGAAAACCCCACCCTGAAACAGTTGCACTAAAGAAAAATAGCTTTGGCACCCCTTATTCAAAGTGACAGTTGTGATTAAACACAGAAGCCCAAACTAGATTTCCTCTAGCACAAACATATTGGGCAAGAAAAGATTATATGTTACTACATCCCCACAGGAAATTTCAAGAGGCAGCTTCTGCCTCTTAGTTGTTTTACCTTCAAGTATCTCTTCCACTTTGCCAGGAAGGCAACATCCTCTGTAGCTAACACAGATTATCTGGATGCTATTCTGAGCCTACTGAGACCCAGAGCTGCAAACTTTGAATAAAACCAGGCATATTCCTCTGAGATTAAGGTCCTCAGTGCAAAATGGTGGCCACCTGGGAAAAGAATTCCACCAGCTTTTACACTTCTGAGAGATAGAGTAGTTTTTTCCCGAGCCAGGGCAGATATCCCTTCAAAAGGAAAACCCAGGAGTTGAGCCACACACACCATCTTCCTTCCCTATTGCACCAACAGCCTGTTCACACCCCTGCTGCAGTCAGATGCCCTGTGTGAAGCAGGACTCAAACTTTTCAAAACTAAGGTTCAAACTTCCACTGGGTTGGCCAGTCAAAGTAAAGCTTTATTGCTGTAATTTCATTGCCCCTACTGACAAAGATAAGCACAGTAAAACACTACTTTGTTTGTCATGGAACTGGACTGATTCTCAGGCACACACAATCTAGTGTTGTGCTTCTGCCAGGAGAAGAATTTCAGTCTGAAGCAATATTTATTGCATTAATACAATTGAATTTGACACATAGCAACGTTTTATGTAGAAATGAAAACTCCAAATGTATTCAAATAAATGGTGTACACATATTACTTCTTATCAAGGAATCATAAGTTTCTGTCTCATTTTCTTTCCAGGTTTATTGGTTTACAGTTGAGTTTGGACTATGTAAGGAAGGAGAATCTCTCAAGGCATATGGTGCAGGGCTGCTGTCATCATTTGGGGAGCTGCAGGTGTGTTCTAGAAAATATTTCAAATATGTTTATAATTGTTCAAATTTATTTGCTGAATGTCTTTGGATCTTTGATTTTGCTTCATACTTTGTGCATAGAAGTAGCATGAAATGTAGTACTTCAGAGTACTGCAGAGCTCTGATAATGTGTATGTGTATGGATACACAGGGAATTCTCACCTCCTTCTTTCCCACTAAGTGACATTATCACTGTATACCACAAGAGCGACTCCTCCCTGTCTGAAATAGAGTGGCTCTTTACTTCTTTCACAGCTCGTTCAAACACTCTTGCACTGAAATTAATTTCTTACCTTTTTGTTCATAGTATTGTTTATCAAGTAAGCCTGAGATTCAGCCTCTTGTCCTGGAGAAGACTTCTGTGCAGAAGTACCCTGTTACTGAGTTCCAGCCTATCTACTACGTTGCTGAAAGTTTTAAAGATGCAAAAGACAAGCTAAGGTACTCCAGTCATTCCAGAGAAAAATGCATTCTTCTCTGCTGTGAATACAGTGGATCTCATTGCCATAACAGGTCTTGGGTTGATGATTATGTTTTGAGAGGCCTTAGAAAAATTTGTGCAATGCTTAAAGATAGTAAACATTTTATATCCTCAGAATCTTGGGCAAAAATTAGTAACAGGAATACACCTTATGCATGATGCCAAGAATTTGTGCTTAGTGTAACTAAGAGCTTCATCTGTCTAACCAAAATGCAACAAAAATAATTATCTGTTCAATTGCAGCGATACCAACATTTAAAGTCAAATCTGGCTAAACAATGCCAACCAAGTAACTTTACCATTACTAGAATTAACAGTTCTTGTAAAAAAGGTTTCCTGGTATCTACTCCTTTTCCTCTGAAGTTATGTCCAGGTTCAGTTCTGATTCTTGGAACAGGAATGGCTCAGCCTGTGTTGGGGTTCAGCTTGGTTTTCACCTTGACAGTATCTCTGTTCCTGTTAAAACACCAACACACAATCATATTTCTGGATGGGGCTGGGAGGGTTGCCTTGGTTCACACTCAACACATTTTTCACTTGGAGATGCCACACACGAACTTGGCCCAGGCTGCAGTCCCTTGTCTTTCTACCATTCACAGATAAATTGTGCTACATCCCAAGATATTCTGCTACCTCAGGATCCCCAGCTCTGAGGTCTTCCTAGCTCTCTCCACTGCTGCTTCCTCCGTTGTCATAAGTCTGCAGCTTCTCCTTGTGCCCTTTTCTCTGGGGAAAGACCTGGGAAAGGTGGCCTTCTCTTCTGGGCTGTGCTATTAATATTGTGCACAGAGCTTCTATCTCGTCTGTGTACATCTCTAACTGAGTAGCAAACTCCTTGAGGAAGATGCTGCCTTACTTAGCTGCAACAAAATATCTTGGAGCTTTTTTTAATTTGTTTCAGTGACCAAATTGAAAAGGTGGTTAAATTAAAATAGAGGTTGTGGGGGTTGTTCCAGTACCTGTGTTAGTGGCTTGCGTGTGGGCATGTGTGTTTCTGAGTAACAGAAATTTCTGAAAAAATATTCTGAGATTGACCTAAAAGATCTCAGCTTAAGGCCTTCTTCTTCTAACTGGGATCTTACCTTCAGATGAGATTTAGGAAACTGATTTTCTAATGTGCTCTCTCCTATTAGATAAAAACTAGATCAATGCTGCTAAATTCATCATAGTCAATGTAATATTTTTTCACTGTCACACCTTGTGGCCCGTTCATACTGAATTCTCTTTGAGACAATGTCCTTAGCTGATAATAATAAGCTTTAAACTGAGGAAGCTTTGTGGGGGTGGCATCCAGCATATTCCACTGTTCTAGGAGTATGGGATTTACCCTGCTGAGTCACAGTCTGTGTAGTGGGGCTCCATAATCAACTCCTGCGTGCTTCCCTTCCTCTTTCAGCAATAATTCAGTAATCCAAAACAGATATATAAGCCAGTATCCTGCTGGGATCCACAAGGAGCCTGGAACAATAGCTCTGACCGTCTCATCCCATTCAGAGCACTTCTTTCTGCAGTTCTGTGGTTATGGAAATTAATATTTTTCCCAAGACACCAAAATCTTAATGCTTCTGACATGGAATTAACTATTTTGCAACAGAGAATGCTGCTTCACTCCATTAACTATTTTCTAGCTCTTAAATTACCTGGAAGCTACCAGGTAATTTAAGAGCTGGACCTTGCCAGAAGTTTGGTCTCTGCTTGCTCCTTGGCATACCAGGATGGCATAGATCCTTGACCTTAACTCCCCAGAAGCTCAGACTTGCATTAGAATTCCTACATTTTGCACTAATGAAAGGAAAATGAGGTTCTCAAGCTTGGCAGATTCCAGTTGCTACATGGCTGGCCTATACCAGGAGCAGTGTTGCCATGCCAATACCTTAGTGGGTCCTGTTCAGAAAAAAACAGAGGGGATAAGGACAAACTCAGCTTCAAGTGTGTTGCAGAACATTGTAGGTCTCAGATCAGTCAGTAAGAATTTCAGTTGTCTCCTCCCATAGATTTTCTTACCCCCACAATCAACAAATGCACACACTAAGAAGGGTCAGTGAAAAAAAAAATTCAACTGTACATTTGTTTATGTTTTTTTCCCTCAGGAAATTTGCTCAAACAATCCCTCGTCCTTTCTCTGTTCGGTATAATCCCTACACACAGAGGGTTGAAGTCTTGGACAATGCAAAGCAGCTGAAGAACTTAGCTGACACGATCAATAGTAAGGAATTGCAGACTTGTTACCTTGAATTCCTCAAAACTTGGGCCAGAAATAGGAACCACAAGGCGGATTCCATCTGGTTGCATTTAATGCTCTAAGCCTATCCAAGATAAGGCAGCACACATCTCCTTTCTCATGAAAAAATTACTTCCCAATTCCAGCCAAGTTTCAACAAGCATTTCCACTTGACTGTAACTTGTTAAATCTGAAAAAAACCCATTTTTGGGGGAGATGCTAGGAAATGCCAGATGGCCTTGAGGTGGATCCTGTGGCTCTAGCTGTTTTCAGTAAGGAATAGAAGGAGAAGCATGGCTTTGGTCCCATTTCCCCCCTCACATTGGCTAGCCTGCTGAGAGCCAGCTCTTCTGATCCTGTGAGCCGGCCTTCTGTGGCTAATGAAGGCAAAGGGATGACTCTGCAGACCTAACTCCAGTAAGACCCTAATAAATGTGTCTAGTTCAGCACTTCTCTGCTCACCTTATTCTTTAAGAGAATGGATATAAAGGTAATAATCATATAGGAGTGTTAGACATGGGCTAGTTCTGGAATTAACTGCTCTGATTATTTCCTTTGCAGGTGAGATTGGGATCCTTTGCAATGCCCTCCAGAAGATCAGATGAAGATTTGCTGTAACTTGCTAGTGACTGGAAGCTGTCATGTGCGAGTGCCAGTCTCGATCTAGCCTCAGTCTATTATCTTCTAGTGTACTGCATTAATACTTATGTTATATATCTTAATTATTAGAGATTAGCAGAGAAGCAGATATCTGTACGTGATCCTCAACTGTTCTGGCCTTCAGACACTAATCCATTTTTTTCTCATGAATAAAAAATTACCTTATAAAAAGGTATAAACAGGTATAAATAAGGTATAAAAACTACCTTATTCCTGGGAATCTGGGGGAAGTCTGTATATGTTTTGTGCCAAAGGTTAGCAGAAGGAGATGTTCACCATGCAGAGCTATAATCTGCCGCACCTGTGAGGTCTGGGACCAGGGATGGGATGTCAATGATGAATAGAGTGATCCACCTTGCCTTCTCTCACAGTCACTCTCCCTCAGTGCCTCCCAGTTGTCCAAGGTTCCCATGGAGTCTGCAACTCTACAGCTTCAGGGTATGCAGAGAGATCTTTCAGGATACACAAAGGGAGATTTCTCTTAACAGGCATACTCAGCTACTCACAGTGGATATGTGAAGGCTACATTTTTTTGTTTGTGTGCCCTTCCCTGAGAGGTGCCTCTAAACTTTCTGGTCTCACAACCTAGAAGATGGATACCAGCACCTTGGAAATGGCGAGGAAGTGCCTGTTACAATGCAGCAGAAGACATTGGAACCTTCCAACTCCTAACTCACTGTGTCTGTGGCTAGACTCCCCACCAAAGCCATGGAAGACCTGGGTCAGCTTGTCCCAGTCTAACTGCATTCAAAACCAAACGTTATCTTTCAAGACAGGTCCTAAGTTACGGCACCTTTTTGTATCTCTACTGGCCATTTGAGGTTAATCTCCCTTTTTTGGTGAAAGCAGTTTTATTTTTCCTGGAGTATATCTCAACTCAGTCAGCAAATGGAACCAAAGGTGATTCCAGCTTAACTCAATGGCTGGGCATGGAGAGAGAAGAGTTTTTCTGTTCAGGAAGCTGTTTCTATATTTATCCAATAAATTTCACTCAAATCAGCTAAATGCCCTCTTGGACTAGTCCAAATTGTATAATGCCTCCTTGTTGCTCCCTGGTTGAAGGAGGGAACTCAGCATTGGAACACTGGAGCAGAACGGAGCAAAGCAAAGCTGAACAGCATTTCCAGCTTGAAACAATTTTGCATCGTGACACTAACATGGCTCAGGGGTCACATTTCTGTTAGAAGATTGAAAGATGGAGGGGAATTTGAAAGCCCATGAGTCTCATACCTGCCATAGTACTAATTTTGTATTTATCGTTTGAAAATCAATACTGCTTTAATGTAAGCATCATCCTTTAGGAAGATAGAAAGCACAGTTCTTTTCATTATATACATGGTGGGTAATAACATTAATCTAAGGATACCAGCTGGAACCCTTTTCAATAGACATATACATATGCAAAATGGTATCATTTTGGTGCTTTGAAGTAACCTTTTTTATCTCAGTATCTTTTTATTCTTTTTTTTTTCTCATCACGATGTCTCTCTAGATCTTTCAATCCCACTTGACATGTATTTTCAGTGTGAAAGTAGCCCATATTTTCCTCTCTTAATATAATAGGACCCATGATGTAACTGTATGCTACAAAGACACAATTTCATGCCAAGGGTAAAGTCTTTCAAACTAATCCTCAGACAGCTTTCCAAGCTCCTCTGCTTCTGGCTGTTGCTATGAAGGACAGCAGCAGTACTTTTATAGTGATATTGAAAGCACAGGATTCATGTTTTTCTTTTATGTGAAAGTGGAATAGTTAGAGAATATTCATGCCACATATCTGATTCTCTGTCCCTTAATGCAGGCTTAAATGAGCAATAGCTCCAGCCAAAAGAGCATAGCATGGCTGCTTAGGAAGACAGATGAGAAAAAATTATATGCTCAGCATTTTAAAAGGAGAGGAAATGTATGGAAAGTAGATTTTCTTGCAGAACAAAATATCTTGTACATAAGTACTTGAAATACTACAAAGAAATCACAGTTTAAATAGTACTTCTTAATGGGTGAGTTCTTATTTCCATGCTAATAGAAAGTTCCAGCTGTGTAGGAAAATACTTTTTGTATTATCTGACCAGTGTAAATCCTCCTTTTATGGTAACCGCACAAGTCAACCTGAATTAAACACCCAGCTAGGAGGGAATGCCCATCTGAGGTGTTCCCCAACACAGAAAAAGGCTCTCTTGCTCTGGTTGACTGTTACTCACACAGCCAAGATTATGAGACTGATACAAACACTTCCTAATGTGGGCCACAATGCACAAGAAATGCACAGCAGAGCCCAGCTTGATCTACATGTGCATACTCTGTAAGTGTTTGAGTGCTACTCTGACTAACCCATCCCAAACTAATCTTTTAAGTAGAGTTCCTCTCTTCTATCCACTATGATCACATTTCTTGGTGTCCTCATCTCCATCTTGGTTTCAGAAAATAAATCTTCTTCCACCTAAAGAAGGTTTAGATGAAGCCCTTTGCTTTTACAGTGACCTTGGCCCAGGTCAATGACTGCGATGGAGGAAGGGTTTGTTGGCACTGGTGGACTTCTCTGGGTGCCTTAAGATGCCTACATCTGACAGCAGCCTTGGAGAAGGGACATTTTATTCCCCAAAGAATGCAGAAATTGTTGAAGAAGCGATTAAGCACAGGAGCAGTCCATAGGAATGCATTATTTTTAAACCTCCCTGTGCCACTTCAAACCATGATGGCAGCTGTCGGAGAAGACATTTTGATGTTCAGCTGTAACCATCTAAACAAACCTAAATAAACTAAAAATACTAATGCTGCATCCATCTGAAATGAGTGGTGCTCTGCTCTTACAGGATAAAGATACCTGCAATGGTACCAGATTAAAAAGAAGGGCAGGTTGTTTGTGGTGATCAGATGTGGCCGCCTTCTCCTGTGCCCAGCCTTGCCACCACTGCTGGGAGAACGTGGGAGAGGGAAGAGCTTTACTTCCTCTTAAAGCCCATTCCTCCATCCTACTAATTCAGTTGCAGCTTCCATTCAACCACCTCTGGGGTTCCCCCTTGCCCTCTTGGAGTCACCTGGGACACAAGCCAGGCTTGGAGGGTTCTGCATCAAGGGTGGGTTCTGCATGACAAAAAGTGGCCTGCCCCATGGCCCCTGAGTGTGGTTGGGACACCCCTCTTCCCAGCTGTACCAATGGGGAACAAAGACACATGGGCCCCATTGTGTAAAGGAAATCACTTCATTGCAGAAAACACCTCCCTTATACACCTTTAGTTTCCACTGGACATAACCAAAACTTAACAAAAGAAGAGCACCCATTGGCTGCTCAGCTGCAGCACTGCTGTCCATGCATCTCACCACCCAATCAGCTTCCTGCTCACATGCTGTCTATGCATCTCACCACCCAATCAGCTTCCTGCTCACATACTCTCCATGGGTCTCCCCACACAGCTGCCTCTCATTCCCCCAATCCCCCTCTCAGTGCCCAGCCTGCTGCTGTAGGCTGCCACAGGGCCTTCTGGTAAACAGAACCATCAGCACCTTTAACAACAGAACCCCATATCCCACAGATACTCACCAGATCCTGCAGAGCCCATTGCACCTGAGGTCTGCAGGAGCCAACATTCCTCAGGATGCTGAGACCTCTCTCTCAGGTACAGTGCTGTGAAATTCACCTTGGATTTGTCTGTCAGCAGGAAAATAGATAAGGAAACCAAGACCTTCCCAGTACTCTGTCTTGGCCCAAGGGAAAATACGGTGCTGTGATAATCCCCGGAGAACAAATTTTTAAAAATTTTCCCTGGCCAGGAAAGAGGTAAGAGCATGGTACCACTTAGGGGGGTGATTGAGCCAGGATAAGCTAAGGGGCACATAAAATATGGCTCCATCTGCAAAGGGAGGCCAGAGGGGTGGTCTTATCTCTGGACCTGCAGGATGACCTTCACGGGGCATCTGGCACACTGTAACTTGGGATATGAAGATACGGGTGCTCATAAACAGAAATACTTTTTTGATGTTAAGTGTAAGTGAAGGGAAAATGTGCCCGCCCTGTCAAGAGCAGAGCTAAATACCCCTGGATCTTGTCCTGCCACCCACAACAAAGATGCGACCCTGGTCTTTTCGAGAGCCTATTTCACTGGAGATAAAACCATGACAGAAAAATGTTCCAATGTAGGAATGTAGCCTGGGGGCAACACTCCTCTCTTGGAGCGGTAGGGTAGAACAGGTTCAGATCCTGTGGGTAGGAAAAGCTCAGAAGTAGGCAATGAATTCTGACTCTGGCTGAGGTCTCCCTGGCACTCCCAGAATTGTGTCTGTGCAGAGGAGACAACGCTCAGATTGGGCTTTTAGGGGATTTAGGAGAAGACCCTGTTGGTTCACTGGGGATATAGACAATACAGAGAGAGTCCCAGTGAGGTAAGACAGGGTGGGGCTGAAGGACAGTCTCAGACATTGTGCAGGTGAGTCCAGACTGGGAGATGTAAGTGGAGCTCGGGCTGATTGATTGCCTCTCCACAAAAGAACCCCTATCCAGGGCTGAACAGCTTGCAGACACCTTCAAACAGAGCAGGAGGACCGCACTTTGAAGTCACCCAGGGGAGGAGGGCCACCTTGCGCACATCCTACACGGGCGGCTCCCCTTGATGTGTCTGGCACGGCCAACATAAATGTCCCCACGCCTAACACACAGCACCCAGCTTGTGTCCCTGCTTCTGGCAGCTCTGAGCCCAGCACAGACACGCTGCATCTCCAGTCCCACCAATTCCCCCGGCCATTGCTCCCACACCCTCAGGCAGTTTCCACTCACTATCTGGCTATTGCAATCCACTCCCCTATCTGTCAATGAAGACTGATTTGGTGGGGATGTCAGGCCCGAAAGAAGAGGCCAACAAGGAGGAGATGTGTGGCATAGAGCCATTGAACAGCCAAGGCAGCCTGGGCTCCAGCATGGAGGATGACAGAACTTCTCTCATCCTGACTCTCACCCTCTACAATGTGAGGAAGATTGAGCTCTCTAAGACAGCCAAAGTCTTCGAGGTACAGACCTCAATATCCCCTTCCTTTGCTGAGCCCTCTCTTCTCTCCCTACTGCCTTCATGTCTCCCAGTCTGCATCTCTCTTCCTCTCACCCTTCTCCTGCTCCCTGCCTGACTTGCACCTTATGTTGCCTTCCCCGTTTCTCACTGTCCTGGTTTTGTTCCAGCTGTGCAGAGGTTGCCTGGTCTCATGGAGAAGAGGGAGAGTTCTCTGGAGGGAGGGAGCATCTGGGCACAGTCTTTTAGAAGAATCACCATTTCATGCTTAGAGCAGACACCAATCAGTTGTTTCTTTCTAGCAGTAGTGGTGGCTGGCATTTCAGGCACTCAGACTGTGGGAGTATAAGAAGCCAGTGAATTTTCTCCACATTTTTGGCAGGAGATACAAAGACTATGAGAGCTGTGAACCACAGGGGCATTATGTAGTCTGGGCACTTGAAGTACCCCTACCAGGTGCGCACTCTTATCTGGGAAAATGAATGACTCTAAAAAAAAGTATTGTACTTGTTACTTATTTTTCACAATTATTTAATTATTATGGTGCTATTATACATCAATAGATCTGCTTTCATTCTGGCAGGGTTTTAAGTTACCCAGCCACTCATTTGCTATTTCTGCACAGATGAAATTCTACAGTCAACAGTATCTCATCTTTCATCTCCTTCTTTCTCTACCCAATGCTACAGTGTTTAATCTTTAGCTCTGTCTGTATTTTAGCTCTTTGTAAACCAGATATTATTGGATTCACTGCTTAACATGCACTTCTAGTTAATACCTCTTTTGGTCACCTTTTAAAAATGTTGTAGAAATGTATCCACACTTACTTGGATTTTCAGTCTTTGGAGAAAATTCGTCATATGAACACTTGGCTCTTGCAGATGTTTGAAACTCAGATCTATCACTTTGAAACCCGTCAAGTCAAAAAGCCCAAGAACTCTGTGGATGATCTTGACATTTTTGTTGAGTGTGAAGTTCACAGTGCTGATGTTGGTATCCTTGTCACCTCCTTAAAGAGAATAGCAAAGGACGTGAAAACCAGCAGAGAAGACAAAGGTAAGAAATGTATGCATCTCTTAGTGCAGTTCTCTTGGAGTAACTTTTTCAGTTTTAACTTCAGCTTTGTAATAGTAATTCAATTCGTCTGGAAAGCCAGTGAGTGTGCACTCATTATTTGTCTCCGCATGGCTGCTTTCCTTTGCCATTGCTGCAGAAAGAGAGGCACTTCATCATAGCCACTGGAACGGAGGTGAGAAATGTTCCAGCAAAGAGGAAGATGAGAAGGACAGAGCAGCAGGACAAAAAGCTGAGGAGAAACTAGAAACTCCTCAATGACAGGCCAATAGTGTGCTGAAAGCTGTGCAGAGAGCTGTTTATCTCAAGACAAACACAGGCAAACAGGTATTTTTCCTGTTTGCAGGCAGGAGCGGGTGAATACATCTGTTAGAGCCCTTTAATACAGTCCTGAGGATGACGCGTGGGAAGGCTGAGGATCCAGCTCTCAGATTGAGTTCTCTGAATACAGAATTGCCATGGGTTTTTCCTCCCTTGACAAGGCCAGACAGATATTCCCAGAGCACTTTTAACTTGCAGAGTCCTGTTTGGCCACTTTGGGGTGTCTCAAATTCGCTGTCAGGCTAACAATGAGAGGCAGTCCTAGCCAAGCTGTTCTCAGGAGCTGTAGCCGTATCAAAAGGGCTTCACTGTTATCAGGGAAGCTGGAGAGCCAAAGAGGGTTTTGGAGCTTGAAAAGCATTTCTTTAGGATTTCCTTGGGATTTGAGAGGTTTCAGATGTGCCAGGACTTGGAACTACACTAAAACCGAGGGACTGTTAAAAGAGGGAGTATTTATGGGGTTTTTTTCTGTAGGGAATAGGCAAGATGTGTATGGGGACACACTGGGGCAGCTGTGATCAGGTACAGGTTTTGAGGGGATATGGCAGTAGATGGCAGGAAAGGTACCTTGCATGCAGTACCACTGGTACAGCCAGAGACAAAGGCTCAGAAAAAAGTTCTGGGTGCACATAAGACATCTGTCAGACTGATGTTTCTTCCTACTTATCACAGAATTGATCGTAATGCATGAAAAAACTACAATTTCCCAAACATGTATGATTATTTTTAGATCTGTATTTCTCTAAACTCCATGTGCTTGGATGTAATATTATACAGCAAAAATTGAATTTACCATTCAATAGAGAAATGTTTGATGTCTTGTCCAGTGTGAGATTAAGGTGATCCCAAATGGATCTTTCCGAGTTGCAACACAGAAAGTCTGATTACAGCATCAGTCTGACCTCAGAAAGCAATATCAACTTTGTGTTTTTCCAGCATTTATTTTTAATTATTTTCTCATAAATGCTGGCATTTAAATTAAAATGATCACATTTTATTTTAATTTTAGTCACTGGGAAAGCTTCCCACTTCATGAGAAGAATGCTGTTTGGAAATATAGCTAAAGGATAATGTTATTGGGAAAAAAAATGAGCCAAAACGGAAAAACTTGAAGATTCTTCTTCACCTGCTTGATTTCTAGAAATTTTAGAAATTTCATGTTTTCCTTTTAAAATATTGTTTCACTTTTAAAGGCATAAAAATGTAAGACTGCTTTTTAGACAAGATCAAAATATATTCTTAAATCCAGAATGTAGAAATGAATTTGTTGTCTTGTGCCAAACAGAAAATACATTTGATCTAAAAAATATTTTTGCCTTTAAAAATTGTTTCTACTAATTAAAACTGAGACATTATCACAGCAAGTAAATTTCAGGTAATTTTGCAACCAATCTCTCAGTTTGGTCAGGAAACAAGTCAACTACTGAGATGTATGACAGTTATGGTAACATGTAGATACGGATGTTCTTAGCTATTGATGAAAAGAAAGTGTGTAATCTTCAGCACAGCTTTTATTTTCTCTGTCTTCTAAAATTTATTTGACTCTCTCTCTCATTTAACTCCTTCTGCTTTCTCTCCAGTGCCCTGGTTCCCCAGAAAAATCCAAGATCTGGACAAGTGTCACCATCTGATCACTAAATATGATCCCAGTCTGGACCATGGTCACCCTGTAAGTTTAACATTACTGTTGCTTCATCTTTAAGAGAGAAACTCTTTCTAGGGAGATTGTTGTAAGGGAAATTTCAGGAGTAAACAAATACTCATGAAAGAAGAGAAAAAAAAACAAAACCCCACAGGGGCAGATATAAGCTCATCTTCAGCGGAATTAGGGTCTGTATGAGTCCCTGCAGGAATGGACCCCAAAAGGGTTTTACTGTAACAGCTTTATGTGTGCACTCTTAGCTGTGCCCTAAGCACAAACTCTGGAAGAGGGAAGGAAAAATGCAACGTAGAGTCCTGTTCTAGTGATGATAGCAGGGGAAAGTACTGAGAACAAACAAACAAACAAACAGACAGACAAACACCCATTTCTCATCAAAGTTTCCCAGCTTTAGTACAGATGAGATGTGAGTTAGGCACAGACACAAAAGGGACTCCAAAGGGCTGTTTGTCCCTTGACAAGGCAGGTCACAGAAACATTTTGTTCTGTCAAGCATCACATAGAAGGGATGCATGGAAAGGAAAAAAAGAAGACATACTTCACACAGAGAAATGCAGTGAAGGTGTAGATGTGTGTCAAAAGAATCTACAAGAAAGTTTTTGTCATTCCCTTCTCTACATGTTTGAATTCTATTTAGTCCCTTTCATTAACCTACAGCATGTTTTATTGTGAGCCATGTACAGTCCTGTGTAATATAAAATATACCTTTCCAAGTCTGTAAGTCTATCTTCTATTTTTGAGAATCATTTTTTTAACTATAATGCTCTGGGAGAACTTCATATGCTCCTTAACCAGGACATTCTTCCTTATTTCTTTCTGATACAAACAGTCCAAGGGTTTGTAATTTTCCTGAGCTAACTCTTAGGCTGTTTCTCATTAGATAAATGAACACACAAAGTGAATTCTTTGAACTGGACTAAGTTTCCCTCATCCATTGCCAAATGGAAGGTGTGAGCACTGAAGAGGTTGAGAGAAAGCAGAAGTGGTGCTGAGTTACTGAAGCACTGAGTGGGGATAAGTCTAAATTGCAGAATGTAGTGCAATTTAGAAATACCTAGCAAGCTGGAAACAAGTTACTTCAGGGACTGAACATCGCTTGTGTGTGGCAGGAGAGAGCACAGCATGGGCTGATTTACCAGGCTTCTGAGCAGGGCTCAGAAATGGAGAGGCTGGAGGAAAGCACGAAAGAAGCTGATGGACAGATAGCTCAGCAAAGATTTTGTGTATACATTTCCTACCAAACAGGCAGTTTGGGTTGTTTATCTCCACACCTTCAGTTTGCTCTTTACTGGCCAAAACAATCAAACTGATGTCACTGTGACACCAATTTCTGGGCTACCCTCTCACTGGCTGCAGGTCCCCCTGGGAGGCTGCTGCTGCACACAGGGTGGGTACAGAGCCCACAGGGACAAAGCTGAGATGTCACAGCATCTCTGTGAGTCTGGCCCAACAGCTCCTAATGTGTTTTGCATGGACTTGTTACAGGCACTGACAAGCAAGGCTGGCACCTGAATGAACATATTATCCCCAACACATGACAAAAAACCCCATGCTCTCAGGATCCAGCCCTTTTCTCAGATTCATGCACACAACACTCATTAACTGCAGAGTTACTGGCATTATTGCTGCACCAAAAATTATGTGAATAAACCTAAGGGACAAATTTGGCTTGTAGTATGCAAAGTGCTTCCAGTAAATTCTGAATATTTTAGAATAATAAATATTTGTACAGTGATGCTGATCAATGCTGTTTTATGAGTTGTATTAGCACACAGTTCCAGATTTAAGTTCTCATTTCTATTATGAATGATGTAAAATTAAAAGGAATGTGATTCCACATCTGTATGCATATTCGACAGCTGGCAAAGCCTGCTTGAAGTTTTAATTCTAGTAAACACAGAAGAAGCAGAAAGGAAAATTCTGGTATTCAGCAGGTAAAGAGATAAACAGATACCCTTTAAACAGATACCACTGAGTCTGCCTTTATCACAACATAATAATGCATGGGCAGTGAGAATTGAGTGGGGAGCCTGTACTTCCCACAGTTGCAGTGGTGGTTCTGATGATTTCTACTTATGCCCACAGCTCTCTCGTAATGTAAAACTTTTTTTCCTAATTATTTTCTAACCCAGGGGTGCTCTGACCTGGAGTACAACCAACGGAGGGCGTTCTTTGCTGACCTGGCCTTTAATTACAGAGAGTAAGTACAAGGCTGCTGAAGGGAAAGCTCAGTGGTCCACCTGTTCTTTCAGACTTCATGTGCAAGAAATGTCAGAGATGTGATATTTTGTCAGTGTATCAGTGAGGCCACTTTTGAGACAACAAAATTCAGCCACAAAAGCTTTTACTCCATACAAAATAGAGTTTTGTGATAACACAGCAAATACATTTTAAGACAAAAATCTTAAGATTGCATTCACATATCCCAATCCAATGCTGGATTGGGATTTGTTTTAGCAGAAGTGATTGCAATAAGACTCTTTACTTCAATTTTCAAGTTCTTTTTAGGACTCAGTCCTGAACTGACGCTAATCTTTTTCAAGGAAATTTGAGGAATGATTTACTATTTTTGTTATTTGCTTTTTGTAAATGTCTTTCTCTATGCACACCAACTACCTAAAAACATAAAAAGCTCTCGGTTCTCATGTAAGTGATGGAAAATGTTTCTACCTTTATGTGTAAACCTTCACCAGAACTACACTGCTTTCTGATAGGGTAAATCAAAGGTATAGATACAAATGGTCGTGGATTATCAGCCTCATAGTGTCCAAGAACTGGTGAGGTCTCTGAAGTCTTGTGAGACTCCTGAATACATTTTTCTCTCTTCCATCAAATATCAGAGTGAACTCAACTCAGAATAGCCCAAAAGCATAACTGGACTGACTCAGAGGTACAGAAGAAGCAACAGTGAGGAAGAGGAGAAAAGACAGCTCTCTTCTGCTCATGGGCTTATGAAGGCTTCTCTTTGATGGTGCTGTGCCTCCCCCAGGGAGGGCCCCTCCAGGCACACACCATGTTTTTCTTGCTAGATTGCCTTCAGCAGACGTGATGGCAAGCCTGGAGGTCTCTTATTCCATCTGTGAACCAGAACACAGCTCCCTTTCTTACATATCCCTCAGTTTCCTCCCCACATTTTAACAGAAGAGAGAGCACTCACATTAGAGTTGACCAAGACAAGTGGATGGTTCATTATTTACTATTTTGCTGTTTCTATTTTCATTACAGCAAAAATTCATTGTTCAGCCAAAAAAAAAAAAAAAAATCAAAAAAACACCACCTTGAAATCTTGAGATGTGTCATATTTCTTCTCTTCATTGCAGAGGAGACCCTTTACCTCACATTGAGTACACAGCACAGGAAACAGCAACTTGGTGAGTTTGGTACTTATGCTTCCACTCCTGGCCATTCCATAGCAATCCCTGGAATGACTGGCCAAGTAAGAAAGCTCTAACCTTTTAAAAATGTTGTTCATCCCCCTCACATTTTACTCTTTGGTTAAATGTCATCTTTTGGTCATTTGTTTTGCAGAAAGCCATTCTCAGGGCTGGTCTTAACTATTCATTTTCTAGAGCAAAAGGCATTTTCCTGACTATCTCTTTGCCTGCCCATCCTATCAGAACATCAGAAGCCAAAAAACACCTGGAGTCTACAGAATAACAACTTCTAACTGACCTCTAATTCACTCTAACTGTGATGCTCACAGAAATATCACCTTTTCAAACCAGTTACCAGGGGAAAATGCCCTGGTAGCATAACAGAAATAGGACAGAAATTCACTCAGATGTCATGGCTAATTCAATATTCACAGGACAGCTGAATCTCCTTCAAGTATTCATTGCTTTTAATGTGAATATGTGTCATTTTCTCAAACTGAAGGTAGAGGAAATTTGGAAATACCCTTCCAGCATACATTATTTACACAGCAAAATGGCCCTAGATAACACATGCAATGACGGTTAAGTTACTTTTACAAGGGTGCTGCATTTCTTCACTGGGGCTTTGTTTCTCCTGGAGGTTTGCCATTGCAAAAAAAAAAAAAAAAAAAAAAAAAAAAAAAAAAAAAAAAAAAAAAAAAAAAAAAAAAAAAAGAGACCCTAAAACACAACCAATGAATGAAACAATTTTAATTCAATTCAAAGTACATTTTTAAGCATTATGTGGAGTATGTGGCAGATTTGAATGAGAACAGAGTTCTTATTTCAAATCCCTCTGTTTCCACTTTCTTCCACTAACTTTAAAATATATCAGTAAGCAGCAGTAATTCCACATTTGGGTGATACTACAAAGCATTAATACGTCCAAATGTCTCAAGTGAGCAGAGTCCTGGGACAGTGCAAGGTGCCACAGTGGACATAAGAGAGAGTCTTTGTTCAGAAAGGTTTACTATTGAATTGGAAAGAAGGCCTAAAGGTGGGGGAGAGGAAGAATGAAGACCACATTTTCTAGCTGTGCAATTGAAAACCCTAGAACTTAAGTATTTCACCCTAAATCACATGCAAAGTTTATTCCAATGCCAGGATTTAAATCCATAGAACTAGATGTTTCATGCCCGAACCTCAACCACCCTGCCATCCCATCGCTTTCAATTTTATTTTAAGTAAAATCTGCTATGCCACAGAAATCCATGACCACATAAAAATCTTGCATCCAGCTCATCCAGGAGGACACATTTTTATTAAGCTCAAATAGGTTTTTATAGTGTCTTTCCATAGTCAAAGATTGATGGTCAGTGTCATGCTCATGACTGCTACCAGCAGCCAACAATCTTGGCATGGGATGGCGTGTGGGAATGTCATATTTAAGAAAATTTAATTTTGTGTTCTTTCCTGTTTTTCTCTTTTGTTGCCAACCTTCGTCATTCCAGCTCTTCTCCACATAGAATCAGATCCATTGTGGCAACAGGATAGGCTTTTAAAGGAGTATCTGCCCATTTCCCTAAACAGCCAACCCCAGCAACCCAGGTCGTCTTGTTATGTAAAGCTGTTTCCAAAATTAGCCTTCCCAATAGTTATCACAGCCCCCTGAGGCTGTGCCCCGAGGTCAGCTGCATTACAGCTCAACTTAATTGAGCACTGTGCAATTGCAGGGGAAGTTTGTAGCACAGGCTAAATTCCCTTGGTGTCACTCTGAGGAGTTGCTGGATGCCTTCAGTTTGTAGCAACATGCTTATGAAAATGAAAACCAAGCCAGCGAAGAAATACGACTTTCAGAAAACAGAGGGTACAGATGAGCTGAGCTTTTGTTTTCAAAACAACTTCTTGGAAGGCCCTGAAACTAAGTACTCAGAGATGCCATAAGTCTGTGCTAAAAGCTGTGTAAGAAAACTGGAGAATTCAGGAGAAAATTATGGAGACGCACCTGTCACATCTTCATAATGAAGCTGAACCGTGCCACTTTTTTTGTTTTTCACAAGCAATAAGGAAATTTACGTAAAATGAGGTTATTGCCTTTAAAGTCTTTCAAGCATCTGGCTCCATCTTTTGTTAGGATGCTCCTTTCTAGTTTCATAAAGCGTGCTTCCGTCAGTTCTTTCATACCTGCTACTCTCTTGACTTTGGGGAGTACTTAGACGATTGTCTTAGAGGAACACTGAGCTTTGGATAAATCATCACTGGTCTCTGGGTCTGCCTGCACTTCTGTGGTGGCCAATGTTTGGACACACAGCAGAATGACACTTTGATAAAAGAGACCATATGTGCAGACGTGTAAACAAGCCTGCTCTCTCTAGACTCCATTCTGGGCATGAACCCTGTACTGGTTCAAATCCCACACAACCTCGCTGAAGTCAGTACTATTCTGTGAGGAAATAAGCCAGGGCAACACTTGAACTCTAGTCCTCCTCATTTTTTCCTAATTCCTCTATGGAAATGGCCCAGTCTCCTGTGGCTTTTGCAATAGTGACAGCAGCCACTGTTTCCCTCTGTTCTTTTGACTTTTTTTTCCTCCTAAGGTTTTCCTCCCCCGCTTCATTCTGGTTCATTACTCCCACACTGTGTAAGACATTCATACAAATAAAGAGCCATTACCAGGGACTGGCTATCACCTCCATAGCAACAATAGCATCACAAAAAGGAGAATAATAATAATAATAATAGTAAAAAAAATTACAAAACCAACAAAAGGTCATTTCCCTTACCCAGCATTTCCAAGAATGATCTCAATTTTCATAAAACAATGTTTATAAAGTTGTTGACAGCCTAGGGCCACGTCTGAACAGAAATAACCATTTCTATAAGGTTCTTTGCCATCCTGTTACTACTTGCTTATTTTGCAACAGCTAAATATATTCCAAACCACAACTCTAAACCCAAGCACCATCAGGTTTGTGAGAAGCTTAAAGCCTGTGCCCAAATCAGGTTACATATGTTATTTTCAGCTGGTCTCTTTTTGCATACTGGGATAAATACTACAAGAAGCTGGCATATCTTTCAAATACCTAGCCCATGCCAGGCATTTTGAACTGCAAAAATACAAACCTCTTCACCTGTCCAGATATCACTCTTCAGTATCAGAAAAGGTGCTTTTTCCAGAGGTTTTTAAGAGGCAAATCTAGGCTAGGTTTCAAGGTGGAAAAGGAGGGACCAGTATTTCAAGTTGTACCCAAAAATAGAAAGGAGGGGAATACCTGATTCATTCAATTCCTAAACTGAACAACAGAATATCCCACATTCAGCTCTCTCCCTGGGATTTCCTTGATGCCTCCAACACCCTAAGCAAGAAAAGTGCATAATCAAGAAACATTTCTGTATCAGAATCAGAGTTCTGTAACGTTAAAGGACACCTTCTGAGAGAAAAGTGAAACAAAAAGCCACTATGGTTTGCTACATCCAACCAGCACCAGCTTTCAAGTACCAGCTGTCCCAAGCTCAGGCTTTTAGACCATGGTGTGTGCTGGGAGTTTAGAACTCTCTGTTGATCTGGTGCAGATGATACAGATACTCAATAAAGTACTGCTTTATGGAGGTGTCTCATGCTATCCAGTTTTTGATTTTCAGGAGAGAAGTCTACAGGAAGCTGAGGAGCCTGTACCCTACTCATGCCTGCACACAGTACCTGGATGCTTTCCAGCAGCTCGAGAAGCACTGTGGCTACCAAGAGGATTGCATCCCTCAGCTTCAGGATGTCTCCAGATTTTTAAAAGGTCAGTCATTATAAACCATGGCTTATTCTAGGGTTCCCTGCATGTATTTGTACACTACAAACCATTTCCTAGGAAACAGGCTGGTGAGCAGAGCTGATGAGCTGCAGTGTTCCCTCATGCACAGGGCATCATACCAGGCACATCCAGGGACCAAGCTGTAAGTTTGTGTCTGTTCTGTCAGTGGCAGCAGCTGGTGTGGCAATAACCAGCTAATCCCAGTAGTAGCAGCAGCTCTACAGTCCCAGCAGACCCTGCTCAGCACGACTTCCACACAGCCTTTTTATGGGTTTGCCTCTGTTTTATGCTCCTGTAGTCATGCTGATAGTAAGACCCAAACACAAGTACAGGTACATACCCCTCAAGTACACTTTTTTCCTGACCCACCAGGCAGGATGGGAATGTGTGCTAGAGAAAATGATTTCCAGGAGATCCTGCTAGTGAATCAGCAGCTGCCTTGAGACAACTCTGCTTCTTTCTGTCTGTGTAGCACCACTTGTCAGATTAAACATTTTGGTGCCTACCACATGGCTGACAGGAGAGCACAAAGGCTGTGATGCTAGTCCATAAAGGGATGAAGAGGTGACCTCAGAAATAGGACACACTGGTTTGATAAGGCTGACCTGTTACCTGGGGGCTGACTAGGAACAGGAGAGTGAGCAAGCCTGCATTATTTTTGAGACTACAGGCTGCATGGATTCCCAAGGCCAGGTACTTTGTGTAAACCAGCTGACTATCAAAAATGACAAAAGAAGGATGATCTTTAAAGCCTGCTCCTCAGTGAAAAGATGTGCCAGAGAGAGGACAGCTTATCACCATGCTGAAATAAACAATAAAATATTTGGCTTAACTTCAAATAAATTGTATTTAAATACAATACTCAGGAAATCAAGCAACCTGCTCCATATAAGAGCAGGGGATACCAGTTAGCTTGAATAAGGTTTCTGTGTCTGAAGAGTTTTCTAAGACTTTGGCATTTCTCATGAGGATTAAGCTGTCTGATGACAAGGTTTTTATTGCACCTTTATTCCCTCACCTAGTGTGAGGGAAGGGAGGGTTGCCATGTAAAAATCATCTTCCATGAACATCATTCCACCCAGCTGTAGGAATTTTTCTGTGTAGGCAATATGTATTTTTCATGCATTCTCACTTCTATTCAACCACCCATCTTACCTCTCTCTTATAAAACCTGGGCTGATCAATATTTTGTCTCTTGAAGTAGTTGATGTCATTTAATTTACACAGTAGCTGACAGCAGGGAGCTCCAGGAATTGTGATTCTGGCTTGATTATCACAGATATTCATATCCTTTAAGTGTATCAGGTGATTTCAAAGTAGGAGAATTTAGGATAATGTAAGCTTATCCTGCCATAATCCTATTTGTATTGCTCATGTTAGTTGACAGGATTTGATTGCCTGGAGTCTGCTCACTTCCTTTACAAGCCCTGGTTCTAAATTTTCTCTGTGTCATAAACAAACCAAACCAAACCAAACCAAAACAAAACAAACTGAACAGCAACTCTGAAAAACAAGCCAATAATGTTTGGAATGACATTCTCAGTGAAATTCAACTCATTTACTGCAAATGTAAGGTGTCTACTACAAGCCAATTGTTTGAACTAACTGAGAATGAGTATCAAGCGTCTCAGAGGCATTTTATTCCATTCTGAAAGGGACAGCTAAAGAAAATGTTGAATAGTTCTTGGGACCAGTGGTCCTACCCTCATTAAACTGTAGATTGAAATTGGATTACTTTAGCCTACAGGTTATGCACGAATGAAAGTAAATTTTTCAGAAGAGCTGTGTTAAGAGCTAGACACAATTAAGAGTGAGGAAATTATTTTAGTCCCATTACATGAGGCTTTGAATGGATATCTTGGTTTGCTTTCCTCTAACAAGCTCATTTCACTCTGCAGAATACTTCCTAGAAGATTGTGAAGATTGACATCATTGCAAGGCCCAAACCCAGTCTGAGTCAGAAGCATCTGCAAGGCCTAAAATCTGACCAAAAGTTAAAGCATATTGTCAAGAGCATTTCCAAACTTCCTTAAATGTTGTCAGATTTGGGGCATTGACCAATTCTCCAGGGAGTCTATTCCAGTGTTTGACCACCTTCTCAGTAAAGAAATGCTTCTGAATGTCCATTCTGAACCTCCCCTTGCAAAGCTTTGAAAAAAATAAACCATAGGAGGCAGAGAGAGGGAGAGGGATAACCTGGAAAGAAAATGATCATGCTAAAACCAGCCAACACAGCCAGATAAACTTCCATCTTCTCTTTAACCTAGCAGTGTCTGTGAACATGAGAAAGCAATTCATTTTGATTCGGTATGAGATCTATCTGTTATTATCTATTAGTGAGGCTGGTTTGAAGAGAAATGAACTGTATTTCGTAAGTATTTCACAATGACTTACAGGGAATTAAACGCTTAACAGTGTGATCATTCACACATGGCGAGTGTTTTTGTGAAGGGTTAACTAGAGGAACCTAGGCACATCTTTCTTTCTAGGAAAGATGTTTGGATTTAGGCAGTCATTGTGCTCCACAGCTGGAAGGAATTACAGCCAGTGAGCTCAAGCAAGCTCACACTACAATGCACAGGCTGCCTGTATACACCAGCTCTCAGGCCAAGAACTGAGCCCTGCAGATCACTTTAGGTCAACTGCTCAAGACATTCTCAGCAGCACACTCTGATTTCCCAGATCTTTGGGCAGCAGGTCCAACCAGCCACACCCCCAATCCTCTACCGAATGCTGGTTTTATTGTGCAGTCGTGAACTAGAAGTTCAGATGTTGCAGATATTACCTTCAGCAGATAACTTTTTCCTAGGACTTTTCAAGGCAACTGGCCAAGTCTGCTTTATCAGCAGACTGTCTGATTCACTGGCCTCTATTTAAAAGGACATCTTAGGGAACACAAGCTGTAATCTTCATTTTCCCTCCTTCTCCTCCAACATGGATGCTAAAACTTTATAAATTTCCCTAGACTTTTTCATAGTCCTTCCAAAATTGAGTTACTAAGGTCTTGATTTTCATATAATATATCTTTCAGCTAGTGCAATTTTCACTTCACTCAGAATCCAGCCCAAAGATTACCAGATTCTGAAATTTTCACATTCCTCTGGATTGGACCAGCAAATACACAAGTAGATACATAACCACCATAGGATTTTTAAAAATTGTTTATTTTTGAGGCAGTTCTGTACTAATTACCTTTGAATTGAGTGAAGCAATAGAAGATAACGGTGGCAACTGCCCACCACCTAGCCCATCACAATGTCAGGAAGAAGAACTCCTTACTGTCCTGTCATTCCTAAATTTCTTCAGATATTTTGTCACTTCTTTCAATTTTTTTTCCTCTTTCTCTTTCTCTGGGTGATTTTTTTGTTTTGTTTATTTTTGTTTTTTAATGGGAAAAGTACTAATAGCCTGACAGAGTAAGACAAGAAATTCTGGAAGAAACATGAAAAAACAAACCAAAACAAATCTTGTAAATGGCTTGGTTTCTGGGTGGGATTTTTTGTTTGTTTGTTTACATAAAAAAGGGAAAAGAAAAGGCTATAGGCATCATGACACAATAGAATATGGATAAAGAATTGAGAATAAAGCCATTTCTGATTTTTTGAAATGCAGTTTGTGCTTTAAAGAAGATGAGATGTCATTTATTGGAGCTGAGAATGCAACACAGATTTTGAATATAGGACTTCAAAAAGATTTTCATTGGCTCACTTTGAAAGCAGTGATTTTCAATTTTCTTAGCTTTGCAGACCACCAGCATGTTTCCCATGGAAATGTAGAGTGTGAATTCTATTGACCACCAGACTGGCTGGTTTTTTGTTGGTTTTCTTTTTTTTTTTTTGGTTGTCTCTCACAGGCCTTTCATGGTAATGCAGAGTACTTTGGGGTAACCAAATGGATGTACAAGCTGAAATCAGAGTGCAAAGTGTTCCGTTCTTCTCTCCTGTTCTGTGGACATGTGCAAAGCAAAACACCTATGATCATATCACTGGGAGGCTTTGCAGTGAGTTCTAGACAAATATAATGGAAAAAAAAAAAAAGAAGAAAAACCCAGAGGCAGATTATGTTCTCTGCTTGATCATAAGCAGGGAACATAGATAATTGCGTGGAACAGAGATAATTGTGTGTACATGTGGAAAAGATGTGCACTGGGGTGGGCCGTACTCCCACTGCTCGTGACATTGCTATGTGGATACACACAGGATGGATAGATAGGGGATTCCATGCTGCAGGAACTTGTCCTATACCAGCACAGGGGCACATCAATAATGACAAGCCAAAATGTGCCTGCTATGCTTGGTGGAGGGAACTATTCTGACAGAGCAGGAAGGATCCCTGAAACTACTAGCTAAAATAAATGTGCTGTGTAGTTAGCCCTATAAAGAGCTGAATTTGGTGTCCCTTCCCTTTGCAGAGAGAACAGGTTTCCAGCTGAGGCCAGCTGCAGGACTGCTGTCTGCTCGTGACTTCCTTGCCAGCCTGGCATTCCGTGTCTTTCAGTGCACACAGTATATAAGGCATTTCTCTTCTCCTATGCATTCCCCAGAACCGTAAGTTTGGTGCCCTGACATAACTCCATCCTTCTGAATGTGTTTGGGATCATTCTCTTGGGACTGGCTCTGGAGTTCCATGGAGTAGTCCACAGAATGAAACAATTTGAGAAACTGGTAGCTGGAGAGTTAGAAGGCAAGTCATGCATGAGAGGGTGTGGTTCTCTGTCTCTCTTGCAAAGTTGTCTGGGGAAGGAAAAGACTGAAGAATATCTGGTTTAATCTTTTCATCCTGCCTTCAGTTACCATCTGCTGGGGTTTGGTTTCCTGCTGTGAAACTCTCCCAGTAAGTGCTGGCCAGACAACAGCAATTACATTTCATGAGAAATTACGAGTTCACACAGACGCTTTTGTTGTATGCTGGGACAAAACAGGGACCTTTCAAAGATGTTGTGACATAGAAGGTGGCCCATGCCATCCCAAGGAGACAATAGACAAGGCTGGCTGCCTGTGGCAGGAGGGAATGGTCTGCTCCTTGCAAAGCCAGGCCAGGTGTGGAGGCAGCCACTGTGGAGCAGCACTCACATCAGCTCCATGTGGGGTCTACTGGCTAAAGACCTTCACAGGGAGTTCATGAGGGGCAGGAAAGGAAGCCTTTAATAAACAAGAAGATCACTTATTTTCCAGAGACTGCTGCCATGAGTTGTTGGGTCATGTTCCCATGCTGGCTGACAGGGAGTTTGCCCAGTTCTCACAGGTAAGAACATTTCCTGCTGGCTCTTTAACCAGCTGCTCTGGATAGCAGGCCAGAGGTGCCTTAAATACATGCAGCTCACCATGAAATGCAGTTCTAAGACTGGATGGTGCCTGAGTCATGACCTCCCGGCATGGTGGGTTAGCAGCAACCTGGGAGACCCTCTCTTTCCTCAAGGGAGTGGTAGCACTGCTCCCTATGGACACAGTGGAAGGAAAGGATGGGCAGGCAGAGCTTGTGGGACTTCTCTGTGGGAGGGCTGTGTCTGTCTGGAGAAGGATGTCTCTGTGGGGCTGCAGTCTGAGCTCTGCTGACTGAGCTGCTCCCCTGCTTTCCTGTCCTACACCACATGAACCTACACAGCTCCAGCTGCTGAGCCTCCAAGCTGGTTCTGTCTCTGGATGTACATTGTTGTATCACAAGAGACTTTAATTGTGTCCATCACCATGTCATTCATCAGAGTTGTTTTTCCCTTTACAGCTCACCAGATTCTCACAGCATTGCTCTCGCTGGTGAGGAGGCTCCAAAAAGCAAACAAAGCTTCTTTGTACAAGAAGGGGCTATTTAGTACGAGCAGTCAGTGTCAGACCCAACTGAACTCAATGACCTCTCGTAATTAAAGACTTCAGAACTACGAATGTTCCTCAAAACCATAGCAGAGGGAAGAAGATATCTCATTGTTCAGGCTTATCAATCCGCAGCCAGTGTGGAAGCTGGCTATAAGATCAGAGGGGTTACATGATGTAGGTCACAACATGACGTAGGTCCCTAAAGAAATATCTTTAAAAGAAAATCAGTTCACTTTATATGATGTGGTTTCCAGTTGTGCCAATTTGAACACATGCCAGCTACCATTTTGATCGTAAATATTCGTTATTAACAAAATCAGAAGAGTAATATTTTAAGTATCCTAGTCATCTATAACCTATTCTGGAAGAAACCTCTTCAGTTCAGTTCAATACTGGAACTTAAGACACATTAGAAATAAGAGATTACAGCAATTTCAAAGCTTTCAATTTTCTTTTTTTTCCTATCAATAACACTGACTATACAGCATGAGATCACATTCAATGAATTTTTGCATTTCACTTTTTTGTCTCCACAAAGTATTTTCACAGTTGAAATTCACCCCAAGAAAATTCTTTGCTCCATTCAATATGAGAAGATGAATGGTGAAAATGCCCTGACTTTGTTTGTTTGTTGCATGATATGGCTCCTGGGATAGTAAAAAAGAGACTTCTACAGACTCCTATTGTGAGAATAACATTTAACAGGGAGCACAGATGAAAATAAACAGAATCATCCCTGCATGGACATGATCCACTGATAAGGCCTGTCAGAAAGAGTGAGGGACAGAAAGGTAATGGCAAAGATAAAACGCACCTTTTCTGTCCTTCCTTCTCCCTGTAAATTTTTGCCTGGAGTAGAAAGTCCAGCATTAAGACAAGAGATGGTTAATTTTACACAGAGAACACTGAGGATTAAACACTCATCTAATGTGGCCCCCAGTGGTATGTAGCTGGGGGCCAGGGAGAGGTAGGCATCCTGGAAGCCATGGAAGGTCATTTTGGGTGACAAAACCGATGAATAGTTCATGCTATTCATGCTAGAAATGATGTGGCCCTCCCCCTTCCCCTCTTTCTCTCCCTTGGGCTGAATAATCACACTAGTGTAACACTGCCTGCTTGCTTACTTGCTCTAGGATATTGGACTGGCTTCTCTTGGATCATCCGAAGAGGAGATTGAGAAACTGGCCACAGTGAGTACAGATGGCAGTTTAATATTGGAGGCAAACCCCAAACGATTCACTGCACATCCCTTGCTGTGCAGGGAAGGCTCCCTTTGTGTTTCAGATCAACTACAAGAATGGAAGCATCAACAGGATTGTCTCTTCTCCTCCACAGGTTAGGAAGGTGCTGGAGCAGGGACTGGAATCCCTCTGGGGGAGCCCAAAACAGTGTGATTACATCTGAGGAAATGCTTACCCTCCTTGATTTTATAAGAATATATTTCCTAGGCTGAGATTTTACAATTTCAAACACAGGATGGTCTCAACTCTCCTTCCAGATTCACCTAAAGCACTAGATACCCAGTGTGATACCTGTATTTTCTCTTGCACAAGGTGCAGAAAACCAGCAGAATTTGGTTCACCTCATATCCATTAACCTCGCCAAATAGGTGAGCACTTAAAAACAACTTGAGAGCAGGTACTGCTGTTCAGTTCTGAGTCACTAGGCTGCCTACAACTGTCACAATGATTTGTACACCCCATTACTGCCATCTTAACTTGTTCTGAAAATCGTCTGGAGGCCAGGTGATTTTTTTTCTGATAATGGGAGCCATTTACCAGTCCTGATGATTTTTTCAGAGGAGGAGAGGAGCCTTACCCTCACCCAGCTGTGTGAGACTCATTTAGTGAGTGAATGAGAGGAGAATGTCGCTCCAGAAGTTGCTTACCAAGTCCATAGTCCCACTCAGGAAGGAGGTTGTGGCTCACCTAAAACTAGGACTAGGACTACAATTAGGTCAGGACTAAGTAAGACTACAATTATTTTTGAAGATTGCTAGATTTGAAGTGCTGAATCCTTTGCAACTTCATGCAGGTCCTGGACTGGCGATGTGAGGAGACTATGACAGTGACAGCCCGCATTTCCTCTTCCACTACCTGGGTCTAGAGGCTAGAGTGAAATGAAGACCTATGCCTTTACTAGGGTTAAAACATTCTAAGTGCCAAAGAGCTATTTTGCATCATTCCCCAGGTGTTGGTGAGGTTGGGTTAAGGCCTGTGGTTTGTAAAGTATTCCTCTGCAAGCATCTCTTGCTGATCCTGAACTGAGTAGGCCTAGACAAGAGATAAGGTTAAGATCAGGGGAATAATGGATCTCCTGTCTGAAACTTTCTTAATATCATCTAGGGTTTGGGGAGGTAGAATACGGGCACCTTTTTGAAAGGGCTGCCTGCAATTCAGGGTCTGTGAGAATACAATTTTGCAAGTGCCATTCAAGTATTCTGAACAGCAAACCTATTCTGGATTAACATCCCAATATCCAAATGTCTAAAATTTATACACCTAATCTAGGATTACTATTTAAATTCCTTTTCTACAAAGTGAAGATACAGAAGAACCTGAAGTGTATTCATTATCCTGACATGAAAGTCCAATGTGAATTCTATGAAGCTGAATACAGGATATCTTAAAAGAATTCCTAAAAAGAATTCCTTCTCCCATGTCTCATTCTGCAGTCAAAAAAGCCTCCTGCAAAATGAGAAGATACTAAAAAGACTTTTCACTGTGAAATAATTAGAATCAAGATTATTAACAGAATATAAACACGTAATTATTTGCTGAACTGTAGAGAAAGCAACTCAGGATCCTGCAAAAAGAAAGATCCTGGCATGTTGTTTCTTCTGTGATAAATTTGAAAGCTAAAACCAAGTCATCAAAATGAGAAGGTGTGTAAGAGAGGGTGGGAGAAAGAAAAAGAATGTAGGAAAGAGGCAGAATAGACAGAATAATACAGAGCTACACATTATTTTACAAATTCTCTGTGGTTCTTGAAGCAGGGTCCTGAAAATGCCGTACTTGTGAAACCAAGGTCTATCCCTATGTATGAGGCAGCAGAGACCTGTGTGTCTTTAAAGGAACCTTGAAGAGGTGGTGACACAAAGGCATATTCTTGAAATGCCTCATTTACCGTGTTTTCCCTTTGCACAATGCCTATCCAGCTTCTCTGGGCATCAGGCTGTATCCAGAACTGGTCCTCCACTGTCCATTTCCTCATATTTTTTAATATGGGTAGGACTAAAAGTTTGGCAGAGCCAAGAGTTGCTTTCATCCCACTGTTGTCCAGCAGGTAAAGGAAATATGGCCCTAAGTATGCTTTTATCAGAAGAAAAGCCTAAAGAAATGATCCGTTTTCTGCTGGAGCATCACTAAAATATGATTGGCACAATATGGAAAAAGGTGTTCTGCAATTCTTCTGAATGATGTCACACAGACAGAGAAGGAGAGAAACTCCCTTTTCAAGTACCTGTCCAAAGGTCTTGAACCCTCTGTCCAGATCTGCCTGTCATTTTGGGGGCTGTGAGTGGAAATCTGTCAGCTTCCACTGACCACGGTGAACTGGACTGAGATGGTGCAGGGTAAATTGTGACATCTTCCAAAGAAAGAAAAGGATATGACTTTATTTACCTATGTATTATCATTCAAAATTTTTAATTTAGGGTTTTTTTTTTTCCTAAGTGGGAAAATAAGTTTTGAAAAAATACACGTTATGTTTAGTGTGCACTATATGCTGAGGGAAAAATAATTTTCTTAAAATATGCAACAATAAAATTTGAAGATACAAAGATATTAAGGAATGAGGATAAAAGAAAAGTAAAAAAAAAAAAAAAGATGAGAAGCTTAAAAATTTCTGCCTTTTCAGACTGTTTCTCACAAGTTGTTCTTATTCCCAGCTTTACTGGTTCACTGTGGAGTTTGGCCTCTGCAAGCAAAATGGATTGATCAAAGCTTATGGGGCAGGACTGCTTTCATCTTATGGGGAGCTGAAGGTATGTGCCAAATGCATAGTATTGAAAGATTTCTATAATCCACTTTACTGAACTCTGGTAAAAACAAACCATGTTTTTCTACAAAAAATTAATATGATTTAAAATTCAGATTTTTCTTTACAAAGAAACAAGTCTCCCTTCATGGAAGCTACTGAGTAGGGGAAAAGCTACTGTCAGACAAAATGCAATGAAAGCACCCATCCCATAAAACATTAGATTTGTGTCTTCTGCCAGTAGTAATGCAGCTTTGACACAAAATTCACGTTCCTTTCTGAATTACTCGCTAGAGGGCAATATTATGCCTGTTATAAGCTTGGCTGTTTTGTCCATGCCATTGACATTCACACATGTATGAACCAGAAAGGCACCGATTGACTGGACCAAATGAAGTGCAAAGAAACTGGAAATAGCATGGACAGTGATAAAAAGAAGTGCTTTAGTATTTTTTATTCCTAAATACATTTCAAAACTAATGTCAGCTCTAGACAGAGATCAAAATCTGCAAGCACAGGTTTCATACTGCCTTGCTTAACTGTAGAAAGAGGACTTTTACAGAAAGTGGGTTTCCCCTCCTTTGCCCATACAGCTGATAGGAGAGATATTAATTTTTCCCTAATTTTAAAGAGCACTGATGCAGATTATAACTTTTTAATTGCAAAAGCCCTAAACTCGTATCAGCAGGGCTCAAATGCTTCAAGCTGTGCAGATAGTGGATATTTTTTTTAATTGGTAAGAACCAAAGGAAAATAAATACCAATCTTTTCAAGCATTTTTATACACCAGAACCTTTTTTTTTTTATGGGAGATATATTTTAACACATAAACTCAGCAGCCTAATTCAGCCAGATATATGATACATTCACACTGAATTGTGGCTGAATTAGCATAGTTTGGAGTCCCAGAACTGGCGCTAGTTGGGTTGCCATGACAATAAATATTTCACAAGGCTCTCCCAATCGTGTGACAGGTCAGCCCACTTCCCAGACAATTGACAGGAGGGAAAACAACATTTTGATGTATCCCAAGGCATTTCAAGTAGGAGTCCCCACAGAAGGACAGCTGAAATTAAAAGACAGAAAGGGGAACCTTCCCAGACATCAACCTTCACTTTTACTGCTTGCTGAGTTTAGCACTGTTTTTCCTCACAACACTTGCAATTTGAAGAGTCTTGTGAGGTAGCTCTGTGGAGAGCTTTCTCTCTTGATAAGCTGAAAGGTCTGCATGTTCATTAGCCCTCTAGAGGAATAAACGTGACTTCCTTTCTACATAGCAGCCTCACCTTGACCTGTTTGCTCATCACCTTCACACTATGTACTGCTGAAGCTACTGTTTGTCTGGGAATCCTTCAGTACTTCTTATATTCACTGACAAAAACCGGGAAACTTGCTTTCATTTACCTGGTAAAATCAGAAATGTCCAATCAAAGCACAATTCAAGGCAACATTTATTCTACTCTGCTGGGCTTAATACTTATGGTTTTAAATCAAGTTCATTTACACGTTAAACAGGATACTAAAGGGCAGAGGTAATCATATTGCTGATAGTTATGTAGCTTTCATAGCAATATGCATGGCAAAATCTATCTGATGTGGTTACCTCCTTTTCCTGTTTAAGTTTGACTCGAAGGTAAAATCTCATCAGAAATGCTCATTTTTGGTGTCTGGAGTCGAGCGCACCAGACTTGTGCTCTCTCTCCTCTATTTCCACCCTTTTCTTCCTCGGACACCAACAAGCTCTTCTGCTTTTGGTTAAAACCATAGGTGAGGACTTCTTGTGCACAAAACTGTGCTATATAGAACAAAGAAGTACAACTGCATCTCAAACTCCCTACCTCTGACGCTGGATGGAAGTCCTGGCAGTTCCTGAGCTGATAAATGGCAGTTTCTTGTCATTACTTTTACCACTGGTAATTGCAGGGTAAAGCTACTGGATAAACTTTTGATAAAGCTGGGTCTACCTCTGTGTTCCTCCATCATATTACTGAAAATACCTGCAGGAGTAATACCATTTATACTCAACAAGTAATGAATAGGATTATCTCCCTTTCAGCATGTTCATCTTGTATATAACACGTAAATCAGAAGTTGGGCAAGCAGATAACCAGCAGTTCTGCTATGCACCCTGCAGAATCCCTTTGTGAGCTCTGGACGTGAGCACTGTGCATCTTCTGGGACAATGGCTTAGTGGTTCTGTGCATTTCACCTTGAGCTCCCTAAACTTGTTGTACACAAATTAAATCCATGAACTTAAGTGCTGAGGTTTCCTTCTTTAGCTGACTGATTTAATCTCATTGATTTTTATTTAGGGCAAAACTGAAATACAGAAATATTTCCATTTATTCATTCTAGTCTGCCTGAGCATCTGATTCTAACTTCAGTATAGGCCCTGGCAGTGTGGGTAAAGTGGTGAGGTCCAATGCCTAAGCACCTGTTAGCAAATTGCAAAACTGTACCAACTGCTTCTTTTACAGCTGAAGAGAGAAAATATGTGTAGTTCAGTGCCTGCTTCATAGAGGGGATTTTTTTTAGAAATATAGCAGTGTATAGACAGATCTCTTAGAGAAGATGAAGATTGGAAGACAGTGAGGCTCATGATAGACTTCAGTTTATTGCTCTAGATAAGTTTCATTGCTGCTCAGCAGAAAGCCGTTATCCAGTCTAATAATTATCTGCCAGTCTTCTCCGTGGGCCCAGAAACAGACTTCTGCATGGGGGTCCAAGACTTGATTCCCTGTCATTTAGCTGATATTTGGTACAGGCACTGAAGTTTTAGCACTTTGTTGGCAGTGAATATAACAAATAGTGTAGGAATCTCACTGCAGGTTGTGTGTTGAAGGAGACACACTGCAGCAGCCTGGGGAAGGGAGGGGTTTCCTTGTACCTGAAGGCTTCTAGGCCAGGAGTAGCAGAATGATTCTGTCACCAAGAAGGAAATAGAGGCATGACTTACTAAGGTTAGATGGTTGGTTACAAGAACATAACTGACCAGCAGGAGAGGGCAAGCAGCAGTCATCCAGCCTATGTTATATGAGAACTTAGCATCAGCAAGGAGCCTGGGAACATCCCTGAACTGCAGCCTGGACTGACTGTCTGTGGGTGTGTGACTGTAACCAAGGGAACCACATCCTGAGTATGAAATCTTCAAAACATTCTCCTTTTCTCCACAACACTCACTCTAACCAGTTTGAACTTAGCTTCAGGTAGGTATTTTCTGTGGATGAGTTGATCCTGCCCAAACTCAGGTCATAGTTTGGGGGAAAGGCAGAGGTTGAGAGGTAGAGCCAGACACACACTGCATGAATCTAGCACTTGAATCCCTGTTATCTAACAAAGCATTTAGTGACAGCAGCTAGGTATCAGAAGGACAACCATCCCCGAGTCTAAACTCAGCAGTTGTAATGGGTCTGACTGCTGGCCAAACTTGCCTCCTCTGAACTGTAAGAATTCCTCCCCAAAAGCTCTCAGTATTGCACTGTTTATTTCACTTTATTCTGTCAGCTGTTCTACATTATCCCAAATGCTTCTTCTGTTAACACTCAGCTGGACTCTGTCCTGCATACTGTAAAATCTTATGGCTCATACCACACTTCTGGCAGCACTCAGTGCTACATATGCTTTTCTTGCAGCACACCCGGTACTTAACTTGTAGAGGCCTTTAAGGCCATCCGGTTTCGAGCTGAACTTCCACTGAAATCAATGGGATTTCAGTTCTGCTTCGACACTGACAGCATAGTGGGACTCCTGTCAGGTTTTGAGTTACTGAAATCTTTTCCCATTAGCTCCCCAGAGCTTCTAAGATTCTAAGAGCGGCCTCATGTTTGTGTATACCAACCATCTTAGATTGTATGAGTGCTATCCAAGGTTTACTCTTCAATTACACACTGCAAATGAAGAGCAAGAAAAACACCGTCTTTTATATAGACTTCGGGTTTTCTGGGTTTGGGGTTTTGGGGTTTTTTTGGTTTGGTTTTTCTTTTTTTAAAGTCTGGTATTTATTTCTTCACCAGTTCATTGAAATGTCTAAATATGTGCTTAGGAGTACTGTCCTAATTTTTCCAGCTAGCAGATTGAACTGAAAATCTTGAGCAGCATCACCTGCTCTTACCAGTTATTTACAAGTAGTATCCTGAGAGTTGACATTTGGATTACAAAATGGTGAAAGGAGCCTTCTGAAGACTGGGGAAGAAGAGAGAAAGGGAAAGAGGCAGATCTCAGAGAAGGGTGGGTACTAGAAGACTGTCCCTAGGTGAATGGGGTCCACTGTCCAGTCTGAAGGTGGGAAAAAAGGTCTCAACAGTGATGTGATGAGTTCTTTTTCCTTTTGGTTTGTACCCAGTACACTTCTCCAACCTGGCCAGCTGGAGGCCCAACCAGCTTTTAGGCACATCCATGATGCAGTACAAATGTCACTGGAGCTGAGCTGGGTTTAAAATTCCTCACTTGGGTTTCAGGGGCAGACAAAGCGTTTGGGAACTCACCTTAAGCCTAAGTAGAGCTGCCTTCCCAGGACTCTGTACAGGTGCCAAACTGGTTTAAAAGGCATTTCCAGTATATGTAAACAAACATAGATGTACCTATGGAGTGCAGTGTGGACAGAAGTGGCTTCTATAAGCCTCCTACTTGCCTGGGGGGACAATGTAAAAGAACGGGAGAGGAACATATAGAAGAACCTCTGTGGATTCAAAAACACAAATGTGCACATGCAGCACAGTGTTTATTTATACCTTGGATTTCAGGGAAGGTTTTAGGCTGCTATGCTGGCCTGGGAGCTGTACATAAAATGCCAGAAGCATTCTGTCTTCTGTTCTTCATCGCAGCAGGAAGCATGAAATTTGTGACATGGGCTAGGGGACTCTAAAGTAATGCTAGACAGGACTGCAAAACTTCTGTGATACTATTTGAAATAAAGCTGCATGGTGTTTTCTTCTTCTGGATATTTATATTTTGAGGGGTGGCATAGACTTTCCCCTCACTGTCTGAGAGCATGGTTGTGCCATCCAGTTGTACATCACTGTAATACAGGAAATATATATTTTTTTTAATCTTAAAAAAGTATTTATTATTTGGTTTATTAACTGCTAATCATGAAAATCCGCTCTGACCTATGAAAGAACAGGACTTTATATTACCCCAACCTATTCCCCAAAGAGAATTTCACAGCCCAGCAGGGACTAATTCTTTCTCTGTTCATTCTCCTGCTCTAACTGGTGTTGTTCCTGCTACAAAGTACGCTTTGTCAAACAACCCAGAGTACAAGCCCTTTGATCCAGAAGTGGCTGCAGTTCACCCCTACCAGGATCAAGCCTTCCAGCCTGTCTATTTCATAGCAGAAAATCTGGAAGATGCCAAGGTCAAGCTTCAGTAAGTAAAGTGTTTGTGAGTGTTTTCATTGAGGAGGGGCACACTGGTTGATTCTTAATCCCAAATACATCTATTGCTATTGCAACAACCATGCCAGGCTATCTCACAGCATCTGCATTTGTACAACAAAGTCAAGCACAAGCTTGTTTATCTCAGAAAAAGTTCACAGAAATTCAGAATTTATTTTTGCTATGCCCTGTCCCAGGCTTAATCTTAGCAATTCTTCATTTTAGCACCTTCTGAAGTAAATTCTTTAACTGAACTGTGAGAGTGCAATTCCACCCTATGTGCTAGTCCATACAAACGGAAGATCGTGAAGAACTGATTTACTCAAGGTCACATGGAAATTTTATAGCAGTCTCTGGAATTAACATGGATCAGCAGGGGGCTTAAAAACAAGATTGCCTTTCTCCTCTGATTGTATCTGCACAAGAATCCAGAATCAGCATTCACAGGCAATCTAATTTCTACAAAGTAGCTGTCTGCAAGCTAAATGACATTATTTCAAATTAGCCTGAGGTATTTCTAAACACATTTCCTCAACTGTGTGATGCTGTGCAGTAAAGATGGGGTTTTTTTTCTTTTTTTTTTTCTTTTTTTTTTTTTTTTTTTTTTTTTTTTTTTTTTTTTTTTCTTTCTTTTTTTTTTTTTTTTTTAATAAGTAAGCAGGTTTTAAAATTCTGGCCTTCATATCCAACAGTTAGAAAAACATGACCAATTCTGGCTGGAGGCAGGATGTTGATTGTGGAGCTACTGGGGAGCATGTAGGAGCTGAAATGAGGAATTTATTAGAGGAAGAGAACCTGAGCCAGACTTCTTCCCTACTCTCCCTGCCTCTTCCCCAGAAGCACTGTCTGCTGGGGCTATGACCATGGCTAATTAGGCTCCTCATCTTAAATCTGAATGTTCACATTAAATTTTTAATATGCGTAAAAACGTGGGTGAGAACTCACTGGCAGAGGAGAGAGAGGACTTGCAGAGCATTTGACTCAGGCAAACCTGCAAAGAACGTACGAGGACAAGGAATATACCACTCTCAGGCATGAAGCTTTTTCATACATTTTTTCAAGACAGTCGCACAGCCAAGGCTGCTCAAAATAACCGAAGGCACAAGAATCTGTCAGCACGGAAAACATAAGGCAACATCAGTACAGGGGGTTCCTACCAGTGTGTACTTAACGGAAATATTGTCGAAAGTGGCAAGCAATCGTGTTTTTTCTTTTAATAGAGACAGAAAAATAGCCCAGGATGCCTAGTATCAACAGGTTTTTAGAATATTGCACAGAAAGAGCTGCTCCAGGTTATTTCTTGGAAGTGAAGGCGGCAGACATGCTGTGCTCCTGCATTCCTCAGCTTGTGGTTGTAATAACTCTGAATTGTGTGAGAGCAGAGCTGTGAGAGCACAGACGGGTCTCAGCCAGCCAGGATGAGATGAGGCACTGCAGATCTTTGGGGCTGCAAGTGCTTCAGCTCTGGGCAGGGTGTGCTGCACCAGGCAAAGTTCAGGAGGAGCAGTGAGGAGGTGTCACAGCATGCTCTGCTCCCCAGTAAGGCCATGACTACAGCCTGAGAAATGAGGTCCTGCAGGTTTTGCACTTAAGGAAATGCCTTTTGAACTGGCAGCTCTGTCGTGTCTCCCCACAGGAACTACGCAATGAAGATCAAGAAGCCTTTTGCTCTGCGCTATGACCCCTTCACCAGCAGCATTGAGGTTTTGAACACACCACAGAAAGTCAAGAAGGCACTCCACCAGATAAAAGAGGAACTGAAAAACTTCTGCTTGGCCCTCGAAAATCTCTCTTAAAACAACAGCAGTGCATCTCACCTGTCACTGACATAGGTGGTGCTAACACTTGAAGGCTTAGTGATGAAGTTGTACTCACAGGCAGAAATCTTAAATGCCCAAACCAGCTCAGTTCAGGTAATTTTCACTGTAGTTAGGCTGCTGACTTAGACGAAATAATGAGCTCCTGCTTACAATGTTTCAATGACAAACAAGACTTACTCCAGTTTTTGGTAGGTGATATGAGCTGCATCACTTTGTAGCACACGTATGTATTTTGAGACTCTTACAGATTTTTTTCCTTCCCTTGCCACCTTTTCAAGTTACCTGTCACATGGTAACTTTTCACCTACAGTGTTGTACTCGCTGCCTTGATGGCATGATCACAACCTCTTAGGCTGGCTAGCTGCCTACAGTTACCAGTCCTTGCAGCTAACTCCTTGCTCCTAGCAATTAGCATCAGCTATTGCCCACAAACTATGAATGGCTCCCTAAAAATACGCAAATGCAAGAGTTTGTTAGAGGAACACTTCTGCTCACTATTTATTTTTAAGTACTCATTCAGTAGCCTTGAATATGGCAAAATACTTTCTTGTCACATTTAAGATTACAGAACATTTGTACCTTCATTGAAAGAAAAGACAGAAAATAAAAGGTACGAGATACTCTGGCTCTGTCACATACAAGGATGCTTAATTTGAATGGGAGATTTAACTTCTAGGAAGGAAAATCTTGTGTAAGGAAAAGATTCATTAAAAAGCGCTTTAGCAAATAGGCTTCCACTGCTTTTTTTCACAGAATTCAGTGAATTTCACGGAATCCCCTGGATACCATTAGAAATCTTTGCCTCTTATTGATGTCATAATGGTTGTAGTAATGATCAAAAGGCCAACTCTATGGAACACCTAGTGGGAATCCTATGATCAACCACTAGCAGATGTATAGCCTTGTTATGGAAAAAATATCTGGTATGTTCTGCAATTCAGCTCGTCTCCCTCTCCAGCTCCTGAGATGTGCATGAAATTTATTTATATTCTACAGGTCACATTTCCCAGAAGCAGTCTTATTATTGCCTGTTCCAGACTTTCATGCTGTTTGTGTGCCCTTCCTTCCTCTACAATCACAAATAGAGGGTAGCTCAGGAAAAGAGGATGATGCTCCAGACCGGAAGGGTTCCCTCTCCTCTCAGCAGCAGTGCAAGCAGATTCGGTCCATGCAGGTTACAGGCATGGCATAAGAAGGGAAAATGTGGATCTCATGGCTCAAGCTGGGTGATAGCTATCTACAAATGTAAAGGTAGATTTATCCTGTGCCACTTGGAAGCGGTACAGTAAGATAAATCTACATATTTATTCAAAATTGTATTTAGTACAGGGCTGCCTTGTCCACTGCTACCCACCAGCTGCCACTGTACCTGGTCTGAGCTCTGAGGAAAATGTAAGCTGGTTAGGCTCCTGATGAAAAAGGAGGTACCAGAAAATGAGTTACCATCTCTGCCTGAACTGCTTGCTGAGGGATAGAACACGTACACAGAGAGCCAGCACAGAGCAATCCACAGGCTGTTATTACATACAGACCCTGTCTCACTGTAACGGTTCCACTTGTCAGGCTCTGTAGGAACAGTCTTATTGAAAGTTAATAGAATTCTTGTTTTTAACGCTTCATGTCTACAGCACTTCTGAAAACTTTCCCATGAGCAGTAACATTCAGGATCCGTGGATCTGCTGCAACTGCTCCATTTTATTAAAATGTGGTGATGCCTGAAAAATTTGGAAGTATCTTGACAAAAATGTCTATAAGACCCCTTTCCTCCTGACAGCAGGAACATCCCAGGCTCCTTTTTTATTTTGATTTTTAAAAAATTCTACTCCAGGAGAACACTTGCATATCATAAACCCTATTTTGCTAGAAATTCAGCCAGGAACAGAGCTGAAGTGAGTTCCTTTGCTTCCAGTATATTTCTGCTGTGATGGAAGATGATCTCTCAGCATGCTTTTATGGGTTTAATTCTAGTTATCCTGCTCATAAACACACAAATACCATTCCTCCTCAGAGCAATTTGTTTTCTTACATATTGTAATGATTTATCTGTCTGCTTCCTGCCAATTGGTGCATAGGCAAAAATATTTGATAGCTCACAACAGATTGCTTTCAGAAGTATTATTTTCATCAATCAGTTCTTTTACAGTGAAAATTGAATCATGTGCTCCAATTTTGTGTGTTTTCCTTTTCTTTCTTTTTAAGTGGAAGATAATGCCAGAGCGGAAGAGCTATCAAAATATTTTCTATAGACAGACTCTCTGGGCCATAGGGTCTTTTTCATGTATTCCCTCTGAAATGGTTGAATGTGGAATTTAGACTTGAGTTTGGCTATTACTCAGAACAGACCTATATTTGGAAGAAATGAGAGACCTGATGGATTTGTTTTGCCCAAGGCCTCACACTTTCTTTGGAGGCACTCCAGGCCCGCCCACACACCCTTGTCTTTTCCAGGTCCTGTGGCAAGGAGAGAAAAAGAAACCATTTTGGAGCCAGATTCTCCCACCCTTACACATGCTGGGTAGTACCCAGCCTTTCAAGCAATCCCAGTGACAGCACTGAGCCTGTTTAAGGTGCTGCACACAGGCAATAAGAGCAAGAATATCACAACCACTGTGGGTGTACTTGCTTTTTCCTTGCCTTAGTGATAGTCAGCTGGCGTACAGGGCTGGGCTAGACTGCAGGGAAACTTGGTGAAGCTGCAAAAGTAATGGATTTGGCTACCTGAACTTTTAGGATGCGTAAATATTTTTCCAAAGAGGTAAATCTTTCCGTCCTTGCTCAGGCAGAACCTACCCCAGGCTAGCCACGTTTGACACTCCCCTCTGAGAAGGTCCAAATTCTTTTCTTTTGATTCAGTGTAGTGACAAAACAAAAGCCTTCAGGGTTACATCCTTAGGAGTTACACTGGTCATTCTGCTCTTCCAATAGTCATTCTTTCATTTCCTGACAGAAGCCAACAAGTACCTCATCCCCCTGTCAGTCTAAGGCAGCAGTGATGGGAAAGGCAGCGATGGGGCCTCCCGATGAAAATAATGGCACAGAGGAAAAAGCACCAACCAGTAAAAATATGTCTTTTTGTCAGTTTGCGTTTCAGCAGTTTCATATTAATCTTGCACAAAAAGGTTCTAAAGCCAAGTAAAACACATCTTGTGACTTGAAACTGAACTGATGAACTCCCCATGGGCCCTTTGCTTATCCCGATAAACTTATTTTTCCTAGATGGAGTGCATTTAGAACAAAATAGTGTATGTTATTAAATCTGTATTGTGCTGTTCAGTTATACATGGGAGAGTTAGTAAATTCAGTTTGTGGCTTTGGGTTTGTTTTGTTTTTTGGCTAACCAAGTCTGTCTTCTACCAATTTTGGTCCACCTTCAAGCCTCCAGCTGCTTCACTGCTTCCCTGCAGATTTGCTAGTGATGCCAAGGGTACCACTGTGTAAGGAGAATACACAGTTATGCAATTTGGGGAATTTGGCAGGACAGCAAGAGGAAATTTAGGCTGGCCTCCCACCCACTCCCAAGAGAAATAGTATTGTGTTACAAGGCAGAGCTGTCATCCTCAGAAAGACCTTCTCAATCACTTCCCTCTGATTCCCTTAACATTTTGATCTTTGTACTACCTGGTGAATATAAACCTTTCTTAACCACTTGAAGAAATGCTAGAGTGGGGGGCAGAAGTGAAGGAGGGGTGAGTAGAGGGAAAAAAAAAAAAAAAAAAAAAAAGAAAAGAGAAAAAGACCTTCCAAGCAAGGAAACTTCATTACCCTCAGTCTTTGTCTCTGCTGATCCACGAAGAAAGGAGAAAACAAATCAAGCTTCCACGGAACAGATAGTGTATTCTCAAAGAAACCTACATCATTAAATTCTTCCATGTACAACTTCACGCGTGAAGATCTCCCTACACCCATCACTGAAATGCCATAACCCCCCACGGAATCATGACCACCAATTGACCAGGCACAGAAGTGTTACATGACTTCTCGAGTCAGGAAATGAAGCTACCATGAAAAATCCTGCAGCAGCTTTGCCTTACGCACCTACTGCAAAACCAGAAGGTTCTCTGGAGCCTGCTTCCATAGATATCCTACAGTATGGAGCAATTCCAGTTGGCACAGAAACAGAGGGGTACATACACACATCCCCAGTAATCTCACCCACCACTAATCAGGAGTTTATACGTGGGCCTTGAGATTTAGTCAGGCGACATTACTTCGCAGCATTCTTCAGCTGGCACGTGATCAGAGGTTGGCAGAAAGGGTTATTGGCTGTATCACCTTAAATATACATTAGGGTGGGGTAAAGCTGGTGGCTGGAGCCCAAAGTGAAAGCAAATCTCTGGCACCCTCTACCACCACACAAATTCCCCAGGGGAAAGAAAGACAGATTAGAAAGGGAGCAGAAAGTCTGACAAGTGGCAGAGCAAAGGGATGAGGAACAGAAAGGACCAGTAGGTATGCCTGAAACATGTTTGCTTTGCATAGGATGTTTCATTATATTTGAGAAACATTTCTGGCTGAACGGGAGCTTTTTAGCACAAAGGATGAAATTTTGTACCTGTGAGAGTGTGGAGGAGTCAAGGCCACTTAAGACTTTTTAACCCTGCCTGAGAAATATTAGCCTTATCTAAGGTATTTAACTTTGAACATGGGATATAAAAGATAGAGAACAGAAAAATACATATTTAGAAAAAAAATTTTATGTGGTGTGTGGAAAACAACACACCAAAGAAGGGCAACAAGTCTTGTGAAGGGTGTCAAAAACATTTTATGAGGAACAGCTAAGGGAGATGGATTTGTTTAGTATCAAGGAGAGGAGGCTTGGGGAGACCTGATCGCTCTCTACCACTCCCTGATAGGGAGGTGGGGGTCAGCCTCTGCTGCTGTGCCTGCAGTGAGAGGACAAGAGGAAATGAGACAGGGGAGATTCAGACTAGATATCTAAAAGACTTGTTCCCTGCTAGGGTGGTCAGGCATTGAAACAGTTTGCCCAGGAAGGAGATGGAGTCACTGTCGCCAGAGGTGTTCAGGAAGTGTCTGAATCTGGCACTGGGGGATGCGGTTTAACCACTCAGGGGTTACAGCGGTAGTGCTGGGTGGACAGTGGGACTGGATGATCTTGAAGGTCTCTTCCAACCTCAACAATTCTATGATTCTCCAATTCTGTGAAAGTTGAAGCTGACAAGGTCTTGCTGCCTTGCAAGACATAGGAGTCCTAAGTTTTGAATGAAGGCTGCTTTACAATTTAAAAGTGAGTGGCTGGCCAGGCACTGCCCTCTCAGCAGAGGACTGTAAAATTATTGTTGCTGCAACTGTATGCCAGGTGCTCTCTTTTATCCTGTTTAACCATTTTGTCGAGAGCTTTTTTATTTTTATTAGTTTAAAATGTTATTTATTGATCCTTTTGATTTGTGCTTGCAAATGGGGAAAATTAGCTCATTGAACATGAGAAAGTTCAAAATTATTTTCCCAGGGTTTTGAGTGGAACTTGAGCATGGACATTCCTAAATTTAAACCTGTCTCTTGATGAAGGCAATTAAGACCTGGTAACATGGTTACACTTGGGTAAAGAAGGTAACAGCTACCATCTAATGTATCCAAATCTCTACCGCCATCCACAACTAGTGGTGTTAATCTTCAAGGTATGTCTTTCACAACATTAACTGTGATAGATTTAAACATAGACATCTAAACATAAAACATAGCACCTAACACTTGTCAGGTACAGTAACTAGAAGAATCCTGCCTTAAAACAATTTTGGATACCATTTATGAAGATGTGTTCTATTTCAGCTGTTGCTGAAGTTGTGGGCATGGGGTGGAATAAAACAGGATGTACTTTTAACTTTAGTGAAGCCAATTTGACTGATCTCACTTGTAGACTCAGAATCAACAGCTAAATTTCTGTTGAGCAGGCTAATAACTTAAATGTGGAAGTAAAAATAGACGATCCATTTACAGTCATATCACTGTGCAGATTTAGTACTTTCCTATTATATTTACTGACAGAGGAAAAAACCCCAACTGTCAGCATTATGAAATATTTCTTGAAGTGGTAGACTGGAACACTTTAGATACTCTGATATAAATAGACAATTAAAATGAATTCATAGAAGGAAAATATCTATTAATCTGTTAATTAAGAAATGCTGTCTTTCAATAACATCGCACATGATGACACATGATCAATGTGTTTTGTACAAGGCTGTTAGGAACAGGCTCAATAGAATCTGGAAAAAAAAGAAAAAAAGAAAAAAGAAAAAAAAAAGAAAAAAGAAAAAAAAGAAAAAGGAAAAAAAGAAAAAAGAAAAAAAGAAAAAAAGGGAAAAAGGCCTGTTTTTAAGTATTTCCTGAATTAATCCCAAAACTGATGGGTTAGAAATGGAATGTGTGTTGGATGATGATATGAATTTTGTACAGTGTTTAATTCTTGTACTTCAGACATTTCAATTTGATTCTGACTTTTGAATTGGTTCATATTTCTTGGTTTAAATCTGAATAAACAAAATGATTTAACTCGATTCCTGTGTCTCTAGTGTCCTACAAAGGCAGGCTTTGCAACTGAATCTGAGGTTTAGCCCCTTTGTGAAATGCTGTGTGAGCTGCAGGGAGATTGAGGAGGAAGGAGTGTTGTAAATGAAACTTGCTAGCCACTGTTGCTTAGTAACTTTCCTCCAATTATGATCTTTATCCTTGGGTAGAAAACAAATTAAAGGTCACCAAAGTGGGTTTTCTGTTACAAATGTATTATCCAATATTCCTATCATGTGCATTCACAGTTTGGAAATAATTCCACCCCATCACTAATGTGGTACTGGCTTTCTGATGATATTGGCTGCCTGGGCAATTTCTCTGTACTTTGTGATACATCATTAATTTCTGTACTGCTGTATTACTTGGTTAAATGGAGCTAAAGATAGATTAAGAAAAAAATATTCATGGAGAAAATTGATTTCCTATTGCCTTGACATCTCTCTTTGTCCAAGAACTAGACTGAAAACATGAAGCAAAGAAGCAATGATGTCATTATACAGAAAGCTAGAGAGCACACCACTCTTTACTATTTAAATGGAAATGATGGACTCTACAAAGAATTTCCTGATGAACTTCTGCAAATTCTTCCTCACATTCAAGAAGTTTACCAAAGCCTTGAGTGTTGACTAACAGTTGAAGACACTAAAATTATTGCAGAGGACTGTGGGGCCCCGTATGACTCACCCTGATGGCTTAGTTCTGTATTAAGCTGATAAAAAGTGGTTTACAACAGATTTTCAGAAGAGCTCCCTTAGGCTATGCTATATGGTGTGTTCTATTGCCCGAGAATTCAGGCAAGGAAGTTCAGTTCTTCTGCTTTCTAATATAACAGATTTGAGGTTGTGAAATCCTATTTATATTTGTGTGCAACACAGAGCAAGAAAAATTGTATAATTTAGGAAACATGGAGCAAGAGGAAATATTTTTTACATAAGGAGCAGTACTCATATAAGTGAGGAAGAAGGTACTCGTGTAGCTGAAGGCACCAACAAAAACCATCAAGAACTGTTTTACTCTGAATTCCTCCTACAACACCATCACAGTCTTCTGCTAGCAGTTTCTCTCCAGAGAAACAGGTTCACCATTTGTCACATTAACAGACTTCCACCCTCAGCAAAGGAGTTATTTTGAGCATGACATGAAAATCTTTCACTAACAAGATCTTGGTAGATGAAATTAACACATCTTCAAGATATGTAGTACACAACCTGTTACCCCACAGCAGCTCTGCTATTTCACACAATTGGTCAGTGGAAGAGAAAAGCAAAAGCACAGCAGGTGGGAAAAAATGAGAGAGTGTCCTGGATGCGTGGTAATTCTGAGCAGCAATTTTACTGTGCTTGAAGCAGAGTAAGGTGTGTGTGATCTGTTCCTGAATTAGAGGACCACTTACACAGAGCTGGAGTAGAAGAGCATCTGCAATGCACTGTTCTCCATGCCTCAGGCATATCCTGTGCTTACACCACATGAAAAGATCATATATACTTTGGTTGTTTCCATGTCCTTGTAAGACAGAAGCTGGGGACAGATGAGCTGTGATGCTTCAATAAGTTTCCTTGGGCAACAAGAGACGTAGAGCCCAGAAGACTGCTGAAGAGAGTGTGAGGGCTCACTCCTACCCCACAATAACTGTGGGCTGAATGTTATCCTGAAAACAGAATCAAAAGATAGAAATGTTTTTTGTCTCTGTCAAAAAGGGAAAAAGAAGTTGTACATAGAATCATTGGTCCTATCAGAACCATGCCTGGAAAAACAAATGTGTTACTGTACAGAATCACGGAGTTTGGAAGGGACCTCTGGAGATTATCTACTCCACTCCAACACCCTACACAGAGTGGGTCACCAAGAGCATGTTGCTCAGTATTGTGTCTAGCCAGGCATTGAATATCTCTAAGGATAGAGACTACACAAACTCTCAGGGAAGCCTGTTTTAGCATTTGACCATTCACAATAATTTTTTAAAAAGCTTCTAAAATTTGAAAGGAATTTCACATATCTGATTTTGTGCCCATTGTCTTGACTGTTTTCACGGGATACTGCTGAGAAGATTATCTACCCTCTTTACTGTCTCCATCAGGTATTTATGCAGATTGTTCAGATCCCACTGAGCCTTCTCTTTTCCAGGCTGAAAACAGTTCCAGCTTTCTCAGTGTCTTCCTGTATGTCACATGCTCCAATCCATGGATAATCTTCATGTTCCTTCAAATCTTCATGTTCTTTCATTAGACTTGTCCCTGTATGTTTTTGTCCTTATCTGTAGCACTCCAAATGTTGTTTCAATGCTGGTGAGCACAAAGGAAAGTCCACCTGACTCCATCTGCCTGCAATGGTCTTCATGCCCTCCAGGATGCTGTTGGCCGTCTTTGCTTCAAGGGCAGGTTCCTGGCTCGCGGTCAGTTTGTTGTCCACCAGCACTCGCGGGCCATCAGGACCTTTCTGCCAAGCTGCTTTGCAGCTGGTGGATCTCCCTGGTGCCTGAGGCTAATCATCATCAGGTGCACTGTTTCACCAAGATTCTGGTTGTCCCATATCTCCAGCCAAGAACTCATCAACATTTTCCATGGTCTCATTTAGCACCAAGCCTACATTCCACTTCCCCCACCTTTTTTTTTTTTCGTTTCCTGTATATACACTTGTAGAAGCCCTTCCTGTTTTCCTTTATATCCCTCACCAGATTCAACCTCAGCTGGGCTTTCATTTTCCTAACCTCATCCTTGCATGATATAATGTGTCTGCTGTATTCCTTATGGGAGATCTGAAACTAATTGCACCTCTTGCATGTTTCGTTTTTTGTGTTTGAGGTTTGTCTGGAGCTCCTGTTTCACCCATGTAGGCCTCCTGCCATCTTTCCTTGGCTTCCTGTCTGTCAGGATGGATCACTCTTGAGCTTGGAAGAGGCAATACCGGACTAAATGCTCAAACTGTCTTATGAAAGTGTAGAGGATGGAGGAGGCGAGAGAGAAGGAAAGCAGAAAGAATTCTACTGAGGCAACCTGTAGTCGTGTTAGAGACCCGAGTTCACATGCTAACTCCAGCATGCACCACATGAAGAGGATTGCTCTAAATGAAGAGCAATTGAGAAAGGCTTGTTCTGTGATATCAAATTAACTGGGCCTATTAGACAGATTCTCTGGAAGTGGAAACCCTCAGTAAGATTTTGCATCACATCCCACACCAGAATTTGGCATCGGTATAAATCTGGAACTCTATCCTGTTGACTAACAGGAGACTCGGTTGCCCAAAAGCTTTTACCTTCAGCCAATTATAGAGACATAGAATCATTAAGGTTGGTAAAGACCTCCAAATTCAGCCTTTAACCGGGTGTCACCATATCAACTAAAGCACAGCACTAAGTGCCAGGTTGAGTCATTCCTTGAACAATTCCAGAAAAGAATGCAACAGTTGTCAGAGAAACACTTGTTTTTCAAATCCCTCTGTAGTTATATGTGAGGAGGCACATCAGGCAGTATATCTGATTGTGCAGAGTCTCAGATGTTCAGGGAGATTCCTCCAGTTTTAGAGAAAAGGAAGAAAATGTTTTGAATTCTCTTGGAATCTGTTAAGTTCCCTGGGGTACTAAATCCTGAAGGGATGAAGAGTCTGCCAATAATATTCTTATTAATAACATATTCAATAACTTGACTTTTAGGTGGCTTTCTTATTTCTATTCTTGCCTGAAGGGCAGCACTGAAATTCAAGAGAGCTGCAGCAATCCTGGAATGTGGATAGAAGACCATGGAGCTGTTGGTACTCCAAGGCAACACACTGCCAAGAGACTTGTCAGTGGAGTTAGCAGGTGGAAGCCAGTCAAGGAACTTGTAAGTAGCTCTGAGGATTGTGGTTAAGAGCAGGCATATCAAAAGAGTTACTTTATATAAATGCATTGGTACTCTAGTATAATAGGAACATGATTTCATCCTACTTGCTTCTCTTTATATCCTACAGGAACACCATACTGTCACATCCCTTTGAAGGGTACCCTTCACCTGCTATCACACTTCAGAGCTCCAGCAGATTTTCGCAATCTGCTCGGCTTGTCTTGGCTGCCCAGATCCCGAACTTTCTCAGCCTGGAGGATTCAGGCTGTGCCGTCCTTGGCGGGCAGCCCCTGCCGGGCCAGGGCCGCGCTGGTCCCGCCGGTCCCTGTCCCTGTCCCTGTCCCTGTCCCTGTCCCTGTCGCTGTCCCTGCGGGCCGGGCAGCTCAGCGCTATTTACCTTCTGCCCACAAGGTGGTAGCGCAGCATCAGCGTAATGTGAACACCGGGCTTGCCTCATCTCTGCCCTCTTACCCGACACACCCCTACTGCTGGAAAAATGTGGGCAATTTTCTTCCTTTTCACGTACTTTCTGATTAAAGAACTCCGTGATATATTAGGACAAAGGCCTAATACATTTGCGCGAATAAATATTTGAGAATAAAGAAGAGAAATCTATTCCATACCCCAAAGGGCTGTGTGGAAAGAATGAGCGATAGGGATAAAATCATGCAATCCAGCTTGGAGATTTTGACTTGTTTCCAGAACTGGGGAGGCCAGATATTATCAAATGCTGCTCCGGGGGGATGAACCAATCTGGGCTGCAGTGGTCCCTATCATCACACTCAAGTCGTTGCAGAGTGTGACAGATTGTCCTTTCAAGGCCCACCAGAATCCGTGTCCAGCAGCTTGTAGGACAATAAGTTGGGCATCTCTCTAGTGAAATATTTGAGCTCTTTTCTAAAACGAGTTTAAGTGACAGTTTTGTCCTTGGCACTACTACTACTGCTACTGGTTTCAGATAGCCCCATCTAAAACCTTCTCTTACTTTCCACCACTTGGTGCTACATACCACACCTGACAGCATGACTATGACAGATCAGGAAACTGCTTTGCCATTATTATTCCCTCCATTATACAAACTACTTTTCCTGGACCAAATTCCAGCAGTCCAACACAGGTTCATGAATTGCTGTGTGATCACAAGCAAGCAGACATTCTACTTACAGCAGAGGGTCAGGACTGGGCAGGAACACATTAAATCAGAGCTAAGCCCATGAATCCATTTTATCATGTATCTATGCTCAGTTTCTGATGGTGAACAAGCTCTCCTGCCAGGATTTGTGTCTTATTTTTCGGTCTGTTGTACTACGTGTGGTAAACCTTCCTTTAAAACATGTAATTCCCCTCAGTGTTACAGAGATAACTTCTTAGAAAGTTACTTAATAACAAAATAGCTATTCATTTTGATACCATTATTAAAATGTAGCCAAGCCCATGAACACCTCATGAGCATTCATACATACTCAAGTCCTCTTCATAGAATTAGGTCACAAAGTAAAAAGTAAATTTTAAGAGTGTTTTTTTGTAGTCAGTCTTTTGTTCAATAGAAAATCACAGTAAACCCTTTGAGGTGACATCCTGCCCCAGTGAATTGTGCTCACCTAATCAAATAGTGATTTTTGCTCAGGACAAGGAGGGAGGAAGAGAGTTTTATATCTCCAAATTAGTGTGTTCTCTATCATCACATCACATAATATTTAGGGCTAATCAGTAGGGCGCTCACAAGACTGCCTAAATTGCTCTCTCTTTCAGCAGGTAACCAAAGTGTCTCTAGCCTCAAAGCCAGGCTGCCGGGCTTCCTACACAGGGTTGAGAGGACATGATGTGTTAGTATCAAAGAGAGCAAAAGAAGGTTTTCAACCTGGCTGGTACCAGAATTTAGTACTGGAACAAAATTCCCTTGTTTGAGTTTATTTACCAGTAATTCTAGGTGGTCTCCCATCAGAGTGCTGGAAAGTCCTCCTCAGTGTCATAGTGACTGCCCACAACCCTTACAACCAAGACAAAGTGTTGCACAAACTACGCAGGCTCTTTGTTCCCCAGGGCATCACTACATACCATGGGTCTGACTACAATCCTTCATCTCTTACTGTAACTGTAGCAGGAGGCCTTTATTTATGTCAGAGTACCCTTATAGTGTGCTGATAAAGTATGACAAAGTATTCCAAGGAATGGACATAGCTGTCTCCAAGAAATGGAACTGCTGTTCCAGTCTAGTGAAGCTATCCAGTTGAGTGAAAATACTTGTACTGATAAAAACAGTTTTGCCAGTATGCTCATGCCACTGTTGGGGATCTCACACTCCTGACAGACAGAGCCTGGCAGGAATTTGGAGCATAGATGGGATCTAGATCAAATGAACAATTTGGAGTTAGAATCATACAGCAATGATCCTTTCAAAATGCTTTTATTTACAGAAACCCTTAACTGAAATAAAGTCTCTTAACAGGAGGTCTTGATTACTTTTCCATTTCCAAACCACACATCATAATGGGGATGGAATGTGGTTACCATAAATTGTTGGTTTACAAATCATCACTGACTTGTTAGCAACAGCTAGGATGTTAGAGTTAGAGCAACAGTTTGGATGTGATAAAATAGCAAGGGCCCATTTTTCATGGCATTGTTGGAATGAATATAAATGAATTCTTCCCAGAGATTCATTGTGGTGGTTGTGGTAAATAAAAAACTGCATATTTCCTGCTGATGTCGAAATCAATGGGAGTTTTATTATTGGCATCAGGAGAAGCAGGATTTGACCTTAATAGAAAAGAGAAGAGGAAAAGAGAAAAAGATGAGGAAAAGAGAAGAATGAGATTGAGAGTTCTAAAATGACTAGTGCTTCAGTTGCCTGGGTGGAGGCACTTCAAAAGGAGTCTGGAAAGCAGAAAACTGGGGCCCCTTTTCATTTGGATTTTATTCCAAATTTTCCTTTGAATTCTCTCTTTATGAACATTGAAACTGAGGAATAACCAGCAATACTCACTGCTGAAAATGCAAATTTTCTAATTTTCCTTTTTGTTTCTGCCTCTCTAATGGCACTGAAGAGTTCTCTTATTGAGTTTTGGATGAATCCTATAAAAATCAACAAAGGCATTATTTCAAGGGAAGGCAGCACAAACTTCCTTTCATACTTGTATTTATGTCATGACACAGATCACTATCAGTCATTTAACTTTGCTCAAGCAAAATACGTATTTGTTAATAGGCAGAATTAGCAACCTTGCCTCTGTCATAGAGGTAAATCTTTATGAGGGAAATTCTACATTAGAAATAGAGAAACTAAGGTCTACCCCCAAAAAGGTCACTACACCCATTTAACTTAAAGGCTAAACTATACAAATTTATGTATTTCTCATCAAGTACTCTATAAAAATAGATTAAACCAAACAAAATAACAATGTATGTCTTCTCACCACATAGAACAGCACATTATGAACTTTTATTTTCACACGAATTCAAAGCATTCACCAGCATCACAATTCCTAAATATAGTTGTTTGAACATTTAAAAGTGCAAAAACTTGGTCCTCTAAAGTTGACAGAAGAATTTCCAGTTACTTCACAGAGACCAGAAGAGATAATTAGCTTAGTAAATTTAATATTAGTGATGTTATGTTAGCTGAACATTTAGTACTTGCCCACATAGATTTTAACACAACAAATATATAAGCATCCTTTCAAAGTGTAGATGTCCTTAAAAATGGCTAATGGGGGGTTGCCAATAAATATACAAAGAGCAAATTCAAAGAATAAATCTGCCCAAAGAAGTATCTGTCCATTTGATTGATGTTTTATCCTTCAATACCCACAAACCACATCTCCTGAAATACAAGTCTGTTTCCAAGGACTCTGATCTCTAAAGTTCACCAAAACACTCATGGAGTAATGCAAGGCAGGATGAATTTAACCTTTGCTAAAGACCCCCCCAGAATTTGCAATGTAAATTAAATGAACTCTACCACATGGAGAGGGAGAAACCAAGTCCAAAAGCACCTTTTTTTTTTTTTTTTTTTTTTTTTTTTAAAAAGTTGAAGAGGGCTAATGGAGTTGATTTTTTCCCATCTGACATAATTTTTTGGTTATCTATGCAAAATTCTCATTAGTTGCAAGACAACCCTTTAAATAGCATATGTTGTCCCAGTCAGATGAGGAAGGTTTGTAAAAGAAAGTTATGTCTAATAAATGTCATTTTTCCTTAACAAATTCGGACACTGTTGAACTCTAGCACATAGGAGCAGATGATCCAACTGAGATTATCACAGGAAATCCAAGAGGAATTTAATCCAATCCTTTGAACTTTCACTAAGATTACTGAACTGTGAAGTACACAAGGAACTATGTTGACTATTGTCATATTTGGCTAAAGACCCCTCATTTTACCAAAGCATTCTCTAGAAAATGATCCTTTATCCCCAAAGTGTTTCTGTTGTTGCTTGAAACAGACAGCAAACACAGTTGAGACTGATTTTGAAGGAAGTGCTCTTCTTGAAGGAAATATTGTGTTCTAGAAAATCCTAACCACTGAAAATTTCCCCCTCCTGGGGCAAAAGGTAGTTCGTGCTTCTCAGAAGATGTACTTAAATTTATTAGCTTCATTTATCTTTTGCCTGGATGACTTATCCCAAATCTAATCACTGGAGTACACAAGGTCTCTCCCGAAGTTGCAGCCATTGCCCATTTCACTAACGTAATAAATTTGTTTCTCATTCCTCCAGAGTGGAACAGAGGTCTTGGGTCCAAAATAGCAAAATGCATGCATTCCACAATAGGACAACTTTTCCTTGTCAGTGCACTGCTCTATGGAGGATTTCAGAAAGAAGCATTTCAGCTTCACTGCTTTCCCCTGACCACTGGGATGTTCGAAAAAGAAGCATTCAAACCGGTATCTTGGAGGTGTGTGGTCTCCTTTTTTTGGAAATGTATTTGATTGCACTAGTTTGAGTTAATTACTGTGACTATTTACACACTGAATAAGTCTGGACTATGGTTTTACTAGGTGGTAAAATTTCCCAGACTCATAATGAACAAAGGTACTGCTATTAGAGGAATTTCAAAATGTTTCAACATTTCTCTACGTGGCAGATGGAATGGTTTTGCAATGTAAACTTATCTAACCTAAGCTGCCTTGCTTGCACACCGGTAGCTGACTCACTGTGCCAGCAATGAGCTTACTCAGGGCTAATTTGCCCATCTTGAGAGAGTTTTGCAGCCTCTGCTGAATTTTCTGCTCCCATGACCAGAATTGCCCTGCTGGCACTCATCTGCAGCTGGAGGCCAAGTCTGCCACCTCCACGTTTCAGCGGAATCACAGCTCACTCAAAACTCGCTCCTAAGATGTCCTAGTATGTGCTGTAGTAATACCAGCTAATGAAGTACTTGCCTGACCTACATCAGCTTTATTAAGAGCAGAACAACACAAAAAAAACAGGCTTGGGACTCCAGGAAACATGGACCAGAATATTCAGAGGCTGTGCAGACCTTCCACGGCAGAACAAGTTGTCTTTGAATGCACTAAAATTCAGGCATAACAAAGTCATTTTCTCTAACAAGGTGTTTGGGCCCAGTCTGCCCTTATTCTGTACTTTGCATATGTTCATCTGCCGGTATCTGAGCAGTTCAGATAACGACGTTATTTCAGGATTATCCTTTTATCCACAAGCACTTCCACATCCCCTTTAAACGACACTTTTCTCCTTGGACTCAATTCGTGGTTACAGAATGTCCATATTTCAGCATTCTGGGGCTTGAGAGAAATGTGTAAGTGCTTCTTAAAAGCCACAGTTAATGCAGGGAACTACTCCCAGTCAAGCAGCGGGCTGGGAGGAGAATTCATTGAGACCTCACGTTTGGGAGGCACTGAGGGAGGCAGCCAGCACAATCCTAAGGATGCCCAAGAAGTTGCCAGACTCTGTAGAAACTCCTGTGGAGATCAGAAGATGCTTCAAACTGAGTGCTTCTCACATCCTGCTCGATGGATATAATGGCAACCGTTCAGGCATCTGGTAGCCTTTGGCTATGTGCTTCCAAAGGACTGTGTAGTGCTGCACACTGGTCAAACAGCACAAAGGCTCTTGGTTCTGTGGTTTATAAACAATGCAGAAGCCAGAATGTGGTATTTGGAAAGCTGATGTGTTTCTAATGTATGTAGACGTTGTTGTAAGTAATATCTAAATTATAAACACTACCCCCTCCTCCACCTTCCAAACCGAGTCCAAAGTACCAATCCTTGCCAGGGACAATAAAGTAACCCAAGTTTGGAGCTTCTCGGTCAAGATAGTTTTGAGTCATGACATTTCTTTAAAATAAACATCAGGAAATTATCCAAAAAGTGAGATCACCCCACTTTGTAAAATATCTTTCTATCTCCCAAATATTTTGCCTAGTATCGGTCAGGTTTTCCTGGAAAATTGTAGTCTGACATAAACATTTCTCTGTGCAATTTCAGGTGGATTAATTTCAGCTTGACAAAGTCAAAGTGGGGTTCAAAATCAACCTTAAAATGGAAGATCTTGCATCAAACTAAATTATGGTAGAGCTGCTCCATCTTGTATTTTCTCTCAGCCAGCTCACAGTAACTGTGCCTGTACTACTGAACATCCGAGCCAAAAAACAGGAAGACAAAAGCCAAAGCCAAACCAAAAGACAAGAAGCAGAGACAGCAAAGAAGACAGAGAAAGAGGAAAACAAAACTACCTCACATACAGACCATACTCTGAAAACTCAAAGATAAGAAAAACAGCCTCTGCTATAGTCACTTTCAACATTAGGAGATGACAGAAGCAGCAGAGGTGGCAAAGCACCCAACCTGACCTACTCTCAAGAAAAGCTAAATTAAAAAAATGGGAAAAATATGGAAAATTGTCACTTTAAAAGGAAAAAGTAATTTTTAACACTGAGTGTATGCAAATCAACAGAATACTCAGAAGTTGGATCGGATCCGTGTCAAAGTAACTCGGCCTATAATTACATGAGAATCAAAAACCACCAAAACACATAATAAAGATACTGAAGAGTACTTTGTCTTTTGTGGAGCAAGCCCATTCATACCACCAAATAAGGAAAAAAAAAGCTAAAAGGAGTTCAGCATAATGATTACCCAAAGAGAACCATAATGGATAGGAATGGGCAGAACTGGGAAGGAGAGAAGAAAATGGGCTGAAATTAACAGCAGTAGTGAGGGGAAAAAATGAGGCAGCTGTGTGTGAGACTGACACCTGAGAAAAATCTATAACAGACAATCACATATTGAAGAAATCCCCATATCTAAGTTAGCAGAGAAAGACAGTATCTCACATCAGTACAACTAATACTGTTAGGAAAAGAAAAAGCATGCTTTCAGAAAAATAGATGAACCTTCAGGTGAGAAATGGGAAAAGGATTTGAAATGCCCTGAAGGTTGTTTAAATTTCCAACAATGTAAGTTAGAGTAACAAGCATACCACTGCTTCCCACAAAATTAATTTTGCCTGTATACTTAACCTGTAATTGTTATATCAGTAAGTCACTAGGAATCCCCAGAACAAAGGGTCAGATATAAATTGATCCATCTGTACTGAGTAAAGTGAACACATGTCTCATTTCACCAGCTGATAAATCACTCCAGCATCTGCCCAGCAGCAATTTTTAGCCCTAATTCCTTGACAGTGAATGCTACCAAATATGTTCATCATGTATCTTTGCTCCTGTTGAAGAGATAGGAAACCTTAACATATAATTTTGGTGGGAGCAGGATGAGGCCAGCTTTGAAAAATCGTACCTATTTCAAAGAAAAAATTCTGTGCCTTATAGATATATCCCATCATTTAAAAATCAAACAGCAGAGTGCATGAATTAACTGCTTTTTTGTGTATACAGCATCAAATATTTTTCACGTTTCTTCATGAGACTTTGAACTGCACATCAAAAAAAAAAAGAGATGGAGAACAGGAGGGCAAAGTTATCACTAGCTATTCTACCAATGGCAAATGGAATGATCAAACCCTCAACCAGGTAAAGCATACTGTCTTCAGATTGCACATTTATAATAAAGGGACCGCAACCTTCTGTCCCCAGAAGCAAGGTTTTTTTCTTCTTGTAGACACCTCATTTAATCTTGGAACATAAATAATAATCCTGAACTTCCTGCATTTTGTCCTAGATCTACTACTGCCATCAATGAGAGTATTGAAAGAGGAAAGCATAGGCACTGGCCTAAAGCTTTAGGCTAAAAGATCTAAGCCCAAGTCTATGGCATTTTCTATATCTGAAAAGTGCCCACAATTTTATGGGTAAACTATAAACAATTAAAGTAATTGTGGTGCTCTTGAACTGTTTAGATTGTTTTCTTTCCACTCCCCAACCTCTTAATATGAACAGAGCCATGACAATGATCTATTAGAGCTGGGGCCAGACTAGCTACAGAAAACTTAATATGACCTGAGAACCAAAACTCAGTCACAGCCCCAAACAGCTCAGGGGTGAGATGAATTCTTTGTCTATCCTATATCCTAAATACATCTAAATTATTCCAGTATCCATATATCTACATGGACCACTTAACTCCCTCCTGAACTCTCCTTAGTGCTTTAAATTGCTTGTCAGCCACATGTGAAAATATCTAGCTCATCTAAAATTTACATTCCAGAGTTTTCTATCACAGATTTGTCTCAGCAGTAAGGTTTCTTCTGATCTCAGTGCCACTGAAATGGTGGAACTGAATTTTGCACAGATACCCAGAATTTTGTGTGGAGCAGAAATGTAACAAGCCCTGGGTCAGAATTTCAGCAGTCCCTTATTTAGGACATCAGCATGGGGGAGGGCTAGCTGAGATAACAAGGTAATACGATTGCTGCTGCTGTTAAGAGGACAGATGTCTACATTGCCTCTCCTTTTCACAGAAACATACCTGGCTTTATGAAGAATAGGTTAGCAAATATTTTAATACAAATAGCAACCTCAGCAGAGCTGCCAAAGCAGGCTCCAAAGAGACTGACTTGTTTACAGTCTGGACCAGTGCCTTAAAACCTGACGTGCTTATTCAACAGAAAATTAACCCCAAAACGGGTATCATCATTACTGCAGGGAGAAGCTCCAGAAAGATAATATCCTAACTCACTCCAGCTGAACTCAGGACATTGTCCACTTTTTATCACATCCAGTGCCCTTGTAGTCATTCAGAATAAACAAGCAAATAAAGAAGTGAGGTATATCACATGTGATAGGTTGGGTCACTGGGACTGCAGAGATGTTGGGATCTGGTCCAACCTCCTGCCTTTGCTTGAATTACTACTGGAATATAACTTCTTGCATTGTTTTAAGAGACTAAATTGTTCTCTCTGTGTACTTTGGTCATCCCAACTCAGATGTTATCTTTTTCTTTCCCACTCTAGTTTTTGGCCACAAAAATATACATGAAGAAGAGTGCTGAGAAGAGCCTTTTTTGTTTTTTCCCAGATGCAGTGTGTGTATTTATGTGTCTATGGTACTGTTCTCCCTGAAAAGCCTTTGACAAAAAGTGTCATTTATGAGGTCATTTGTTTAAGAGGTTGCTAGTGATCCTCATAAAAATGAATACTGCTATAGATTTGACCTTGGAAACAACATTAGCAATACCAAACTGGTGTAGATAAAAAAGAAGAGAAGAAAATATTTCTAAAGTTACTGCAGACATAAAGTGACAGAAGAAACTTTCACAGGGAATGGTCACTGCTCTGGAAAAGTCACTCTGCAGAGGTGTCATAATCTTTAGCTATCAAATTTCTTGGAAGATGGAGAGAAACACTGGTCCTGGAATTATTATGCAAAGGCCTGTAATACTGGATTTACCAACAGAGACCTCAGCCAGCTTTCATTGCATAAGCCGGTTCATTTTGAGCAACCCCATGGGGGAACAAGGGAGGCAGCTGAAGAGGGGCAGGTATGAGCCAGGGCTTTCCTGTGTGACCCAGTGCCAGAACTCTGTGTGAGACCACACATTGCCCTGCATCCCAGTTCTTTGTGAGAAGCTGACCTCAGACCTCCATACAACCTGGAAATTAAAGTAATTGAATTTGGATTTCATATGTGATTTCATTTTTTTCTCACCAAACTTTTACTGAAACTAGGGAAAAAAAGGTTGTTTTCTATCTCAGATTATTGCTATCCCAGACTACTGGGATAATACCACTAATAATAAGAGACAGCAGTTGTGATCTAGAAGAAAAGGTGAAAGTAGGGAGTTCCTGCTCGGGGTGGCCGAAGGCGATAATAATTTGTGTTGGCCACCCTTGATGACCAGCATGGAGGGACATGAATTACTTCCTTGTTCATCTGCTCTCTCAGTGAATTTGTAGCTGGGCATGCAGGCTTTCTGGGGCTGCAGCAGCATGCCATTTCTTCTAGGGATGGAATAACCATCTCAGTCAAAGCGGTGAACTCTTCAAGAATCCAAAACTGAAGCAATTTGCAGTTATCAGGTCACAGGGAGTTTTGTGGATTAAACATATAATCCGGCTGGGATTTGGTGAGAACTGAAAGCACACACTTGCTTCCACTGAAAATACCTGCCAGCGCCTCCTTTGTGCTGAAAGTGGAACAGAATGCAGTGAAAATGCAAAGGTTTCCCCCAGTAACCTATAAAGCTTTTAAAAAGAATTCTATCCCTTTTGTAGAATTTTGTAACTGTTTAAAAACAAAACCAGAAAAACCCAACACTGCTTCCTCTTGTGTCTGTATTTTTAGAGTACTATCCACAGAAACTTAGAGCCAACCCCACTAAATTCCTTACAATTGTCCCACAAGGGTGGTTCTCAAAGTGAAAAAGGAGAAAAATGCTGGCAGTTTATGTAATGTCTCTTTTAGTTATACAATCTGAGAAGATATCTAAGAATTTTAATGGTGTACAAGTCTCTGGTGACAAGAATCAGTCTGGAAGAGCCTTCTCTACAAACTCAGCCTTGTTTATCTGCCTGTCCTCTTGTACACCCTTGTCCCAGCTCTCTCTCTTCTCCAGAGAACACAAAGAAAAAATACATTCTCTTTAAAATCAACAGACTGAACTACAATGCAGCATTTGAATGATAGGGAAAAAACCTTATACATTTTATAAGAGCTGCTTCTGGGTCTGTTTTGCTTGAAACAAATACTTGCCTACCAAAAAATCTATTTAGGTTCAAGCGGCATAGTAAAATGTTTCCTAAATAATTTTTACTCAATTCCCTGCCTTTCCTATAAGAAGCCCAGCTTCTTTAACATTTTCTATCAAATCTCAGGATCATAATCCCCTCCTTTCATCCTTGCACATACATAATCTGGAATTCTGGACCTTGAAATGCCCAACTTGTACCTTTCTCGCCATTTAATGACTCCACTCCTGTCCTATTTTTCTTCCTCACATGTCTGATACAAAATGTTCAGCATCCTTGTGACCTTTAAACATCCTGCACATTTCTCCAGCTCCTCTTTACGTGATCCAGGCTCATCTCCACCTCCTCTTAGAAAATCCTGTGCGTGCACCTGGCTTGATTACATCAGCGTATCTGCACACAGCTGAGCTAACACATTTCAATGAATCTACTGCAGAAGCAAAAGGAAATTAATGCCTCTCCTTCTGTCTGCAATCCAACAGTTGTTCCACCATGGTATCCATTTGGCATTAAATGAGAGTTATCTGTAAATGCATTTCACTGCTACCTGAATGCCATGATGTGGAGCTGGAAAAGATTTTGATGGTGGCCACTAAAAAATAAAACTATTTCATTTCCCCACGCATGAAACATCACCTCCTATTGGTGCTAATTTTTTTCCTTCCTTTTTTACTGGATGGAGTAAGTACATATTTCAGGAGTAATATGTGAGCAAAGCAAAAGTTGTATGAGAGACACATACCACTCCCTGAATTCTACTACAGAATTCACATTACATGCAGACAGCCCAGCAGTTGCATTTCTCAAGAATACTGCTACATGTATGGTATTTTTCAATGTTATTTTTACTGTGCATGAGTAGGTGTTGCCTCTTCATTTAACCTGGACAAGGAGCGTGCAGGAAACACCAGAAAGAGTCACAAGGGTCATATAAATGTGTGTCCCCAGAAGCACAGCATTTGATCCGTAATCCTGAGTTTCACTGTGCATACACAGACCTTTTTCCTTCAAGGGTAGAAGGATAATGGATTGAAGGATCTGTAAATAACTTCTGACTTCTGCTGAGCAGGACAAACCAGTGAACAGAAACACGTGTTCATCACAGGCACTGGTTAGCTGAAGGAGAGCAGCACTGTAGGAAAACAAGTGTTACTAGGAATAAAAAGTCTGCTCCAGATTCTTGTTCTGAACTTGACACCAGAGTACCAGTAAAGTCGCTGTGGGAGAGTTTGGAAGACTTCAATTCATGTCTGGTGGAGCAAACAGCAGTTGTAAAATCTCATGAGATGAGGGCCACCCAGAGTGTGTCAGTTTATCAACTGGACAGCTGTGGTGTGTCTACAAATGCCAAACCATAAGCACATTGGCAGGGGAAACAGGAATTGTGGCCAGCGCTCGGAGAAGTGGCTCCTGAGTTTCTGAATTGCCTGCCTCTCAGAGCACACTTATGGTCCAGGCCAGCCTGCCAGCTCCAGCCAGACTACTGTGCAGCAGCTCAGGGACACAAACACGCCTCACACCTGGCTGCACAGCCTCTGGGAAGGGCTCTGGATTAGAGAGGATGGCAGTTTGGGAATACTGCAGCACTCAGCTCAAGTCCCTGCATTGGGTAGGGCAGGAAGATGACAGTGTAAATGGAAAGGCCTTATAGCCTTATTGCCCTCCAGCCTGAGGAACAGCTCTGGGGGAGCTATGAGCAGCATAAGAAAGGGACTTTCTGGTGGGAGAGAAACCACTGAGAGACTTGATCAAATGCTCTGAGATCATTGGTGAGAACTGATGAAGCAGAGCAGTAAAGCCACTTTTAAGCAGCAAAGTGGTTTTATAAAAAAAAAAAAAAGAAAAAAAAAGAGCCACGTGTCTTCCATGCAGAGTCACTTGTTGTTGATGGCCATATTTTCCACTGGAAAGCTGAAAATCAAAACAAATTACTCAGGAGAGGAAGGCAGAGAATTATGCCTCAGTGAGAAATTTGGGCTAGAGTGACAAGATAACCAATGTCAACAACAAATGCCTGAAGAAAGTGAACATGATTAAAAATTGGATGAAGTGTTATCCAAAACATACACAGTATTTTATATCAGTCTTAGGTGTCCTTCAGATACTTTATAAGCTGTAATATTTATGATTATTGGTGTTTATAGTAGTAGCAGCAGCAGCATTAATGTAACAATAGGCTGTGAAGAGATAAATTCTATTCCCTAGTGTATTCCTAATGGAGTTCTAGTAAATCCTAGAGCATTCCACTTAATCCATTCTGAAGACATTGACTAGGGCTTAGTTTGCCAGGATTTTAAGCTCCTAACACTGGAAGCAGGGGCAAAGGATTATCCAGGCTTCTTAAAATCCTCTAACCAGTTAAAAGTAAGGTAAAGGCAAGGAAAATAGATGCTGTTGTTGCTGATCCTGTGCCATCCTCAGGCCTGGTTTGGTGGGCTGTTAGGTATCCTGGCCGGAATCTTCCTCTTGCTTTTCTCTACTTTCTTTGGAGAAGGATACAAACCAGCAGGCTGGGATGCACCCTGGAAATGCCTGCAGCTCTTCTGAGGTTAATGGGGAGGGAAGGGCATCTTTAGAGACTGACAAGAGATCCAGTCTGCCTCTCCACTGACTTTGCTTTCCTTGTGAAGAACCAGTGTCCCAAGAATCCTTGAAGTAACATGGACACTTCTTCCCTGCAAATATGGAAGAATAGCTTTGGGGTATTATATCAACCAGCAATTAAGGACTGGTGGTGCTGGACCCTACTGATAAAAGTTTGCAGCTACTACTCAAATGTCCCAAACTCCAGCTTATGGTGACTGTCATGACCACAACATAGAGAACAGCACAGACTTATTTACATTTGTTTCCCAGAGGGAAGATGAATCAACACGTGGTCCACATCAGGTGGGTTGAACTAAATGACCATTGAGGGTTCCTTCCAATCCAAACCATTGTATGATTCTGTGATCTCTGCAGTTCTTCCATAGGCATTCTGGAGCTAACAGTTTGAGAGATGGGCACTAGAGCCCACCAAGAAGCAGGTGGTGATTTGGGATCTCAGGGAACCTCAAGGTGGGTGCTACTGAGAGAACAAGAGGAACGCTGGCTGTTCTGCTTTTCTGTTCCTCCACGCCTGTGAGATTTTGTGTGTATTTCTTAATAACTGACCCCTGGCCTAGGCAGCTCCTCCAGGCTGGTGTGAGGGAAGGCAGGCAGGGCCAAGCAGGCTCCAGCTCTGGCCGTGAGCACAGTTGCCAAGTGGCACTGTCAAGGAAAATATTTATCACCCAAAAAATGTGGTGCTGGCACTCAGCTGATGAATCATTTCTCTCTGTGAATCAAGATGATATGGGACAATCTGACATAGGGTGACTCTGGTCATCTTAATCCCTGGAACTCTCATCATAATCACAGAAAAGCACGAAAAAGGGTAAAAAAATACCTCAAAACCAACCTCACTTGTTAACTCTTTACCTGTAAATGCCACATCTGTTAAAATAATCTTCTGGCTCCTGAGATCAGAGTGAGCAGTCAATTTTGTCTAAAAAGTGTGAAGAGAAGGAACTTCCCCTTTGAAACTTTTATGGGAATATTCAAGCACTGCCTCGCAAAAGAAAAACAATATCTCTGTTATTGGCTACAGTGCATAGCTATGGATCTTGTTAGGACAGCTCCAGCAGGACAGAAGGGGGAAAAGGTTGATGATTAGTCATTAATGAAATACAGCCACAAAGAAGATGACAGCTATGACTCTAGCATGTCTTGCTAAAGAAAAGGAAGCATTATTGTCATTCCAGAAAGCTTTGGCAAGCCTCCACTCTGAATACAATACAATTCTGACCACCCACGTGTGGCAAAGATGTACTGAAAATGAAGCAGGTACAGAGAATGGCCACACAGCTGATCAGAACCTGCCTTGCAGAAGACAACCCAAACCAACTGGTTGTTCAGCCCAGAAAATCAAAGGCTGCTGGATGTCCCAATGATTGTAAGTTTAGGCAAACATAAGGAGAAGTGTAAAACTAGATGGAGAGAAGAAATTTGAAAATCTAGACAATAACAATGTCAGCGGTTGCATTGGCTAGGACTGAAGTTAGGCTGGAAATTAAAAGGTTTCAAATTTCTGGAAGAATAAGTGGAGCTGTGGTGCTCCTCTCCTTACAGTCCCCACTCTCTGCTTCTGATGGTCTCACTGAGTGGCTATTGGTGTTTCTCCTCTGTAAATACGAGCCAAGATGACAGGCTATTGGACTGAATGGGGCCTCCAGCTTCCATGGTTCCCAGGAAATCACATTCACTGAGCAGCAGCTGTCCTGCTGGGCACTAGGAGTGAGCAGGTTTTACCCTATCTGTTAATCCATAGTCAAGTCAAAGGGCTCACAATCCATCCCACTCTTTAATACAGCATTCAGATTTACAGAGCAGAACAACACCTTTTTTCTCCCTAAAAAAGAAACCCCATAACTCTCAATGGCAAAACCACAATGTTTTTCCCTATAACAATGAAAAAGACATGAGAAAAATTAGATTTTTAATAAGGACATATAATTCAACAGAAGCACTGAAGATGAGGCTGGATACTTTAAGATTATCCACCATCCAGTACAAAATATATTTCTCACTGACTGCTGCATACCAATTATTGAAATATCATTAATCCATTCCATTCACTGCTTTCATCTCTGCCACACATTATAAAATGTAGTACCAAAGATAAGAAACCATCAACAGCAGCTGCACTGCTCTCAATAAATCTACTTTCTGCTCTTCTAAGAAACAAAACTAACATCTGGATTAATCTTTAGTTATTTGCAGTAGCAAATCCTTATCTTTAGTCTGAATTCTGGAATAAACTCATATAAACAAAGACTAGTGTAAGAATATTGAAATGCATTTTATTTATCTGCATGAGAACATGATATTTTGACCATAAACAAGGGAGCTGTCATATTTAAATATTTCTCCAGTACAGTCATAAATGTCTCATAAATGAAAGTCTGAGCTCTCTCTTTGAACTTTATCTTGCCTTTACAGAAATGTATTGTCTATGGTTTGGTCTTTTGATTATTTTTTTTAAGTTGTTTGCTTGCAGTTTTGTTTGCTGTCTTACAGTTATCTGCGACTTGTTGAGTAATCCTATGTTACAAATGAAGACTCTATGTCTACAAATATACGTATATAGGAAGATTTACACTAGAAATACTGAATACTCATCATCCTTATCTCAGGTCCAGTGAAGTCAAAAGCAGTTTTTACCCACTCCATTTATTTTTAATTAAGCCCTTCTAAAAAAACCTGGGGTTTCCTGCCCCTCCCCCCCATATATAGAGCTGATGTGTAATGTAAAACTCAGAAAAGTTGTTAGAATGTGTTCCATAGGTCTGGTGAAATGCTTGTCTCCATAGCTTAATACTATAGAGAAGAGAAAGAGAAAGAAAAAGAGAAGAGAAAGAGAAAGAGAAAGAGAAAGAGAAAGAGAAAGAGAATAAAGGAAAAAAAGAAAAAAAAAGAAAAATAATAAGAAAAAGAAAAAAAAAGAAAAAAAGAAAAAGAAAAAGAAAAAGAAAAAGAAAAAGAAAAAGAAAAAGAAAAAGAAAAAGAAAAAGAAAAAGAAAAAGAAAAAGAAAAAGAAAAAGAAAAAGAAAAAGAAAAAGAAAAAGAAAAAGAAAAGGAAAAGAAAAAAAAAAGAAAAAGACAAGAAAAAGGAATTTGACTGGAGTCTACTGGGTCTTGAAAAAGCTAGTACTGGAATCCAAGAATTTCACTCGTTAGGCTGTGGTACTATTCAAAATACAGCAGGAATAAGTTAAATGGTGATATACTGCCATTTATTATATACTACACCAGTAACAAAAGCCTGGAAAGCCAGCCACTTCTGCAGGAAGGTTCTCCTCTAATCTTTATATTTCGTACATCTGCCCTGAAATCCCCAAAATTTCTATAGGGAGGTTACATTTTCACTTTCTCTTCTGATGTCCACGATCAAATGTTGTAGTGCCAGACGTCATTGTTGGCCATGAAAGCATTCATATGTTCATAAAATGAATGGATAGTATTGCTATGAGACAAAAAGCTGAAGGAGGGAAAAAACAACTCTATTAACAGCACCAGAGAAAACAAATTCTAAATAGCCAGTATCACTGTAAACCCTACTTCACCACAGCTTTTAAAAGGACTGTATCACAAGACACTAGTCTTTGCCAGAGACAGTCCCCCTCGTTATCCAAGTCAAAGCCTGCAGGGAAAGGTTGGATAGACTCTGCTGGCTTACTGAGGTAAGTGCCTTGTTATCCATTCTGACATAAAGGATGTGGGAGTGATCCCCCAGAGAAGGGCTCCAGAAGACAGGCGGAAAAATCTGGCGGAAGGAGCCCTACAACCAGACAAGCCTGGGGAATTGGCAGCATATATGCAAAATTATTGCTAATGCATGGATGAGTAACAAAAGCCCAGAACAGATGGACTCTTGGGATCCAGCTTCAGATCCAATAGGAGTACCACTCCCCATCCTCTAATCCCATGCCACCCATACCAGGCACGTTGAGGGCCAGTAGGGTTTTCTTCCGATGTACTTGAAGCACATCCAGCCATTGTCGCTTTCAATACCTCTTTGTAATGTCTGCAGCCCTAAAGTCACCCTGTAGGAAGCAGCTGCTGTATGAAAAGGGAATGAGCTTCCACTGGAAAAAAACCCCAACTTCTGTTATTGAAAATAGTCATTACTTCACCACTCAGCATGCTAAAACATTAAATACAGGAAATTGCCTCTCTCAAATCTAGTATTGCTAGACATATCAAAAAATACACAGTATTTGCAGGGCTCCATCTTTGCTTCTCTCAATTTAAAAACCAACTTGGGCCCCCTGTGGAGGAAGCAAGAAACTCTACGAGTACATCTAATGACATGGACACTAGCAGCAAGGCCAGTAGTCTGCAATGAAGACAATTACGAAGGCCAGAAAAACTTCATTAGGGAGCAGGTCATTCCAATAGTGACAATCATGCCTTCCACAGAAGATCGGAGCCCAAGAAAGATTTCATGTACTTGTCTGTGTGGGTCATCAGAAAAAAAATTGAATGATGCAACAGAAAACCTAGCAGATCTCCTAGATCATCTCAAAGAAATATTGTTCTTACCAGCGCCTTATCGTGACGTGGAGATCTTTCCAGTCATGCTCTCTAAGGAGTATTTACCTCAAAATGGTTATTGCAAACTACCACAAAGCACAAGCCAAAAACTGTGAAAAAATGTCAAAAAGAATTTTCCTCAAAAGGCACAAAAGCCTGAGTAAGAAATCCTTGCAGCTTTCTTTTCATCCTTTTCTTTTGGCCATGTTTTTCTGTCTTTTCCCTGGACATGTACTGTCCTAACTCAAAGCCAATGAATAAATAAATGTATATGCACATATGTAGTAGAGTTACTGAATGTTGATGTTGAGGAGAGGAAGGAAAATTTATCAGGTCAGGTTTTCAAATCTGAACTAGATCTCTTTCTAAAAGATATCGTAGCAATCAAAATGAAAAAAAAAAACTATGTTAAATAAAGCATTTTCTAGAGAATAATTTATGGCTGGGATTATACAGGAGAGGCTTGAAATAAAAGGGAAATATTCAATACAAGTCAATAAAGGGGAATCCAAAATCATTTGCCTCTCCAACAGGAAAGATTCCATCCCTGTGGGAGTTGGTGCATATGGTAACTCTGAGTTCAGCTGGATCCAAGAGCCAGTACCATGGAGTTGGGATATGACCTCTGGCCTGAGGCAGCTGTTCTTGACCCCCAGATTCCTCTGAAGTCTCTGTCCAGGGAGAGAGGCAGTGAAGCTCCGTGCCATATTAGACTAGGAGCAGCTCTTCTTTTGGGCTCATGGGTTTTGGGGTGGTTTTGCCATAAAGAAAAGCAGGAACTGGGCCTCACGTGAGTGTGCTAATAAACACAAGCAGAGTCTCAGAGAAGCTCTGCTAAGCCCAGTAGCCTCTCTCTGAAAATAAATGCCTAGTTAACTCTTGAAAGGAAAGGGAAAGTACACTGTATCAAACTCCCAGAGCTCCTTTCAAGCTCAGCATTTGACAAAAGACATTCTGATCAGTGTTGTTCCTCAGAAAATATATAACAGCACGCATGGGAGAAGTAGCATCTCTGAGCTAGCATGTGTCATTTCCTCTGTATAAAAGGTCTTAATGGGAGCAATCACTGAATCATTGATTTTCCAGGTTACTGCAAAAAAGAGATATCTCAAAAGAGAATACACTTGCATTTTTTTAAAAAAGGAAACCAAAACACACCACAAACTCCACAAACTTCCATATTCCCTTGAAATACTTGCTGTAGGAAATCTGATTAAATGAACAGCAGTTGTTCTTTCTGCTCTTCTGAAATTAAAATCTGTGAATTTCTATTATTTATTCACCTTTTCATCATGAAATGTGCAGAGGGGCTCAAACCTCAGAAGCCTCAGGAATATTTTTTATTAAGACACAAAAACTGGTTTCCGTTTCTTTATGTATGACACAGTAACTCATCTCAGTGTTTCTTGCATCTGATCTCTATCACTTCTAAGTCAAGGGCCAAGTCTGTAGTAGGAAAAATAGAAATCACTTCAATCTATACTGGAAGAAATGAATATTTGTTCTAGTTGACAAGCTGGCAGGAACTTAGTAGAACAACATAAGAGACAAATCTCAGAGAAGGTTATTTATTCTCGTTCAACCACAGTACAAATTTCCTGATGAAGCTGGAGTTCTGGAATGCTTGACCAGATCTCTGTGAACCTTGTTAGCAAGGTTGAAATGATCATGAATTACTGTTGTACTCATTAGTGGAAGTTCTTAGAGGCATTAAGTCACCTACTGGCTGACCTTCTGAAGTAGTAGATTTACATTACCCAAGACTCAAAAAATAGCAATATCAGCATTTAATCACTGAAGATTTTTATATAAAGCTCGCCAATTTAAATCAAAGGATTGAATATATCAGTCTAAGAGACCAGTATTCACACCTGCTCAAAAACCTCATTATTGATTATTTTTTGCTAGCTGGGTTTCCTTTTGATAGATTTATGCCAGGTTAAAAGCGACAGCAATCCCTGATGGTATAATACAACTTCAATCACTTTTTAAAAGACAGTTCATTTTTGCATGCAGGCAGATGGCCAAAAAGAGCATTTGAGTTGGGACTGGAAGCATTTGAAACATCAGTAGCTAGTTCTTATTTACATCTGAGAAAATGACAGTATAGGAAAGTTGAAGAATGCCAAGGGTAAAATCTCAGCCATGCTAAGGTTAAATGACACCAGAACTTCTACCCTGAAGAAGTTTTTTCAGCAAAACTCCCTCAAAGTTTTGTAAAAATTGAAGCGTTGTGGTTATGACAGTTACGCACATCTTAACAGGCAAGAAGTTTGCATAAATGTTTGAGGTTTTGGGCTAGATTCATTTGAAAGTAAGTAATAAAATTGGAACAATTAGTCCCTTTTCTTCCAGATCTCAAAAGTTCAGGCAGTAGATGGAGAAGACGAGATCTGTCCCTTATTTCCACCTTCACAGTGTAAGTTCTAAGTGCACCAAAGAAAACAGCACTGCTCTTCATTATGGTCCTTTCAATAACTAATCACATAGATTTCCTAGTGATTTTCCTTTCTATTTCTCTTCCTCAAAATGCCTGATATAACTTTAACTTACCCATAATAAAATAAACATAACTCCTCTTCCCTGCTGTTCGTTTTTAAAATTCTGCAGCTTCAATCTCATACAATTCTCTGGCTTTCAAGCTATCAGCAGAATTTCCCTAGGTGTGTACAGATACAGCTCCAGTATATTTTGTTCTTAATTTGTGTTGGACATGAAATTTTAGTTTGGTGTTATGCATTATGGAGAGTCTGGAAGGGAAGGTTGTTCTCTTTGCACTTGGCCCTGAGGGTTGGCAGCAACACTGCAAAATGACTTTATCCCCAAACCAGATGTTCAAGTTGTTTTAATAATATCTTATGTTTCCTTCACAAAGTAAAACAAAAACTCACTGTATCAGAATGTTCCAGTGTTACAGCAATGGGATTTTTGCTGTCTGCATTTTGCCCACCAGATGGTAGCACTGAAATGAAATCAGAAGTTTTCTTATCTAAGCACTTATCACTCTCATAGGTTGGACAAAATTCTTCCTTTGCAGCAATGGTAGGATTTAATTGCAGGTAATTCCCTGGGGCATCTGTATTATCTGACACAATACAAACGTAAATAAAATGGTGTAAGATGGGCCCTCTTCTCTCATGGATTAGGTGTTATCTACTTTACTTTAGTAAACTCTAGTTTATTTTTTCCTCCTCCCCTTCAATTTTGTTTCTCATCATTATAAAAGAGACTAGAAGAAGGAATGTTATTCACATAATGTCATGGCCAATGTTAGCAAACTTTAAATTCAATAGGGTTGAAAACAACACTGATTTTCTATGAAAAGGCTATTTTCTATGAGAAGGCTAAAGGCAACCAGAGGACTGCTAAAAACACACACAGAGTAATGCATTGTCTTAGAGAGAAGCTACTTTTTATCTCTGTGTTATCTGCTTTTGTGTCTTATTCGTGGACTGAAGATGCTATCCTGATTCACGTTTGTGATAAGAGCATTGCTCAGATGCTGTGAACAGTATTTTTTCTCAGTTCATAATGGATAACAGGCAGCACTGGAACCAGAGGTACAAAAACTTCTACCTGAGATCCTTCAAGCATGTCTGTGCATATAAGCTTTCAATTAGGAAAGAGCTTTTAAATACATTTAGAGAATTAAAATTCTTAATTTTTGTTTTGAATGCTTCATTGAAGTGTCATCATTTGCAGATTTTCCCAAGAAGAAAGGCTTTATTGAAATCATAATGATTTTTTTTCACCTGACTTAATCCCAAGCTAGTGACTATCTAGCTCAGGCTTAAGGACAATACTCAAATTCTATGAGGAAAGCAGTGCAAATATTTTCAGTGAGATTTGAATCAGGACCATTTTCTCTTAGGAGGTTTGTTGTTTTCCAGGCTTTTGCTCTGTGTAAGTGGCCAACATATCATTGTTTGCAGACCCTTATCTAACACTGTTAAGTTTTGGCAATTACATTTTTAGTCCACAGGAAGGATTATTGTCTCACATTTCACCATGAAAACAAAGGCTCTCACATAGTACTGAAGATGAAGCTGACAACTGTCAACTGCTGCAAAAACAAGCCTCCATGAAGTCTAGCTCTATCAAAATTACTGATTTGCTGCATTTCTAGAGTCTTGTATTTTTACAGGGACTGAGGGCACATCATTAAGGAGAACTCTTGCATTGTATTTAGTTTAGACCTTAGCATTTTGTCTCCTTTGTTGGGGTGGACCTGTCTGAAATTAAAATTCTTGAGAATAAAACTCCAAGGAACACGGGAAGTCATGAGTTTTCTGGTAGGATCAACACGAGTCCCTGAGGTTTAAATGTAAATGCCAAAAAAAAAGGAAAAAGGCTTAGCAAATGGTTTGGTGGAGAAGACTACAAATGTCTGGTAAGTATCTTGGTACTATACCATTTGAGGTAGCTGCTGGATTCCTGCCAAGCTTTGAAAGTGAAATGAACCTAGAGTACAGCAGGTTTAAAATATTTTGAATCTATGCCATCAATCTGGAACTTGAGCAGTATTACTCAATTTTCCATACTTTCTTTCTGAACCTGGCTGCACAGTAAGAAAATTTGAAGTGGTTTTCTATAAACCTGGGTGGCTTCATGTTTTTTTATATAGAAACCATCTGAACTGTTGTTTTCCCTAAGTTTTGACCCCAAACCAGGCAAAAATTGGTCATTTCAGCTGAATTTCCTTTTGAGGTTTTGGATTCCTTCCAACCTTAAGCTCTCATTCAGGCTGTAGAAGGTTCATATGTGCCTTCTTTGTGAACCTGCTAAGTTTACTCATCTCACACTGTCAGAACTCAGAGGTTCTACCAAGACATGAAGGGAAACGATGTACAAGGAACAAACAGATCAAGCCTGTAGTCTCTCAACATGCAAAACTTCCATTAATTTTGTTGAGAGAACCATACACAGTGCAGATCCATTCAGCCCATCCCTTCATCAGGAAGGGCGATGTCGTGGGACAAGGACTCAAAGTTCAATTCCTGTCTCTGATGCAGACTTCCCCTACAATTTTGGGCAAGTCAGCCAGGATAGAAATCCAGGTCACATGGAAATGAATGGCAAAACTCTTATTGACATGAGGGCAGGATTTCATCTGAACCTACTTGCACTGGAGCTCTTGATCCTCTGCCTGAAGCTCTTTACTTCATCCTTTTTTTTGTCCCAGCCATTTGTGCTGTAAACTGAGTAAGTATTTCTGCACAATACCTGGAATGGGCAGGAGCTGACCACAGGTGGGGCCTCTCGGTGCTCCTGTCATGCAGATGACAGACAGTAATAAATGAGGAGCACGTGCACTTGACCTGAATGGAAACAGATGGAGAATACGAGGCCAGAGGATTTCACTGGACAAGATCACAGCACGACACATGCTCCATTGTTAAACTCTCCAATGTCCTCCAGACATGCAGGATCTGCCAGTAGACTCTCCTTGCTGTGAGCAAGGAAGAGTGAGCAAAGCAACACGTCTAGCACAACAGAAGACTTTATTCACTGACAGAATATTCACATTAAAAGCTGTTTTTAATCAACAGTTTCTGTTAGCTGACTGGCTGGATCTAGGTACAAAGATACAATTTTGGTGAGCCAGTAAAACAAAACCATTCCTAAATACATTAATTATAATTTTATAAAGCATTTTTCATCAACACGTGGACTTTAACTAATGTTAGCAGGAAGTGAAGAAAGACCTGAAAGCTGTGTACTTACTTCCAGGTCTAGTTGTACCTAACATCCAAGCACCTCCATCAGATCGTCTGCCAGTTTGCAGGTTCAGCATTTGCACATTTCCCACTAGATTCATGTTACTTCTAGACTGCATGTTCTGCCTACAGCAGCATAATGCACTACATGTGCTTTTGTGAGCACAGCCATTACAGAGGATGATAAACAAGTAACAGTGTCCACTCCCATCTCTGATATTCTGTCCCAGTGCTACAAGCACAGAAAAGACTGTGCACGCTATCACCTGTACAAATACAGCACTGATATTTTCATCAGGGTAGGCAACGGTTCCAGCATATCCAGATACAGCTCTAGCTTCAGTTTAGTTCTTCTTCCCACTCCAGATATATACAAGCACTTCTAGCTTTGTAGTTTCCCATTCTTCCATTTATGGAGGCGATTCTACAGTTTTGTGTGTATCTTGTCTCCTTTTCACATGTTTCTTCCAGAAGCTTTCCAACTCTTTACCTTTTTCTATCTAAAGGAAGGTGACCTTGTTCTAAGCTAAGGACCAACTGCATCCTCCCTTTTAAAGAGAAGAAACAACGCACTCTTTGGCTGCATCCATGCTAGTAAACTAAATGTGCTAAGGAATGCTCCCTGGCCCACAGCAACATCTGGCACAGAACTGGCTGCCTCAATCCCATTCACTTCCCTTACCTGCCAAACTAGGGCCAGTGCATCCAAACTGCCTACTGGGAGCTGCCCTTGGCATGCACTAACTCCCAAGCCATATTTGGGAATTATCTAGGACAGTGCTACCTGACCTTGGTCAGAGCGTTGCCAGAATCCGTGCTAAAACTTCCATAGCAAGAAGTGGTCTTCAGCTCTCTGGAACATTCCCTGGCATGCCTTAATTTGCTAGAGCCAGTCTAGGTTTGGTTCCTGTGCTGTTAGCTAAGCACACACAGATGACACTGTGCACAGTCATATCCTCCTAGTTTCTGCACACCAAATCCTCTAGTGATAGGGATGGCTATCAAACCAGCAAAGCCAGAGCTGCAACAGCATGGACAGGGAGGAAAAGATCAGATTGTCTGCAGTGGAAAAAACAAACAACAGAGGAAAAAAAAAAAAAGGGAAGAAAAAGAAAAAAATAATTGTTTCATTGCATGCCTTTCACCTCAAAAATATTCTTCTTCACAATTCAGTGCCATATTTCTCTGAGCTCCTGATTCTTTTTCCATCTCCATGTGTTTCCTGCAGCCCCTGCCACTTCCTCTGTGATTTTTTCTTCCCTTCACACCTACTCAAAGCTATTATTTCTGAGTCAAATCTGACACACATTTCTCAAATCATTACTTTTCTTTCCTATGTTAAATTCCTCTGCTTTAAATTCTCCTCTCCTACATATTTTTCCTCCTTCCTCAAAACTACCAAAAGCTCTTCTGTTTGATTCACTTACTCCTTTGAGTTGTTTTCTTTCATATCCTTGATCATATATTGTTCAAAATCTAGAATAATTCTTCAACCTCATAATCTCACAGTTACTTGTTGCCTTCTCTTGACACACTTTTCCTGCACCCATCCTTTAAAATTCAGGATACCACAAAAATTCCCTCCTTTTTCTTTCATGATCATAACCCATTTCCATTCCTTCTTGTCTCCGTGCCCCTTGACTCTTCTCCCAGGCTTGCCATTATCCATTCTCAAATAAAAAACAGTAAGGGAGAACACCTAATTTGTTCACAGCCAAGGAGAGCAGAACAGAGTTTCTTACACCAATGCCAGTGGGTTCCATCATGGTGGGACTGCAGCACTGGTTCTTGCCAGCTGGCAAGTTAGACAACTTGGTAAACCTTGAGATTTTGCAGTGAGACCTCAGGGACAGCCTGACCCATCCTGACACCTATGTTCACCCAAGACCAGCAGTTATTTGTTGTTGTTCTTCGGGGTTCTGCTTCAGATGTTCAGTTAGCATTCGTGCTTCATTTGTGTTCGGTCCGTGGATTGTGCTGGTTGATTGTGCTCCCCGAGGCCTGACTCCTCTGATTGATATTTCACATTAACTGAAGTCTAGAGTCAGTAAAATATTTAAGCTTGTATCTAAAGATATCTCTGTTCAACAGTGAGAAAAGCTGTACAGAAAGACCTGAGGTGTCCCAGGCGGGGGGTCATCTGCAGCAGACTGAAATGCGGCACAGACAAAAGGTCTAAGCATCTACCCAGGTCCTTCTGCTTTGCAGCCTCAAATCCTGGTGTCAAATCCAGGTGTTTTGAAGGAGCCCAGGCAGGTCTACATGGAAATTCAACCATGCCTGTTGGTGCCTTGTGAGGTTTGAAGAAAATACAGAGCACATCTACAGCTCTCCAGTCTTTGCTGCACAATGGCAAGATTATCAGTCAAGTTTCAAGTGGTAATTGACAGCATCTGCCAGCCTTGGAAAGCTCACAAATGAAAGGGAGGTCCACAGGCAGTCCCAGAAGTCCCACATTTGTTGGGCACAGTAACTAAGCTCAAGCTGGAATAACTGGTAATATGCTATGGTCTGCAATCTACAGGAGAACAGAATAATCTGATGGTCTGGAGAAAATATTTTGACATTGTTTGTTCATGTGTGGCTTGAACCGTGAAGCTTTTGTCAAATTTTAAATTAAATTTCAATTTTTGAGCCCATTCTTTTTCTTTGGACAACATTAAGTTTATTCAGCAGAAAATCTAATCTGCAAAATTTCAAAGATTTCTCTATTTGTAACATTGAAGCCTTTTCAAAGCTGAGAAATAAACAAACAAAACCCCCCACAAAACAAAGAAAGAAAATCTTAAAACAAATTTCAGGAGCGAACAGTCCCTAGACATTTGCCTTTACATTGCATTCAGAGGCAAAAGAAAGTAGGGTGCAGAGAGGGAAGAAAAATATTAATAGAGGAACAAAATATTTGTTTCCCATAAAAAAAGAAGAAAATTTAGAAGAAACTGAAAGCTTTTCCTGAAAGTCCTGGTTTTGGAAAAAGGCCATTTTATATTGAAATGTTTTACTCCAAGTATTTTTTCTGTCAGCTCTAGATTAAACTGTTTGAGTTGAACTTTTGCTTCATTAGCTCTTTAGCAGTTTCAGGGCAAATCAACAAGACACAGACAAGTCTTAGTAATCACCCCACGTATTCTTTTGTGGTCCAAACAACATTTTTTTCTTTGTAGGATTTTACCCCTTCTCTCAATTTTAAGAGCACTTCATAGATTTCATTTGATCTCTCTTGGTCTTTCGGCTTTCAGAAAAAATTTTGATGAAACTATGTGATAGAAAATTGGGGATTTGGCAAGGAAAACAAACAAAACTAACAAGTTTTCACAAGGATACTTGCTTTCTGTAGGGGATTTTTTTTCCAAAAGAGATATTAGAAATGCATCCAATTTTCTGGCCTGAAATCTTTAAAGGAAAAGGATTTCCAACAGAGCTACTTAAATAATTTCAATGGTGAGTTTTTCATAACCTTTAAAACTTAAAGAATGTGATTCAGCAATGAAAATTTGTGTCTTAACTCATGATTTCTTATTTTTATAAGCACCAGAGTCCCACAGAGATCTACTGAACACCCTCCATTTCAACTTAACCAAGGGAGAGTTCTCAGTCATGCTACAACTCCAGGCATGTACAGGAGCAGCTACTGGCTTAGCACAGACCGTGGAAATTACTTCTGTTGCTGGTAGTGATAGCAGCACACAGTGGAGGGGTGAGTGAATCTGAGAGATTGTAACAGGCTCGGAGCAAACCCACTGGAGGTAAAGGGAAACGTGACTTCCAGAGTCATGCAGAGTTGACTGCAAACTCTGCCAGTCTTCTGTTGCATTCGCTTGGTCTTGCACTTGATCCCTACTGTCATTAAAAATTATGCCAAAGAAAATTTCCAAGGAACCTGGGGACTGCATGCAATCTGAGGAATTTCAGGGTGGAGTTAAATAATCTACTTATCAGGGACTAAGATCTTATGCTTGGCTGGTTGTTCTTACAGAATTGGTCCTCTACAAGGATGGACGTCAATCTATATCCCAATTCCCTCATTTTCTTCCCCCTCAGCCCCAACACACTGTTATTTTGTGTTTATTTGCTCTTCCTACTAGGACATTTTTGCCCAGGGGTGGACACAGCTGTAATATCACTGTAAACATGGTGCCTCAGCCCTTCTTCCCAGCCTTCAGACCAACCACAGCCAGGATGGTACTAGTGAACAGAGCAAAACATCAGTCTTCTCCCTCAGAAAAAGTTACAAATCCCTGCTTCTTTTGCAGATACACAAAAGTTTAAAGAAGTGAGAGGTTTTTGCCTTTTCTACTTTATCTTCTCATTGCAAACACCAAATGCTTACAATCTCTCCCACTTGCTTACAGGTCCTTTGGGACCCAGTGATATACTTCAGTACTCATCATGCAAAAGTCTTTCCTTTATGCCTCTGAGAGAGACCTTCTCTCAAAAGTTTGTATTTTTTTTTTATTTTTTATCAAGGGCATGGAGTTGCTGAGTCCCATCTTGCTGATTTCTTAGCTAGAAACTTTTTCTGGCTCCCTACCCAGCCAGCCAGCACTTATTCTCTCAACAGCAATAATCACATCCAAATTAGATTTGCTGCTAAACAACATCCCATTTCTTTCAGAAACAGGAAAAATGAAAACATGTATAGGGAGGCCTTTATTCTTATTCACAGCAACAGGATGTGGGGTTACCATGGGTCATGGAAGCATATGATGCAAAAGGTGAATATTTGTTGAGAACTTTTGCTGTTGAGATCAGACTGTAGAAACTGCATTTTCTCCATAAGGGTTTGAGCATTCCTACTGGAAATGACTATTTGTTTCAATTCACACAAAAATTTGATTTTGGGTTGACCGCAAGTACTTCTTTATTTTGGGTTCAGCCACTGAACCTTCCTCCACCAGCCCCAAGTAACATTTGAAAAAAAGGTAACAACTTCTATAATTCCAATCCAGAATGTATTTCCTAAGTCAGAGTTTCATACTGCTTCACCCCTCCAAATTAAGGGGTCCCTGATCTTTTCTTCCCTTTTATACCCAGCCACTTTTGCTCTGAAGAATGCAAGCCTACAGAGTGACTTGGATTAAAGAATTTGGGTTATTCTTTGCTGTAAACATTTCTGACAAAAAGAGCTTCTGTTACTAAGGTAAGCTCTAGGCACTGGGAGAATAGATGGATTCTGTACAATTACCTTCTCTGATGTACTTCTCTAAGCACCTGCTCTCAAAACCAAAGCAGAGAACGTTATGAAGTCACCATGAGGGTCTGGTGACGTCTCAAAAATACCCCAACAAAAACTAACAAAACCAAGAACTAGAAACAGTATAAAAAACGATGACAAGAAGAATGAAAAGCATGGGGTAGCCTGTGTTTGAAGAGAAATCTAGAGCTCTTCAGCCTTGAAAGAGACAAATGTGAGGTAAAGACGTGCAAGAACTTCTATAAAGTTACTTTTCTCACTACTTGTAATGAAAAAATGAAAAGTCATCAAAAGAGTCTTAAGTAACCAATTGACGTAAATTAAAGTATTTTAATTAAGAAGGTGCATTTATCTGTGAAACTGCTTCATCACTTCTATTTTAAAGCAGAAAATATCATTTGAAAATTTTTATTTTCTAGGAGTGTAATACTACAGTCCTTGACTGGAATGTTGGGTTTACACTTTATTTAAAAATAAAAGTTTTCTTTTAGGGTGAATGTATACACATACAGAAAGAATGAGATTTCAGGATTCTGCAGTAGACCATGAAGGCACACTTTAAAAAGCAATTTTATTGGAAAATACTGCAGCTGTCTCATTACATTAAAAATACTGATCAATAATTCAGGAATATTTGATGTGCAATAATTATGTCCTAATATACCTTGAAAATATTTTTAAATATTTCTAGGCAAAGTTATTTGCATCTGAGAACCGTCACAGACAAAACACCACTAAAGAGTTAAACCTGACTGGGTTTTTTTTTTCCAAATAGGTACATTGTTTTGTTGAAAAGAGATGTGATGTGCCAAAGGAATTACTAAGAGTTCATTCACATAAATATTTATGGCACCGTGACACCAGTAGTACTCTGTGAGTAGGCACCAGTAATACTGGGGTAGATAAATAGATTACCCATTAAAAGAGCCCTGTTAGAGTTTGGAAGGTGGGCAAAGTTTCTGAACTGCAAAGTGAGCACCTCAGCCTTTAATGTCGTACATAAAATTACTGCTTATATGACTTATCTGAGGAGCTGCTGAAGGATTGTTTAATTTAATGAAAGACAATATTCTTTCAGCATTTTAGACCTTGCAATGTGACACAAAGGAGTGATGGTGTTTTCTGGCATTAGCCATAGAATACGGACTGGGTCATAAAAGACCCAGCCACTGGATTTAGTAGCTAAACTATATCCCCTTACACTCCAGATATTTTTAGTCTTGGAAAATTAGCTAAGAAAAGCAAATGTTTCAAACCAGACAAACAACTACCGCAGATGAACTCAAGCAATTAGTAAAGAATAAATCAATAACTATAGAAGAGAAGACAGGGTAAACTCTCAGAATTCTGCACAGTCATAAGCAGATGGTAGTGATGAATTTGAGATCTTTGTTAACAGCAGTCACCTCTGCTCCCTATGGTTTACCATCACAGTGCCATCATGCACTCTGAAGCTCATGAGGCTGCCCAACCAACTCTTTAAGTGGGAGCACTTCCGCAGGTTTCTACCCCCAGTTCCTGTGGCTTTCCATTTCTAAGGGCTGCACTGGCTTTATATTTGTTCTCAAGAAAGAGAAAGCCAGTGACTCCTGAAATCCTCTTCTGAGAGCATTTACCATCACGAGTGCTTATAAGAAAGGGCATTGTTAACATCATCAACTTACTCCCTCAGCAGAAGTCCCATGGATTTGCCTGAAATATGCTCTGAGACATTAATGGCAACTATTGTACATTCTTGGAGTTTGTTTTCTGCCCTATTTGTCATTCTTGATGTATAGTACTTTTGGCTAACCATAGTTAACCACCTTCGGTTCAAGAAACCCATTACATTCTGGCACTGAAACCTCTGTTCTTCTGCCCTGAAGTCTCTAACATCATCTCTGTGCAGTGAGATGTATGATGTTTTGCAACAGTGTTCAATGTGAATAAATTTGTTAAACGCTCCAGAATGTATTCTCATAACCAAACTATTTCTGCTCACCCATGCAAATATTCATAAAAGGTTGGCTGAAAAGAGAAGAAATTTATGGACTGCTGAACACAATTGGTTATTAATTCATCTGGAATCCTGTATGTGGGGGAAGGGAGAATATACTACAAATTCATAAGTGGTTGTTTTCTGAGATGTAACACACAGCAATTTAAATTTAAACAAAACCTTTCTCATTAAAAACAATGTAATACAACATGATGAATCAAATACAGACAAAAGCAAGCAAGATCTTATTGTTTCAACCTCTTGTTTGTTTATCAGCATTCTGTTTCTTAGAAACCTGTTAATACTTAAACTCTGATAATGTACTCAGGTCCTTGGAGCAAAGAAAGCTACACATTATGAGACCCAAGGAGCAGAAAAGATTATTTAAAATTCCATTAGCACATCTCTAACAGCCAGCACAGGGACATTTTGACACTACCTAGTGACACCCTCCTGATCTCAGCATGTTCCATTTCACTTTCAACACCTTTGCAAAAATCTATGCTTAGGCAAGGATCTCCCTGAAAAGAGCCCTCATAGACCACTTCATGCTTCCTCTCATAATCATGCATATTCTAATCATGCCCTTTTCAAATTGAAGGCTTTTATTTCATCAATTTCATGATAAATGGACACTTTCTGAGGCTAAAAGGGTGATCTGTGAAATAGTTACTATCACATATATTCTTGTGGTAATATGGTCTGTTTTTACTTCAAAGTGATTTATAAACTTATACATGAAACCACTCCTAAGTCAATCCAATAACCAGCAGTCTGAGTACAGCAGTCAAATCTGTGTGTTGAAAGGGTATGCCCTCGGATCATCTTGTTCCACAAGTGTAGCCTCCAATCCACATTCACTTGCCTCATTTTGGACTCTTTCTTAAAAGAAGAGAAATCAGCTTCAGCTCTTCTGTGGCTGTCCCCTGAGTCTTTCCCCTTGTAATCACAGGAGCGTTCACTATCGTCCCCTAGCAAAATGCTCAGTGGAATATTTATAATAAATCAGGGAATAGGTTTGCTTAGAAATGAGGAATGAGGCTGTGAATCTCTGGGTGGCCTCTCTCTTTTGAAGTCACACCACTTGTCCAGTTACCTTACTGATGGTTCACTCAAATTCCTCTGTCACAACGCACAAATCATGGTAGGTTTCCCAAATAACCAGTCTTATTCATCCCAATTGGATATTAGTTCTCACTCAATTTAAGGCTTCTTTTTTTCTTGGCATGTATTGCACAGATTTTTATAACACATAATAATTTCTGTCCCAAATAAGCACATCATCAATCGTTATTTCCAGTCAAAGAGATTTTGGTACGTCTTGTGTGTCACTGGAATCCTGCAGTGAAAGCACTTCAACTTATCTGCCCAAGGAGAAGATTCTAACTCCAAATGCTAAAACCATAGGCTGGAGGAAAAAAATCCCAACCTTAAAAATATAAAATAATTTAAAGAAATAATGTAGGTTTGGCCTTTCCAGCTTTTCTCACAGGCTAAGAGATTACTTGATAGCTTGCCTCCCTTCTAAATATATACAGTGGCCATACCATCCCTCAAATTCACTGGCTTCATTTAGCACATTCTAAGTGTGCTAAGCCCTTCAACTTTCTTCCACAAGGCTCTGAAAGGATTATTTGCACTGCATGTATGTTTTGGCAGAAAACTAGGATCTAAATTTTTGTGTTCCATCCTTGGAACATTTCTTGCCATTAAATGATAATTATAATTTATACACTTACAAGACTATCACTGCACCATCCAGTAAATCTGCTAAACACCTTATGGCTATCAGAATGCTCTTCAACAGTTTTAAAAGCTGAGTGCTAGTTAGCAGCAATCTAGCTTCACTGTGTTAGTGTGATTTTTGTCATTCAGGTGCCTATTATCTTTGCTGCATAAAAGTAATTTTACCGTTTTAATACTAAGTAGCCACCAACCTTTCTGTTAACTACTGGATATTTCACTCACATTGTTTTGAAATTGACTATACAAACACTGCTGGTATCACAAAACTATTTTGAAGCAAGCAGATATAGCACGACAGAGAATAATCTCAGCCCACAGTTGTTCCACACACAAGCTCCCACCACCCTTAGAAACAGAATGCGCAGAAATAGATTGCAACTCACCTCTCTTTCCCTCTCAGGGACCTTCTCATCCTGATTCTTGCAAACGTCGTCTGGGAAAGCAATTTTCTTTGTTCCCTGCTTGCCCCAAGGAAGCACATAAACCAGCTCCTGCAGCCTCACAGAAGTGTTCCTTAATAAGACAGTTGAGTAGTGCAGACTAAATAAAGCTCTAAGCAACATGGTCTGACCTCAGAAGGAGAAGGAGAAGAAGAAATCTCCTCTACTCTAAGTTAGTCCATTATTCTACACTTCAAAATATGATAAAGTTATATCTCCTTCATTATTGACTTTAGAGAAAAATTACAAATTTAATCATGACAATCTTCCTAAAAACACTCCTAGAAGGCCAATCTTCCTTGAGGTAGTCAGTCTTAATCTTCCCCCAGCCCTAGCATTGCAATCAGCTGTGGATATCAACAATCTGGTGTCTGTTATGGACGTGCCAACTAAGATGTTATTCACAGATGTATCCCCTTCTCACAAGAGCCATGGTCCTCTTCCTCTGATTACTGGCCCATTATTATGACCATTCAGGCAGCAAATGAGATGGATATTGCTTCCCCTAAACTTTTTTGCATCTTGGTTTTAAAGTAGAAGTATGCCAGAAAGCAGGGTCTGAAATAGAACACAAGATTACAGAAAAGTGGTCTGAAAGTCCCTAAAGGACACTTGAAAACATATATATATTCCTTATGGTTTATATCAAGGATATAAACTCATATATCATGGATACCAATGCAAATCCTGACTCTGCTGATCCCAGCTGTAAGTCAATGAGAAAGTCAGGTTTCCCTTGCCCAGAGAACCTTAGCCTGATAATATTAACATGTCTTAAAAGTTTTTCAGATATGGTAAAATTAAACCTGCATTACATATTTGCAAGATTAATCCCTAAGATCTAAAACATGCATTCAATTCTGGCCAGAAAAAGTAATAAACTGGACCAGAATCTAAAATAAGATCTAGATCTAACAACTCCCTCCTGCAAATTCATAAATATCTGTCCATATCTGAGCAGTTACACTGAACCTGTTATATATGCCAGGAACTTTAACTTTTCTACCTCTTTTGGGGAATTTGACTCCAAAAGTGCTGCTCATTTAGTTTGATGGCTGTCCTAAACAAAATTGACCCAGTTGCACACCAAACTGTTGCAGAACAGAGATCTTATACATTGGAATACAGATACTTATGAGGAAAACCATTCACAGATATTGCAGTGTGAAATCAAGATTGTATTTTTCCTATCTACTTTTCAATGTCTAAAACTGTAAGATTTCAAAAATCCTACAATTACATAATTTTTGTTCTCAATTAAATATGTTTCTGTACTGCATTTCTGCTTACAGAAAGGCATGATTTTCAATGTGTACTCACTAGTTCTATGTCATCTAAGTATGTTTGCATTGGTTTTTTTGTTTTGTTTTGTATGTGGAATTTAAATGTCACGACAGGCAAATCATTCAAAAGGGAAACTAAGATACAAGCGTAGCAAAATATTTCTCAGAAAAATCTCTTTAGCAAAAAACAGCTTCCAGACCTTAGCTTCCCCTCAAAAAGCCAAGAATAATTCCCTCAAACACAGAATTTTGAGGTTAGAAAAGATAAATCTAAACAGTGATTTCTTACATAAGACTCAAGTCTAACTTACCTTATCATGCTTAATATTTCTATGTTCTTGAAATGTGAAATATTTCCTGAGCATAATTGTTGTAACAGGTCTTCTTCTATAACCTGTATGCTTAAATTCTGATCATTCAGCTCTATCCTCCTGTCTAATAATTATTTTCACAGTCTTGAGACCTTGGTCTGGCTCAGTTCATCATTTCAAACTACTGTTGGAGCCTCATTTTGGGCCACTCTCTTAATTCTTAGATGAATTAACATCTGAATATAACAGGCTACCAGTGTCACCCTCCTTCCACTGTGTAGTTCCATAATCAGATAAAGTTATATCTCAATTTTATTTCCCCTACTCATCACAATCTTTTTTTTTTTTGGTCATATGCTAGACACTTTACATTATTTCTTATTTCTCCTATTTTTTTCTCTTATTCATGAGCTAGGGTAGCTGGATAAGGCAGCATAAGTATTTTGTCACAGTAATATGATGTTCCACTCTCAAAATCACTCCTTTGGAAAGCCCTGGGATTCTGGCAGACACCATAAATTACCACTTGGTCACATCCACACCTCCAGACCAGCGTTCACAAGCACGGCTCATTACGGTATTTGGCTGAAATACCCCATCTTTCTCACAGTCCAGGCTTTTAGCAAACCTTAAATTGAGCCAAATCTAGTCTGGTTTTGCTGACAGGTAGCCTTACTCCCAAACTTTTGCTACTCAATAGATACTGCCTTTTATTTTTATTTTTTTTTCCTGATATATTTGCACCTCACAGTTCTAAAGCCTCCCACTCTGCCCTATATCAAAAGTTTGGCTCCACCCAGAAGTACCAGGATTCTTACACCAAAGAAGAGCTGTCTCTGGTGCATAAGGCAGGTTGGCCATCAAGGTTCATTCCACACTCTCTGAGGTGCATCTGTAAGCTCTGAGGGCAACACACAAAACGTTGACAGGCTCCAAATGAAGGTATTTGTAATCCATTCTTTGACAATTTCTGACGAGAAGCACCCTCCCTTCAAACAGCACAGGACTTGGGTCAGCGATGCTCTTAGTCTGATCTTCCCCCAGACTGTGAATACATACTTCTGGTGTCACCTACTCCTACAGAGGTGACACTAAAATAATTGGGTTTCCTTGCTTATCCCTGTTCATGGCAGGAAATCTTGCCCCTGTACCCCTTTATTATGCCTTCCTTCTTCCCTGTGGCTTAACTACACCTTGTTAGCTGATTAACACCAGTCAAAATTAACTGTTTATCCATAATTATGTGTAGTAAGTACCCCAGCTACACGCTACCTTTGAGACCTTGGAGCCTTGCTGTCTGCCATACCCCTACCACATGTCTGGGTCTCAATCAGCCTTTCCAGAGAGGCAACCAAGACATTTGAAGCAGCAGAGTTTGTCAGCATGAGGAGTAAAGAGCCCAGGCTGAAAAAGGGAAGAATAGCACCATGTACTTTATATAGGAAGATTATTTGTCCTCATGTGTCTGAGAATTCTCTGGAACTAGTAAGGAGCTTAAAAATCAGACTCGCTGGGTCATCAGATAATTATTCTTGAAAAAAAAAACCCCACAGAAAATAAAGAGAAGCCTCTTCAACTCTATCCCATACTTCTGCTCTAACATGCAAAGTAATTGAAATACCAAACAAAAATTATGTCTAAAGTTGTCTTTCTGTCCTTTGGGCAGGCTCCTTTTGTCTGCTCAGCAGGTACTTCTACCCTCACCCTTTGTAGCTCTCAGGGATTCTGGACAGTGCCAGAGACGGCCTTGAAGGTGGTTCACAAAGGTCTGGGACTGTAAAGAATTATCTGTAGATAGCCTAAGAGCATGGAAATAGGACATCTGCCAGCAATTTTTGCCCTGACTCTTCCAGAAACCTGGCAGAAATCACATGGCATCAATTTCTGCTCTGATCAATGGCATCTCACACAACTTTACTCACTTTCTTCAAGTATTCATTTAATATTTAATCAACCATCCTTTATGTTTCTCCCATGGCTAAACCGGATTTTGGCTCTTGAGTCAACAAATCTCATTCCTCTCGTTCACTTTTTCCGCTCTCTATGATTAACTTACCCTCCTGCAAAGTGATGCTGTTCCTTGTGTCACATGCTTCTCTAAATTTCTGTGATCTTTGCTTTTCCACAGTTCTCTGACTTCCAAATCTGTTATTGCTGCATAGTCCTGTTACCAACATCTGCCTAACTCCTTCTTATTTATACTCAAACACACTTACCTTCATCACCTCCTGCAATGCTTCACCACTGCCACTTTGCCCCAAAATGGACCACTGGTCCATAAAGAGTTGGAAATTTTTGTATTACTGACCAGAACACAGAATTTCAGTCTACATCAAAGTACTGTCACTTATGAAAGCATTGCAAGGGTTCTCAAAACACTATTAATGTCCATTTTCCCGCAAACGACAAGATTTTTATTTAGAAGTGTTTTATCCAGAGACTTCTTTCAGAGATGAATCATAAGAGATCAATAGAAATATACTCCAGGAATAGAATAACTGAACTCCTTTGCATTTCAAAAGAATACACAAAGCCATCTTTTCCTTCCAGCTGAAAAACAATATGAAATAATTTTTTAATCCCACAGAATTAATGCCATAATCTTTTTCATTTCATCTTCATTATGATCTTGATGACATGTAAAAGAAAGTTTTTGTGGTCCAAATTTCCAAGCTGGGCTTTGTAACAAGAGACTTGATCAACCTATGAGACAGACTTTGAAACCACAGAATGAAAGCAAAGAAAATGGATTAAACACAGATCATTAATGCAACAGCAGTCAATCAAATTGATGAATCATGGGCTATAAATTCTTTTCTTTTTTTTAACCCTGTAGGTCCCTGGGGCTTGACCTGATTATAGGGTTTGTTTTTTTTTTTATCAGAGATGTGGCAACATAAACATGAACTTAAGTGACTTGTGACTCGTGAAATGGTAGACTTTTCTGGACTGTGGCCTTAGACTTATTTGCTTGTGAGTTCCTCATCTGTGTTCTTCAAAGAAAAAAAAACCCAAACAAATCAGTTAAACCACACAGCTTCAGGTACAAAGGCTTTAAAGGAAAAACAGGAATTGCATGGTAGCACAAGTGGAACACACTTTTAAGAAATTAAGGTGTTGTGTCACTCACACTGACTTAAGTTGCTTTGGGTAATAAAGGCTTAATATTTCCTCTCTTGAAGCAGACACATTTCCTAAAGTGTTCCTGGCCTTTTATTACCCCTTGAACATTGAAATGAAGTGGAAAACATCAGGCATCATCGTTTTGTCTCGGAACAAGAAGGATGGAGGTGTGTGCATGAGTGAGACTTTCTAGGGAACAGCTGGAACAACTAATCGTAATGCACAGTGACATCGAGAGGGACTATCCCAGCAGCAGAGCAGGGAAGGTGGAATTGGTGCTTCCTTTCTCTCTATGAAAGGAAAACACTACTTTGTCCTTTTATGGGAAAAACCCCTCACTTTCATCTGTGTACACAGGTGCTGATCCAAAGCCACTGAAATCAACACAAATATTTGCATGGACTTCAGAGGACCCTGAATCAGACCTACAGACTTTTGCTCCAGCTGGCATGTGGATAAGGAGGCAGTCAGGTTCCTTGCGTTTTTCATGGTTTTTTGCTCTCCTCTTCGCCCTCATAGGTGAGGAGTCCCTGCAACACCAGCAGCCAGGCTGGGGCCACTATCCCAGTGGCCAGGGAACAACAGGAAGGGTGTCAGATAGAGAAAGGGAGAGGGGGAGGGATGATGGGAAGCTTATTCTCCAGTTGTGCTGAGTAAGGATTGTGCTTACTTTTCCCATCTGATCACCACAAAATTATTTATAACTGTCCTTGTGGGAAAATACACAAGATAATAATGAATGCTATACAGCAAACAGCTGAATCACAGTGTCCCAACCTCACATTCTCCAGCCCTTGAGCTCAGCCATCTAGAAAGTGCCAGAAACTAGAATGCATTTTTATAAAAGAAAGTGCTCATATCTTTTATGCAGCCAATGTTTGCCTGCTATTGGCTGCTGGAGTCATAGCTTTCATCTAAATTAAGAGTGGTCACAAATATTCTCATAAACTCAGTAGTCATCCAACTGTGTGGTGTGAGCCGACAGCTGTGTGACACACAAGAGTCAGAATAGAACTGGCAGGTGAGCCAAGGAAGTTTTGGCTGTCCTTTGGAAATAAAGGCTTCTGCAATGTTATTTAAGCCTTCTCTGAAATCAACTGAACTGTAGTAACAAAAGAAAAAAAAAAGGGGGGGGGCAAAAAAAGAGTGCCTATTTCATAAGTCTTATGAGCCAGGAGGAAAACATCCTGTGAGATGGACTTTGCAACTTCAAATTCTAGGTCTGTCTGTTAGCTAAGAGTTAAATTCAATTGTGCAATCAGAAAATATGGCTTAAAACCTGATTCCCAAATCAAAGAGACACATTCTCCTGTTTGTAAATTCTCAGAACCTGTCCAAGCTGACTGCCTGAATTTGTTACCACCTCAGCTTTAATGCTATGTGTTGGCGCTTGGATTTCCTCCCGTTTTGTTACATGAGCACCTCTAAAACTGTTTCCAAACAGAGCTGTTAACCAATAACATGGTTCCCATCTATCATTTAAATAAGCAACATTTGGTTTAATATTAATAGATTGCCACATGTTTGTCCAGGGAGAAGGGACACACAGAAGCTTTGGAAGTGAAGTTTGTCATTAAAAACATTTCCCAGCTGATGGTTACTGAACTATTTATAATTAGTCCTGTAGGACAGCTGTAAGGTACTGATGAAGCAAGATCATCCTGTAGGTTAGATGTGCCTTGTCCTTGCCCACAGAATACTTTCCTGTGAACCCCATGATGCTTTTTAACCCAACCTTCCTACAAGGTAATTTTGGATTGCAGTCTCAAATATCCAGGGGAAAACAGTTCCAGCAAGATTAGCATCAGTGTATCTGCATCCAGATACATCCAGAGCTGTGCTGGACTGAGGAAAAGAAGAGAGATAGGAGGAGTGTCTGAGATGAGTGTAACAAACTGTGGCATGTGGGAAAGAGAGAAAGTGAATGACCAGCAGTATCTGAGAAGAAAAGGGAATGTTCAGATCCTGATGGAACTGAAAAACTTCTTGGAATATTGTCCTTACTATCAATTTAGCATCACAATGTTTGGGATGCAGTTTTTTACCATTATTGCATTTATTTGATATTTAGTTACAATTACAAGCCAAAATTAATAGCCCTATTTCTAAGCAATGTAGAGTCCGATCAAACAAACCCTTCCACAATTCAGGAAAACATTGCCTAGGGCAGCTCAGAAAGCTGGAAATCACAAAAGAGAGATAGTGATATTAAATCAGACTTAGTGTGAGTCAGTCTTTCAGGCCTCTGCCAGGTCTGTAACCCTATGGAAGCCTCAAAGCACAAGGTATAGGTGTTATAAATGTGCATATAGAATAAAAAGGCAACTGTAGGGCAAAAGGACAAACCAAATATCCTCTCTTCTGTCTTTCAGGAACATCACATTCTGAACATCATAGATATCAGAATGCTGGTCAGAAAAAAAAAGTACTTATTATGCTTCAGAAAGGTGTAGTACAGAGATCTCAGTCCAAGAGCATGAACCTGTCACCATGAAAGAGGAACTTAAGTTTTTGGAACTCCACCTCATCCACAGCCTATAAATTTTGGGCTGAGGTTCAAGCTTCCTCTATACCTTTATGTGTACCTGTGACAGAGGGCAGGAGGTAGAAGCGCTGATGCAAAGTTACCAAAAGCGAATGGAAGCCCCCCATGGAGGACTACTCAGTGCACTTACAGGACTGAAATTCAAAACTCCAGGTTATGCCAATTCTTCCTTTAATCTTTGCTATGAAGAGTCCGTCCCTTCTACCTTCTCAGATAAAATAGGACAAGATTTGCTATCTTATTTCAAAGTGCTCTGATTGAGTATAACTGCTGATGAATACACAGAATTAAGTCACTGACAGCAGTCTCTTGTGAATAATAATATTTTCTGAATTTTATTACCTTGTTGTTGGTTTATCACATTATTAAATAACAGGATTGTAGAAGATACAGGATCTTACCCTTGTTAAATCTTTCTTGAAGTGCTCAGATTCAATAATTTATGATCTATGTTTTCATTTTTGCAGCCAAGATCTATCACTTCTTTGTTGTGATGTTCATTGGTTGGATGCGCTTGGGAAGCCTGCTTCAGCTGCCTGTACAGTGGCAACCATAAATGTCATTCAGACTTGGAAAACTTTATGAACAGCAGGAATCATTGAAAATATGCTGGCAATCCTATGGCATTTCTGTCAGCAAAGAAGCATAACAAGAAGGCAATACAGTATCTGTTATGGATGACCTGTGGCTTCTTGGTCAGAAGAAATTACCTGGTTGGTTGTTTTTTCAGCCTATTTTCAATGATTTCTTTTGCTCGAAAAGATAGATTACTGGGGGGTTTTTTGCAAGCTTTGGGTTTGTGCTGGATGTGACTATGTTTGCGATGTCACCTGCAACACCAATGACACAGAAAGGCCAGGAAATAGGACTGGATTTTCCGCAGCATAAGAGTACAGTTTCCTGAGATCACATGCTTTCTGTCATACGATCTTTTTTTATAAGCCTGTTGAAAATCATCACTAAATCGCTCAATATTCTTCTTCTACCCTTCCACTACCCTTTTAGATGCTAACAAAACAGAGGTGGCTCAGGGAGATTTCGAATAATTCTAATAATTCAGTGCAGAATGCAAGAGGAAGGAGTAACCTACCAGCAGTAGTACTGAAAGGCCAGTTTTCTGGCCTTCCAGAGAAGAAGGATGTGTGGCACTCCGGCTCCAAATGTGAATGGAAATAAAAACACTTATCCAAAATGGATTATTTGGATTGCAGCTGAATTTATACCCATAGGTCAGTTTTACAGGTATGCTAATTTTGAGAACAGTTCAAAATCCCAGCTGTTCTTACAGGCTTAGCTCACAGGTAGGAGTAGTTTAATGGATGAGAAATGCTGCCAAAAGCATATATGCCCACATATATATACATATTTGGGTTTTTATTAATTTATTGCTAATACACACTGAAGTACAATGCCATAAAACTATCCTGTGAGGGAAGCTAGAGAAGGGAAGTGTTCACTAGGTTACAATTGTGGTTTAAAAATATAACCTGGAAAGGTGTGTTACTTCATAAATTTAGCCCAGCTGAGTTCTAGAGAAATTTCTCTGCAAGTCTATAAATGAACAAGGAGTATTAACATTTCTGGAGGAATGTAGGGAAGGCTGGGAATGCAATAGATAGCAATATTCCTGTTAGAGAATCCTTTACATTCCTAGGTGAGGTTATCACTCCCCATTGAATTCTGCAGAACATTTCCATAAGAAGACAATATAAAATGAGTTAATAGATGCATACAGTGTTGCCCATATTAAAACAAGAATAACAATGGGCAGGGTTTTTTAAAGACATATACAACCCAAATTCTCTGCTGGTATGAATAATCCCAAATAAACTGAACCTGATTATTAGTAAGTTAGGAACCCACTCAAAATTCTCTCTCATTGGCTCAGAAAAAATTAGCAACATTTATTTTTCTCCCTATAGACTGAGTTCATGTAAGTTGAAATTTTAAGGGCAACAGACTGACATACTGTCTATTTAAATGATAGGATGTGACCAAATAAAGATTTTGTAATTAATTTTTTAGTCACAAAAGATGACATTCAGTGGGTTAAGTTTAGCTACAGGGTCCAAAAACATAGCATATATTGCACAACCTTTGTGTGTCATGCCTTTGTTACATCTCTAAATTAAGGGGCGCTTGGAAAAGTTAACATGATAAGAACATTTGATTCTTGAAGATGTTCCTGATCCTATAGGAGAAATAAAATGAAAAAGCAGGAGCAACAATATCCAGGTGAATTCACTGGGACAACTGAGAAACTAAGCAATGAATATAAATTCAAAATTAAAAGACGGAAAGGGGAAGAGATCCTGTACCCAAACTCGTGGGACTAATCCATCCTAACAGTCCAGGAGTTGCCAAGGGAAGGAAAAAATGAGGATGAGGTGCTGGCAATGGGTAGAGAATGATTTTGGAAGCACAAATACCAGAGTGTTAGATGAAAGAAAATTTAAAGGCAGTGGGAATAAAGTTTTGGATCACAAAGGGAAAAAAAATGGGCTGAGGAAGAAAGGCACAGAAAAAACCATCTGCAAGCGGGACTAGTGATGGGGAGAAAAGAAGCAGGAGACACACACCCAGGTGCACCATTGCCAAGCAGCCCGAAACAAAACCCAGCATCATTTGTGTGGGGAATTTTTCGCGCGCTCGCTCTTTAGATCAAAAGGAGAGCAGCAATGCAATCTGCTCTTTGCAAAGAGCACTTTCAGCCAAGAGAAGGAGAGTGCACACACTGGAACATCTGTTCCAAGAAGCCACTTGAAAAATAATCTTATAATAGCATGGGGAAAACATCTGTGCAGCATTCACCAGACCACCAGTAGTGCAGCAGTAGAGGAGTGGAAGGGGGAAGGAGGACAGGAGGGAGTGAGGGAGACAAAGTAGAACAGGATTAGGTCAGGGGCAAGTGCCCCAGTGAGGGGCATGACCCACATGTGAAGAAACTGCTCGTTTGGTGTCTTTTCTCTTCTAATCCTCAGCAAGAGGCAGACACATTTCTCACCCACTGAGCTGTGTTTATTGGCAGATATTTCTCAACATGTGCAGCTTTGAAAAATCCCAAACTACAATCAAAGTGTTTGAGAGGCTGCACGAAAAGCTCCCTGCCCTTGGCCTCTCGTGTAACCCCCACCTCTTCCTCCTCAACTTGCTTTATCTCTGCTGATAGTAAAATAAATGTGCTGGATAAACAGCCACTGCTAGCTCAGGTGAGGAGAACCAGGAAGCCAAACCACTCGTACACTGTCAGTGTATTTGGCCTACTGTGACCTCAGTAAAAGAAAGGTCTACTTGTTTTCACCTTCAGTCTCAAAGCAAACAAATTCAGCACAAAAACACCATGGCCATCACACAAACATGCACACACATGTAGTGTGCATTATGTTCTTGGCTTCTCCCTTCTTCTGCTTTATTTCAAGAGAACTGAACTCCTAGAGCTGCCCTGCACAAACTTCTGTAGCATGGCAACAGTCAGGATATTTCCCCCAAGTACTGACGCATTTTGCAGGAGATTTATAAGGAAAACAGTGTCAAATTGATTGAGCCAATATTTAACTCTAGGTTCTCTTAACAAGAAGAGCCTTCCCAAACATTCAATTCCTTGACAATGAGAAAAATAAAGAATCAACAAGACTTAAGCACAAAACCTCCATACAAACGTTTAGGTTATTGACTAGGTACATAAAATTGAACTGGGAGCTGCTAGAAGTTGAATTACTCCTCGTGTACATGTAGGCAGCTGTAGCCTTCTCTTTCAGCATAGACAGGAGAAAAAGGCCCGTCTCCCTGTCTCCCACATATTCAGACTTCATTGTGGGAAAGGGATAGAGAAATGAGGAAGTTTGAGTTCTTTTAGAAGCTAGTTGTTAAGCTGAATTAACTAGATGCAACTACTAACTAGATAACTTTTGCTCACATCAGAAGTGGGCAGGAGAAGACATAGAAAAGGACATGTTAGGACCTAACCAAGGATCAGATGCACATATCCACAGAGGTCTGCATAGATGGGATATTGAGTAATTAGATTGTTACATTGCTATCCACGGTCAAAACCGTATACAGTTACAGCTGGTAAAGTGTACCGTGCAAAGCTCTGTATATCAGTCTTAGTGCTGCTCTAGATGCTCATCACCTCTATATCATGGCTACAAAAGGCAATAAGCAAAGGCATCAAAAAAAGAGAAAAGGCACGCTGGGAAATTAGGAAGAGGAGCTGGTAGCATGATGGAAAGGAAGGCACAGCTTCCCTGCAGATTACAGACCAATAAAGGTCTTAGTAAGCAGGCAAAGTGTGAGAAACCATGGAACACCGAGGATCAACTTTTTTCTGTTTCGTTCACAGGGAATCAATCTTCTTTTCATGCCCCCCTGTCATGTTACTGATGCAGGTCTTTCTTGTTTCTAGCAATGCTCTGAGAGCTTTGTTTCAGTTGGAAGACAAGATATTTATTTATTCTTTTCAAATCTCAGAAGTGTAAAATGGAAGAAAATTGTTTCCTTGTCAACACTCATATTGGCTCTTAAAATGGCTTTATCAGTGTAGCTTCTGCATGCCAACGCAAACAAATGAATGTATCATAGGCTTATACAATAACAAGAGGAATACCCCCAAAGAAAGCTGCCCTGGTTTGATTATACTGACCTAAAAATATGTTAGGTCAATATAATTCTATTGGAAATGTATGACTTGCTACAGAAACCAGTTGATTAAAATCAAGATGATTCTAATCAACCAATGTTGATTAAAACCAGTTTCACTTCAGTCTTTTCTTCTGTGGATCACAAATCCTGTGAACTGAGGTCATTTCCAGATCAGGGATATGGGAGGGGGAGTCAGAGGAAATGAAACTGAATACAGAGGCAGGAGCACACAATAAGGGTGTTGTAGGTAAAGATGAACAGCTTGGATTTGACATGGCAAGTGACAGGAAATCAATGGAGTGCTAATGTGTGGGAGGAAACGAGTATGGCTTTAGCAGAAACATTTAGGACAGATGTGAGGGAGAGAGCAGAGGAACCATGGGGCCAGACAGGAGAAGATTACAGTAACCAGAGCAAAAAACATCTGAGACACTGACAGCAACCTATTCAGGGAGTTTCCTCTTTTCTCACTCAGAGACAAGTCAAAAGTTAGGTGAACTGTTAGGTGTTATGTGAGCTCTAAACCTCTCCAAGAGCTCCAGAACTAACTTTTTTCTTACAATGTATTGTAATTGTGCCATGAGTTTCAAACAGAGAACAGAGATCATGCAAGGCTGTATCTCCCCTGTTCCCTGTTCTCATTCATCTGCATGGCTATCAACAGGAATGTCATCCAAGACATCAATATTTTGAACACCCCACCCCTCATTTAATTAGTAGAAGTATCAGAAATCCCATTCTTCAATCCCTTGGCTGGGAAGCATGTGCTCAGGGCGAGCCACACAATGCCTTTCACCAGCACTAGTGTTATGGGTGTTTTTCTCTAACCCTGAAAAAGGCATCCATTAACCTAACCACCAATATTCCATGAAGTATGCATTTGGCAAGCTCCCTGCACAGTATGTCTAACGCAGTCTGGGCTCTGGCATGCTAGGCATGATTTCCTGCAGGAGGAAACAAACATTTCTCCATCTTCTTTGTATGCTAAAAGAACTCTTAGAAAAATAGGGATCCAGAAAAACATCCTTCAAATCTTGATAGAGATGTCTTATTTTCAGAATAGTTGTGGCTGAGATGACTCATTCAACTGAAAATCTGCAGAATGTTCTTTAAATTGGCATCTCTAATGTTAAAGGTGAACCTGCTCCCCTTCTGAGGCAGCATCTTCTTCCATAGCCCCCTCAGACTGATGTGCCACAAGCCATAAGGATGTTACTCGTTACTTGTGTAACACATTTAACACGAAACAGAACCAAGAAACATGGAAAGGTAAAGCCACCAGTGGCACATGGCTTTGTTTCACAGGCAGCAGCATGTCTCCCCGATACCATGGCAAATTTTGCTTGTTCGGGGCTGCCTTCCTCAAAATTCATCAAAACTTTGTCTCCACGAGCAGGGCAAGTGATTTGCCTGATGGGATATATTTAGAATTGTCTCAAATAATGAAAAGTATTGCAACGTTCAGCGACAAATGTCTTCTCTGCATAACTTAAGAACTTCTGTACTGCTTTTTTTCTCCAACCAGGCAAAATATGGGTTTTGTCCCTAAAGATACAAAGCATATCAACTAAAGTAATGTATTACTGGGGGTTTGTCTCTTGAAATTGAGTCAGAGGACAGAAGTTGAGCAGAATGTTTTTACCATTAGGTACTGTAACATACATAAAATTGCCACTGAAAAAAGAAAACTTGGTTGATTAACAGAGAGAAAAAGATATGCTTTAACTCCAGTAAATCTATCAAACTGTCATTCCATGCATACCTTTTACTTTTTGAGATGTTAAGGGAGAGGGGACTGAAAAGCATGTAGTTCTGAAGTGGTAACAGGTAGTAACATAATAAAGAAAATCTTGAATCAATTCTGTCAGCCAATCATCACTCCATTTTTTGAAACTTTTCAGCCCACTAAGGTTTTATGCATGGATTAAAGAGGTGTAAATTTTCACAGACATACAATACTTGACTGGAAAAAACAGACTGAGTATAAAAGAGAATACAATCTTTTACTCCTCCACTATGATCACAAAAGTCTGGACCACCTTATGATTTTTTGGAGCCACTTGAAATAAACTCCTGCACATCAGGAGAGACTACAGACTCATGTAGAAGAGATGAAGATAGTAGATTCAGGGCACTGTTGTTCATTAGGTGGCATTTATCTTTAAATAAACTTAGACTCCAGGTTCGTCTGTGCTGAAGAAGATGGATAACAGGTTAAAAGGTTGTGTTCACAACCCAGACCCCTGACAGGTACCACTGAGTTTATGTGACCGTGGAAAAGATTAGGCTAATAAAATCTGTAGGCATATGTAAGGGCCCAGGGGACTGATGATGATTTTCTTTCTTTTGAGACTCTCAAATGAAAAAAGCACCTTTGATCAGTTCTGAGTGGCTGAGGAGTCAGATTTAATTATGTGGTTGTGAATACCATAAGACTTGTTTCTCACCTAAGGAGTGTGTTCAAGGAATAGCCATAAACCAGGAGGCTAAATGGTGGTAAGGGAGGCGCCAGTGCCAATGAACACATGCAGTGTGTAGGGTCACCAGCCTAAAGTCTCTTTGGTTATGGTGAGAACAGTGAAGAGATAAATAAAATTGCTTTCTATCAAAATAAGGAGTTTTCCTGATCCTGTAAAAGGAGTACATGTTACTAGAAGAATAATTTTCTAGCAGGCAAAGCTGTGTGAAGACCTTTTTCTGAATGGCAAAAGGTCTCTGTGCTGCCATGGAGTGACAGGAAGGGTTAGTACAGTTGGATCAACAGTTCTTAGAAGATACAATTTTTACTCCAGTAGGTGAATACCAAAGGCTTCCCGCTGTTCCTGATGATTTTGTGTCACCACAGGAGCTCAGCACTGAGATAGTCTTAAAAACATACACCTGAAACTCTTCAGGACCAATACAGCTACAGCTGCACAAGAAATAAACCATCCCAGGGTCCATTTTCTGTCCTTTAGAAGGAATGGTATGCTCTGGAGAGCAAACTCGTGCCCTCATAGCCATGCACTATAGCTACCCCAAACCAAGAGTTTTATCCATATTGTTTTCTACAAACACCCCCTGTCCCTCACTATAACCTCAGCCATGCCTGAGTGCTGCTTTGGAGGATGTGGGTTGTCATGTAAACCATGCAAAGGTGTGTGCTATCAGCTAGACACTGTGGATTGTAAGAGAATGGTAGCCAAATCCTAAATCATGGCCACTTCCAGTATACTTCTACAGATGGAGCCTGTGGGATCACTAAATAATGAGATTTAAAAAGCAAGGAAGAAACAAGAGACATTTATTTGAAGGCTTTGGATTAAATGATTTTTCTTGAACTCCCCATGCACTTTATTGCACCAAAGGAAAACTACTCAGACGTTAATGAGAAAAAAAGGTCTTCCAAACATGGAGTCCTTGCCCTCTGAATTGTCCTGCTGGTGTCTGAAGAAACCCTCAGAGATTCCCAATTAAGTTCAAGAGATGATACTGAAGATCTTTTCTTTTATCTGAGCAAGTGAAAGACCTTAAGCTAGTGGAATCTCCAGAATAAAGAATTCTTTCTGAAAGCAATTATCTTCCAGACAATAAGGATTCTTCCTGACACATGCCCTCAACACATGTGATGGGAAGTGCAAGACCTTGTCACAAAAAAACCATGTGGGAAAGGGGACTAAACTGTTCTGAGGTAGGGAACTAAAAGGCTATTGGAAGCCACATGGCTTAACTCAAACTGAAAATCTCCTCTTTTCCCTGTTTGCCAAGAGGAAAGTTCTTGGCAACAAAAAAAGTCTAGCAAAACAAAGAAAATTGCTAAGAAACCAATGAACAAACTAACAAGCAAAATGACAGAAAAATGATCACAAGGCCAAAAACATTGCAGCCTGTGATGAGAGCAGAGCTACATCTGAAGCCAAAGACAGTTGAAACAAACCAAGAAAGAAGAAGCTCACGCCACTCTTCACGATCTCAGTGCAGAGCACAAAGAGAAATAGGGCATGTATATGCTGTTCAGGCAATCCAAAGGCAGATACTACTCTAGTGTGAGAGCAGAGGGCACTTTATCATCCCCCAGTAAATACACACATGGACCAATGCTGAATGGAGCAAGATGGTGTTTTAATATAATATAAAAAGACTGAGTTCTCCTCGTCAATGTAAAACAGAATGCAACCTTAAATATGGCCTCACAGTGGCTTCACCATAATTGCTTGTTCCCTGCTGTGTTCCCCATACAGCAGACCTAGCACTGACATCTGGTACTAATTTAGGGTTCATCTGTTCTACAAAAACATATTGTGAGGCCTCCTTGCAGCATGCTTGCCCCTCAACTTGGTTAAACCACGTTCCATCTTGTAAAGTAGATGTGACATAACTGTTTGCATTTTGGCCCTGAACCACGCTACAGATGTTGCAATGTTCAAGAGCCTGAAGTGGCTTAAACTGCAATGCTTGGGATCTTCTAGGAAGCAGTAGCAATTCCAGCTCCTTAAAGAGAGTGGCATTAACCCTTTCCCTTCACTCCGTAAGAATGCTTCCATGTTGTTAAATATACTGATCTGCAAAAATCTAACACAAGGCAGTTAAATTTTGACCATGTTTTAAGATATTCTTATTTGATATCAAGTCAGAAAATACTGTGGGAAGTTTGTTTGACCCTGCACATAAACACATTTTCCATTTATGTGTGAAAGGCTGTACACTGAACTCTCAGGGAGACAAACAAATTCATTTGGACTAAATCTTGAAAGAAATTAGTTTTGGGGCCAGATGAAGGGCTGCGTGACATACACAGAAATTAATGGAAAGTACCTGAGGGGTACCCACCTGCCTTAGGAAAAGATTTATTCCAAATGCCTTTCTGAGTACCTGAATATTAATTAAGATTACATCCTTGAACATTCCAATGTGTACATCCCCACTCACTGCTCCAGGGACTGCATGCTGACAAGGCTGCTCCAGTTCCAGTTATTGCAGAAACTTCTCACGCTCTGCATGCTGTTCATTCTCATGTGGCATTCTCTTTCACTTTTTTTTTGCTCCAGCTACTGTTTCTCTTGCCAACAAAGATTAGCATAACCTTCAAGAAAATCTGGCAGAAGGTCATGGTCATTTCAGGGAGAAGTAAACAGAGTGAGGAAAGCATGGAATGGAATTACTAGAAGAGTGTAAGGACTCTTTGCCCACTATGTAGAGGCCATGCTGTCAAGCAAAAAATATATTGGTATTTAAATCAGTTAAAACTTATGTAAACTCTGCTAGATAGCTGAGAAGTTGCATGGGTCTGGAATTCAGGACTGCATTAGACCTTAAAAATATTCAAAACCTACAGTCTCTTACTCAATACAGATTGTTTTTCCATTAGTTGGGGGTGTAAGCAGCAGAAGAAATAATTTGCAAATATTTGGAGTGTTTCTATTTGTCTTTTTTAAATCAATACATATATCTTGCTGTTCTCCATAGGGTTTTTCTTTGCCTCTTATGTAACTGGTAAAGCAGGTTTTTATTTTTCCTCTAAGAAAAAGAGAAGTTGATCATATCAGTCCAGGACTTTTTCCAAAAAACCTGGAGGCAGTGAGGTTTCCATACACCGGGGCCAAAATACAGATGTTTGGCCTAAAACTGGTTTTATTATTTTTATTTTGGATTTTGGAAAAACAAGCACACAAGTCTCCGCAAAAGAACACAAGTCTCCACAAAATAACACAAGTACATGTGTTCTCTCTATTACTCTGGAAGAAAATGTAGCAACCAAAAAGAACAAAATGAGCAGGCCTGCTTTCTCTAAGCAGTGCTTTCAGACATGGAAAAACCAAGCAGGCAGAAAACAAGTGTAATGAAGGGACTCTGACCCCACAAGAATGCCTGTTTTTTCCAAATGAACCAAACAGTCTAATAAAGGATATTACCTTCCCTATAAATCTTGCTTCTCAGAAAACAAAGGCGTAAGGATTTCAAAATGCTTCCACAACAAGGAGTAGAACCAAGCCACAGAGAAGCCAGGGCGACAAACAGGGAGAGACCAAAGGTGGAGCTCCAGCAGTGGATCATCATGAGAGGAAAGGGCTGGATATACGGGCCAGTGAAACCCTCCTGTTTGGAAGTTTCATGAACAATTACAGGAATGCATCGCTGATTTTCACGCACACCGCCTGAGGTGTGTGCTCTTCATCTGGTGTTTGACCTTTGCTGACAATTCTTGACACAGGATGGGGTTGACTCGAACAATGAATAAAAGCTAGCTAATGCAGACACTATGAAATATAAATAGAGGAGTTAGCAGCAGAGTTTTTCCATCAGAATTTGCACAGCAGTGTTTATAGGTTTTGCTGTATACATGTGATTTCGCTACAACAACAAAGATGAACAGTCATCATTTTCTGTGGCCAACACCAAATCTAGTATTATCTGTATCCTTCCTTGTGAATAGAAATGATTTCACCTCTACATGAGGTTCACTCTGGTAGCCTAAATGGGGAAGAAATCTGTGATAGTGAAGTCCATATACTATGCATATGTGGGATTCCCCAGTGTATCAGCTCGGTCAGTATGACAGCAGATCTTCCAGTTTCTCAATGACAAGTAACTGAGTCAAGTGAGAAACTACAAATATTAGTCTGTTTTCACTCTACATTTTGAGAGTCTCTAGAGTCTAGTGCTCCCAGCTGGAAGTATCAAATAACTACCTAATAGTGTGTGAGGCATCAGAAAAGCACAGCCTGTAAGAACTGATCTATTAGTTTAGCAGAGGGAAATTCAGAGAGCTGACGTTCAGCTCAAACCAGAGTACACAAAAGTGCCCCAGAAATATCTTGGGTCTGTGCCTAAGATGTATTCCACAATACACAACAGACAACAGGATGCTTTCTCCCATCCAACAGGAAACACTAAAGGCAATTAAAAAGCTTTGAAGACAAGGTTATTTATTTGTTTGTTTGTTTATTTATTTATTTCAGGTAATTTCAGCCACTAAAAACATTAATCAACCAGGCAGATGAGAAAAGGAGAAAAAAGCTACCCCAGCTGATACTTTAAAAACCATAAACTCCTTTTTTTTCCCCCAAGCAAAGTTAAAAAGCAGGCAGAAGATAATGGAGTTCAATAGTAGGAGTGGTAGGTGAAGTAAGAGAAGATTTCGATTCAATAAAACAGCAGGGTAACCTCTATAGAAATAAAAGGTTGCGCGGTATTATGGCTTCAATTTCAGCAAAATACGTACTAGTGCTCTGGTTGACAGATGAAGTAGTCAGGAAGACTTAATCTACTGAAACTACATGAAAGGAGAGAATCATGATGACAGAACAAGACATACATATCCAAGCGCATAGGCCAAATAAAAACATCATTTTTTATGACAAAACAAAAAAGCGAGTGAGTATGCTGAGAGGTAATATGAGTACTGTCGTGTGGAGCCTGGAGAGTCAATAAGGGTAGTTGGAAATGGTCATGTAGGAGAAAAGAAATTATGTGATTAATAATAGAGAAACCTGATGGGATAAGTCCAATGGGTTTTGGAGGATTGTATTTCGTGTCTAATGTGTTCCATAAAAGCTACAGTGGAAAATCAGATAAGGTGGTGGTGATGTTTTGCTTCCCATATCCTGCTATATGATTAGAAAGTCATAGATGACTGAGTGGGCTCCACAGTGTTTGTGGTTAAAGTACTAATTAGCTAAACAAACAAAATCAAACTAGAATTTCTCTTCGACAGACTACCACATTTCAAAAAAGTGGGGGAGCTTCCCCTCAAAAAATCTGGTCGTTAAGAGCAGAAAGGAAAATTCTGTTACCTAAAGTGACTTTCATCCTGCAGATCATTTTCTCAGTCTACACATCCTGTGTAGACTTCAGAAATTTCTAGAAGTATTGGATTTTTTTCTTAAAACAGAAATCCTGCATGGGATATCAAGTAACTCAGTAATGTCCATTATCAATTACTCACCATAATAGACCTCATTAGGATAAATAAGGAACAGTTAATGGCTTTTACAAAAATTGAAAAATTGAAAAATTGCCCAATGAAATGAGGTTTGATTTATTTAATGCAAACAAGATATGTCACCAACCTGAAATATCTCTTTTTTGATCTTTTAAAACTTGCAGGTTTTTGAAACTGAGAGGAACAGTTGAGTTTAGAGTTGGGAAAATCCATTTAAATGAAGAAGTGTTAAAACAACTGTGAATTTTTCAGGAGCACCTTGCTGGATGCCCAAGAAGCCAAGATCCTTCAAATTCAAAAAAATATTCTTGCATGAAAAAGGTCTTGGTGAAAGCAATCACATAAATTTTGTATTACATATGTATTTACAAGCATATAGTGCATGCATGCACATGTATACATGGAGAAGGAATTTAAAAAAACAATGAAATTACTATAAAATACAAATAGAAGTGGTAATGAGCTTAGTAACTCGAATGAATGAATTTTACTAAATCAACAAATTTTAAATAATAAGGTCATTAAAGTTATTCCAGAAGCAACAAACTCAGTGAATCAATTATAAGTCAATAGCTACGTTCAGATAGTGGGATGGGGAAGTGGGATCAAGGAAAAGAAGAAACGTCTAGTACATATTTCAGTGGAATTTGGAAGGAAAACAGCTCTGTAGCTACTTCTGAATGTGTTACTGATGGATCAAATAATTAGCCACGCAAAACAAAAAAGGATATGAGTTAGTCTTTGACAACTAAACATTTACAAACTGAGACATCTTAGGTTCAAGAGTCTTACATCAACTAGCTGAGGAAACCTCTAAACCATTAGTATGATTTTCTGGCAAACATTAAAGGGTAATTAAATAGAAAAAATTAAAGAAGGTTGGAAAACTGACATCATTGTCATTGAAAAACTCTTGTAGTTAATCTTCATTATTCTAAACAAAAACATTAAATTTACTAGAGGCAAAATACTGGCTTTTTAAAAGGTTATCTCAGATGCAAAATGTGAACTGCAGACACCTGAATAGTGAGAGTAAAAGCATTAATAACTTGCCCTTAGAAGATAAAATCAAATGAAAAATAAAATTACCTTAAAGAACTTTGTTGATTTTTAAGATAAGCAAAATAGACATACAGCCCTTACAAAGCTGCTGATGCAAATAGCCTTATTAAAATAAATATCTGAAATCTTAATATTATACAGTAGTCAAAGACAGCCAGTTTGAATTTGAAACAATGAACTGAGACTCAGAACAAAATACCAACTCCAATAATTACATAATATAAGCATATTTTTCATTAGCCAATCCAATAATTCTGTTTCTTTCCACCCTTGCCTCTTAGAAAATGTAAGGGTAAGTTTCAATAATCTAAGCAACATCCACTTGGAAAAGCAGACAAAAACTGATAGTAAAACAGGTCAACCAACAAGCCTTGTGGACAGACTGGAGTAACATATATGAATCTAAATCAGAGTTCTGTTGAGGCATTTAGAGTGAATACTCCCCTTATCCTTGCTTAGCAAGTATCAGTTCAGATCGTGAAGCCAACCCACCAGTGCAGAACAACTGCTGATGAGGTGACTGCATTATTGTGAAGTCTTCCAGTTAGTACCAAAGAAATATACAATAACAGAGTGCCCTGGTACTGTTGATATCTAAAACCCTGGATCAATTCTCATACAATATAAAATGACAAAATTTGTCCATGCCTTTATGTGGCTATTGTACACCACCTCTCAAGACTGTGCAACTGGACTTCTCCATCTATCCTACCTTTCTGCTGCCTCAACATCCAATCTTTTTCACCTGACTTTGATATTTTTATCCCAGTATTCAGACTCTTTTAATTATCTTCTCTTTTCTCCCATCACATTTTGAAATGCTGTTTCCCCTAGTGTCAAGGGGAAGTTTCTCAGATGAACCTTCAAGGTGTCTCCTAAGCCTCCAAAGACATGGTGCCTGTCAGCCTGCACTGGGAAGGCTCCGAACATTCCTCCCACAGCAGGATTCCCCAGTAGAGTCGTCATGGCTAGTTCTGCAACAGCTGCTGGGTCTGGGAGAATTGGTGGTTCCCTGAGAGCAGGGAGAAATTGTGTAAACAGTAGCCTCTACGACACTTTTGGTCTTCCTCCAAAATCCTGCTCACTTGGCCACTATGTGTTGGCCAGCTGCAGGAGACAGCAGAGAAGAAACATCAGCTGAGTCCTGATATGGGATCAAATCATAGAACGTTAAGGAACCCTCCTGCTATGAGCGGGACATCTCCCACTAGACCAGGCTGTCAATGCCTCATCCGACATGGCCTGGAACACTGCCAGGGTTGGGCCAGCCACAATCTGGCCCCGGGCAACCTGTGCCAGTGCCTAACCCTCCTCATAGTAAAGAATGTCTTCCAAATATCTAACTTAAATTTCCCCTGTTTCAGTTTGTACCCATTACTCCTTGTCCTATCACTACAGTTCCTAACAAAGAGTCCTTCTCTGACTTCCAACAGTCCCACTTAAGATACCAGAATGTTGCTGTGAGGCCCCCACTCAACCTTGTCTTCTCCAATCTGAAGAGAGACAATTTTCTTAGCTTTTCTTAGGAGGAAAAATGCTGCAGTCCCCTTATCAACTTCACGGCCCTCCTCTGGAAGTGCTCCAACAGTTCCGTGTCCTTCTTTTGTTGAAGGGTGCACCGTACTCCAGGTGGGGTCTCACTCTGTCCTCAGTACTCAGAAACACCTCTTATGTTCCAAATTGGCCAAGGGAAGTAAGTCATGTCAGCAGGATTTACACAGCATCTGCTGGAGCCTTTCTAGTCCCCTCAACCATCCTGGTATGTAGGAACAGCTACACTGGAATTTTGAGGGTTTTAGTCCTTAGTGGACCAAGCTATCTCACTAAGGAATATCTCAGTGGTGGGCCTATTTGCTACCCTGATCCCTTTTCTATTTCCTATTCACTCACACCCCCCCAAATCTCTCTCCTTCCTCATCTTCCGGCAACTTATGGGTCATTCTTGCCCTCTCAGGGAATAAGAATTTGTTGTTTGGACACTTGTGCTGACACATTTCTGTTCGGGTGTTCCTGCCACTCAGATTTTTGGCTGTCACTTAAAGATACACGCCTGGTCCATGGGTTGTTGAGTAGCGATCCCTTTCTGACTTTGCAGGGGAACAGGCATGCAGAGAGCTTGGCTCCCGAATGCACAGTGAATGGAAGGATGGAAGCAGTTGCTGGGACTGAGGAGGTCCAGCTGTGAGGACCTTTAAGGCAGGGTATGCAAGTCATGGGGTGTTAATGGCCCATCATTAGGCTGGAAGGGTGTAGCTGCTCTAGGTATAGGTGCTTCAGCCAAAAGCATAAACATAGGATGGATTAATCATTTCACTGAACTAACAAAAAAAGAAGGGAACAGAAGGAAAGAAGCTCTTGTTCCAGTGGAGGTAAAAGGCTTCCTGTTTGAGGGTGCCTTTCTGACCCACGTGGAATAATCAGGTGGGTCAGTGCAGTTGTCTTAGACAAAGCCATGTAAACCCAGTACTAGCTTTATCCAGCTTCCCTTCCCTGACACCCCTTTATCCCTTGCCAGTGAAATAAAGAGCATGAAATGCCCCTCCTCTCCTCTCTTGTTTTCTCACATGTTGCTTTCTGACATTTTTAATCCACCTAGTCCAACAGCCAAAATAACCAGCATTTATCGTACCATTCATTAACAACTTTTGCCTCATCAGTGGAGCAAAGAAAAGTGTTTAGCATTCAAAAACCAATTGAAAGTACCATTGTAATATACTCTTACAGCTTTACTTGAAAAAGAAAAAATATCTTCTCCTTTGGCACAGTTTTGAAGTATTTGACTTTTCAACTACAACACCCTTGCAGTAATTTCCTGAAATTTATCTTGTAAACTAGAAGTCTTACCTGAGGTAGTCTATTGGTCCTCATCTGAATCACAACTTTTAGAATCACAACACAGTCATCTGAAACCTGAGCTAATGTAATAAATGGCAGGAGAAGAAAATGAGAAAGTGGGAATGGGAAATGACCTTTAAAAATCATCTAGTTCATGCCCCCTTGGGACATCTTTCTCTATCAATTTGCTCAAAGCCTCATTCAACCTGACCTTCAGCACTTCCAGTGATGGGCCACCCACAACTCCTCTGGGCAACCTGTTCCATTGCCTCATTGCTGTAATTGTAAAAAATTCCTTACGTCCAAGTTAAATGCACCACTTTAAAACCACTGCCCCTGTACCGCCTCTAAGCCATTGGTAAAAAAGTCTGATTTGCTAAAGCAAACTGCTTAAAGCTATATCTGCTAGGAAGGATCAGCCTTAGCCTCTACTCCCTTTCTTGAACATCCTTCCTCCACTCTACCTTCTCCATGACATTTTGGGAGCAAGCGCAAGATTATGGTGAGTACAGATAGGCAGTGGATATAATTACAGCAGGTGAGAGAGGAAAATGCAGATACCTAAACTAGCTAGCTAAGGCAGGATCAGAAGCAGTGCAGATCAGCACAGTGTGGAGGCAAGAACAACTGTACCTGCTCTGTGCAGTGCAGAATCAGCCTGTCTTTACTGGAAAACAGTAAAATTTTGCATGGTGTGGATGTTCATCATGCAGTGCCCTGAAAACAATGAAAACAGGTATTTCCTCAATTAAACTGAAGATATTTCAAACAGTATAAACCACCCATCCACTCTCTGAGAAAACTTAAGCATGCCTTAGACAGGGAATATTCACAAAATATGTGGGAAAAATTGTTAACAAAACTCCACTGAGGATGTGTAAATTAAGATTATTTGAATAATTGTAAGTCAGCCAAAACTGAACAAATTTTCAAGGGCAAGTAAACGATCCATCCCTAAAACTCAAAGCATCTTTCTCTCACCTAGCAAGTCCCTGCTCCAAAGACTATACTTATGATCATCACTGTCATGGCAACCAGTGTAAGATGATGTGTAAAACTTATCTTCTATTAAACTGAAACTTAAAACTAACAAAGCCAGCTCTGGTCAGACAAAGAAATTTCAACTCCAGCAGTTTAATTCTAGCAAAGTTAAAAACAATTAAAAAAAAATCACCTTATATTGGAAAATGTCAGAATTTTCTTGCATACAATGTTTCTAACATGTCAAAAGAGCTTCAGCTATCTGTATAAATTTCTGTAGCATGCAGCTAAGTGACAGTAATTTCTTCCATGCTGTTCAAAACATTAATAATTTTCTTCCACTTTTCAAATCACAGTGCAGAATCGAATATTATGTTATTTGATATTTGTTGCATCTTACTGTTTGTTGCACCTTGGGTACAAATTTGGGTCAGAGAGAATCACTGGCACCAAAAGAACAGATTGTATTTGCAGATTCTGTGATGAAAAAGAATACTAGAGGTGAAAGGCAAGGTGAAACCAGAATGGAAAGAAAGAAAGAAAAATGAATTTGAATTAGAATGATACTGTATGTCTCAAAGACATCATAGCAGATGAAAATATGAGAGATAAGAAGGGAAGATAACCTAGTCTGGAGTATTTACAATTTCTTTTGCACTTATCAAGCTACTTCATTAAAAAAAAAAAAAGTTGGATTAGTTGATATCAACACATTTACATCCAGGATTATTTTCACTCATTTAAATCTGTTCAAAGATGTATTTAAAATAGCTGAGAATTTCATCATACACTCTTAAGTCCTACATGTAATCACCTTCTCATACTCCTTCTCCTTCTCCTTCTCCTTCTCCTTCTCCTTCTCCTTCTCCTTCTCCTTCTCCTTCTCCTTCTCCTTCTCCTGTGTATTTACCTGAGCCAAAGGTGTCTTCCAGCATATAATTCCTGTTCTAAAGTTTCTTTCTTTTTTTTTTTTTTTTTAAAGCAAACCCAGAACCAATTACACAGAGAAATTTGCATCTGAATCACCTCACTTGAACTAAATTAACAGAAACTAAAAGGAACTCATAAAATTGTGAAAATAAGGCTAATATTCAGCTGATAAAAAGGTAGTTTCATCCTCTTATTTTTCCATGCATTGAAATGATCTTCAGATCTAAGGAATAAATCCTTGGCCATTATTTTTTAACTGACTGAAGAGCTTTCTTTGAGAGAGGGAAGTTACATAGTAATTTTCCCTTGTGATATGTTAGCTTGAAAATGGATATAATTTCTCTTTCAAATAGAGGAGGAAGGGATGAAAGTTCTTTTTCCACTAATATCCTTGACAGTTTTGTCTTTGTAAGCTTACAGATCAATTTAATTATAAAGTAGCATTTTATTTATTACCAAATTAAACAATTAATAAATAAAAAGGACTCCTTTTTATGGTATCCATCAAACCTGTTATCTCAGTAAATTTAAAGAATTAGAATTAGAATCCTGAATTATTACAAATATGTCAAATGAATCAAAAGTCTTCCAGAGTCATTTCAGCAAATAAAGTTATGTCACACTTATAAACATCAGCATGAGAAGCTTCACAGCCAAAGTCCACCATACCAAAAATATCTGAGTAACGAAGCCTTGAATCATTAATTCAGATTCAATAGAGTGCATGACAATTATTTTGAAACCTGAAACAATACAATAATAGATTGCTAAGCTGAAGTCAGATTTCCTACTTTCCCTTTAGTGCTTTAAAGAGAGATATTACCTTAAATAAGGTGAAGCTCATGCGATCTGCATGATATATATGGCTACTTAGAGATTAAGAAGTGATCAATCATTAAAAAAAAAAATATATATATATATATACATTGCAAGGGAAAAAAACCCTAAATCCTATGTCAAAGGTCAAGTAGGAATTTTTGTTTAATTTTAATTTCCAGTATCAGTCACTGAATAATCAATTCAAAGACAGGAATCAATTTATTAAATATAGAATATATCTAATCTAAAAATATTCTCCTTGAAGTGCAGAACTGGCTACAATTTGCAGGCATAAAGCACACGTAGAAAGTAGTCAAGGCTGGCTTGAACCTCATTTGGAAATGATATTTTCAGGTAAATGGCATTTCAGTTCAGAATTTTCAGTCAATATTCTAGCATTTATTTGAAGGTTTTCAAGTCAAAAAGGCTTGATAATATCCAGTCTTGGCTTAATTGTTTACTTTGCTTGTGTGCACAGCTCTTGCTTTCCCTGTTAAACTGCCTATATCACCACCCACGAGTTTTCCAGCATTCACCTTTCCAATTCCCTCCCTGATCCCACTGGTGGGGGGGTGAGCGAGGGGCTGCATGGGGCTTGGCTGCTGGCTGGGGTTAAACCATGACAGTAGGGAATGGTTCCAGGTTGATTTTTATGGAAACTAAGGGCAAAATGCAAATCTCCCTGACATCAGCAGTAAAATGCGTATTTTTCATCCCAGAGAACCTTCACCTTTAGCTGAAGACTTCGTCCTCCACAGCATGACTACAATAATGAGCAGTAAAAATGTACACCTCACTTCTGTCTGAACCAAAACAGTGCAGATAAAACTGTGCTTCAGGTGAAGGGATAAATTTCACCTTGATTTCTAGTGAACTTCTCAATTAAGGTTGATTCTAATCCCTCTTTGTATTGCACTCAAGTTCTGGGCAGAGTTCTCACACACTAAATGAAATTTCTGAGTTCCTTAAGTTGCTCTCCAGATAATAAAGCATTTTTGTGGCTACAGAAAATTCAGCAGCAACTCGAAACAGAGAGACTCATTATATGGTAATAAAACTCATGAGATGATTATTTAAAACTCCTAATATCCAGACTTTTGGAAATCTAGGAAAGAGCAAACCAAGTACAGGTTTGACACTTGCTCAAGTATGGCTTTTAAGTCACAGATTAGATCCAAGCACTCTAAAACGGAATTAATAAATTTCAAATCTAAAAATGATAAAATTTACCTTAAAATGTCATTTGAAATATTTAGCTAAAATGTAGTACAGTACTATGACCCTACTGAATAGGAATACGTTATGGAGCTAATGTATTCCACACATTTACAGTGTTTTCTTTTTCAAATACAAAAAAAACCCCAAGAATCCCTAAAAACAAACCAAAAAAAAATCATACTTTCAGGTTTTTGAGGTAGAGGTAATTTCTGAAGAATTTGCCAAGATATTCTGCAGGGTTTTTTTGCTGGTGCTGCACTTTAGCAACAGAAGCAAAAATGATTCTTCAACAGTTTAGTGGAAAATCAATTATAAATTATGTGAGGTACCTCCAAAATTTTCCACAGGAATGGGAACATATCCATTCATTTTTTGTAAAACAAAATGGAAACATTTCCTGCAAATTTCTTCCATTTTTCACCTTGATTTTAAACTATAGTTTAGTTTAGTTTTAAACTAAACTATAAATTATATTCTTATTTCATTTGGGCTTAAGGCATCTTTTAACGAGGCAGTTTTGTTTGGTTTTCATGTGATTTTTTCCCATTTCTCTTAGGTGGTAATTTTACTGAAGTAATGCCCATGAGATCTATTACCTTGAGTCTTGCTGAAATTGGATTATCCTTAGTAGTGAATAGCACATAGAGACGCTGGTTATCTGGACAGCAGAGTTTGTTTGGATAATCATTCAAAAAGAAAAAAAACCCAGATTTCATGTAGTGTTTGTTGGGCTTTTGATGTGTGATGAAGGCCAGAAAGAGGCAGGTGAGAATTTTGTATTTCAAATTGCCAGAGAAGTAGAAAAGTCTGGAAATAAGGAATAAATTTATGTGCCTTGTCTGCCTGAAGATATGGTACTCATTCAGATAATCTAAATATCTTTTTAATGAACATTCGTAGCCCTCTTCAAATAAAATCAGTTTCAGTTGTAATTGGAGTCCACAGAAGCAAACAACAACAAAGAAAATTTAAATTACTTCCTGCTTAAAAATAATCTTCCATTTTTATCGTTAAAAAAAAAAAAGCACCAACCAACACAAACAAACAAAAAGGGAAAACTTATTATTAAAAGTCCTGCTTTTTTTCACACAGGGATGTAAGGGAATATTTAAAATACAAAACAGGAGCCAATTAGAGGCCTTCTTCTCCCTCCATTGATCAAACATAGATTTAGCCTTCATATAGACATGAAACAAGGAAAAATCCATGCAGTCTATGTGCCAAATGACTTAATATTTAGAAAATTAAGCATTTGCCTTGACAAGTCATTCACTTCAAGTGTCAAGAAAAGGAAGGGATTGCCCTGGTGTTTAACATAATTGATTCAAAAGCAATTCTCCAAATCTTAGGAAAATCAGCCTGCATTCTAGGCCATGGAGCCAGCATAACCTTCCCAGGTGGTAACCTACTCTTACAGCTTCAAGGACTGAAGAGAATATCAGCCTTCACAATCAGCCCACTGCCTCTACTAGCAAAGATTAAGAGAATCCTTTGGCTCAGGTTTAATTTACTGCACCCATTCCTTGTCGGGTGTAAAAGCTGTGCTTTGCAATGCCATCTTCAAAGCTCATTGTTTTCTGAATGCTTACACTTTGGGTGACTTCAGTAATATTCTTCCAACACATGTATCTTAATTCTTGTTTTGAAGAGAACAAAACAGGAATCTGCCTTTCTTCAGAAATTAAAAAAAAAAAAAGAAAATAAAAAGGAAAGAAGCAGCTCTTATTAACTCCAGACAGAATAAAAACAAGCCTTTTGCCTAGACGTCTCAAAATGATGCTATGCCTTAAAGTTCCTTCTCCAGATTGTTTTTCATATTCCACCTTTTTCTGTACTTACATGTTGCTAAATCCTTGATACAGGCCCACATCATCTCATCCAGGAATCCACTTTATCCTGCTAAAAATTTATCTGATCTAAACTACTTGCTTTTGCTGTCTATATATAGTTAGGGTATATAAGCTGATATGTTCAGAGACAGATTTATGCCAGCCCAGAGAAGAGGTTTCAGATGGCAAAGACACAGGCAGAGCCTGGGTGTGAAGGTCTGGACTCAAGCCCAACCCCAAGGCTGTTCTGGGTTCTGGGGCTGAGTAAACAGATTAGCACTATTCATACTGATTAGAAAGAAGGCAAAAGGGATTTAACAGGGAAAAGATTACGTTTTCATTTATCCATATCGGATTTGAGGTAACATCTGGAAATAGGTAGAGAGAGGCAGTAATTAAAGTCCATAAAGTGAAGCACATTTTAAAGTATCTACTAGGAGTGTGACCTTAGCACTACTAAAGTTTGGCACTATTTTGCAAATTCAATGTTTATTTTTTGTATAAAAATCAGATGGAGATATTATAATAAGTATGAACACTATCCAAAGGACAACTACTACAACGCAGCTCTCTCCTCCAGTTCTTTTGTTGATGTCCAACAACCTTTTTATCACCTAGAGAACAAATTCATGTGGCTTTCAGGAAAACAGTGTTTCAGTTCTCTGCTAGGCAACAGTATACATGGTTTCTATTAATGGTTTTCTTTTTTATTTAATCACTGTCACTGTCATGTCTCCTGTGTCCTATCACTGAAACTGTCATTAAGCTGGAAAAGGTCAACCATAAAGTAAAATTTTAAATTAAGTTAAGCACAGTTCAGTTACATTATTCTATTAGAAAATGTGAGAGACATTCAACACACTGAAGAACAATTTAACCTTTATTTTATCTTTCTTCTTCACAAAACTCTCACAGACTGGTGTGTCCCAGAGGGTCTCTGTCACAGTTTCTGGATTTATTGCACCTCTAATCCACTGTGTCTCTTTCAGTGGCCCTAGTTAAGTCTTAAAACCTTGAAATGACTCAATATTTCAATAAGAAGAAATTTATTTTCCCTCCATTCAGGAGGAGATTGAGCCAGTGGATCTTTGAGACAATCTATGTAAGACAGACTTCATGGAGGAACTTTTACCCATGTTCTTCCTGGGACAGCATCAGAACCAGTAAGTGCAGAGTCATCTGCAAGTGTGTGAATCATCTACACAGAAAAATAAAAGCTTCAGAGACAGCAATTCATGAAGCAATGAAGATCTTCTGTGCAGATCTAGTTTATCCAGCAGCCAACCATTTTCTCCATGAGGAACCCAGAAGGAAGTATTGGAGAGCCTTTTTATATTCAGGCCTTTCCACCTATTTCTTTGTTTAATACAGAGCTTTGTTCTATATTGGAATATACAGTATTGCTTCCACAAGTGCTGGCATAGACAATTATAAGAACATGATCTGCTGGACCTCTTCAATATAATCAGATCAGCATGAGTTATTTCTCAGAGGAAAAATACTATGGATCAGCCTTGGCACTTGAGGTTAATCACCCCGAAAACCTCCCGGAGTCCGTGAACTTTCCCCAGTAACCTTAGTACCAGTAGAAAATGTTCCTCTGCCACCTTTTTTACGCATGAAGATAGTTCCTGGAAATCTCAGAAATATTTGCTAAGCTTTAAAGAATTAGTATGATGCTCTTTAAAATCTTGCTTTCAAATAAATGCAAAGCAATTTTTTTTTTGTTTTATTCTCCAGTATATAAAGCTCCATGAACTACAAGACAAAACCCAATTCAAGAATAGCTTCATTGCTAGAAGAATTTTAGTAAAATTACTTTATAAATATAGTTAATTACAGTAGTAATTTTAATTTATTATATTATAAACTTAAGATTTTTCACAGAATATATGTGCTGTGTAGGATGTTAATTCATGGTTTTTCATAAGACTCTGCATTGGACATATTTACCTCTGTCTGAATCTATCACCAGAAAAGCAAATGGGAAAGCTGAACTCTTAAGGTTCATTCACTCTCATATGCAGAGTACCTCCCCTGAAATCAAGAGAGTTTTATGTAAGCACTGAGTTATTTATTTCTTAAACTCAAGAATATATATCTTTGTTTTCAAGTGGAAGGCATAGTACAGATGACTTTTGACCATTCTCTATAAGGCAAACACTTTTTCAGGTTCTCAGCTTCTTGAAGTGAGGGAAAATCTAGCCTTCCATTTATGTGACAGTGATGATTATTGCTTAATTATCCATTTTATAAAACAGTAAGACTGCAAACAGCCTTAAAAGAAGCAAATTCTAACCCATCCCCAAATTATATACTCAGCATTATGCCCATCATCACAAATTATACCCTATCGATTTTTGCATTAAATGGAAACCAAATCCAGTGGTATTCTCTGGGCAAAATAGGTGGGCAGAGGTGCTTCCAAGTAATTTCTTTCCCCCCCAACACTTACATTCTCTTTTAATTCTTCCATCAGGTAGTTACAAGGACCAAAGTGAAAATGGTTTTGTTCTGAATCAGGTACCAAAATCAGAGTTCCCAAGCTAAATCTGCCTCCTGCTCCTACTGCCCCTTGACCCATGCACTGGACTACTGATATTTGGTTCACCAAGCAGCTCCTTTCTCTCTGATCCTGTCACCTCAGACTTGTTACCTGAAGGCCACTATTTCCTCCATGTAAGGAAAGGCCTGTATCTCTTCTCCCCCACATCCCCACCTCTTCTGACACCGCTCAAAATTGTTTTGATGGCAACTTTGATAAAAATTGGTTCATAAATTTCATATCACAAATCATTCATCTGTTTATACCTGGCATAGCCATAAAAACCAACAAAAGAATGGTGGGGAAAGGAAGGATACTAGATGAATCCTCTAAAGAGACTTAAAATCACTACAGCTCAAAAGCAAACACTAACTGTCTTCAATCAGCTTCCAAGATGCATTATAGAACATTTTAGCCATTAATCACATGTCTATTCCTTGATACAAGAACCACTATCCTAACAGAGCCTGATACCATGTGAGATGGGACTTCTCCATAAAATATTTAATGAAGCCTACAAAAGTAGAATACCTGATAATGGACTGCCTCTGAAAATCCATGAAAGAATTATTTAGTCATTAGATTTCATTGTTTCCTGACTTCCAAAACAGATTACCCAAACAACATAGTTTATTTTTTTCATTCATTTGCAAAGATAATTGTTTCCATGACCATTGAGATGAAGAGGTTTCAATTCTCATTAAAACTCCTGAAAGGTCTATGTGGATAAAGAATTACTGTAATTATAAATACATATATAGCATTTAAATATTGCCTATGTTATTTATACCTTCATCCTTCATAAATTATTATATGTAAAAAATCTCTCCCATATAAACTAGATATTGAAAAAATCTTGCTCTAGATAGACACACTCTCTAAGGCAACTTCTGCTTATGTTATTCATCCCAAAGAAAGAAATGTAATAAAAATTCCAGCATTCTACGTAATGACACTTGCATAAATCAACCTGGATTTTACCTTAAAGCGAAATAAGTCCCAGAAGGAAAAAAAAAAAAAAATTAATATAGAACATATTTGTCAATCAATGGTGAAAAATCTCCTTAGTTTCCAAAGTCTACCTTAGAAGGTATGGATATTAATTGGTTTCTCCTTATAAAGCTGGATATTTCTTTTAAACTCAATAAGAACTGTGAATTTCCTAAAAATATGTATATAATATACCGGAAAAGGTTGAGAAAAAAATAAAATCCCTGCGAGCTGATATTTAATAGATTGCAGTTGGTTGTTCCTAACTGTGGTCAAAAGCATTTTAAAAGCACAGTGTTATTACACAATGATTAAGTCAGGTTCTCTTTCCTTAGCTGGAATTTATTTTTGTTTTATTTATTTTGTTGGAGGGTTTTCTTGGGGGTGGGGGCAGGGGTATTTGTATGTTTTAAAATCTCTAGTGTAATTTTTCACCAGGAATTGTCACCTTTAGCAAGTCTTACATCAACCCCAATGCCAGATGATAATTTCTCCAAATTGTCTTTGTGTGACTGCCTTTCCAGAAGCACCATGGCAGCCATAAGCCCAGTTCCAGGGGCACCAAAATCTCCAGTTAAATTAGGGGTGGGTGTGGATACTGGGTGGCCTTTAAAACCAAGTTTTAAGGGAATGCTGCTGACATACATCGAGAAGCCTGGGAAGGTCCTAGCTCAGAGAACACCCATTGACTCATCTGGTATTTCCATACATGAAAGATTGGAAAACTGCTTTCTATCCTCAAATCTTACAAGGTTCCTGGACTACATTCAGTCATATTATGAATTCTCTTAGTTTCCATCTCCCAAATACACTTACGCATTTTAAAGTAAATTAAAACTAACCTCTGTGGTTTTGTGCACTTATGTGTGTCCATACATAGACACACACATTCCTCTCTACTGTACTGTATTTTGAGGGAGAAAGCAAGCTCCTTTTGCTACTGAGAGACCAGCCCAAAAGAATGGAAACAAGATGAAATAAGAGATGATCTGCCACCTGGAGATGCAGCAAGACAGTGACCTTACTACTATTCACCTTACTACTATTCACCTGCAACAGTATCACCACTGTCATTCTGATGAGATTTTTTTTAACTTTGAAAATCTAGGAAAATGCCCTCTTTACCAGAAATTTGCCCTATTTTTGACAAATTCAAAGTCTTGTGCACTTCTGTTGTTTCTGTGAAACCATACAGATTAAAAACTTAAGTTTTATGGTGTTGACACCAATTACTAGAAAAACACTGTTCCAGCCTGGGATTTCAAGAGCCCTGTGCACAGTTCTGCTAGCCATCAAAAAGCAAGGAAGGTGGAAGAAATAGGCCATGTGGTTCAGCACGACAATCTCCAAAGGTATTTAAATGCCCCCATCCAAAAAAACCAAAACAGCTTGACTTCTTTGCATTGTCAGAAAAGTACAAGTGGTATAAGGAGTGTGTGGATCTTCTAACAGGTGAGAAAAACAGGGGTCCAATAACATGACAAAAATTAACACTTAATCTGCCAAATGCCAAAATTTCCCAACTGATTTTCAAGGGTTAAAAGGTATAATTTCTCCTCCTTATTAAAGATGTTATTCAAAATGAAATCTACGTCAAACAAAAGAAGATAAGTTTCATACAGGTTTAGTTTAATGGAGAAAATGCTTAAGCCAGCTGCAAAAATGAAGCTTTCTTAAGTGCTCCTTAATGAAATTAGACAGTATTGAACCAAGACATAAATCTGTGTGAAAGGAATTTCTCCTGCAAATATAGATCTTACACAGTATTCTGAGCAATCCCTTTCAGACAGTTGCTGATAGAGGTGATATCTTCTAGAACTTAATTTTGACCATTCTGCATAAGGCTAACACTGTTTCAGTTTCTCAGCTTCTTAAGTGGGAGAAAATCTGGCCTTCCATTAATGTGACAGTGATAATTATGGCTTAATTATTCAACTAAAGAAAATTTTAAATAATGGCAGGTAGCCTTAAAAAAGACAGATTCTAGCACATCCCCAAATTATATAGTCATCACAATGCCCACCATCGCAAATTATAACCTATCAATTTTGGCACAAGGTAGAAAACAAGCCTAACAATATTCTCCTGGCAAAACAAAGGTACAAAGGCCTGAAAACCACAGGTTCTAAAACTGCTTCTCTCACACTGCTTTGAAATGCTGCATTACATCTTCATGACAATATGAGGAATCAAGAAAATTGCAGACAACAGTTGTCTGGGCAAAAATAAATCAGTGTCTATACACTGACTATACAACAAAATATACAAAACAAAATCTTTTGAATTACAAAAGTGATGTCAGCAAAGTTTTGTGATCAGACAGGGAGCAGATAAGCTGTTCAAGATTTTTTTTGACCTCTTTGTCTATGGAATACTTCCTCTTATTATGGAATTCTTCCTCTTCTCTCTGAGGCTGTATGAATGGCTGGTGTATGAATGAGAATGATACAGTTCATTCAGTGGTAAAGAAAAATGACAGGAACATACTGTCAGAAGGCTGGGCGGGGTGAGACTGCTGGTTCAGTGACAGCCTCATGCTGCATTGAAGGGACCATGAGATCACTCTCTCAGAAGAAAGTTTATGGCATGATGAGGGGGTAATCCTTGGGTTTGGAACTTTCTGCTGTCTGCTTGTATAGGGACACATGGATTCTTCAAGATCTTACTTTCTACAATTTTCCTTCCACTGATCCCATTCATTTTCTACAACAGATTTCTCCATTCCTTTGTTTCTCATGACTCTGGGTTCTGTAAATGCAGGATAAGATCCATCAGCTTCCTCCTCAAGGAAGAAGCATGTGAGTTTGTACATATTTTATTCTGCAGGTGGTCAGTGCTACACAGAATTGGTGTGAAAAGGATTTTTCTTTTAAATAATGCTTGTGTACGCATGGGGGAGGAAGAGCATTCCGCTGATAGTGATTTGACTTGCAGCAACACATTTCAGCTCAGTGACCTGGGAAGTCATTCACGTCAACAACTGCACATGGACATGTTTTGCTTCGTGGTGTAATGTTACTCAGGCAACCAAGGACTATGGCTTTAATATGAAGATATTAAATAGTACTTACTGGTGAGATAGGCAGATTTTGGTCAATGTGAATGCAGTCTGTAGCATAAAAATGTTTGACCATAGAATAGTTAAGGAATCAACCAATGAAAATCAAATTAAAAGACAAGAAAAGAATTTTTGGTGAAAAAAATATAACTTTGTTGTTGTTGTTGTTGTTCACTAAACACAGGTCTTTTCATATGAGTAAAACAGAAAGCAGAAAAGTACATGGAGAGTTTTGTTCATTTGTTCACCTTAAACACTCAGGAGAACAAATAGTCTACAAGCTGGATGTGGTATTGACATGAGAGGTATCATTCTGATTGAAGTGGAACACTGAACTTTTATTGGAGAACAAGAGTGATGAGCGCCGAGTGTGACTTTCTGTTTAAAATATTTGGAAGACAGGCTCACACTATGACCTGCTTCCAGTTTCCAGTGGTATTAGGGATGAAGCCAGTATAAATCCAGTTGTCACAAAAGAAAAAGTTATAGTATATATTAAACCACAAAAAAATACTTTCAAATAACATTAAGGGTATGACTTCAGCCCACAAAAGCCAGGAAATTCAGAGTTAGGGCTGCAACTCTGTCCTCAACTCACCCCATTTTGTTTAGGAATTACAGCAGATATGAAGAGAGCTACCTGAAGCGTGATGGTATTGGTTTACAAGGGATGGCTCAAAATGTGGTATTTTTCTGTGCTGGGTGGGGCTTGCTTGTTGTGCTAGAGCTGACAAAGCCTTCTCATGGAGTGGAAGACTATATGTCAAATAAACCTCTTCATTAAATGTTAATAATATAAACTCCTTTACCTGATTAACTTTGTTTCTAGACTTCAGACTGGTGATTTCTTTCGGAGATGTCTGCTGGAACTCGTAGGAGTGGTGGACTACCCTGTGTCACATACACAGCTCTGGACTGAGTGATCACGATGGCTGATATCTGAACATGCTGAAGAAAGAAGCCAAGACACCAATGAAGCAAAGTGGAATGATAATTAGCAGTGATTCTCTAGTGGAAAATATGTGATCATCTGAGGAAAGTAATAAGATTCAAAAAAAGGACACTTAAGAAAAAAAACAGTTAAAATACGAGCTCAAGAAGCAACTTGAAGTAAAAAACTAGCTACAAAAGTGAGTTGAAGGAGACTTTTGTCTGATACCCAAGAAAAATATGACTGGTGTCAGTTTGAGTTGAAGGTGTAAAGAAAGTGAAACAGAGAAACACATGCATGTTTTATTTAGCTATAACTATGTCTTATTCTCACTAAAGCAAAGAGTGACTGCTTTCTGGAACACACAAAGATTTTGTATGTTTGCTATCACAAGTTTAAAAATATTCACTGTTTTTACCAGCTGGATTTTGGCCAACCTTTAAATCATTCTAGTAAATATTATGAGTAATTCCTGCATCCCTGCAAATATGCCATATGTCATTAGTTTGTCTTCAAGATACATTATACTCTGACGTGCAGTTACGTGGAAAAATGTAACTTTATGCTGACTTAAGGGTATCTACTCAAGGTTTTCCTTGTCAACTCAAGTGACTTGTAATTTTTGTAACCAAAAAAAAATTGTACACAGGACTTTGGTTTCACGCTCTACATGGTTTTTGAGGAAGTCAATAAGAACAGGTTTGGGTCCAGCAGACACCCTGGCACTGCAAATCCCTTCAATCCCTCCACTGCATTGCACAGGAGCACGTCAGGGACTTCATCACAGCAGAATCATGTGGTGTCTGGTCCCCAGAGTTCACTCAGGTATTGAGTCATGCTTTCCAAAAAATCAGACCTTGAGTTACTTTAAGGTTTCCCAAGTATTTAAAAGAGACGGAATGGGTCTAGAATTTGAAATTATTTTCAAAACTTGCTGAGTTTTAATGCCATGTTTCTTCATATGAAAAATTCAGCAACCTGTGATTCTATGCTTTTTTTTTTTCCACAGTCATGCCCAATAGCTCCATTCTTCTTGGGTTGTACTTTGTATTTCAATTTCAAGATATGGCATAAACATTTAATAAATGAAATACCATTTTTAAATCTTTCAGCGCTAATCTGAAATTGTGGTGATTACTACCATCTCAAATAACATGCCTAAGGTTTGATTTTTTCACTCCTAGAAAAAACTGAATTCTTGTAAACATTAAACTAACATAAGTGAACTGACAACTTTATTTTAGCTGGTGTTCTCTCTCACCCGTGCTCAGAGTGTACATGTTGGAAGTACAAAGTTGATATAATTCTCTCATTCTCATTTAGAGATAAAATATGAAACCTACTCTTCCCATAAATCCCGATTAATTCAGTTTTCAGAGCTAGACTGAACAGTTGCTAAAGAATAGGATTTTTTTTTAATTTAAGCCTATAGGTTTGCACCAGAGAAAAAAAAAAAAAAAGCCGAAATAGGCAGACTTCACACAGTTCCACTCCAAAGGAAAGTTTGCTCTGTATTTGCTGGAAATTCAGCCTATTTTGCCAAAAAAGATTTGTAGTCCTTGTTAAAATCTATGAGTTGGAGTCCATTTACCAGAAGATTTATAATATTAAACACACACCAAAAGAGATATAGTTTTTAACAGCAATCTGCATTACTGTCACATAGACAATCAAGTTTCCATATACCAGCTGAAATTCTATGACGTTTTATGTTTGTCTTGTTAGCTAGCCTCCTTCACTTGCAAGGCAATATAACCTTTCTCCTACTTTTTCCTCGAGACTCAAGCTAGGTTTTATTAATTTACGACTGACTGTCTGAGAGGACACACAAAGTCAGCTACCAAGACTTAAAAAAGCTTCTGTAATTCAACCTGTGCCTGAACATTCTTATTGGGTGACCTTATGTTTGCTTTAAGCTGAGGACATCCTCTGTGCTGTAACTGCTGCTCTGCTGGTGCGTGATGCCGTGTTGAACTAATGCCAGTCTGTTGTGAGCCCTCAGCCCAACCATGCTGAGCCCAGCTTGTACAAGGCAATGTTTTCATGAAATCACAGGCACAGGTGCTCTTGGAGAACAGACCTGAGTTTAATTTCCTTATGGAGAGATTTTCACATGCGGTAAACTTATTTTAAATTCAATGTGACTCTTACCTTCTGAACACAAAAAAATTTCAACTTCAATCACTAACACACCAGAAGAAAATGAACAGGAGTTATCTTACAATAGCATGCAACATAATGTAATGGTCTGAAACATTAAAAAGCAAATTCATTTTACTCAGGACAATGTTCTCACCTGCCCCCTAAAACTGTCGAATTCTGAGTTCCTTACAAGCCCTAAGTACAACCAATGTTCCTTGAAAGGGCTGCAAATATCTTGAACAAGCCATGACCCAGTTTTCAGCACAGTCGAGCCAAACTATTTTTGCTGTTTAAATAAAAATAACAAAAATGCATATTTTTGCATGGTTTCAGCACAAAATTCAGGGGGCAGAAAGGGAAGAACTGTGGGCTGACATGAGTTTCACTTTACAGTTTTGGAACAACCAAAATTCAGAGCTAAATGGGCATGGTGAGTGCACAGAACCACAGGAACCAAAACCAAAGAAAAGGCTGGGGTGGAATGTTATTACAGCTTTTATATCTATCATGGTAGCTAGGTACTATCTGGCCCCTATGGCAATAGAATTCGAATAATGCATTTTGTAGTGATTTTTACATGTGATTCTCACCAGTAAGGACACTACTAGAATAGTGGGTGTAATTCTTGTTGTCCAGACTTAAGAAAAAAGATGTTAAAAACCTGTGCAGGGCTCAGGAAAGCAAAGTAAAAGTGAATCATAGCATGGAAAATTAGTCATAGAATGACAGAACAGAACAACTCAGTCTAGTCAATTTGTCCAAGGATAACTAGATGACCTGATAATAGCTTAGTAGTGATTAAATAAGAATAGTTTTGGTAGTAGTTTCGTAGGGTTGGGGGGGGGGGTTGTTTTGTTTTTTGGGGTTTTTTTGTTTTTTTAATTAAAGAAGATAAATATCAAGAACAAACAATTGGAAATTGAAGCTTGACAAATTGAAAACAAAAATAAGGTGCATGTTTTGTATTATCAAGATAAAAACAACTCACAAGTGTTATGGTGAAGTCATTCACCACTTTAAGTCACTGAATGAAAAACAAATGTCTTAAATTGTTTTTCCTAAATCCATCAAAAGGGGCTTAACACTGTTATTAAGACAAGATTTAGAATAAGATTATGATAACCTCAGTCACAAGACATGAAAAACAGAATGGAAATATTCCCATAAATGTCAGTACATGAGACCAACAGATGACAATTCAAGCTGAAATTTTCGATTTCTCTGAAATTTCTAATTTTTTTTCCCTTCTGATCTAAATTCCATCAAAGGTAATGCTACTTTCCCTTCTTTACTTGAAAATGCATAGTGTAAAGTAAATTTGAAGATTGCTGAAAGTCTTGCCCTTATTGTCACAAAAGCTGCAAACTGTCAAGAAGCTGGCTAGTTTTCTCCTCTAAATTCTTTTCATAATAAATTCTTCAAACAATAAAAATGTTAATAATAGTCCTCACATAAGGTGCTTTTGCTTTCAAACCAAGCAACCATGCATGCAGCCAGACTAGGAGCCTTAAAAAACAGTCTTTTATGCCATATCTCTTGCAGCACTATTTCTTTCTTCCAGAACTATTCCAGAACATATTGCTAACTGACTGCCATAAACAGAAGAGGAGGGAGAGCCCCTTGTTCTATCCATCTGTGAAATGCAGCCATCCTTGAATGTGACACAACAAAGATTCCCAGTGGCTTGCTCGTCTGAAATTACAGCGAATTTGAGGCACTTAGCTGGATTAGCAAAAGCAATCATCTTGCAAGAACATGCAAGTAATTTCCAAATAGATGTTGTTTTATTGAAAAACAGTCCAAAATTTTACTCTTGCTCTCCCACAATGCTGCAGAATAACTCAAAACCAAAGCCTCAGCCAGTATGGAAGTACTCTGCATCACCAGCAGCTGAGAATATTAAATCAAAATGAAGCTAGAACACAAAAACTCTTTTAGAAGAGGGTGTTTAGAGACACATTTCTAGACTCAGCTTCTCAGGATTAAGATGTTTTCCCTGTGTATCTTGCAATGAGGCTAACTAAGCTACCAGAGGTTAACATGGGACAATGAGTTAAGTTGTGCAGTCAATTGAACAAAAGTTCCTCTCGAATTAGTGGGAGTTCTGCTCAGTTGAGGGACTTAGAATTTGGCCTGGCAATTAAGTTATTCATTTTTAGCCCTGAGCATTCCTCTTCCTCAGTGGAGTGTGCCAAGAAAACTAAAAAACTGAACAGCACAGAAGTAGTATTAAACTTTAACAATGCTTTGCACTGACACAGGGGGGAATATCAGAGCTATTTAGAAACAATGGCATGATCTCCAACTAGGGCCAGAGAATTCACAGGATATGAAATGCACATATGTGCTTTTCATTGGGATCATCCCTTGTTCTCATATGCTGAAGCTCTTCTTGTGCCTCGTGCTCCCATGCATAGCACTTACCCTGACTGCTTAAATCTCTCTGAAGCTACTGCTAGTTACCTGCCAAAGGCTGTAAATGCCCAGCTGGAAAGTGAGCTGTTTATTTCTTACATATTCCTCAATTGAAGTTAAGACTTATCCACTGTTTATATTTAAAGCATAATTTAACTGAACTGTATGATAACTTTACTTGCTTTGGCCTCAATTTGACAAATACTTAAAGTCTGTCTAATTTTCGTTGTGTAGCTAGATCTCTGATTCAGTTAGTCCACAGCACGTAACACCAAACAAAGCCTGACAATACTACTGTACACAGTGGCATTCATCAGATTTAGTTTAAAACAAACAAAAATACCTACAAAGATTTTAGAAAGCTATTTATATTTTGCAAAGATTAAATAATCTTAAAGGTTTTTTTAATATTTTCTATTTTTTTAATAATTTCAAGACATTTGCGTGCAGCAGTACAACAGCATACTTGACTGACTTACATGTACTTGCATGTTTGTTTTTTTCCTCCACTTGAAATGTGAGGCGAGGCTACCAATTTCATTTTTGCTGGCGTATCTGGGTTTTAGGTTTTATACATAGGCCTGTATAACCTTGAAATTCAGGGAAATATTCTCACCTTGAAGAGGAACAGTGTAAATTCCCACCTGAGATCTCTCTTTCACAGAAAATGTAGCATGGATGATGATCCTTTAGGGATGAACTTAATGGTAATTCTCACTTTCAAGTACTTGACTTTGAATCCACAGTTATATTTTTAAAATAGAAAAATAGGGAAATGGCAACATCCATCACATTGCACTATTCTGACACCTTGGGGGCTGAATACACCAATTCTGACACAAATGGGGCTGATACATCCTGCTGCATGGCACAGACTACTATGGTTTAGAAGAGCAAGTGAGTTGGTCTTTGTTCTTACTGGTTGTTCTTGCCTTCAGCCCCATTTATTCCCAGATGCATCATGAATTGGCCAAGCAATTTCAGTATCTCTGGCCCAATCTCCCAGAATCACTGATTTTTTTTTGTTTTGTTTTGTTTTGCTTTGGTTTTTTGTTTGTTTGTTTGGAAGGGGTCTTAAAGATGATCTAGTTCCATGCTGCTGTCATTGGAAGGGACACCTTCCACTAGATCACTCCAACCTGATCTTGAACACTTCCAGGGACAGGATATCCACAGCTCCTCTGGCCAGTGTGTTCCTGTGTCCCAATGCACTCATAGAGAAGAATTTATTCTTTATATCCCATTACCCTCAACCAGGACACTACAGCTGCAAGCAAGCCAGAAGGTCTGAACTGAAGGATACAGCAGTGGTGCACTGGTAAGACCCAGGTGATGGGCACAAATGTTAGCATGGATACTCCCGCGAGGAAACCTCATCTTTTTGTTCTTCTTGCCTAACCAGTCCTTGGGTTTATCAGGTTAGATGGTTAGACTTTTGATTGGCTTCATTCCACATAATAATGTATATGTTGTTGTGTGACTATTCATCTGCAGAGAATTATTTTTTATATTTACTTGATACAGCAAGGTGAGCATTTCTAGAGCATAATCAATCCTAATGACAGATTACTTAAAGAGGTCCCAGCCTAATAGTCCCAATAAAATTTCGTTGATGATTAAAGGGAGTCTAAGTGGTCAGGTCAGTTTCCAAATTTTACATAACAGACATTTAAAATAAAATTAATTCCATCCTCCATGGCCAAATTAAATGTGCAAATCAGGTGGTCCAAAACACAATAAAGGAAATACAGGCATGTATGCCCTATGAAAATCCCTATGAATATCCCTAATAATTTTTAAGTAGCAGATAAATATCTCAGGTGGCATGTTCAAAAGTCGTTGACATTTACCAACCATGACTTATTCACTCATCTCTATACTGAGAGGCTGCTGGCTGGATTTAAAGATTATATATCATCAATGGAAAGGTGAGGAGGACATGACTGCTAGTACCAGTTAAAGATTCCAGCTGCTGCCTGTATGAGCTAACATTCCCTGTCCCTGCCGTAGGTAAGCGATCTTACTCCTACTTATTCATCTTCAGGGATACAGTGTTAGGAAACTAATTCAGACGAAGTTAGTAGTCCTCATCTGGATTAGTTCTTTCAAAGTCAAGAAGCAGGAATATGCCACCATTGTCTGGGGATAGGTGAGGTCACCACTTTTGGCAGAAGCATCTACTTAGATCATCTTCAAGTGATTGTGAAAGCACAACCTTTGCTGCACGCAGAGTTAATTCTCATTATCTTCTGCCTTGCCACAGCGTGTAACCACTCATTCTCAGATTCCTGCTAAAATGCAATGCAAAACTCAACACTGAGTGTCATTTTTTAGTGTCTGAGAAGTCATCTGACAATGGGGAAAGGACCAAAAGAACACTGAAGAGGAAAAACCATTGGTGTCCAAGAGTAAACAGAATCAAACCAGTGGAAAAGTTCATTTTTAAATGGGGAAAAAGTTAGGTGAAGAAAACCTGCTTCCAGAACATCTCAGAATATCCTGAAAACTTTGTTCGAAACAGAAAGAAAGCAGACATCCAACATAAAGATCCCCTTTTGGCAAATTTTCTATTCCTGTTACAAAACACAGGGATTCAAATGCCACCAAAACAGCTGTAATTTTTCTTCTAAGTTTCTTAAAAATTTTCTGATAAAATCCTATCTGAGGTGGACGCATGTCAATGAAAAGTTTCCTTACATAGTTAAAGCTTAGCTACTGAAGAAAAAAACCTTAAAACGAGATACATCTGAAATCTGTAATACTTGGCAGTTTCTCCAGTACCAGTGTTAAAACTTTTATTGTAGAAACCTGTGTGTGAAAACTCTGGTGTGGAAGTGAAAACCAAGCTGAGCAGAAAATATTGACTTTTTAAGTGTTCTATCTGTAGGTGCTACATAAGCATCTATAAAATACATATACTGAGTGCTATTCAGTAATAACAAAAATATTAAGTACCTCCCATGTACTACACATCCTTGAAAATGTGTATGGGATGCAGAACAACTGGTGTTCACAAACAGCCCTGCAAGTTAAGCATATGGAATTTTCATAGTGCACTTGTTTATGAACAAAAAATCTACCCCTCAGAAATAACTTCTAACTTTAGCTCTTACGTCCAATAAAAAAAAAGTTTTTTATTATTATTAATACATATCACAGTATTTTTCAGAGTGTCCAGTAAGGCACTGTATGGACATATTGAAAACACAGCCCTTGTCTTCAATAGCTTACAGGATTAAGTCTGACCTGTTTATCATAAAGATGCTGATCCATAAATTCATAGGGATTTTCTGGAAGTAGTGCTTTAATTCCATGTTTCTCAAGAATACATATCACTTCAGGATCTTGTAGGTAACATACTGGTAAAAGTAAATTTACCACACACACCCCTCTAAGCCTGATGAGGGCCCAAGAGCTAATCAAAAACACTACAGGCCTTTTAGCAACAAATCTGAATTAATCAAATCATCCCTGCTGTTTTTTGTTAATGTTTGGACAATCTAGCTTTTCTGCAGAATGCTCTCACCGTCTGAGTAGAGGACAGGGAGCCAGAAACTCCTTGAGTTTTAATCCTGGCTCTGACACTGATTCTCTCTGCGGCTTTGGGCAAGGAGTCATTGTTCTATAGTAAAATGCTTGTATTGGCAAGATGATGAACTACTACTGTAGATGATCTAATAAAATTTTTCCATCTTTAATTTCTATGATTCTGTAATGCTAACAACATAAGTTTCAGCCTCTCATCTAAATAGAAGAGATACCCAGTTTGCCTGCATGCAATGAAGAATCAAAGTTACAGGACAGAAAACTTCACAGAACTGAAGCTTGATTAACAATGCTTGATTAACATCTTGTTTAGTACTTTGATAATAAATAACACTTATAGAGACTGTGTAAAACAAGGCCAGATTCAATATCCTTCTTTCTATTCTACTAATCATTGCCTGAGCTGGAGTTTTTTGGAAAATTCTGTCTCTAGCTAACTGTGTACCCCTATATTTTGTTTAGGCATTTCTTCAGTGAAATGATTCATAAGAGTGAAGCAACACTAAGTGGCGAATTTTTTTTTCTGGAAAAGGTAAGGTAAGAGGGTAAGCACAATAGGGCTAATTTCCAAGAGTGATACTCATGCCAATGCACACAAGGACATGGCCATTGTGGAAATGCCTGCATTTCCCAGCTGCTACAACCAGCTCAGTTGCACCCACTGGTTGCTGGCTTAAGATGAAGATTCTTATGGGGGGCTCTAACTTGACTTAGGGTATGGACTAAAGAATAAGAGATCCAAGATAACTCTCCAAAAATACAGTTATAACAATATGCTTATGAAAAGCCTTATTTAAAATTTCTAGGTTTGGAAAGACAGAAGACACAGAATTACAGAATCGTTGAAGTATAGAATGGTTTGGGTTGGAAGGCCAACCAACCAGATAGGTGATCTAGTTCCAAATCCCCTGTCCTAAGCAGGGACACCTTCCACTAGGCTACTCACAGCTCCATCCAGCCTTGCCTTGAACACTGACAGGGATGGGACAGTAAATGAATGATCTTGCACCTGTAAATATGCTCCATTCACTATGCAAAGAACACCCACCACAGCAACCATTGTAGTCTACAGCTATGGACTCATCCTGCCATTTCAATGTATGTGCAAAAACCTCAAGGGTGGGACTGCTGCTGATAACATGTAATAGACCTTGGTCTTCAGCTGTACAACAGTGATGCATCAGATGGAAGGAGACAGCAGAGAAGAGCAACCACAATGTGTTTCAGTGAAGGACAGTTACAAACATACCTGCCTAAGGAATTTCTCATTTTCCTAAGACAGTGAAATTTGGCTTGCTCACACCAGACAGTGCACAGAGACAACTTCTTACAGAACTGATATAGCTAGTGAGCTATATCAACATTTGGCAGGGATTTCCCTCTCACTATTTTAGCAGGAGATATTGTTGTTTCCACAACTGAATTTTCTGTATTGATTTATTTCCTTTGATAAAGGATGGCATCTTGGCCATTGACTCCATTGCTACACGTTACAGCAAGGTAGATAAGGAAGGGTAATCCTTGCTTGGGCTGTGGCCAACAAGTAGTTGGACTTGCTTTATTCCACAGAGAGTAAACAGCAGAAAGAAATATAGGGAATGTAGAGATGTACAGAGATAGATTGCTGTCATTCAAGGAGAATATGGCGATCTGCAAGATGAATGTTGCCAGACAGCAATCTATCAGACTGGCAGGGGTAAATAGTGAGAATAAGACAATTACTCTCTCTCTCCAAGCTACATTGCATGTTGGGTTTGTTTACAATATGCCAACAGCCAGAGAGCTACCCATTGAAATCCAGTGTCTATCTTGATACAAAAATGACTGCAATGATAATGCATTGTTCTTATAAACTTAAATTCTGCCAAATTAATTTTCAGTCCCTGAGACATGTCTTTGTTGTACTATTTTATTAGATTAATATGACATCTGTCAATAGACATTCACTGCCTTAAATTATTCTGTAACAACAAGACATTACTATGAAAAATACGTATAATTGCTGTTATTTACAGAAAATATAGGCAGAGTTCTTTGGTTAAGCATCAGAGGAATGGCTGGTTAACCAATTATCACATTTTCTTAGCAATGAGTGTGTAAACCTCAAGACATACCACAGTTAAAAGCTACTTCAGCCACTGGAAAACAACTGAAAGACATCTAGAAACCTCTGGAAAAGGATACCCTTTCCCCCAGAAAAAAAATTTATTTCATGCAAGTCACAAGAAAGTTATTATCCAAGCTAGGTCGCTGACAAGAGATGTTATTAATGATCCCATTGAAATTATTAATGCATTTAACAATCACTTTGCAAACTATAATATTATATCCTGGGAGAATACTGAATCATGCTGGTTACTTGGATGAAGATCAAATAAGCTTAGGATGAAAAGATCAGACTCTGAGAAACTTCAGAGTACTTTGTGATTAATAAAAATTAAATGCCAGAACTACTTGATTTCCATTTAAATCTACAAAGGTGTTGACTGGACTTTACCACATGATTTGGAATTATACAATGAAGCACACCTCTGCATACACAAAATATCAACATAGATACAATACAAGGATGAGTCTACTGCTGTATTTATATGCAAACATGCTAGAGGAATATTGTATGCCAGTGATGCATAACTGCAACTTCTCTCCAATTCACAAAATGGACCTCACTGCAACACTTTAGTAATTTTAAACCTTTCTCAATGATTTTTGAGTGGTCTTGGGAATCTGGAGAGGTCCCAGCTCACTGGAAGTTGGCAAACAATGTCCCAGTTTTCAAGAAGGGCGAGAAGGAGGACCTTGGAAACAACAGGCCTATCAGCTTCACTTCAGGAGATTTTTAAAACCCAAAGAAATAAGTTTTCAAGTTGGCCATACCTATGAAAGCGCCAGTGGGAACAGAGTAGTGTTCAAAGAGAGAGCCTGTTGCGAGGAAAAAGGGCTATTCAGCAGTTAGTGAAACATACAATTAAATTCTTCAGCATAGTACTGTTGAAGACAGGTACTACCTAACTACATACTAATTTTCCATGCTGAAATGAGTGCTGAATTAAGAAGGCAAACCCCTCTAAAACTCACATATAAAAGAGCTAAGGTACAACCTCAGTGCTACAGGTATTTTCCTCCTTCATGCCTACATTTTCTATTCTTTATTCATTCTTAAATTGTAATGAATAACCAGACATAATGATCACATTTCTGTAATGACAGACAACCTGCACATGTTAAGACAGTGGCATGATTTGATATTTATGAAATGTTTCTTTATTTATGAAGCATCTGTCTTGAAATCTAATTACCACCACCACAGTGTTTCATTACAATTCTAACACAGATTAATAATGAACAAGATTCCTACCCAGGCTATTAAAATTTGAAAAACGAATACCCTTTGATGAATTCAAAGCACCAGCTCACACAGCTACTGTATGAAAGTCTTAGTACTTTCGTTTATTTTTTGGTTTCCTATGTCAGTCAGAGAGGTTAAAATAGAAAAGCCAAAAGCTGGAAAAGAAACAAAATGAAAGAGGGACAAGGGAATGGGTGTGTGAAAACTTAGGGAGGTTTAGAGCAAAGGGTTCAGATTACAGTGCATAAAGAGGCCAGAGAAATATTTTTAAAAATTACAAAGTTTATAATATTGGACACAGAATTTTAAAAAAAAAAAGCCTAGAGAAACAGCATAAGAATAGATAGACGACAGATGTGGGTGGGTGAAGAGAGAAAAAATAGGAAAGGCCAGATCTTGCTTGCATGGAAGTCAATGGCAAAGCACACGCTGACCACAGTGAGAACTGGAGAGGCCAACAGTGAATGAAAATTTATTCCCACGAGGGTGGGAAAGGTTGGAGAACTGGCATTAATAGAAGAATGAGTACACATAGGGAAATTAAAAGTTGAGAGCAGTAACTGAACCCCAATGAGACACAGTCGAAAGAGCTTCCAAATATAAGGCTTCTGGGAAGCCAGGGGACCTTGGCACGTCACAGGACTGAGGGCCTGACTGAGACTCAAACTCAAAAGCTCTCCCAGCTTCAGCCACCAAAGATCCAAGAACTGGGATCTTCACATCACTGCGTTGGAATTTGGAAAGGTCTCTTAAGTGTCAGGTCATGTCACCTTTGCTTCACAGTAACTGGATGTATAAACAGCTGGGATGGTTTGCCCTGTCAGCTGCTATTGACTGCAGTGAATGGACTGAGGGAGCTTTGAGCCGTTGTGTGTAGCATAGGAACTGGTGTCTATGGTGTGGGCAGCTCAGGGTTTTTGAACCGATAACCCAGCTTTCAGGCACCAAAAAGTTATCTATTTCACCCATCCACACACTTTTGCTCTGCATCTTGCTATACATGGTGTTCTCCTTAAGGTCCTACTTTTTCATCTTTTTCTCCTCTTAGTCACAGAAGGAAAAAGAAATTGACCTAAGCATTTCCAAAAGCTCGCAGAAATGCAGACAGATAAAAGGAAACAAGGCATCATTCTTGGGGTGTGTTTCTGTTTTCAGAATATGTCTTTCTTAATCCTTGCCTTACACCAGTTAACCTACTATCCCCAAGTCTCATAATTTGTTCATAATCTACCAAAGATTAGTTAACTCACCAGCAAAGTATGTGTATCCATTCCCCCCTAGTGGAAGATAAAAGCCTTCTGTTACTACAAATTACTTTGTCAGCTCAAGTGCTAAACAGCTGTGTTCAAGAACCCAGACTCACTGATGACACACGTGAGGATCCACCATGTATGGCAGGATTGAATGTTCTGGGGCTTTTTCGGTCTGATTTTTGTTCCTGTGTTACTGCATTGGAAATGCAATGCTTTAGGAAGTTGTGATGTGCCTCCCTCGTGCATAGAGGGATACATCCAAAGTCCGTGCCAATGCAGCTCTTCCAAGGGAAGCCAGGCCTGATTTAGTGCATGGTGCTCAAGGCTGTCTGTTGAATGGGGAGAGCTACCCGAGTTGTGCCATGAAACCTAACATTGAAACTGAGACCTGTAGGATGTCCTCAAGGCTGGAGTAGTTGAAGCTTCTCTTCAATAAAATGATTCTGTCTCGGCTCCTAGGTGCAGCTCGGAAAGTCAAAGAATCTGAAATTTTCTGAAGCGAACAACATGGTTGCTCTTTGTTGTGCAGTATGAAACCACATAGCAAGTGTACTGAGCTCTTACTCCTGTGACTGAGGTCAATGAAACCAGAGGCCTCAGGATGAGCTCTACTCTTCATTTACACTGCTCTTATAATGTCACCTAAACTGTCAGCCTGGCCACTTCACTTTCTTTCACTGTTTTATCCATAGTCTGTCATAGTTCTCTGATAAAAATAGTCCATACTGGACAGGACTGTCACTAAGATGAAATCATTCTGAGCTCCTATAACACACCTCTGTTTCAATCCAATCTTGGAATCACCTCATCTCCATGAGAGTCTCAATAACCTCATAGTGTAACAAGAGTCTAAAATTCTACTTCTGCCTATTCACTGAGGGCTATGTCACTGTGAATAAAGCCTATTTCAATCTAACATACTTTCCTCAGCCTGATTTGGCTCTAGAAACTCCCATCTTTATCTATTAAAAAGCTCACTCCCACTGATTTCTGTTAAAATCTGACTGACCAAGAAGGTGGTGCCTCCTGTTAGGCAACAGTCTAGTCAATATGGCATTCCTTGGGGATGTAGGAGGTACAGTCTCAATTTTCCCTTTCTTCTGAGGTGAGTCATACTCAAAGCTTCCACACAATAGACTTTGGGGAATGCAAGGAAGGGAGGGTAGAAACGCTGGTTCCTTTTGAAACTCTGCCGCAACATGAAAGGATGATCATAAACTTTCTGGACAGGCTTTAGGCTCCAGGCAACAGCAGGGCTGGATCAGAAAGCCCTGCAATCCATTGTAGGTTTTTAATATTTTTTAAGGACTGCACATAGGAAAAAGTAGCAAAATAGATATTCCCTGTTTTGGGTAGCAGCTGCTCACTCATTATCTCTTTGATTCTTAACTGCGTGCTCTAGCCATTAAATAAAGAAGTATTGGTTCACATTGTCTTCTTTCTTGCCTTATTGAGTAGAACTTGCTTTAGAGCACAGTGGAATGGCTATTGAGCACACTTTTTATTCCTGTATCACAGTGAGATTGAAAATAATGAAACCTGGATTTCTAAAATGTCAAGTGAATGCTTAACCAGTAAAGTGTTGCACAACCAACATCATAGCAAGAGTACCCTCAAATCCTTCGCTACCTCCTCCTCTAGTCAAATTCTGAAATAATAATGTTCCCTGCTCTTTATTCTACTCTAGATACTTCACCAAGGATGAGGGATAGACTTCTGTTCAAAGTGATCTCATACTCTTGGGTAAGATTTTTAAGAACTCACAGTGGAAAGGCTTTAAGTGCATTTTTTTCTTTTCAGCAAGACTTTATGTGCCATCTCTGAACAGCAGTCTACTCAACCTGAGAGTGAATCCATACAGCCCTCTGAAATATCTTTGCTCTTCCTTTACATCACATGTGGAGTTTGGGCATGTAACTGCAGGGCTCTGAAATCCTGTCTACAGTCATATAATCTCTTTGAACTGATCCATTGGTGCTAATGCAAGAGCCCAGTAGAAATATTTCTGCACACAGTAAAATTTCTATATTCAGGACAGGGTTTGGATGGCACATAATAAATAATTTATACAGTCATATATTGAAAAATGTGACTGTGAAGAAGTGCCAAATAAAGACCAATCTTCAATGAGCACCATTTGTCACAGCCATTAATGAGGCTGGAGTTCTGTAGAAGAAGTGGGCTGCCTAATTAGAAGTGCTATGCAATATAAACTGGTATCACGTCACATCTATACACAGAGAGTAAATTTATGTTGGAACAGCATCTTCACTGTTTGCAGTTCCTGTTTTCCCCACATCCTTTAGTAAGGTTTTTTAAAATGTCAGTGGAGACAAAGAAAGAAAACTGTTGAAAATTGATATAAGATTGACATGCAGATATAGAACATCTCCATATGTCTACTGAGTAAAACAGACAACACTGTACTGCCTGCAGGTGTTTAAAAGTTGTCTTGGGTTTCTTTTTTCTTTTTGTTCCAGTGATTAAAAAAATAGATGAGATGAATCATTTATTATAATTATTACATTGCAATAGAATGTTGCACTACAATGATAATTTTACCCACTTTACAGAGCTTTCATGAAGCTTAATTAATTTATTGTCCTGGTTTGCTTTATTTACATTCTTTCAAGACTGATTTTTATAAAACATACACAACCAAGACATTAAACAGGTCTCTAAATTTTCCAATAAAAATATTTTGAGAAGTACACACTAACACTGCAGACACTGTGATTTTAGCTTAAACCTCAGTGCAATACTCTTACTGCAACTTCTTATGCATTTTGCCCCAGTCCTGCCACTCCCCAGGCTATCATTTTCAAATTGAGTGTCAATGATTCCCAGTGGTCTTTATTAATTCTTTTTTTTTTTTTTTGAAAGACCAAAGATTAAAGCTGAATCCATGAGCTATTATCAGATGGGAAATATTAATTTACTAAAGCATCTGAACATTTGGAGTAAATTTGAAAACAGAACCATCTGTTATATAAACTAATCCAGTAGACTCCACACTTTGTATAGCCAGCTGCTGTCAAGTAACAGATTATGAAACCAAGTAATAAATCTTAATTCAAAAAATGTTTCTCCATTTGAAAGGTTTGAAAAATTATTTTTCCTTTCTTGTTTTAACGTAAACTTGATGCAAGTTGGCAAAATTCTCTGACCTGCTGGGGCTCTAGATCCCTGAGATCCCCGTGGGAGGCTGTGGATGCAGTCTCACAGAGGTCAGCTGCAAGGAAAGTCCTCTGATACCAGCCTCTTTTGTGTATCAGTCACTCCTACCATGACAGAAGCTGATCAGCCTGGTTTTGAGATGGGTACCCCTAAGTGACAAAATTCAAAACAAGGATGGCATCCACCTTTTCTAGACTAGTCAAAATAAGGGAAATAATCTTTCCTGCAGTCAAGATTTAAATGAGTAGTTCAGAATCCTATCCATCCTGTGTTTCGATCCCTGCTGAAGACAAAGACCCTTCGTAAGAGTCAGCATTCAAATGGACTACAGACAAAGTTCCCCTCTTTCTGATGATGATTATGGGTCCATGTACCAGCCACCAGCTGATGATTCATACCAGATGCCAGGAACCACTTTGTTCATGGCAGCTGGTTCAACACATGGAACCCGACAATTCCTGCATGTAACATCAGTAAGCCTGTCCTTTCTTGCCTTCAATGACATGGCAGAGAACCCTCACCCTTCCAGTTTTCAGGAACACTCTGTCTTCTCTATGCACATCACAACAACCTAAAAGAATTTGTGCAACCCATCTGACTTCTTTTTAGACTAATTTATGCATGCGTGTGTCAGTGTGACACTCAACGAGGGAATACTTTATATATACATGTTTACATATTTACTAATTTGGATAGAATTAGACCATAAGGATCCCAAACAAAGTATGTTTTCCAAGTACAAGAAGTCCTTAATATATGGTTCTTAGTATCCTAATCCAAAATTATACAAAGGTCACATCATATTAGAAGAAAAGTAGTATTTTTGGTAGTTGCTGTGAAAACGTTTTGCATTCCTCATTTTTATCTTCAGAGTAGATCAGCTATACATTTGCCAACAGGTACAAACACATCCTTATGTACTTAGCTAATTATGAAACCTATGGCAAAATAGGTTTAGTAGGGTATTAGTAGATGAGGCACTGCAAATTCATTGGGGTTTAGGCTGCTTTGGTTTAGCTCATTTTGCAGCTCAGTGTCGTAAGCCAACAATTGGATTAAACAAGGAAGGAAACTTTTCAAAGCATTGTGCTGATATATAGTGAAAAGAAAGGAAAATCTGAAAGAAGCTTTTAAACTTTTTACCTACTCTTCATCTTTTTATGAAGAACAGTACATTACTTTTCAAGGCCTTCTGCTGCCTTCAGGTATCCCACCTGGAAAGTGACATACTAATTGTTACGAGCAAAGGAAGCAGACTCTTTTCCTAATGTGACATGTCTGATTGTATAATTGGACAAATTATATGAAAGTTCATATATAAAATGGAAGAACTACACTGTTAACAGAACTCCTCTTTTTTTCATAACTTCTTTACTTCTCTGAACACCATAATCAAAGACTGATTAATCTATTCCAGCATTCCCCAAATCCATTAATCACCCAGACTGCTTAATTCACCGTCCAAGATAGTCTTTGGAATACAGTGTACAAGTGTTTTTCACTTAGAGGAACACTTTCTGGTGGAATATCACTGACAATCTAACCATGTTAGTGATTAAGTGATTCAGGGTTATATCATCTAGCCGTTTGTCACCCCTCCGTATTTCACAATTAAGTACAAAATTCTGAGTTTCTAGCCTGCATGAATTAGACACATTCTATGCAAACTTTTGGAAAAGTTTGCATATTCTTAAAAATACTAAATAGCAAGAAAAAAAAATGCCAGTGGAAAACTACTCAAAGACATCTGTTCTCCCATCGATTTATTCAACAATCTCCCGTTAGCATGTTCACCAAAGGGAGAATAGGCTCTGCAGAACGCAAGAAAAATGCATTTCACTAACTAAATAAATTCCTTTATATATTGTGGCAAGACAAATAAATAAACCCAGGGATTTACAGACAGCCACCTTGGCTGACATTTCAGAGAGCTGGAGCCTTTAGCAATATTTTTTGCTTAACTCCATCCTAACAAAGCCCTATCTCTTCTCCCAAAACCTCATTTCTCAATTCTCCCCTGCTCTCCTCTTTCAGGCCCACTTCCCAGTTTCTTTCTCTTTTTCCTTCCAAGGTGTGATTGCTCTCTTTGCTCCCCAAAGTCTCCTTCTTGATTGTTTTTCTCTGCTTTAATGAGTCCAAGGCTTCGCTCTACTCCAGGAATTGCATTTACCCTTTTTGTTCCCAAGCACATCTGTCTCCTCCCAGCTTTCTCTCCTGTTCTGACCTTCCTGTGCTTCAAGACATTTTTTGCCAAGTTTATTTCCCCTCTGTCTCTCTAGCCTCTTTTTACTTTTCTTTTTTTTTTTCTACCCTTAGTGCACTAAAACCATGTCACTATTTCTCCTTTTATTTTCCCTTTAGCAGTGACAAACTAAAATTTGAGAATTTAGATAAGTAAGAGCAATGAAATAGCAGTCATTGTCCTATTTTTTTTTTTTCAGCCTAATATGTAGAGCAAAGAGGGAGGCTTTTAAAAACTGATCCAATCTGGACACGGTGAAAAACTATAGCAACTTTCAAGCCTCATCTGACTGTTTTATGCATAGTCAGAAATTCATATGGAAATGCCATTTGATATTAAACTTACATTTTCTAATCCAATAATGAAATAGTCAATGCTGAATGTAGTAATATCTACTTGTACAATTCAGATTTGATAATGTAATATTATTTAAATGCTAATTCTTGAAAGTCTCTTGTCCTATATGTTTGCTATTTCTTTCATGTATACTCTGGTATATGATAAAAATTTAAATTTCTACTGACTCTAAAAGTAACAGCATTTCTGCCTTGTCCTTCGCTGATGGACATTACTAAAAAAATTCTATTAAGATTTTACTATTTTGATCAAAATCAACATTTTATAGGCTACTTGCAGATTACTTTAAATTTTGCTTTCCATCTAACAGAGAAATTAATTTGTACCAGAGGAGAAGGGGTCCTTCCCTGTTCTCAGTGTGCTAATAAACGTTTAGCTAGTTGATTCACTGGAGACAGGATTAGAATATAGGCCAACACAACATATATTTCATATTTAAATTCATTACTTTCTTAGTGCTTTATGCTACATTCCTTAGCCAAGCAAAACTCCTACTGACTTCCTGTATCAGGTCCATCTTTATCATTTAGCAGATTGACAGAATCAGAGTGGCACCATCTATTACTACTGGAAAATAACATTTGAATTCATCTTCCTCTTATTCATGGGATGACTCATTCTGTGTCGTACATACTTCATTTTTTATTTATGTAAGACATACATTTTAACATCCTTTCTGAGACTCGATTATTTAATCTATTTTTGTCATTCTATCCATTCGCTTATTCAAGTCATTTTGCATTAATAATCAGTCTCCATTGTTCTTCATTATTTAGTATTATTTGGTATGATGGAGTGTGTGCCAACTACGACTTTTGGATAAAGCTTCTGGATGAGTGACACATTTACTGCTGAAAGTTAAAACATATAAAACTTCAGACAGCAAAAAAAAGTGCAAGGTTTGTGACTTGAGCCAAATTAGTAATAATAGTATGCTTTACCCAGCTATTTGTCTCCATACAAGAAAAAAATGTTGTCCCAAATAAGTTAATACTGAGAACTAGAAATATAGCTCTATTCAATTTCTGAAACGACCTGTAGGGTATTTCACAGGGAATGGGAGGTGTTACTTTAGCAGAAGTCTTATTCAGTAAGAGATAAAATATTCTCACTCTTATTAATAAGTCAGTATGGGTGGTCTACTTTTTCTGTAGGAATGTGGTCTCATGAAAAGTGAGTGCTCATCATGAGACTACATGTGAGTGTAGTCTCATGAAAAGAATGCTCAGCTGTTTCAGACTTTTGCTTTGCACGTCCTGCATATGGTTCTCTGTAAATAACTGAATGCCAAGACACTGTCAAAACTTTCTCACAGGCTCTGTAGAAGTGGAAACAAAATGGGCTTCTTCCAAAGAACTGCCCTGGCCATACTTCTCTGCTACCTGTGCGCACAACCAATTTGTCACAACCTCAGGAAAAAGATCAAGGTTAAATTCTTGTGCACTGTGGTCCACAAAACAACATTTTTGCTTAATCAGAAAGATTTTTCTGACTGTTTTTTGGTCATGTAAGTCACGACAGTGGTACACTCTCATCCTAGACTTCACAGTTTGTGAAGAATGCACGGAAAGTGTGGTTCTTGAAAGTCATTTCACAGAATTATAGAATCATTGGAACTGGAAGCAACCTCTGAATATTATCTGCCAAACCTCTAAAAATGTCGTCTGTTCTCCCCTTACACACCACCCTTTTGGTTTGAGTAGGGTCAACTAAAGATCCTTGTTTGGTACTGTCTCCATGGGGGCATTTGAATGTCTCCAAGAACAGAGACTCTGCAATCTCTGTGGTCAACTTCTTCCAGCCTTTGAACACACACTGAAAACCTTTCTCTTATGCTTTACCTAAATACATTGTGTTTCAGTTTGTTTCTATTGCTTCCTATCTTTTAACAGGATATCTATGAGAAGAATTCAACTTCATTCTCACTCCTTCTCCCCTTTTTGACTTTGAAATTATCTCTCTAAGGCTTCTCTAGGTTTAACAATTCTAGTTCTCTGCCTCTCATCCACATGTCAGATGCTTCAGTCCCTACATCATCTTCATGTCCTTTACTAGCATGTGCAAAAGCATATGCCAGTATATAGGGCAATTCAGGAATGGAGTGGAAAAAGGGAAAGGGACATTTCCCTCCATCCTCTGGAAATTAATTGGCTAATACAGCTTGGCAGGCCTTCTTTGCCATAAGGTCACAACCTTAGTCCATGGTCCACTTGCCCACCAGAATCCTCAGGGCACAAAACTCTTTTCTGGAAAGCTGATTTCCAGCTGGTTGGTCTCCCACCTGTTGCTGAATGGGGTTATTCCTTTGTTCTGGTTCTGGCCAGAACAGGGTTGCATTTTGCAGTAGCCAGGGGGAGGAGTGGCCAGGACCCAGGGGTTACTCTCAACCACCCCATGTGGGGAAGGGACTCTCTTCTGGGGAGAAGAGGCTTCTTCCAGTGGGGTGAAGCGTGGCAGAGGGAGCTGTGTGGTAGAACTGTTAGAGCCAGAGGGAGCAGTGGGGGAGTGTGGCAGCAGGAGCCCTCTGGAGTTGTCCACGGTCGGGTGTTGCTGCAGTGAGCAATAACATTTTCTTCTCTTCTACACTCTGTCATTAGCATTGTTGCTGTCACTGTTTGTTTACTAATTTCATTGACGCTTCCAGTGAATCATTCTTACCTCAGCCCATGATCTTTACCTTTTGTGCCTACAGTTCTCGTCTACAGCCCATGCATATCTTGGAGAATTTTCCGTGCAAAGAATTAAGTTGGACAACACCATTTCTAAACCATGAAGCTTCACAGGTACAGGACTTTACATTTTTCTTTGTTGGAAATCATGAAATTTCTGTTGACTTATTTCTCCAGCATGTCAAGGTCTCTCTAAAAGGCAGCACAACCATTTAGTGTGTTAATCATTCTAATTTTCATCATCCACAAACTTACTGTGTGTGCACTCTGCACTTTTATCCAGGTCACAAGTGAAGATGTTGAAGAGTGTTAGCTCCACTATTCCAGTCCTGGAGCACACAAATCATGACTACCCTCCAGTACAACTTCACGCTTCTTCCCTTTGACCCAGCAGTTCAGCCAGTCTTCAATCCACCTCACTATGTCATCCAAACTTCACCAGTTTGTCTATGTAGATGTTCTAGGAGATATTACAGGAGTGTTTAAAGCCTTATAAAAGTCAAAATAAACAATATCAGCTGCTTTTTTTTTCCAACCTCTTTGGAAACAGGAGTGCTCTTGCTGTCTGCCAGCCCTTGAGAATTTTGCCCAACTGCCATGACTTTTCAATGATTTTTTTAGAACAGCCTTGCAATGACATTGGATGGCTACCTCAGCTCTCTTAAATGATTGTTTCCTCAGCAGTGTTACACCACAATTGGAAAGCACAATCAAAGCATTCCTGTAGCTAATTTATGTGTATATGTGGAAAACAAATCTTGAATTGTGTGATAGCTGTGTTTTCTGATTTATGTTGCACAGGTAATGAATTTAAATCTACTTCAGATGATTCTTGCACTAGCTATTCTTTACAAAGCCAGTAATTGCTTATTCTCCCTGTTCTTCTCAAAGAAAAGCATCACCTGAGTTTAAATAAATCATGAAACAAAAGCAGAATAAAGTTTATTTCACTGAATAGGTGCCATTTATCTTAGATTGTCCACGGTGGAAAGGATTAACTATGTAAACAGTCAATGAAAAGACACCTGCTTGGCTGCCACAGGTTTAAGAAGGAAAGGAAATAATTGAATATCATGTCAGCAGACTCTCACTTCTCCTACAAAAGGGTATACTTGGAAGGAATAGCTACCAAATCTGTGATACTCATTATAATATTGCTGGCCATTATTGGAGATTTCTGTTTGGCATCAGAAAGATACACTCATACACTCTGAATTATCTATAACAAGGTGTCAAATTCCAGCTAAAAGAATATTTTTTTTTCACACAAACATGTATGAATTACCTGCCTAATTTAGTACCTAATCCTTCATCCTTAGCTTAATACATACATCTCAAAGGTATGTATACCATGAGTAAACCCAAATATATTTTTAAAATATATTAACAGTAATATCTTCATCATAACTGATTTCTAATTCTTGTGTGTTTAGCCCACGTCACCGTTTCACATACATCTATATACATTTCTTTTCTGGCTGCTTCGGCAGTTTGAGTTCAAAAACTATTGACAACTCTGGTCACACCGAAGAAATCAACCAGTGATACTCATAGTCTTTTGGGGAAATACATGTTATTTTCCCTGTTTTAATTCTGTTATTCCAGTAATCCAACATATTGTCCCACCATAAAGAAAATGGGCCTACTTTTGTTAATTATTACATCTGCATATAAGTCAGCTTGCTCTGTAAGTTTTACCAGGCATATATTTTTTTAGAATATCTCAGATAGCTCTCAATAAGGACTCAGATACACCATCAAGCTTCTAGCCAAATTATTGTACAACACATGATCTTTGTTTGCCAGTTCACTTTGCCAGAAACAACGGGAAATTGCTGTGACTTAGATCAGTCTACAATGAAAACAACTAAAACTGAGAGTCATTTCTGCTCATGCTAGAGCCTAAAAAGACCCATTTAGATTCGCCATACTTCAGCTGACAGAAGACAGCATGTTAACACACCATAACTTGATTTGAAATCCAGGCTGATAGCATAGTACTGACTGCAGTGGACCTTCAGCTGTGCACTGAACATCCAGGTCTTATATGTCTGTTTGAAAGCCCTGCTTATTTTCATGTCTTCTGGAATATTTTACAGAGAAGATTTCATCCCAAGTCTTAAGCTAAAAGCCAGTAACTAAACTAGCAACGTGGAGTGTCTTCTGAAGCATGAAAGAGTAAGATTGACAATAATAATCATATATATAGACACATGCGTATGATTAGAAATGTACTGATGCCATTTGGGTTTTGCCGTTTTTCTTTTATATGTTCTCTGTATTTTTCACACATATATTTGTAACTCGGTCACCCATTGTATTAGTAACTAGTTTTCCCAGTACTTTTCCATGGCCTTTCCCTAAGCTGAAAGACAAAACAAATTCCAGAGCTCCAAGTCCCAGGAGGCAGAAGGCCCCTGTGCTCTCTTGTTTCTTCCTGGGAACCAAGGCTGAGAACAACACTTCAAGGTACATTCTCATGGACAAAATTTTTAGTGCTGAAAAGGGGCTCCAGAGAAGGGGCTTGACCTGGGGGAAAATTGCGTCACCACTTGTACTCCCAATTGGTGCTTTTTATCAATTATGCTAATTTTCTAAAACCCATAAATGTGTACTCATCCCTGTAGGGGTGGGCTTTTGTGGATATCTTTCCTTAACTGCCTCTGAAGGCCTTCATTAAAGATCCTATTTTATATTATCTCCTTGCTAAAATTATCTCGAGTTTCGCTTCCAGGTTGGGCAGAAAGGCAACAGTACAGTAGCTATTTATTGATTAGAGCTTCCCGAAACATTTGCTGTCATTCTCCCAGTCCCTTTTTCTCCAGATATTCAATGTAAGTCTTTACGTCAACAAATTTTGACTTGACAGCAGGTTAACAATTGGACTCCATCATCTTAAAGATCTTTTCAAACCTAAAAGATTCTATTCTATTCTACTGAATTATATTATCTCTGGGATCTTTCTGCATAATAGTACATGTAAAAAGTTCCCCGCAATGAAGCATATTCCGTGCATGATCGAGATGTTACTAGCACAGCATAAGGTAACAAACACATAAAAATGTATTGAAATGTTTCAAAGTGAGAAATTGTTACGAATTTCAAGATCACTGTTTCCAGTTCAATTAATTTTGAATATTCTTTTACTAATTTGAGGGGATTCTAAAAGTATTAGAGCTCTTAAGTTCTGTTTGGCTAAAATTTCATGCAGTGGTAGGTTAAACCTTTTCAATGATCTCAGGATTAGCCTTAGCTTTCGAAGCTCATACAAAGGGAAGTTCTATAGTCCTTTCATCTGAGATGTTATTTTCTTTAGGATTATGAGATAATGCATCTGGAACAACATTCATTCATCCAGGTTTGTGGTTTAGCAGAAAGTCAGTCCAAATTCCTGTAATTGCTAGTGACATCTGGCTAAACATGCTCTTGGGTCAAGTTTAGACCTCAGCCACTATAAAGGGCTGTGGTTAAGATAGCCTGCTCAACCTGACACCTCCCAAACAGCGGAATACACACTCAGTCCACACCAACAGAACAAGCTAATGTTACATCTTTCCTTTTTTGTTTGTTTGTTTCTCATAGCTCAACATTTTCTTTTAACAGCGTTCAAGATTTTTTTGTCCAAAGATTTTCTGGTGTTTGTATGGTGTTTCCTACAAGAACTTAGGCCAAAAAATGCTCAAAAACCTACACGTGATGTACCTGATCTCTCCAAATTTCAATCAAATTATAAACCAGAAATTCAGAGCATTAACCAGTAGGTACAAAGGCAAGAAGCAAGTTACAAAATCTGAACAGGCAACTTATGAAATGGGAAAAAATGAACTAGTTTGAAGGTAGAACACAGAGCAGAAAGTCTGTAACTCAAAATCAACCAAAAATTCAGCTGTACTTTAATCAAGTTGTAACAAAACTAGGGAGCTACTTATCTGCTTGCACCAGGTGTTTCAGATGAGACTTAGCAACAGGACTTAGCTTCCTTGATTCTCATTAACTATTTTCTGTATGAATGCGTACTGACCTTCTATCATAATTATTTTTGTTGGCTCTGAATGAGAGACTGAATTTCATCTCATAGTTCCTCCAGGGCCTGGAACTGGTCAGTCTTGCTTACATTTTTAAGGGTTCAGAAAGAAAAATTACTCTTTCTGGATCAACAACACTGATAAATCTATTTCTGAATCTTACATCACTGTAGAACTGACAAATCCAGTCCTCTCAGCTGTTCAGCAATACTGATTTTAACATTATTCTGTTGAGTAAAGGCCATGAGAAAAGTAAAATAGATGACTATATCTGTCCAAAATGTATCTGTCCACAACGTTAGACTTCCAGTCTTTTCATGTTATATGGTAGAAGATATATCTGTGGCATTTAATAATTGGTCATCTCTCATAGAGGGGAAAAAAAAAAGTTTCATTAGAAGCAAAGCTTTTTTTAGGAAAATTCTCTTGTATACTTCATTCCACCTGAAGTTCATTATCCCAAATCCTCAGTATGATAGAGTTAGTAAACATCAGTGAAAAAAATTAATGCTAAAGGATGCAGACAATCCAAGAAAGTGCACATTAATAAAAGTAAAGAATAGCACATAACACAAAGGAATCAAAAAACTTGTGGAGCACTGCAAATTATATAGAAGAAGAGAAAAGAAAACTATAGTGTAAGAGAAAAAAAATTGTCACAAACCCACTCTAGGAAGAGTAGAAAGGAAAATTAGATATATGTTTTATTGAGGTTTTGTTGGGGGGTGGCGGGTTGTAACATCTGATTCAGCTTGACTTTGGACAACTCCTAAGCTGTTTCTCCACTTTCCTGCTTCTAAAAATCTATTTTTCTTTCAAACATGTATATTTTTTATTCCTTGTAGGGTCTCTACTGCTACTATTATTTTTTAAGGTGGCCTTCTGTTGTTGTATTTACAGCTCCACCCTACTCCTCCCCAGGGCACTTTTTTAGCTGCCTCCTTTTCCCTTTGGCTCTGAACTGAAAGTAACACCTACACTGTTGATGGCTTGGTCACGGTCTCATAATTACCCCCAGCTGTTTGTCCAGGAGGTTTTCTTTCTGGAATTGTAACTTGTTTGTACATTTTTGTATTGGTCAGATGTGGAAAAGCCTGTAATCTGAAATAACTGCATTGTAATTCATGTATTAACCAGATCATTTTCTGTTTACATATAATTTCTACTTAGCAATCTCCTACTTTCTCAAAGATAAGCCTCAAGTTCAACACTTTTTTCATTAAGCATTTCCTAAAGGTTTTTCTGGGATTTGGTCCAGCACCCATTTATAACAGCTTTCAGTATATTAATATTTGGTAATACTGTAAATAGAGTTTCACATAGAATAAAGACTACCCAGGCAGTGTCATTGAGAATCACAACTTCTCTTCCCCCCTAAACTTCTGCTCAAGTTCCTTGTATTGCTGGATGCAAACCAAACAGGTTTGTGAATGAAGCATTTCCAGAATTTTGTCTAATAGTCTTTGGAGTGATCCAGTCTACCATATGGAATAAATGATGAGTGATATGGGGTAGAATTCTTTAAACTGAAATGATACAGAAGTTCATAACTTGGGTGAGCTAAAACTCTTCCCAGTAAAAATCAGTAGTTTACACAGAGTTAAATATCAACCATCCAACATTAAGGCTATGAACACATTCTTTAGCTCAAATTCTCTATCTTTTCTTGTCAGTATGATTAAAGGCTCAGATTCAATGTAACTCATGTCTAAGGAACTTTAATTTTCCTTTGATAAACTGACAAAAAAGTAATTTCTTTAATCTTAATCCAAAGGGCAAAACATCACAATGTGAGTTTCACCAAAACATGTGAAAATCTGCTCTTATCTCCAGAGCCCTTTACTAGAAGCTGCTACAGCACTCTGCAGATCCAGGGGTATGGGGAGTGGATTAGTCTGGAGCAATTAGCTATCAACACTTGCTAGTTGTTTCTATGGTGGCAGAGAGGTATAGGTATAATTTCCCATAAAGGTGACCGTAAATAATAATTGGTTCAGAATCAAACTAGGTGGAATGGAGAGAATATGACAGTAAGAGAATTGAAGGCCCTGCACATTAAGGATGTATTCAACTAACTGGTGTTGGGGGAGTGTGAGAGAGTAGAGGAAGTGTTTGTGTTTTGGGTTCTATTAATTGCACTGTTTGGCCTCAAGTCCTCTTAAAATTATCTGGACAGACACACAGACAGTCTTAAAATATGTTTTTCAGAGTAGGGCTATACTTCTGCAACCATTATAAGGGAATTACAGGATCTGAAGTCTATATCAGAAGTGAAAAATGGAGTTTATAATGTGCCTGTGCTATAATGTAGAACCACCTTTTTATCCCATTCTGTTTCTTCTCCATAAATGCATGCATACTCCTGAAATATTCATACCCACATTTTCTGTGGATATGTACACAGTACATGCAACATTTATCTGTATTTTAATTTGTTGCCTCTTGTATTTTGTGCATTGCTCCATTTAAGAAGAAATATAACATGACAGAAGTTGGGCTCAAAGGAATTCATCATGTCTGTAGCATCACTGGAATGAAATGTCTCTTTCTCCTATCCCTTGTTCCCATTTTCATTCAAATTGGACGGAAGAAAGAGTCCTAGCAGACTCAGCTTGTCAGCTATATTACTGGTAAAAATCTGTTTGGAAACCAGATTCCTCCACATGAAAATGTGTGTGTTAATTAGCCCCTTTTGTGTCAGCCTGTTTCTGAGCCAAGTCTGAAGAGTCATTTGAGGGCACTGAATGTCTGTTCTGAAGAGAGGCTTATGCGATTGAGAGTGTCATGACCACTTGAAAAACTTTCTTCAAGGATGAGAACTTTTCTATTGGCAACATGTTATCAGGAACATCTAGTCCAGCACCATCAAGGATTTTTCTGTTTATTTTAAAAACATGCAGACACTACAACTCCCTTTGGTTCTAGGGATGCAGGGAATTGAGGGCAGAAGAAAAAATGTTCAGAGAGATTGATCTAATGAACTAAATGCAATTTATCATGAGTAAATGCCTGGATTTAAGTGCCACAAGTTTACCTACCCACTCCTGCTCCATCTGCAGTGATTTTAGGCACAGACCAAAGCCAAGAAATACAGCTATGACTTATGAATTTCAGTCCCTATTAAGAAAACTGGCAAGGATAAACTGAGGGGTGTCGGTCAACATATTACCAGCAGAAGAGTAAAGTACAATTGTGTTCCCATTTTTATGAAAAGCCTGTACTTATATACATTCTCTTTTTGGCTTCTGTGGCAATTAAGAACCAATGTGCTCCAAACCCTCCTGACTTCTCTGACTGATATGGGGTCTCAATCCTCCAGACTGAACTGGAGTGAACAAGGCAAAACAAACCAATTTCCTAACAAACCCAGCAAGTTTCTTCATTCCCTTCCCCCACACTGAGTCCATGTATTCCCTTTATCTTTCCCACAACTCCTGTCTCAAAGAAGCTCAAGGGTTATTTTTTCTCATAACCACCCTAAACTGCATTTCTGAGAGGACACTACTTCCTTCCATTCTCAGCAATTTCAGAGGCTGCCAGAGGCTGCCCCTCTTCCCAGAAGTCACTCACAAAGTCAACAAGCAGTTTACCCTCTAACTGTTTTGATGTTGGCCTGCCTTCCAGCAATTCTCAGTTGGCACATAGTTTCCTGCAGACTATAATCAGCTTGGCACATGTTAAAACACCCATGCCAGGGCTATGGCCAGAACGAGTCAAGTCAACTGCTGTGTTGCAGTTAGTTTGCCTTGTTAGAGTTTCAGCAACACACTCAAGACCAGACTCTCTGACTGCCCACATTGTCTAGCACTTCACATCTCCTTTATGTGAAACTGAGAGCGTTGCAGTTTTAATGTCAAGAAATAAACCTTAAGAGAATTTTCCTCCAGCATGCTCCGAATTCCTTATACAGCTTAGATGATCTGCATTCCTGCCAGCCCACCCCAGTATTCCAAAACATCATGCCTAACACAGCACAGCCCATCCTGCCCCCATGTCATATCAGACTGCTTAATCCCTGGAAGTGGAGTACATCATTCCCTGGGAGGGGAAATTCAGTGAATCAGATATCCAGATCTACAGCCATGAGGATGCAGTTAAAGGCAGTGGAACATCTCTCATGTCTACATGGCCACTGTCCCCTATGCAGGATGTTCTGTTCACAGTCATATACAGAAAATGTGATAACAGATATTTTTTAATGAACACTCAGTGGAGAATTCAAGAGTCTAACACAGAAGGCTAGTGGCACTCACTCTCTGCCCATTGTTCTTTCACAAACACATACGACTGTTAGGGGATGAATTTTTTTTCTTAAATACTTTGGAAAAAAACAACCTTGTTGTTGCATGACTGGTATTTCAATTTTCTGGTTTTCCCTGAACTGCAAAATTTGCTAACACAATAAAAAATCAAAATAAGGCAGCCCATCAACGGCATAAATACGTTATAGTGCTTCTAAAAAAAGTCAGTGCTTAATCTGACTATGATCAATACATGTAGCCTTTTTATATAGATTCTGTCTGTACTGGCAAAAATAAATTTGTGTCTTTTAGGGAAGAGTGTTTGTATTTAACAGCTGAGAAACAAACAATTTGTCTTTCAAATTTTACTATATTTTACAACTCTTTTCTCCATGTAAGGCTAATAAAATTATCTTAAATTGTGAAACAGAAGTGGAATTTCAGAACAGAAGTGACTTTTACACTTGACCAAAAAAAAAAAAAAAAAGGTTTTGCTGTTTGCAAAGAGACTATTACTTTGGCCTAATGCCCAATATATGTTGATACAGATGGTATATTTCCCTTACCTTGCAAGAGCAGTATCCACTAAGGTCAAGGTCTTCCCTGTATTCATATAAACAGTGACAATCTATACTCTCCCCACAGGCATTTTGAAGAGCTCTATAGTCCTGAGTGATCCTTATAGCTCTCTCCACACTGCCAGTCCACCTGCTATACAGGCATGCCTTTGTTCTTTGACTAAATTAGAGGAAATCTCAGCAAATATGTGGAACCTGTTCCATGTAGCTAAATCCCTTGTTGTCACTTCATGGAGTAGGACCAGGGATATTGACAAAGAAGGCCCGGAATGACTTCTGCCAGGGCAGAGCAATACTGCTTTCCTTCTGGGCAGTAGGGTCGGCACCTTCCTTGGAGCCTCCTGCTTCCTTCCTCACTCCTCTCCAGTGCCATGACCATTAACACACAGTCACAGAATGGCAATGTTGAAGGGCAGCAATGAGAAGGCTCATTTCTGAAAAGCAGTGTGATGGATCACAGAGTGTTTATGGCATAGGGCAAAGAAAGGAGGAAGTATCCTTCCTTCCAAGAGTGACTACATGCCACGGACATCCTGTGAACATGAATGGCGTGGCTGAAAGTTGTGTGGTCATCTCATGTGGTCATCTCATGCAGTCACACATTCTTTGTGGTCTTGTGTATGTCCTCTGCCTGAGGTGTCTTCACTGCAGAGATCATCTGGAGCAATGCAGAGAAATACATGACTGTGGGAATCTGGAACCCATAATGAGCTTCCTTCCTTTCTTTGTCCCAATGCAGGAGAGTTTCTGGGCCATCACACCTATTCCTATTTTATGCAGGAATGAGAAGTCCTAGAAGAAGGTATTTCTTGCAGTCTACCATAATGACTAAAGATATTTTCCAGCTACTATTGCAGCACAGACTTGCATGCATAATGTTTCCTCACCTCTAAAGTTACAGATTCTTTTCTTTCCTGAAGATATATTCTTTAAGATAAATGTTTATTTAACATTAGTAACAAGCCTGGAAATTTCTATTTATTGTAAGTCTAGTAAAATGTACCCTTCTTATTGATGAGGCATTAAATGTCAAGTTTATCTTGGATGACCCTTTGAAATGTAAGCAACTAATAAATAAATGTTTCTTTTTTGTTAATATAGGTCACTTAATAGTACAGTTTATCAAAAGTCAGTCATATAATGGTATGCTTGAATCTGTGTGTGGTTTGCTTTCTTTCTTCTCTTTTGATACTTCTGGTATTAGCTTAATTTCAGAGTTCCTACAAATTTACTGTAAAAGATCTGTTTGACAATGAGAGAAGAAGTTGCCAGCCATGCCAATTATAGTGATTTGTGGTGTGGGACTTTAGGCCACTGGGAACTAAAGATCCATGCCAGAAAAAAAAAATCTTTTCTAGGCATCTATGTTTCTTTCTTTCTGTATTCACATATCCAATTCAAGCTATGGGTCAGTAGTATGTTATCTAAAGAAGGAGATTAGATTCACATTAGGACTTTTCTGACTATCTGATATTAAGCAGGGGTATAGAAGAAATTTTTTTAATTCTATTTTTTTTTTTTTTGCCTAGAAAAGTAACATCTGGAACAAATAGAGTCTTTAACTGATTATCATTAACACAATTGTGTTGTGTTCTCAAAAAGCTATTAAAAAGTGTTAACATGGTTACATCATGAACTTCAGCTGGTTCTTATAATACACAATCAACTCAAGCCAGACATGAATACATATGCATATTTAAAATACTGTATTGTAAGACAAGATTCTGAGAACATTTTCATTAATGTTAGGACAACTTACCAGTTCAAGCAGTTGTTTTGAGGACAGATTCACTACCCCTTTAACACTGAACAGTATTTAAGCTCATATGCAAACATGATAACAGTTCTGTAGGTAATAAGAAAACCAGCAACCACTTTGAATGAAGAGGAAAATATTATTTTTCTTTTTGTCAAACAATTCTGTCTCACCTGTTATTCAAAGATTGCCTTTTAAAAAGAGACGCACATGAAAAAAAAATCAAATACAGAGGTCATTAGATTTGATTATGTCAGAATGTTAAAATTATCTCCCTGTATAAAACCCAAGTGGAACATGACAGCTCTTTTTTTACTATTCACTGCTTGATGTATCCACGAAAGACAGGAAGGAACATAAAAAACTGCAACTACAAGGACAATATGGGGGATCTAGTACCCGTCATTAACACCTGCTTTTGGCATCAGTGTACGCCTTCACACCTGTAAGGAGAATAAAATTGTTGGTTAAGCCATTTGTTTTTAGGAGACAAACGTCCTTGACAGAGCTTCCCAGCTGTATCATGAGAACACCCTGATTAATTTGTCACATATAGCAGTGAGATAGCCAAAGGCCATGCGCTTGCTGAGCTATGAGAGCATTCCATGTGTTTGGAATGAAGACTGCTCTAGACTTCTCAGCTCACCTGACAGCCAAGAAAACCCAGTAGTAGTTGGCAAATACAAGTAATTGGTACACGATGTATCTGGATCACACTGGATTCTTGATGTGCAAGATCATGAAATGGTTGCCTCCAGGAAAACTCAGGAACGTAAAAATTATAGGAGGCTTTTTCTCAGGCAGACTTTAGTCAGTGAGTTCCTGTGACTGCATAAGGACAGTGAAACTGAGAAGGGCTTCTGAGTTCCCCAGCTGAGATGTGCATTTTGAGCCTCAGTACCTGGGCACACTGTGAGACCTTCTCTGCTGTGATTTCCAAAAAAAGGTGGTGCCTGGGTTGTCTGCCTGGTGAAGTGTAGGCTCAGCCCCTAAACCCAATATTCTTGGTAAGTATGGTACTGAACAAAACAGTACAGGCTGCTTTTCCAGTCTTTGGGCACTACATGCCGTGTGCACCCACAGAGAAACAATAATAATTTTACTAAATAGTAATGAGATACCATTTTTGTGGCAGGAGGAGTAAACTGTGAATAAAAAGAGTGAGTTCCACGCTCAAAGCCCAAGAAATTATATGCTTGCTATTCAGAAGGATGTTTTGCAAGCCTGGAAAGTGGTCTTGGGGATGCCAAATATGTGCTCACTCAGGTAGCCTTGAGTCCATACTTTTTATCCTATTACCTAGCTACAGAGTATTTCCCCAAAAACATTCAATTTTCATTCAGGAAAGAAGCTGAATACACAGTGGGGGCTGATGAAAGGGTTCAGGTGCAGCTGTATCACATTCTCATCATATCCTGCACTTTATTTTTCAACCATAAAATCCCATTATTTAATTTAGAGTGAAAGGATATTATTTTTATGCAGTAGCAATGTTATGGATTCTTATGATGGAAGAAATATTGGGAAAATAGACAAATGTTTTTCCAGTAATGAACTGAACAGTAAGTTTACATGTATGCCAGTATGACTAGAATCATATATCGCTATCACAACAGCAAGCAGACAGAAAAACACCTAGCATAATCTTTGATTCCCTGTAAACAATATTTCTGGAATAAGAGAAGAATAAAATTATAAAAATTATCAGTAAATATTAGAATAAAAGAAACAAACTTAATGTACCTACCACAATAATGTAATCTTCTATAAAGAGTACCAAATATATTTCTAGAATTTTGAAAAAACCAACTGATTCCAAGCCCATATGTTCCAATCTTGCTAGAGTCCACAGTTCGATTATTAGTACTGAATTTTAGAGCTTCCAATTCTAGATAAAATTATTCCAAGCATACATGACACAAAGCTTCAAACAAAACTCAGTGTGCCTGTTAAAATTTCCTGGAGTTTTGACAGGTTAATTCTGTACCTGCAGTCTTTGTGCCAGCTCACATAACAATTGCCTTCACCCCTATAATGTTATGAAGAATGAAATGCCTCCTTCTGTCTCCTTCTGCAATCAGCACAAAACCACATCAACGCTGAATTCTGCTCTGCCTTCTTAGCTGAAATGTGATCTTGTGTTCACAGCTGATCTGGCTCAGACTTGGGATTCTGAATGACCTCGTCCCATACAGATCCACTACAATGACTATAGCCACATAAAAAAGGGGTTGTTGAAATATGAAGCATTCACCAAAAGACAGAAAAGTATTAAAAAATCCCAAACAAGCATTGCAAAATACAGGTAGATACTGTGCTTGCATGTACGCTTTCTTTTATGTCAAAAGGAAAAAGAAAGGAAATAGAAATTTATAAAGAGTGAGAAACCTTTGAAATCAAATACTAAGCAAAGATTTTTGCTCCACTGATAAAATCTGCTATACAGCCTGCTAGACTTTTCAAATCTCAGAGTGTTTTGAAACATTGATGATGTTTGATGGTATCATAGCTGCACCAATATTCAGTTCTTTACCACAATGCTCTTGCCCATTAAAAAAAAAGTTCTCAAAATATAACATTTTTAAAGAAGCAATAATTATCTTTGATATGTAAAAAACTAAAGGAAAAACAAGCAAGAAAAATAGAGATTTAGGAAGCTGAAATATGTGAGCTGTAAAGTAGACATAGAAACAGGAAAGTCCTGTTTAAACAGATAACAGAACACAAAATAAACGTGCTCTCCTTCTCTTAATCATTTGTGAGAAAAGCTAAAATTCCAAACAATGAAAGAAATTAACTTAAGATTTATTTCTTTTCATCATTTAAACTTCTAGCCCATGATACTCCCCACAGGACTTGCCCTTCTTTAACAAAGTTAAAATAGGTTTTCTTACTTTCTTCTTATTTTTTCATATAACAAACCCTATCACATTCATGATTTTTTACTTTGTTGTTTTTGTTTTTTAAAATCTAAAATTCAACATAACACTGAAGGAAAAGAGGTTGAACCACCACAGAAAGCATCCATAGGATTCAAGACAATCTTGCCAATCTTAAAGGGTAGTTACCCCCTATTAGCCCTGCAGGTGCTCATTGCCACTGAAAATTACTCCAGCCAGTAACTTTGCCAGAAAGGAGTTTTTTTTCTGCACAGGGTCATGGTTCAACTCACAGGCAGGTTCAGAGACTGGAAAAAATGTCAGGCTCATGGGTCTGTTTGTAGAATCAGGACCTCATTCTATAAACCAGTTGTGCGTCCATATTTAGACTAAGGATTAGTCAATAAATTGTTCCCTTTCATCCTAAGTAACACATAAGCTAGGCATTGGTGTCTTCCACTTCATGGGATGCAGTTCCCTTTCCAGTTAAATTTCACTTTTTTTAGGCTAAATAACAGCCTTGCTTTTTTATGCACCATAATAATGAAGCATAAACATTTATCATACCTGATTGTACTTGTATCATACAACAATCATTCCAGAAAAAGTTTTGTGAAGTAGGTCTTTGACAAGAACACTTGTGAATGGTGCAATAGAAAAAACCATAAGAAAATAAGTAAAAGGAAGCATCTGTTGGGAATTCTTCCAGCTGTGCTTAACACATTTGGAAGATGACAGAGACATAAAATGTGCAAGGCTAACACAGTAGCTTGTCACTTCCTATAAACATGCAGAGGAGTTCTTTCAGCCATGATAACATTTTCCAAAAAATACATAATAAGGCTTGCTCTGCTTTCCCTCGATGAGCCTCAAAGTACCCAAAGTAACTATTATTCCTATCTCACAGACAGGAAAACATGGAACTGGTTGGAAAGATTACTCAAGTGGCTCAAGCCATTCAAAAGTAGAAATTATAAGAGCCAAGTTCAATGTAACCATATTTAAGATCTATTAGAGGCCAAAGGAGCATTTTTTGCTTGTTCTAATTCATTTACACAAAGGATGCTCTGAAACCCAGAACCACAGGTTTGCAAAATCAGTCTCAATGGCCTAAGCTGCCACTGCCTTTCAGAAAATCTAAAACCACTTCCACTGACACAATAGCACTATCAAAGCAAAGCAGATAAAATAAAGGGTGTAAAATACGTCAAGCTTACTAAGCAGATATTGTTCAGAACCACAAAATCCATGCACAGGTTAAGATCATTCTGCTATAGTTCAACATACTCCATCTTTTAAGATGAAAATAGGGAAGGGAAATCAGAATTGGTCATTTGATCAGACAATTCTGTTCAAAAAGACAGTGAAGTCTGTTACACAGAAGCACTCACGAATCAGAGTCGATATAGATTTTATTTGGAGCAACTTTGTCATTCTGTGTTTTAAGTTCTTCAATTTAAGTTCTTTTTAGTACTTAAATTATTCAGTAGTTTCTTGATGAAAGCACAGTTGACCAAAATCTAAGAATCAGAATTAGATGAGGTTGTTTATGGGCTTGGGTTAATTTTTTTTTCCCATTAGCTTTTAACGTTTTGTTCAAAATAAACCATCAATAAGCCAAACTAGAGGTGACTGATTTATCTGAAACTTCTATTTGAAGAAAATATACAGAGAAATGTCAGTGACAGAGCTCAGTATTTGAACATGCAGAATATATTGGCTTCAGTCCACAAAACTCTGTATAAATTTAATGGGATAAGCCCCTTCTGAGTAGTAAATCACGAAAGAGAAGAGAAATGAACCCAGAAGAAATAATCCTTATGCATACAATAAGAACCAGATTAATTGTAAATTAAATAAATTTAAAATTGTCAAAGCAGATTTTTTTTGTTTAGAGACATCTTATTTCATCTCCAATTGGAGTTTGCTTATAAGTAAATAAGGAGTAGTTTCTGAAATGCCTAACTCATGCAAGTTCTCTTCAGGTCAACATTAAATAGATAGGCAATTTTGCCATTTTCTTATACTATGTTCTTTGTATGGACATACACAACCTGCTTGTAATGAAATTTACAGTGGTCAGTTCTCTTTACAGTGTTTTTCTAAGTCAGCAAATAAAAAATTCACACATAGGCATTGACATTCATGTGTCTAACTTACAGGAAAAGCAAAATACCATTAAACATATGTGCTAGGCCCTATTTTATAAAAATCTATGAGCACAGATTTAGCCTTGATGCTAATGATGACTCAGGAAAAAAATTATTATGTCTCTACATTTCACCTAAATGTGAAAGAAACATTCTGGGAAATTAAGGGAATATCTAAGGTTATGCATTTTTCTTTCTATGACAGAGCCACTTAAACGACTCATAGCAATCACCCTTCATACACATGTATGTTAACAGTTGCCCATCCCAATTCCCATTTATTTTACCTTCTTTGTATGCATGCAAGGATAAAGCTTATGCAGTCGTATCCCCTAAATTTCCTGCTTTCCTAATTCTGACTTTTTACTGCTTTTAGGAATAAGAAAGTAAGCAAATTTTTTGAGCAAAGATGACCTATTCAAGACTTAATATTGGGAAAGTGAGAGCAAGACTACAAACAGCTAAAACTGGGATTTTCCAGTTTAATGGAAAATGCTGGTATTTTGATTATTCTGAATCAGAACAAACTATTTCAAAATTTCCCACAAAGCAGAAATTGAAAAAAAAAACCAAACTAAAAAATGCTTTAAAAAATGTTGAAACACTTTTTGTTTGAGCTTTTTAGTTTTGTTTAATATTAATTTTCATAAATTTTACAGTCATAACTACAGCGCATCTCATGCCACTTAATTAATGTGTAGCTTCCATGATATACTATAATTTTTAAAAATTTAATTGTTCAAATTGTGAACAATTATATCCAATAGTTAGTGTACATTTTATTTGAGTAGGAAAATCAGATCAATATTTGGCTTTGTGTTACTCTCAGCACATTCAACAACCAAGGAAAACCCCATGTTAATATACGGATATTCGAAACAGTGGCTACTTTAGATACTGCTATACACTAAAATTTTGAAGTAATTTTATCTCATTCATCACAGCATTTTCACCATACACCATCCCTTTACCAGTCCATGGATTAATTTTGAGCTGTTACTAACATCAATTTTTTTCTACCACTGTTACCTATAAGCCACAATTCTGGACATTCTCACGCATCCAACCTGCTCTTGAAACACTCGTGGGTTTTTTTGATCAGAAAATACAAAGGGTTTCGAGTTATGTGATCCTCTCTAAAACTTAATCATGGAGATGGCACACTCCCTGTTCTGCCCAAATGAGAAACTGTTTTTCATGGCACTGCTCTCTCCTTGGTGTCTCTTCAATACTGACAAAGTAATGACAGCTCAGACTGCATGCCCTCATCTTTCCCATCAAATTTATTCCTTGTATTTCATCTAGTGATGGTGCTGCTTAGGTCACCATTACAAAAGGTGTTGGAGGCCTGTTTTAAAAAAAGAGTTCTTTAACTCAAATCAATTAGCAAAATAATTATTTTTCTTGACTTTCCAACTTTTAGTTTGATGAAAGGAATTTTCCACCATATACTTGACTAATCGCTAACTTCAACACAGAATTCCACATGATTAAGATACTCCGCTTCACCTCTTCCTCCAAAGACAAATTTGTCTCTGCAATTTTATGTAATGAAGAACAGCTGTTTGCCAGCCACTGTGTTTATTGTCTTCTTCCATCCTCTCTGCCCTACCACCCTCCCAGTGATATCTGTTAGAGTGGTGAATCTGTTACAGTGATTCTGTCTTGGGTTTCTTTCAGAAAACTTGCAATCCCAGTGTAAAAAACACCAAACAACAGCAACAAATAATTGCATTTGGTAAGAGTGATCTAACAGAGAAGAATGCAAGACAAAGGCACACTGATTCAGGCATTTTCAGGCATTGTGGCAATGTTCCTACCTTTTAAGAAAGGATTTAAGTAGGGACAATACATTAATTAGGATAATTGTGTGTTTGTGTATTTGCTAACTTCTATAAAACAGAAGTTTTCCCTGGAAAAACTGGCACATGAGCTCTATAGCATTAGAGCATGTTAGGGAAATCATTGGAATATTAAAGTACAAAAGATGAGGATCAGGACACATAAATTCCTAAACACCTATTCCATCTCTCACACATTTCATGTACCTTTGTGGCTACTACAATAGTGAAGCCAAACAAGGATACGTATGCTAATGCCACTTAATGTAGAATAGCTACACACATTCCAATTAGAAAAATTATCTGATCTGTATATCTCTCATAAATACTTTGAAAACTGTCATAAACTCTGTAGCTTACAGATGCATTTTATTTAAGGGAATGTAAACAACTGCATAAGTGTGTGGTCATACCGTACTTTATTCTAAGGGGTTTAAAAAGTTATTATATTTAACAAGGGGAAAATTAACCCATTTCCAATAGTTAACTGATTGCTATACTGACTAGAATATTATCACCAGCATAGAAGCTGTGTTTTAGGAAACTAGTGATCCCCAGACCAGTATGACCTAAGGGATTTTTAATTTTCTGTTAAAAAAAGAAATGGAATAATTTCTTAGTGAAGAAAAACACTGCACTAGAGACTAAAAATCCCTGATGGAAACCTGTTTTGAATCTCTTCTGTTTTCCTGCCTTTTCACAACACCACTTTAAAACAAGAACCAAAAGAAAGAAGTGAAGTGCAACAGAACCTTAGGCTGGTCAGGTGCATTGAGGAAGGGCGTGGAGAATGGCTCTGTGGTAAGAAGCAGAATCACCAGGTTTAGAGACTCTATGATTCTCCGATTACCCTGGCAGCCCAAAGCTGAATCTTGTACTGCATGCTGCTCTCATGACCAAGAGAGGCCTGGTGAAACCTAAGAGGAAGCAAGCAGGAGTGAGAAGATCATTTGAAGCCTGGGCAGCAGGGAGGTCATAAAGGAGCGTATCCTTTCTTTTACTTAGGAAGAAAAAGGCAAGAGTGTGTGCACCCACCTGTAGTGCTGTAAAAGAAAAAAAAAAAAAAAAGAAAAAAATATTATCAGAGCTTTCTAATTTGTCTTCTCACATTCTTCTCTAAGGCTAGAGGAATGAGTGATACATGTCCTACAAGTTGCAGCAGGCTTCATCAAGGTATGTGTAGAATGGTGCCACCAATCAGTAGCCTCTAAAATGCAGAGAGGAGAATAAACCAGACCAGAACATTAAAACACAGCACCCGTGCTACAAATGCGTATCAGAATGCTTGAAATATTAATATTATCTGAACTAAGCAAACTTACCTCAAAGTGCCCTGTATTTCTGCAATTATGGTACTTTAGAAGAAATCCCTTCCAAAGATTAATCAGCTTAGCTAACCATACACTGTTTAAAACTGCACAGAGCAGAGTATTAGCCATTCATAGAGGATACAAATAACTAAGTGTGTCCTTTCTGCCTGGCAAGCACCCTACAGTTCAAGGTGGATCTGGAAACTGAGAACAGATCTGGGCCAACATGATCTCAATTGTTATTTTCAATAATAAAGTACAGCTAGCACCTCAGCATGCAACTCTCAGTGGAAGCGGACAGGGACAAAATGCAACGTTCTGAAACAGATTTTATGGAACTCATACACTGCTTGTGACATGTGTTTGGTCTCTGGAGCTGCAGCCTTGTTTAGTCCTCTGCTTTTAAATGCCATCTTCCAAACCCAAAGGGTAACAAGTACAAACTGTGTCTATAAAACAACATCACAACTTTATCCTCAATAGCTAAGTATTGAAATGCAAGCATACATTATAAATAGAAAAACAGCTGGCTTGGAGCACATTGCAAGCCACTAACACAGTTGAGGGATTTGAATGACATCATAACCCGTGAGAGCATGTTGCTGGCCAGCTGGTGTTATTTATAATATACTCATAATTGAGGAAAAATAAAAAGGCAGAAGTTAGGTATTGCAGAACTAATAAAGTTGAATTCTCTCATTCCCAGTGTCATTTAAATTGTTATCAAGAGAAATTTGAAGATTACTACTAAAAGGGGGGAGGGTGATCACTTTATAATTACAACAGCTTTAAGATAAATGTCATGGAAGCCCCCCAAACTGGGCTACTTGTGTTACTATATTCATAATACTGTAAGTTCTAGGAAATTACATGATTTCTCCTGTGTGGTTGTTGAAAGATCACAAAGCTATTTTGCCCTATTTACAAGTAGTTCTCAACAATTCTGTTATTTTTAGCAAATTACAAACTGCTATTTTAGGGTTAATCACTGGGAGAGTTGGAGGTTTTAATTGGTACTCAGCATACAGGCGTCCCAAGTTAATAACGTAAAGACACATTAAGGAAAAAGTAGAAAACTGCCTGCCTGCCTTTCTGTACTATACAAATAAAATATCTATAATGCTATGCATAAATAAAATGTGTATATATATATACACAAAGGTATGCATATACACAAACATTGCCCATACATCTTTAAGTATTTATCTATTTGAAATGCAGACACACACACACACATAAATACAAAGGCACACACAGCTACCTGAAAGTTAACCAGAATTCATTTTCTTATTTTTCATGGCAGCACAAGCTCTTTTTGTCTGCTAACCCCTCAGTCACTAATTCACATTCTTTTAAAGGGAAAAAAATATGCTTCTGTGCTCTAGTTTTAAAATGCAAAGGTATGATGTTATTTGTCACCATGCCCAAAAAAGTCCTTACTCGGTAACTTTGCCAGAAGAGGGAGAGAGAGAGAGGCAAATGCTCCCCCAGCTGTTTCCTGTCTACAGTGTCTGTGTAATGTAGATAAATGTGAGGATTTTCTCTAAATCCCTCTTCTGTTTGCTAAATCTCACTGTCACTGCTAAAATCAGAGCAGATAGAGCCTGCGCAATGGAATAAAGTCCTCAATATTGAAATGTGACATTGCTCTCAACATCTCACATCTCTCTGGATTTCTTTTTTCTCATCATTACTGCTAACAAATTCATTTCCAGACTTTGCACTTTCAAGAAGCAATGGAAAAAATCAACTGTCTTTCAACACAATTAGTTAAGTGCTGCTTGTGTGATTTCTTGAAGGTAAATCTTTATTACTATTTCAAATATTTTTTTAGTTTTATTTTGCTGTGTATTGTCTGCTGCTGGCTTGAGGAGTATTGTGCACTTTTCAATAACATTATTTTAGAACTGAGAATTATTTATAAATTGCTGAACATGCAATTTTATATGATCTGGAAAATGGCTGTATGTAATAGTTGCAATTACAGAGATAACTGTGAGGGAAAACTATTGCAAATACATGTCTTAAATTTCACTTCTATTCAGAGAACTTTGTAATATTTCAGTTATGTCATTGTTAAAAGGTCCACTTACATCATTGTCTGTACTGTTAATGAATGCTTCTGAATACAAGAACTTTTAGCTATTTTCTGCAGGTGCAGGGTTTTATAGGAAAAAAGGTATTATTCACATGTTAAGTTTCTGCAGTTTTATTATACACAGTTATAGAGAAAATGTTCATGCTTTCACAAGGAAACTTTTAAGGGATGTTGTCACTGCAGCAATTTTCTGGCAGCATCGTGGCATTTACTTGGTTCTTGCTTTCATAAATTAAAAGTAAATGAGAAGTTCAGTTTGTTTTCTACATTAGAAACCAGCTGCGACTCTTGCTGACCTTGCATATTTGTACAGCTTAAGCAATTGTACGTAAAGAAAATGGAAATTCCCTTACATGTTCATCTCCAAGTTTTCCCTTCTAGGGAGGGCTTTTTCAGGAAAGTTTGCATGTGAAGTTTGATGTTATGACCCTATAATTTCTGCACAGTAATATAAACTGTCTTAAGGTAAATTTGACTTCAGTAGGTGCATTGACCTCTGTTTCTGTCAATTGGCTCCAGTCCAAATTTCCATTATCTGCAAATTTATATCCTTCAAGAACTTTTTTTCCCCCCTTAATATTTTGCAAGGACTTTTATGTAGCTGAAAGAATTATGTTATTTTAATTGTTCAGGGGCTAATTATTTTTTTAGTTGGTCTTACACTTAAAACACACTTATTTTATTCCTTAATGACCTAATTACAGGTCTGTAATTGCAAGGGATGAAATCATTCCCTTAATGTATAAATGGGCATCCTTTCCAATATGCTTGAGAGATGAAGGGTTGTGTTTTTTTAAAGTATTGAGCAAGGCACTAAGAGACATAAAAGTAATGTGCTAGTTCCTCAGCTGTGCATCCTGCCAAGCTTCCTTGGAATCAATGGAACATATTGATTTAGGTTAGCATGTAGCCCAGATTCTTTGCTCAAAGTTAACAGTATTTAAACCTTGATGCACTCTAGAGTATATATGCTTTATTTATATAACAATTACTAGTGAACACTGATATTTCGTAATAATTGCACATTTCCACTATGGCTTGATAATCAGGCCCAACCCCTCTGGAATAAAATGTAATTTTGAATATATAAGTCTTGATTTCTTGCTGTAGCATATGCTCTCCAAAAAAATGCTGCCTCCTTCAAGATACTTACAATTCTTGCAGATGTTCTTACATGTTACTAAAATGACCAAGCATGTGAAGAATTCTTATGCACAACTTAGTGATAGTTTATTAAATGAAGGGGACTTACACAGAAGAATTAAGAAGCAAATGAGATGTAGAGTGTTCCAATATGACATTCCTTTGTGGTGCTACTTTTCTGGACTACTAAAAGAGGAATGTAGCAAAAGCTGGCTATTTTACTGAAAAAAGAGGAAATTCCAGCTGTGAAAATATGGTCAGTCATTCTATGCAACTAAAAGAAGTGCTTAACCAGGCTCATCCTGAACCTGTGTTCAATTTCCTAATGTAATTAGATGCTTCGATAAACCCCACCCACACGCCAATGCGTTTTCTTTTAAGCTCTCAACTTTCTAGTCAAATTGGGGATAATGTAAGTACTCTGCTTGATTGTAGAGAACCTGAAGCAATACTGGATTACAACTTTGTATTTTCTTAAGAATATTCCCCTCAGATATAAAGGGGTACTTTGATTTTGTCACAAACATATTGAATCAATTAATGTTGTGTTTAATTAAAATGATGAAGTAAAGTTAAAGTTTTAAACTACGTTTTGAGATTTACTTTGATAAAATGGTACTTAATTTATCAAATAATTGATTGAACCCTAGACACATGTGAGCCTGTTTTCTTTTCTGCAAAGTTTTTACTTGTTTGAAAGTTCTTGACTGTTGTTAAATTTGGAGATAAAGTTAGAAATTCTCTGTGGTTTATACTGTGCAGCCTTTTTTGGCATCCACTAAAGGAAAAACAGTAGATAATCTGTTTTGTCGTAGTTCAGTGCTGATATTTATCTGAAAATGCAAGCCAGCTGAGAAGTCTTGAAAAATAAAAAATTGTTAAACGTCTAAAATTTATGTGTATTTCTGGACCAAATGTTATACGAGAACAAATTGTTAAATACATAATGTTCTTGTATTTGTAATGTCTTTCAGCTTTCTGAGGCAGTGTGCTAAACAGCTTTCTGCTTTACCTCCTCAGAACTGGGAACCATCTTAAACTGCAGGTGCATCACATTTATCTTATAAATTCAAAAATATGGCAAAGGAAGAAAGAAATTGTTGTTAAGATATGGAATCATTACAGGAAATAGTGTCTCATGTTATCATCATTCATTTATAATCTCATCTTTTTCCATCTGTCATTGAAGTCATGTCCATGCGTTCAAGCTCATTGGGGTTTGCATGGCAAAGTTGGCTAAAGACATTTGTGAATGGGAAAATAATTATTCTTTCCTTTTTTATGATATATCATGGGATTTAAAATGGTTCATTATTTTCACAGTGGAAATAAGGGACTCATCCAGAAAGGCACTAAGATCTCTTGCCAAGAAAATAAGAATTCTTAAAAATTATTGACTATAAAAACGTTCAATACCCCACTGGATCAGATCCCAATTGATCAGAAAATAGATAACTTCATCTTTTTTTCAAAAGTTCAGTGAAGAAATATTAAAAATTAAATGGTCCCTGAAACCCTGAAAGAAACTTTAGGGAAGATTAATCATTTTACTTCAATTACTTTGCACTAAACTGCTAACACAAAGCAGTTTTAAGCCAAGTTTAACTGTATGTGGAAGACAGATTTGTAGCTTCTTACCTGACTGCAATGTTAATGTTAACCTTGAAAGAGAATGAAATTAAATGCAGATTTACACCTTTCAAAATCATCACTTTTGGCAAGTGATCTAAATAAGTTCAGAATGTGCATTAAGCACATTACTCAGTGTCCTGCTATTATACATATATAACTTTTCCCAGTATTAAAAGAAAAAAGGTATCTTCTTTGCATGTTGGGCAAAAGATTAGGTGGACATAAAGGGCTACAAAAAGAAGTGAATAAATGGATTGGTGCGATTTTACACCCAATCAGGACTGACCTTTCTTCAAAGTACAGGAAAAAATAATTTGTAACCAAACATAAATGAGAAAATAATTATCAGCTCTGTATAAACCTCATGGCCACAGCTGCCTAAGAGGATATAATGAAGGTCAATGAAGTATAGCTGCTTGCAACAAGTGAAAATACAAATCTTTAATGGATTAAAACTCACGCTCCTGTTAATTTGTCAAATATTTCCAAATGTTTGCCTGCTAGTAACAGGGGACTGTAAGAGTCACTGAATGTGGTCTTCTGCTACAGAAGATGCCGCATCAACTCCTGTAACTCTGGCAAGTTGAACCTTGCAACATCTTTGGTTTGTCCTGTTATTCCTTTCTAAGGCAGCTGGAGAACTGTGGAATACTAACAATGAGCTGTTTTTCTGTTGGGCCAAATTTCCTTACAGCAAGTTTAGAGCCATTTACTCTTGTGACGAGGTGGGGTTTAGTTTAAATAGCTCATCTCCATCATATGCCACCCCCATTCCCCACAGTACATCGGCAGGCACCTGTCATATTCCCTCTTATCTGGTCTGAGACAAGCCAATTCAAGGGTGTTTTCCTTATTCCTATTATCCCAGGCTTCCCTTTGTCTGTCTATTCCACTCTTCCATATTTTGCTTTCCAAAAGCAAATATAAGTCATAGTTACTACAGGGTTCCCTAACAAGATGTGATTGTGAGCATTCACCAGAATAAATAATAAGTTTCCAAAATACATGGATTAGAACACATAGGCAGTTGTAAAATCATGGTGAGACATTTCCTGATACCATCTTTATAGTCCAAGAAATCACAGTACATGTTCATTCTCATTAACAAGGGTGCAGGAGTCATTTTTTGTAAGACTCTTTGGGGAAATTCTGACACTGCTTTTACTTCCTTGCCAGGTGAAGATGCACACTGTGTCCTACATCCATTTCTTCTACCTTGGCCTGTGTTTGCTTACCTTAACCAGTTCTGTTGCTGCTGGCCCAGAAACACTCTGTGGTGCTGAGCTGGTTGATGCTCTTCAGTTCGTGTGTGGAGACAGAGGCTTTTACTTCAGTAAGTCCATCCTTTCTTTCATTTAACTGCTAAACATTTTCATGTAATCCATTGGAGTCTGCAACTGCTGTAAATGAGCTTAGGTACGATCATCCAGGCTGCCAGCTAGGACTGGTATCCTATATCTGGAAGATGCTGAAGCCTTCAGTTACCACAAAGCCTCAGTAAAGAATAAAGTTGTGTCTGTGTTTCACCTCTCTGAGTTTCTGACAAATTTTCATTTTCAGACTTGTTATTGTTTTTCACCACTTTCCAGCTGCTATTCCACCTGCTGTATTACTGCTTTCCACTGACCTGTCATTGAAGAGCACATACTAAACCCAAGACACTCGTGAGGCAGAGCTATAAGCACCTGTTATGTCAGACTGCTAGTAAACACTTAAAGTACACGCTGTATCATATTAAAAACACACTAAGCTTCAACATCTGGTTTGAAAAAAAGGAAGAGCTGGAAGGCAGCAGGTAGAAAGTTACCACATCCAGGTAATCACCTGCTTCATCATTTAAATACCAGTGGAGGAAAATTCATGCATAGTGAGATAAGAAAGACTAACACTAGAACAGGCAACAGATAAAATTAATGCTCTAATAGTGAGGATCAATAAATACTCAAATTTTATGTAATAGAAATCTATTTCTGATTTTCAGCTATTTTCTACTTAAATAATAAAGTTAATGAAACTTTTAGCTAGGGATATATTCATTCTGAATCCATTCATTAATATATTTTTTTTCATGACATGATAGAATTTGTACTCCTATAGCCTTCGAAGCTAGCATTTACTTTTAATAACAATATGTGCTTCTCTTGATATTCTTTCATGGCTGAAGCTTCTCATCTTTTAAGCTATCATTTTTTTGTTTTCTGCTCATACTCACCCTATTCCTATTTATTTCTATTCATGGAGTCATGCTTTCAATGTTTTCTCCTTCCTTCCTTGCTTGCAATAAAACAGAAATTCATTCTTACACTTCTAAATTACAGAAAACCCTAATTTCCTCAACCTATAAATTGCAGAGATTTTCACTCTCTTCTTGGCACATTTTCTTACTCAAATTCACTTTTGAAACCTTAGTTTTATGTATGCAAAATAATCCGCTATTCACAAAAGAACCCTTCTTTTCTCTATTTAACACCTCAACACTTGTTAATAAGCACCTACTCCAGGGTGCTGCTTAGCTTAGTATTCTGGTGCTAACACAATATTAAAAGTACTGGAATCTCTCGTACAGGAATTGACATTATCCTATGAACACATCAGGTGTTCATTTATACACCAAAGTCTGTTGCATTTGTTAGCAGCGGGGTAGGGATTATGTGAGTGTCCTACAAATGTTTTATTGCTGGAGTGCATGTAAAGACTGTCACATCCCACTCCTTTTTTTGCACCAGAAAACAATGAGACAATACATCCTTAGAACAGCAGAGCAATTGTTCTTCAACTGTGTATGTATCTCAGGTGTTTCTCCACCAGCAAACTGTTTGCTGCTGGTTCAGAGACCTCTCATGCTTGCTTTCCACAAGAGCAGCTGTCACTGCCCAGCAATCAGACCTACTGTTAGGTGTACTTTGTGACCTGCAAGGTAAGAGGTCATGTGAAATGCTAATCATTAGCATTAACTCTCTCTGGTTTCATTCACAATTCTACGGTTTCAAAATCTGTTTCAGATCTCTACCCTAAGTTAGGTCATGCTTAATTTAAAATACTAGGATGGGCTTCCAATATTTCAAAGGAGATCATTACCTTTGCAATCTTGACCTTTATCTGCTGTCAATTTAGGCTTTCTCTCTAGTCTTTGTTGTTTTCTGACATTCTGAGTTTTCACTTGAAATAATGTAACATCACCATAAATGCCGACCTTGTTTTATATGGAAAACTATGGAAGGTTTTTCTTATGAACGACCACCCTGTTTTAGAAAAGTCTTGCACAGTTGTAGTCAATAGACTGCATCATTCAACAGGAATATAATGAAGCTGATATGTACGTGGCCCCTTGCATGCCAAGTAATGTGCCTGCTCTACCTGGCTATTTATCCATGAGAGAGAAATCTAATCTGGTTTAAACTTTCTCCCTCTTATTTGTTAGAGTTCAATCTAAAATACAAAACTAGAGAAAAGTAAGCCCAGTAACATAGGTAATCAAATTGAGATCCTCATATCAAATGTACTACAGAATGCAGCATACTACTAAAAGTTTAAAATGTTGCTTGATTTCTTGGGACTTTTTAAGAATGCCACATCATTTGCAGAGGTAAAAACCCACTGAAATTTTTCTTTTGTTGTAAATAATATGTCAATAAAAGTAGTACTTTAACCCTTCTATTCTCACACTCTTGTTCCTTTAAATAAAGTATAATCAATGGTAGTATTTGCCTTTAAATTGCACAGGAAATAGCTGTGAGGAGAATTTTTTTCTTCCATCATTCTGTATTTCACTAGAGACTCCAAACATAAAGAATACCTTTTGTCTGAGCTGGAATTCCTGGTTCAGAGTCAAGGTCAGATCTTCTGACTATTCCTTGGGAGTTGTGGGTGGAAGCAAAGATAGTAATAATTGTATTACTTTATGTTGAAACTCTGTACTTCCCAACCACAAGGATATATCTAGGGCTGGGACAAGAAGACAAAAAATTTCCTTTATGTAGTCTACTCTGCCCAACTTTCTAACTATAAAAGAAAACTCTTTACAGCTTCTGAGGAGATGCCCCAGCTGCTTACCACACACAAAGAGAAGTACAAGACTTCAACAGAAAGTCAAATGTGGTTTCTACCACTCTCTTTTGTCTTGAGATTGACAAGCAGCATTTTTCAAAAATTTTAGGGGAAAACACAGCACAAATCCCCAAAGTGAGCATCTACTTTTTTCCTTGGTCATATTTAGCTCCAGCCAACACTGGCTACTCTTCAGACAGCTTTTTTCTGATTTACCAGAGAAAAGCTGATTGTTGCCACCTTTTATCTAGGGCCGTCTCTCTAGGAGAATTTCTGCTCCTCAGGTTCCTGTGTGTTAGATTTTGTTAGCAGAAGGTCACAGGGAACCTGGCCACAGCTACAAAAGTGGCTACACTTAAACACAGCTTTTCACAATGTTTCTCCAATCTCAAAACCCCTGGATCCAACAGTCATGGAGCCAAGTGGGATGGCTTCAAGATTCACTTGAATTTTAATGTCCAGAATGGTCTACCATGGTATGCTTATTACAAAATAACACTCAGAGCAGAGAATAATGGAAAAACTTAAAGGAGAAATTGCAGGAAACTTACAAAAGTGAAAGCCTAAGAGGGGGAAAATTTTACTTGAAATAGTCTAATCTTATCACAGGAATTTACTTTGTAGACTAGTAAAAAAAAAATTCTTCATAAATGTTGAATTTGCTGAACAAATTCTCATTCTTTCTCATGCTGTTTTCTGAGGGCTATTACTAGCATGAGATCCAGTAGCTTGTTCTAAGGAGAAAATGCTATATTCTTTGCTATATTCTTTTTAATCTAGTTTCTTCTCCTTGGAAAAAGATATAACTTTCTTTTGCAATAAATACATAGCAGTCTTGCTAACAATACACAAGTACCAATAAAGAAATGGATTTCTTAATTCCTTAGACATTTTCAGTCGTCTAATTTCTAAAGCCCAAGTTAGATGGCAACACTTATTTGAAACCATGACAGTCAACATCATGAATTAAAACTCCACCTTTTTTTCCTGCTAAAAACACTGCTTTTGTCTTGTGGTGAATCTTCTGAACAATCACTTGCATAAAAAAGAAAAGAGCTGAATTTAGATACCTGAGACACTGGAGTTCCTCTGATATTCTTTAGAGAATGGAGAATGATAGAGCACATGCTTCCATGTTTAAAGCAGTGGATCCCATAAAAGATGGGCTCTTCTGGCATCCAGTTTAATGTTCCCTGTGTCAACTGCTTTGTGGAGAATTACCGCAGATTTTTACTACGTCTTTTGTCCACTAAGACAATCAAAATTGTGTGTTGTCCTTGGGAAAATCCCCAGCTGTGCACAATGTAAGACTATTAGTTTATAATCATCAGAAAATCAGGATAAGCCTGTGAACATGATTTTGGGTAATGAGAGCTGTCATGAGATCTCATTGCTTTGTAGAACTAAGGTATATGTGGAGAAATTGCAGCCCTAGCAAAGAGGAAACAAGCAGCAGAGCAATAGGCAATTACATTTCACTTCTCCCATTTCCCTCTAGTTAAGAGCTTCTTGTTTACTTCAGGAAGTCTGCTTTTAAGATGTTATTAAAGTTTCTAGGCCTGTCAAACCTATCAGCATAATTACAAGAGATGGCATGGCACTTAGTTCTTTAAGTACTCCATACCTGTAGGAGCTATGAGTCATTAGCTCCTCTCTGCATCCCTGATTGAAAGGAATGTTAATGTTAGAAGCCCAGCAGAGGCATGCTGAAAAGCTGCCACGGACACACACAGACTCGGGTGTCACTGACAGTTTTACAAATCTTTGCAAACAAATCTGGTCATCTTGGCTGTGTTCACACAGCAAGATCTGAGAGTGTTTTTAAGTTCCTTGGTCTGGCTACATGCCCCATTCATGTCCAAATACTGTATCTATGGAAGATTTGAGTGCATCTATCCCTGGGTTCCTCACTTCTTACAAGAAAGCTGACCTGGAAAGGAGTTCAGGTGTGCTTTAGCCAGGTCTGCAGGGTCAGTGCTCAGGGAACCAGAACTATAGGCACAGCTACTGAGATATCCAGATAAGAAAGAAAACAGCTCTGACTTCTGGAATGATATCACCGTATAGTCAAACAGCTGACACAAGTTCGATGTGTGCTTTGTTGCCCCTGGTAGTAAACACTGAGGGAGTTCTCTGAAAATAAGCCAATCTTTGAAAGAATTTTCTCATTTTTTTACTGCATTAAGTAAGGGTAAGGCGTTGTTCATAAAGGCTAACCTTAGTTTAGTGAGGTTAATCTTCTTAAGTTACCTCTTTAATAACGGAGAAAGAAGTTCTGTCTTCTTTCTCCATGGATTGCAGAGTAAGTCTAGGAGGATTTAGCCTCTGATATACACTAAATTTAGTCCCTGCAAACAGGTCTCCTCTACAGCTCGTTTCTCAGGTCACCAAGGATTTCATAATTTTTCATCCTTTTCCTTAAGAGGGACTGCAGTAGTCATGGTAATTTTAATGAAGTGTCTGGAAACAAATCATTGATCAAAATTTCAACAAGAACCATCTCTGCAAAAAGTGCCTACTATCAAAACCAAATAAGTACATTTTCTCCAGAAGTTAAATTTATATATATCCTTTTTAGCTGGTAGATATTAGAGATGGTTTTTTGTGATGTTTACCCTTTTTATGCACTAGACCAAGCTTCAAATTTGGTCTCAAATAACAGAAAGCTGTTAGTTGACATTTGATTCCCTAACTGCTATATGTGTATTTAATACATTGTTTAGTCTCATGTTGGATAAAGCCACTCAAAGAAGTGCTTGGCAAGATCAACATTAATTCTTGGCATAGCTGCCCCTCTTACTTTTCCACTGAATCTTAAATACCGAGAAAAACCCTTCCCTGACTTCAACTCTGGCACATGCTCCCTGCAATCAGCCAAAACCTTTGCGTATGGACCCCTTTGTTTGTTCTGGTATCAATAAAGCGTTTGTGATTCTCGATCAACAGCGACAGGAGTCACAAAGCAAATCATTCAGTTTGGCAGAACCACACGCTCTGTTAATGAAAATCTTTTGCATTTTCTACCTGTGCATGAAGGGCATTCTGTACACAGTGCTCAAAGGCAGAAATTCACAGAGCCAAAACGCTAGGGCTTATTCAGCACTTTAGCTCTTCAGTGTGTTTCAAACCTCTTCACATCACTGAAAATCAGAGACTTAAAACCACCTCAGAGCTTTGCTAAAAAGGGATGGATCTGGGCTTGTTTATTAAACCATATCCTAATGTCAGTATTTCCCTGTGACACAAGCTTAATTGTTAAAAAAAATGTGACAACAAATGCAAGGGATAACCAACAGTTAAGTAACTTCTCAGTCTAGAAATCAAGACAAAAGAAATACCACAAATGTATACTTATTGAAGAAATTATGCTAAATTTATCTCTGGTAATAACCACAGGAACTTCAATGTCAAGAAGAAGGAAAAGACATTAGTTCCTACTTTCTATGTGGTGCATTTAGTGCAAAACCATTACGAAAGATAAAGCCCCAAAGCTGAGTCTAACTTTTAAGTAATGTCAGGCATATTTCATGCTTGCACCAGTAAATGAGGTTCTGAGAACAAAAATTCTAACACTTCCATAGACTTTGGAGGGGCATACCATATAATGACCAATGGGTGAGTCCAGCTTGTGGAATTATTTAAATTCCTACAAAAATCCATCTCTAGTCTGAGATGCTTGCTGTGTTTTCTGATTGAATCCCATATGCAGAGAAATTTTATGTTTTCAATGTCCTTCTCGTACTAGGCAGAACAGGATGTGTTTGCTTAAGTCATGTTTAATCCTTTGCTAGTGAAAACTGGAATAGTTTCCTTCTATCAAAGAAACTTTCTAGGGCTCATTCGTCTCTTGGTTTTTTGGGGTTTTTTTTGTTTGTTTGTTTGTTTTCTTGAGTCTACAGCATATTTAAATATTTCCCATCTTATTTTGAAATTCAGCTATGATCTCTGTCTTCCCATTTATGTAATATATCTCTAGAATAAGAGGTTGCTTCCAGACAGCTGGCCCTTCTGCTTCCTTATGTGGCCATAAAAGTGTGGAAGTAGGGAAAAAGTGTCCTGTTAAAGCACTTCCTTTGGGAAATGATGACTCACACAAACCTGAAATCATATGATATTTTTTATACAGAAGGATTTGTTTACACTGTTTTGTCTTTGTGTCTTTGTGTATTGGGCAGAAATTTACACAAGGCTAAGTATGCAGAAAAAAGAAGGGGTTGGCTCAGACCGTTCTCAGTCCACCTCGGTAAACTGTTTTCTTTCTGAAAATAAATATTCTAGGAACACTATTTCTATCCCCAAAAAAGCAAACACTTAATACCCCCAAATCTTATAAACAGCAGGTTCTATGTAAAACAAATGCTACTGAAAATTGGTTTGATTTCAAAAGAAGGTCCATTAACAGCCATATCCTTCTAAGGCAATGGATAAAATTTTAAATTACACTCACAAACTCTGTATTTCACAACTCTGTATTCTAAAGTAAAATTTTTAAATTTATGGTTTATGCAATAAAAAGTCTAAAGTATCGGGTCTAAAGTCTATGGTATAAAAAGTCTAAGTGTCATGGGGAATATTGTAGGGAAGATGTCATTCTGCTTGTGGATCTGAAAAGATGAGTACATTCCTAATTATGTTTGATGGCTGTTCCAGACCACTTATAATGAATCAAATTTACAAGAGAGATTTTCTGTCAGACTTGCATTAAGTACACTGAAGGTTTCTTTTTACTCAGACCCATCAAAACAATTGGATATGAACTTTTACTCTTATAATGAAGGTTTTACAGCTTCTTTTTGTAAGTCTCCATTGATTGCTTCAGATTACATGAAAGCTAATAATGGTATCTATTTTAGGTTAACATAGCACGTTTAAATTGAATACACTTCTTACCTTGAAACTTGTGTGGACAAATAATAATATTGTTGCAATAATTCGTTTCTACATCCCCCAGATTCCTGAATTACTAGTCAACAGGTCTTCCATTAAAAAAAACCCTTAGTTTTTCCTACGTATTTCAAGTTTTATGTTTCTTTCCATTAAAGTTTCCAGCCTTTCACAGACATATTTAGTTTGGCAGGAAGAATCTGATGACTCATAGACTGTAGAAATTTGAGAGCAAGCTACTGAAAATGTATCTAATTTCTTCTTGTGTAATTTGGGAGCAAGCTACTGATAGTATGTCTAATTTTCCTAGTTTAATCAAATGTATTATTGGCAAATACATGCCCTGAATAAAAGCCACGTTTATTTCTGAAATATATGGCTAAGATTAAATGCAAAAACACCATATATATTTGCTTTTAGAACACTTCTCAGTTTTTTTCTAATTGCGTCTGGCATTTTACTCTAAATCAATGGGCACTGAATGAAAAACAGAGGTGCTAGTTGAAACAATTTGCATTACAATCCTAACTCATATTTTGGAATTCAGTAATATAAAAGCATTCCTTATGGGGTTTTTGGTGGTGGTTTTTGGGTTTTTTCATTCTTTTTGAGAGAGGACAGAGGTGTAGGAAGAATAGGTAATGTTATTATACCTCTGTGATTTACATAGAGAAGGATAGATGTATTCAAAAAGATCTTATTTGTATTTTATGTTATTTACTATATTGTTCCTTTCATGTCTTTTCAGACAGAAGACTTTTAAAATCTGACCTTTCTAGACACACATCATTTTAATTTGTCCACATACAGAATGAACTTGGTGAATGATTAACACTGAACAGAGTGTGACCTGAAATAAGGAGATTCCGTTTCAGATTCAGTCCATCTACTTTTGGGCACTTAAATGAGGATTCTAAGTTAGGAGTCTACTCAAGCTCATCCTGTAGCCAGTGACAGGGCTAAAAAATTTTCAGGGCTCTCATTAAGTTATGAATTTTCCCTAGGACACACTTTTCCTTTTCCCCTAAATTAAGCAGGAAAGCTGTAGTAATTGTGTTCTTATGCTCATTAAGTCTGTTGAGTAAGGACTCTCCATTAGGAGCCTAAATTTTGCTGGAATGAATCTGTTTAAAACCACACAATGAACTGTGTATAGAAGTTGTAAGGATGCACTCATACAGATCCCATTTCAGAGGAAAGCAAATCCAAGCTTATTTTAGCTGCTATGGTATAATACAGTTGAGCAAAGATCCAGAAAGTGCCTTATGCAGGTAACACCAGTCAGAGCTGCTCCTCTAGCTCTTAAAAACTCCCAGGCTTTAGTCTAAGTGTGAATCTTGTTGGAGAAAGCACTCCAGTTGGACACAGTAAAAGTGCAAGGCAAAAGCTTATCTATCTTTTCTTTCTTGATATAATATGAAAAATATACTCTTATGTGTTATAGCAAGTATAACTCCTTTATGTTTTATTCCTGCAAAATAAGGTGTACTTTTCCATGCATAAGTAATGAAGCAGTTTTTTACACTGCTGTTCACACAAGATCATTTCTATTCCTATGAATATTCATTTCCCAGCAGCTTTTTAAGAAATAGAGACAATAAAAATATTTATAACATACAGAGGCAGCTAAATATCAGATGTCATTAAAAATGGATTTTCTCTGTTAGAGGGATGTGCCTTCTATCATGGTACCCTCATGGAGAAAGAACAGAGAATGATGTTCAAGTACAGTTTTGAGATACTCAGTCAATGAAACATTCAAAGTCAGGTTGGATGGGGTTCTGAGAAACCTCATCCAGTTGAAGATGTTCTTGCTAATTGCAGGGGGTTGGATTACATGATCTTAATAAGTCTCTTCCAACCGGAACTATTCTATCAGTTGGAATATTTAAAATACAGCTACTGCTTACTCAATGAGCTCACCTATAAAAGCAGTAATGTGACTGAGATAAGAAAGAATCCCACCCAAGGCTGTAAACCATTTAGTGAGTTGAAACAACACCACAAAGCATCTCTACCTTCCTCATTCCAGTACCCCTCTTCATCCAAGGCAATATAGAAAAGCACAGAACCACTTCAAAGACATTTGTATTTCATGACCTTCTCTAAAGTGATCCATCTGCAGGGAACAGTAATCAAGTAGTTAAAATTTCCAAAACCATCTATGGGGATAGGAACTATTCTTTAGGTTGTTTGGACATTGATAATTCTTTTTCAGTAAATATATTGTTTTGAAGCAGAGAAAAAACAAGCACTAAAACCAAGAAAATTATTTATGCTTGCTATGGATAAATATGTATATGACTTAGTTTATTTTAAGGTGCTCTAGTATTGTGCATTATACTATTCCCAGCTGGTTTGGCTTCAGGAAAATGGGGTAGAAATGAGGCTCTTACTTCACATTTGCTTCTGCATTTAAAAAACATAAAGATTGTTCTCATATTAGACAAGAAAATTATTTCATATAATTAAGGAGTTCCATCACTACTTCAGGAATTACATACACTACATTTAATATAGATATTCCAAGATACAAACATTTGAAAAAAGTGGAATGGTCAAGAAAATCTGTTCTTTAAAAAAAAAAAACAATAACAAAAACAACAACAACAAAAAAACCCAAACAAACAAAACCAAAAAAAAAAAAAAACACAACCAAACCAGATATTTCGCAGCATTTCATCCTTGTCTTTCTTTTTGCAAAAAAAAATGGAATTAAATTCTACAGCTGCATCTAGAGTGGCATTAAGTCAACTTCCCTAATTTTTCTTCCCTAGTCATTTCATTTTAGTTTTTGAAAGCAGGAGGACTTGAAGCAATAAAGTACAACTATTTCCTGTTATCACTAAGATGAAGACTAATAAAATGAACAGAATTTCTAAGTGGTGATATTCTTACTGTCTGCTGCTCTTTTCAAATAGAAGTTTATACTCTGATATGAAACAGATGAAATTCAGATTTGTGAAACAAGAACAAACCTTTTTTAATAAATAAGGCTTTCTCTGCCCCCATCAAGAATCAAATAACCTGCAACAGATTTTGAATGCAAAAGTAGTATATTTGAATTATGAAACAGGTGGAAGTGCCTTGTTTATTTTTTATTTTTTGGGTGTAGTATTTTTAAGGTGTATTTCTACTTTTTCATGTGAGAAAGTTAAGGAAAATCTGATATGTAGTATAATAAAGAAGGGACAGAGCCAATGCCAGAGGAAGAGAAAATAGTAATGTTAACAATCCAGACTGGCCCTGCCAAGGAGTTTCTTCATAATCTTAAATTATGAGTCCATGGATACTCACTCACGGTTATCTGTTAACTTCACGTGGCTGTAGCTCAGTTCATTGAGGATAGTGGGAGTTAGTCTGAGGAATTCTATTTCATTAGTTCTCTGTGCTAGGCTCACTAAAGAAAACATTGATCATCGATTTTCCTAGCTCTTTTGGCCATAAGTGTCATTACACCACAAATATTTTCCCTTGACTGGATTTCCATTGCTTTCTTACTAGTCACCTATTTTTCCTAAGAACTACTCACTGAACTTCTGATATTTTTCTTTCTGTCCATAAATGCAGCAAATAAACTCTCTTTTTAGCAATCAATAGATACTATTTGCTCCTGGTTTGAAAAGGGTACAAACACATTAAAAATCTCCTCATTTTTAACATTATTCAGACCAACCTGAAAGGTTTGTAGTGTAATTTTAAAGATCATCTACCATTCAGCTCTTCATAGACTCATAGAATGTGCTGAGTTGGAACAAACCCAGCAGGATCATGGAATCCAGCTCCTGGCCCTGCACAGGACACACCAAGAGTCACACCATGGGCCTCAGAGCACTGTGCAAATACTTCTTGAACTCACTCAGGCTTGGTGCTGTGACCACTTCTCTGGGGAGCCCATTTCAGTGCCCAAACACCTACTGGGTGAAGAACTTTTCCCTAATATCCAACCTAAACCTCTGTTTATTCAGCTTTGTGTTGTTTCCTCAAGTCCTGTCAGAGCAGAGATCAGTGCCTGCCCCTCCTCTTCCCTTCACAAGGGCATTGTAGGCAGCAATGAGGTCTCCCCTCAGTCTTCTCTTCTCCAGACTGAACAAAGTGCCCTCAGCTGCTCCTCATACAGCTTTCCCTCAAGGCCCTTCACCACCCCCATGGTCTCCTCTGAACTCTAACAGCTTAATATCTGTTTTATGTTGTGACACCCCAAACTGTCCCCAGCACTGGAGGTGAGGCTGCCCCAGCTCAGGGCAGAGGGGACAATCCCTTTCCTTGTCCAGCTGACCATGCTGGGCCTGGTGCACCCCAGGACAGGGTTGGCCCTCCTGGTTCCATGGCGCTGCTGACCATGTTCAACTCGGCACCAACCAGGACCCCCAGGTCTCTTTCTGCTCTCTAGCTTCTCGTTCCCCAGTCTATTCACACCACCAGGGTTGCCCCATCCCAGGTACAGAGTCCAGCACTTACCCTCGTTAAACTTCATGTAGTTGGTGATTGGCCATCTCTCTAATTTGTTTGTACATAATTGTTTGCTAAAGTGCCTAAATTAGTCTTGATTTTTTGGCAGGTGGATAGCTACATGTAAAAGATTGAAAACTAACTTTTGAGAAGAGTTACTCTATTTTCAAAAACCAGCAGGAGCCTCATGAATAGTCAGTGAGACCTTTGAAGCTCCTAAAGGCATACGAGTCAGGTTTTTAGGCACTGAAGAGGCAGATGGACACTCAAGAGATTTTTCCAAAGCAGTCGTGTATATAATATCTGCTAAAACCAATGACAGGTGAACACAGGCAGGGTTTTTATTTTGTTTTTCTAATCCTTCTAGGTATATGCCTGTGGTTTTAGTTGCCTCAGGATCTTTGGAAATACAAATCAGGGTCCTTAACTACTTGTCTAAATTTTGCTTATGGACCTTATTGACTACTTGTGAAAAAGCTATGTAACTGTGAAAACTATGTAACAGTCTTCAAAATAAGAATTGGCATGATGACTTGGCTTCCTCTCTGACGTTAAACACATTAATACGCTTAGTATGAAATCTTCTTATTTCTAGCATAAATATATGAAGCATCAGATGAAAGCTAATAATTTCCCAAGCAAGCTAAAAATAATGATGGCTGAATTTGTATAAATATTCCAAGAGGCCTTCTGAAACAGACAGTGGTTAATAAGTACTGTAAATGCTACCTTTCTACTAACCTCATTCGCAAGATGCCAAAGCCTAAACATGCACCACAAACAACAGTGCATGAAAACCAAACATGAGAAAAAATTATAATCATTGCAGAAAGTTGGAGGCAATGCATATCTTATAATTTTCTTTGTCTTCTAACCAGGAAAATTGAATTTAAATTCTCACAAAATCCTTTAGGATGTCTTATTTAGGAGTTTCAGACACTTGTGACTTAGAATTTGTCTCCTCTGCAATGAGACAATCTGACAGCACCTAAATTTACTGGAATAATTCAAAGTATTTTTCAATATAGGGAATAAGTATTATTAAAAGGTATTACTTTGTGTAACAACAAATAATACAGGAATATATAAATGAAACTCACTTTTAAGCATGCTGCAATGCAAACAGAAGAGTTTAATGGAAGAACCAATGACTGAAGAGGTATCTTTAGGAATTCCTTAAAATCAGGGAACATTAGCCTTAATTTTGGTCACAGGCCTGTGAATTTTACATTATGATATACAGTCCATCACTAAATGACTAAAGCCTTTAACAAAAAATTGTATCCATAATTACACAGAATACACACTTCTTGGGAGAAGGAAAAGAATCAGTGTCTTCAACATGTAACAAATGGTCTCAAGCCTTATTGACTTCCAATATCCAAACACTGCAGACAATAAGAATTAATATTTTCTTCTAAAGTGCTTATCATAGAAGTATGTGATTGCAGCCTTCAGACAAATACATTATATACTACAATATCCCAGGAAATGGTCTATTCCTCGGAACACTTGTAAGGTTTTTTGCCCTAGTGATTGTATATCCAACTGGAGATGGCAAGAACTTTTGTTCCCTAAAATAATTTTTATATTTCTGCTAGAACTTTGCATGTTCAAAATAGAATACAATTGTCAATGAATTTAACCTAGCGGTAGAGTGAAGTAGTACTTTCCCTTTATAAAGGGAACAATGAAGGATAAAGACAAAACCAAAGCTGCCAGTGTGCCCCTTCCTCAAAAGCGGCTTCAGCATACACCCTGTCCTACCTGAACTAACAAAGCAATTTTGCTAGAGGAGCTGGAAAAAGCAATGTAATCCTCCTCTGTTTTTTGTTCAAATATAAACACCTTTGCAAAAGCTCATTAGCTTCTTTCTACTTTCATTAGAGTGACAGAAATTGCCTCATTCTGGTGAGCTGCAGAAGTTCCAGAGCACCTGCTGTGCAGGACAGCAGCAAAGCTCTGACCAAGAACAAGATTTGCTGCCAAGCGGCTGGTGATAAATAAAAGTCAATGGAAAAAATATTTAAAGTTTTTAATTATTAAAATCTCTTGGTTAAAAGATCTGATTTTAGATTAACAGATTAAAAGCAATTAAGTGAGAACATAAAATAATTAAATTTTCTTTTCAGATAATGAAGGACCCCATGGAAGGTGGTACAGAAAGCCCCTAAATCTGTTCACTAAAAGTTCATCAAGTACTGTGGTTGTGTTAACACTTCTCAGTGTCCACAGAATCACAGAACTGTAAGGGTTGGACAGGACCTCTGGAAATGATGCAGTCCAAGCCCCCTGCCAAGGCAAGGTCACCTAGAGCAGGTGACACAGGAACAAGTCCAGATATATTTGGAGTGTCTCCAAAGACGGAGATTCCACGACCTTCCTGGGCAGACTGTTCCAGTGCTCTGCCACCCTCAATAGAAAGAAGTTCTTCCTCATGTTGAGGTGAAACTTCTTGTGTTTCAGTTTATGGCCTTTACTCCTCATCCTGTCACTGGGCACCACTGAAAAGAGTCTGGCACCATCCTCTTGGCATCCACCTCTGAGGTATTTTATAAACATTAATGAGACCCCCTCTCAGTCTTCTCTAGAATAAACAGGCCCAGTTCCCAGTGTCTCATAAGAGAGATGCTCCAGACCCTGCATCATCTTTGCCACCCTCCCTGCACCCTCCCCAGCAGCTCCTTGTCTCATTTGTGCTGAGGTGCCCAGAACTGGACACGACACTCCAGATGTGCCTCACCAGCCCTGAGTAGAGGGGGAAGATGTGCTCCCTCGACCTGCTGGCTACACTCTTCCCAAATGGCCCTCTTGGCCACAAGGGCACACTGCCAGCTCAGAGTTTCCTTCTCTTTTTCCTTTGGCAATTTCCTGTCTTCCATAGTGACATGAATCAGGCTTATCCACATGGGTAGTCAGGTGAAACTGCCAACTGGATGAGCATCCATTCAAGTGATTTTACAATGAGAGTGTTTAGCAGAGACCACCAGTGCATTTCTCCACAGTCACCATAAAAATTCAGTGTTTTTCACACACCAAGCCTTGTTTGCAATGAACAGTAATCTACTCAATAAAAAGCCACTTGGTCTGTCATCTGGTTTCCTTTCTCTGATTTCCATTCTGCATCACTCTATTGTACACAACACTTGGAAAACTGGTGGTTCTGAACAACCTAAACAGATAAATATGATTTTTTTTTTGTCAAGTCTGTCTTAACTGGCCTCAATTTGTTTTTTGGTTTTTGTATTTTTTCCAGACAAATGAATTGATAATCTATCATCACCAAAATGCCAGTATAGAGTGATAATATCTTACTAAAATTTTCATTTTTGTGCTTCCCTATAGTCTCAGGAGATAGAGAGATGGCTTGAAAAACTAAAACTTAATTTGTATCAAAATAGATTGTTTTCTTGCTGGAACAACTAGAATCACAGAAAACTGAAGCATGCAGCTGAAATTTGAAAGTTCCATCATTTCTTTTTTTGAGCCAATACTAAAATCCACCTTTCCTTTGAACTGCCTCTACCTCCTGAGTTTGTATTATATCCTCATGCTAAGTTAAAAGCACAGCCATAACACTGTCTTAAAGGTCTGCTTTGAATTCTTTTTAGAAACATTTAAGCTATAGTAATTTAGCTGATGGCTGCTTGATTTCAGTGCAGCCAGTGAGAAAGCAAACAATCCAATGACCCCAAGTTCACTGAGTTTGCTGGAAAATGAAAACAAGGGTTTTGGAAGGCCAGTGCTTCAACACATAAAGAAATATATTGAATACTTCAAAAGATATAAAATTCTTAGAACTGTTGGACAGGCTTCTGTGTGTGAACTTTCCTGTCCAAGTGGCATTGCTAAATACCATGGCACCAATCAGAGGGCTGACATCATATTGTTGTGTAACTCATAACCATAGCAATGTCACTTCTTAAAATGCATTATATGTGCATTCAGCTGCTTAAAATCTCAGCTGTGTCAGCTGTTAAAGAAAGTACAGTTCAGGAGATTTATTTTGAAATATGAGCCCTTTGTACTTTTTTATATATAAAGGAAAGAGAAAATACAAAGCTTGTTAAGCCAATGTTAACACTGGAAGTTTGGATTCAGACAACAGACACAGTAAGAACATGTTTCATCACCAATATAACTCACAATGATATAGTCTAGTGAGAGAGCTAATCGTAATCGTTTTAATGGACAGCAATACACTTGGGCTTTTACATTAAAAATTGGCCAAAATGCACCAAAATGTATGCAGTCAATTAAAAAAAAAAAAAAAAAAAAAAAAAAAAAAAAAAAA
>VZSR01002340.1:2982806-3397881 GCA_013398615.1 Brachypodius melanocephalos
TAGCCTATTCCTGCTCTCACTGAAACAACAGAAATTGCCTTGTTCCTGTGAGCTGCAGAAATTCCAGAGTAGCTGCTCTGCAGGGCAACAGCAAAGCCCTGACCAAGAACAGTCCTTGTTGCCAAGTGGCTGGTGATAAACAGAGCTCAGCATTGCCAGGTACCAGTAAAGGGAATGACACGCACCCTTTGCCTCTGGTGATATGTGGTGCGGAGTAGCTGGTGTTATCTGTCCTTTTAGAAGATCAGCATGTTGGAGCTATGAGCCAGAGGAACTAAAGTAGGTCTGATTGTGCCTTTCCGTGATCATAGTCAGCAGCAGTGGTGTAATGTAGCCTTTGCCCTCCCGATAATCCATCAAGGAGAACACTAGCGCTGTCTTTATGATGCATAAAAATATGAAATAAAAGCTCACTGTGCCCCTTAGGCTGCCCTGTGTTCAGTGAGATTTGAGGCCACACTTTCAGAAGATAAGGGATGATGTGCTCCATGCAACATCATCACTGGGGTAGACAGTATTACAGTTTCTTTGGCAAAAATGAAAATACTGAATTTCTCTGGTAACCAGACCACCATCTTACCTTTCAACACCAGGCAATTATAAATGCTACGTAAAGTGCACAAGACTTCTGGACACAGATTACTTACAGAATCAAACCCACAGTCACTTGATTGATATGCTGCATAAGAATCTTTTTGCTAGCCAATTTCTCACAGGTATAGAAAATTTAATTTTAAACTTTGCAACCATTAAAAATAAATTATGAAATGTTGAAATTTAGGAGTCCAGCAGTATGCAATTATGACTAGCACAGTCCCGTTCTATGCATTCCAAGAATCCAGAAATTAGACTTTCTAATATGAGAATCCTAATCGGTGTAAACAATCTCCTATCTTCTATATTTCAGAGAACAGACAAAGTGTTTCTTTAGATAGAAAATAGATAAAGAGTAAGCAGGTGGGAGGGCTAGGACTATTTCTGGCTATGGGACGAACTGGTTTACATAACCTTGAACCAACAAATTTTATCTGTATTTGTCTTACTTTCACCATGTGTGAAAATGAGGCAATTATGTTTATTCACCTTTTAAAACTGCTTTTGAAATCCCCTGTGTCAGGTAACAATTCAGGTCCAACAAAACACTACTTTTTAGAACCTCACCCACATATAGCACAAATACTGTGAGGGTTAATGTTTTAAGCAAAGTGTCTCACTGCAGTACTGATGATAAATTATGGGTAATAGTCTATCAAACTTGGAAGACAGCTTGGTAAATAATAAAAAGAAGAAGATCTGTTTATATAGGGGGTACAAATTGGCTACTACTTTCAGTCTAGAAGTTAATGTATGCCATATTACTGCAGAGAATCCTGCAAACCGTTTTTAAACAATGTTATAACAGTTTACATAAAACTTAATGGCAAGTTAAGTAGATCACCCCAGCGGGCCCTCTGCTTACTGCAGGAATATGGCACAGAGTTCATAGGTTACTTGAGACTCATTCTCCCAGCCAAACGAGTCAAACAATAACACTTTTAGGCACTGAAACACTTTTCCTCGGTTTTCAGCAGAAGCAGATGTGCGGCTGACTGCACAATGAACAAAAAGAATACTTTGAAAAGAAAATGACAGCAAAAACATAAGCCAACTTTGCAGTTTATCTGCTATCATCCTTGCTTTTCACCTTGATGCTAACCTTCTAATATTACCCTCCTCTTCTGAAGATCAGTGCAAAACTTCAATAACTTGAAGGAAGCTAATTTTTTAACGTTTGCATGAGAGTTCTCTTCTAAACAGATTGGTGCAGTGTTTCAATTTCATTTTACTTTAGGGTGTAAGTTCTGAGTCATCATCATTTAATTTTCTCCAAGCCTCCAGCTCGTGTTTTCTGTTTTTCTTCCTGGATGTGTCATAACAACTAAATTGTACCACCCCAGTAAAATGGTGAAGCCTAGCACACATCTGCCAGCAGCAAAATACTGTGCTCTCACTCTAATTCCCCACATTCCACTTTTCACACTTCCTTCGCATCCTCTCAATAAAGTGGTAGAGCCTAGTAAGCAATTTCTTTTATTTTCCACAACATTCTGCCAATAAATCAAAAGGGCTACCTCAGAGAACAGCACACTTGCCTTGCGTGCTCTTTTCCTAGTACCATTTCTATCGATATTATTCCCATGAGGCTAATTTTCTGTAGTCAGTGACTTCTCTGTAGTTAGGACATCTGTCAGTTCTGGGTCAATACTGTGCTGATGAGCTGTGAAGGCATTATTTTTCAGAATTACTAAGTAATTTTGACTTGGAAAAATCCCTTGAGAAAAGTTTTACTCTTCCAAATTTAATAGAAACTCTGGTCAAAAGTTTCCAGTATTCTTAAAGTAGAAAAAATAGGAAAAAAAGCCTTAGTCTAAGTTTTGAGATATCCATCATGAATTTAGAGGAGTATACTCTAGTATATTTCTTTTAAAAACATTCATTATGCAACAGAATTGCATCAAGGAGAAAAGAAGGTGAGAATTAGCAATAAGAGAAAGGTGTTACAGAAAAGGCAGAAAAACCTCACCTAGAAAGAGGTGAAAACGATGAATCACAAGAAAATATGATTTAAGACACAGGAGCCTTTAAAAGTTGCTAACAAAGTTCTGTGTTTGGCAGCTACCTTACCTGAACTAGGACTTTGACTCCTTTGAGGGTGAATCATGTTTGAACCGGGTTTCAAGGACAGTTCTCCTCTCACAAACGCGCAGCACATGCAACCTTGTCACATTTTTCTTACCAGATCTGGGTTGGGCGGTGACCGCCCCGTGCAGTAGCCATTGCACATCAGTGGACAGACACATAAATATGGATTTTGCAGTCCTGGTTAGTGCAGACTGTGAAGCATTTCTACAGAAACACCCACATCAACCCACCCAACCACAAAGCAGTCACGTCTCGTTTAACTTCAATACCGGTAGATTCCAAGAAAAATGTCTTTAAGGGAAACCTCACATCAGTGTTCAAACAGGGAAATGTCAATGTCAGACAGCAGGTTCACCTGTGGCAGCAGTAACAAATGATAGCAGCCACTCCAAACAGCAAGAAAGCTGCTAGATGACAATTCTTTGAAATTATCATCAGGGGAGTATAACAAGAAAAATCACCTGAACCAAAGTAATCTCCAGGGGGCTGGAACTAGATGACCTTTAATGACCCTTCCAACCCAAATCATGATTCTGTTTTGCCTCTTTCCCAAATTCCACCTTCACACAGTGGATGCACAAAGGTTATTCAGTAAAACAAGCCTACACTTCAGGGAAGAGTGGGTTGCATTTTAACAGGGGCATAATTGTATAGCTTCCAATCTTACTGTCAGAAATGACTCAATGGTTTTAGCTGCACATTTTCTTTCCAGCTCCTCTACAAGAAGAAAACAAAACACCTCATAAACCTATAGAATATGCACAATTCACAAAACCTGAAACCCGGACGGTTAAGGCTTGGTTAAGTTATAACAGAATTAAGGCAGAGATTAAAATTAGAAAATGTCAGGCAACATAAAGCTTATGTGTCATTACCTGCTCCAACAATTAGTGCCAATATTACCGTGCCAAACAATCAGAATTTATGTGTATGATTACCAAACTTTGTATTCTGTTGCTCAGTTGATGACACTGGATATTTAGTTTGCTTTTGCAGAAGTATTTAATTCTCAAACACTTACATGTAGTTTGTGCAATAAGTCAGGATGAATTGTTCTTTAGGGATTGAGTTGCCCCCCACTGACTCCAGTTTGAGCTATAGCAGATGCCATATAGCCCATTCAGAAGAGCTAACTCTTCATCTTTCTTTTTATTCATCCACTAAATACAACTTCATATAATTGTGCCAGGGCAATGAGACGATAATGAATGAATTGTCCATGAAGAACTCTGGAGTGTTTTCAGCAATTTCTGTAAGGAAATGCATCAAAATGAACCTGAGCAAGATGCATGATATGGTAAAATAGTATCTATTTTCTTTTGATTAAAAGGAAAAAACAAGTGTTTTGTCAGTGATACTTTCTCTTGATCCCGTATGGTGTCTAATGTGAAAGTTTAAAATGTGAAATAATAAATTAAGAACGTCTGTTCTATTAGGAAACAAGTATCAATAACTACTACCAACTTCAACACAAAAATTTAACATTTTGTGTTTTTAAAGACTGCATTTTTAGCAATTTCACAGCATATCACTTTGAAAGGCCTTGTGGATACTTGCCAGATGTGATACAGTGGTAGAGGAACTCTACAGTAGAGAGCTTATTTATCCTTAGATCACCCCACTCTTTTCCTTTCCAACCAGAGAAATGATTTCTGAATTTCCTAATGATCTTGCAAGATAAACATTGAAAATTAGTAGGGCTAGAAATTACTATATTAAAAGGAGCATTATATTCTTTAAATCTATTGCTAAGAACATAAACCTTTCCTAAGTCCTACTTATCGGTGCAGTGACGTCATCCTGGAGTAGGAGAAAGATAATCTTCCTAGTTGCTGAGTTATTGAAGAACGGCAAGGAGTCCTGACAAATGTTCTGCATGGATGTTTAAATGCAACCAGCACGGAACAGTCTTTTACATAGGATGGAACACGTTGTGCATATTAAAACTCATGTGCTGTTTTCTTTCTTTCTGGCATCCGTTCTCCCTACAACACAGGAACATGTTCCAAGTGTGTTTTCAGTGCTTTGTCTCTGCTCTTTGCCTTTTTCAGTGCTTCTTCTCCGCTCTTTGCCTTCACTCCACCAGCTGTCATTCCAGTGACATTTCCCAAGCATGAAGCTGACAAAGAGCAGGGAAGAGCTTAAGTGCTGAAGCTGTGGAAAACAGTAGCAATGTTTTAAAATACCAACACAACTCAGTGTTTTGGGAACAATTTCCGATATTGTTACTTGAATAGACACTGTTTACTACACAGCCTCTCACACTGAAGAGAATGAAGTTATTCTAGAAAATTAAAAGGTTACTGAACTGTAGCAAACAGTTATTTTGTCAATAAATTTAGGGTTTTCTGCCATAAAACTTCATTTAAATTAGACATTAAGAAAGTCCAATCTAATTAATATGAAAATATTTCAGTATAGAAAATTAGGAAAACTATTAATACTGTGAAAAAGAAGACAAATAACAGAGAACAGGACAGTTATTTGAGAAGTGTTTTGCTTCCTGATTTACCCATCTTCTCTACCAAGCTAGTTTTCAAATTTCAGGCTGTATTTACAGGCCAAAACGATCTGGAATTCTTGTCTAAAAAAGGGCGAGAGCAGCTATCACATGGAGGTGCCTTCTTCCAACAGTTAGGCTTTCTTCTAATTTTCTTTTTTTTTCTGTTACCTTACCTACTGTAGTCCAAGATACAAATACTGACAGCAAAGACTACTGCTACATGCAGAGTTAGCACAAGCATTTTCCTCAACCTATAAAAACACCAGTGTCCAATAATGAAATTAAATCAACTTCACTCCAAAGGCAGAAGGACAAGTCTCCAACAATCTCACCTAAATCTAGGAAACATTCAAGGTAAGATTTCCAGTTTGTCAGCTGGCTTGATTGTGACATTTATTGCTCTCAGGAGCACCTTTAGGCTCAACAGGGAGCAAACCTTAACTTCTCTTTCTTCAGAAATAGCTCTGTAGTGTTTCTATTCTTCCCACCTTATGTGGTAAGAAGGAGAGAAAATTATCACAGGCCATTCTGACACTGCACATGAGGTGACAGTGCTATAAGATGCAGAAGTGATTTCTGTGAGAAAGACACAGGAGGCTGTTATGTCCTGAAATGCAGGCGAACCCTCTCACTGCAGTGTGTTTTCCCTGCTCTGAGTAGTAGATGCTGCCACACTGCTAAGCAAGTGTGGAGGAGCCCTCTAGTGTGAATAAGAAATGGACCTACAGCCCATAATTTGCACACAAATAACACAGGAGAACAATGACTACAAACAATGTCACTGCCGGTCTTCAGGCGTTTCAACAGCACACACTGCCCAGGAGATTCGACAATTACAAAGCCTCCTGGATGTCAACGCTGAAGTCAAACAAACAAACAAACATATATGTCACAATGTGATTTCAGGGCTAGTGTATTACTGACCATAAAGGCAGCCTTAATTGAAGAAAGGATCCAAGAACTTGAGAATAATGTAGAAATAAACTGCAGCCCTTGTCAGATAAATATTTTGGTTAAATTTTTCAATAGACCGTGACCTTAAGAACAATTGATACCGACCATTTAAAGGACAGAAAGCTTTTTCTTAAACCTTATGAACTAGGAAATTTATCAGTTGTCACAGAATCATTCAAATCTTCCAGAGACACAGCCAGGTTGCACTATAATATAACCAAATCCAAGAGATTCCAGTACTCAGATCTATTTGCAAGTGGTAGTATGGCAAAATGTCATGCGCATGCAAGTAGAAAGAGAAAACACACAAAGAGAGGAAGATATTCAGTCCCACACAGGTCCATAATATGCATAAAAACCTTTTGGTTTATGCTTTGTATCACTAAGATTAGAAGAAGAAAGAAACAGCAAGGATGTTGTTTATTTTATTGTCACCAATTCTAAATGAGACATACATTAAACGTATCTGGTTTGAAGCAATAGTGTTCTGAAGCTGCATAGAAAAAACCATACACAATAATTTATTTTTGTCAGTTTTGTCTTTAGAGTGATCACAGTTGATTGCATAGCAGTTTTATGATGCTGAATGGAAAGTCAAAACTATTATGAAGTTTAAATTGATAGCAATGTATTTAATGCCCTGCTGTCTAACTGCTAAGGGGATAAACAAAGAATACCTAGAATGCTGCAATGAGTTTAGGAAATTCATGAGAAAAGTTATGAAGTGGTGTCAGAAGAAGTCAAGATGGAACACATGAGAGACAGAAGCAACTAACAGATGATGAGGAATTGCAAATAATTAAGCCAAATCACAAGAGATTCAGTTTAGGTAATCATTTAGAAAAATAGAAGGGAAAACTCAAACCCATCTTAGACAAGAAGAATTGTGAAAGTGACTTCATTGTACTTCCATTTAGGATTTTATCCTGGATGCAGACATGAAACTTTTCTAAATTTCACAAATGGGGAAAAAGAGTGAACAGCTACTCTCACTAAACTTGCTGTACTTCTCACTTCTGGAGAGGCTGCACAGCCTCCTTGGGTTATTTTTGCACCTCCTTTTCTGGCAAGCAATGTGGAGTTTAGAGGAATTTAAAAGGAAAAAAAAAAAAAAAAACAAGGGAAAAAAATTAATCCAACTTTCCCAAACCACAAAAAATTCAATTTAATTTGGGATACATTTTGCCCAAATTTTCAGTGAGAGCATTGGTCATATTTTATCCAAAAAATCACTCTCGATGGAAAGAACTCTAAAAGATTTTGCTGCAGAAGACCTAAAAGAAAGAAACAGTGTACTGCTGGCATCTATATCCTCACTAAAACTGTATAAATACTAATAGTGCAGGAGGTTGCAAGTATTATTTTTTCATTTTTTCATCTGAGTGGATAATGAAAAAGTTGATTTGGACATGTTATTAAATGAAAATCTCTTCAACTGCACATCTAAAATATCTGAAAAATTATTTAACCTCACCTGGACATTCTCCAACTCCTTTGATCGTACCAAATCAGATAGAAGAAGCAAAGATTAAAAATTACAAGGATTTTGGTGTTTAGGTGACTTTCTGGTGTGGAAACATTGTTTTCTATGCTATGTTTATGTATATCAGTACCAGATTTAATTGTAGGATTGACTACAATTAACTACTTAATGCTAGTTTTTGAAAGTATTTATCTTATTAAGTCAAATTCTGGGTACCAACAGGGTATGCCTGAACATAATTTTCCTTTGTACATCTTAACTCTTAATTGGAATACTGGGTTCTTAATCTGAAATACATCTAAGTCACTTGTAACCACAGAACTAAATATCTAAAGATTCACACCAAAGATATTCATACTGATGCCTATGTCCAAGACAAAACCAAGAATCTCTGCTTTCAGATGATCAGAAGATTTCTTCAAAGTCCTCCAGGCTTTGAAATTTCTTAATGTGTAAAGGAATAAAAAATGAGTGATAGGTGTTAAAGATCTGAGAATTAAAAAGAGCTGTGATTTTTAATAACTAACATGGCAATAAAAGAGATCTTTTAGAAATGCATTTTATAGGAATTACTTCATTCATTTCTTCATTTGCTCTGATACCATGTAAGCCCTCCACTGGCCAACGATGCCTAGGAGAAGTATTTTTTCCACAATGCCTTTTTTTTTTTTTTTTTTGATAGCCACCATAGATCCTGAGCAGAGCTAGACTCGAACTGATGAAATGGATGACTTGGTGTGAAAAACATTGGCCCAGCACAGACAAGAATGATTTTGCAAAGTGCATCTAACAGGACTTATAGAGTCACAATTAATCTTACACATTATGGCACCTATAAGAAAAATTAAAAACTCTATATAATTGTAAGAATACTTATTCATCCTTCTGTTTTTCTGCTGAACTGGATTCACTTGCTTAGATAATTGTGGATGTTGTGGCTCAAAAAAAGTCGGTGAGTACCTAAAATTTAGAGGCCAGATCAACATTGCCACAGCCGTTTTAAAGTTTATGGTATTCCCATATGACCCAGAGAAGCCTAATGAGGCAAAAGGACAGCAGGATTACAAAACAAGAGAAGCCATTCAAAAATATCTTTAACTGATGCAAAAGATTCAATCATTAATCAAACATAAGTCGGAAAGGAAATAATAAAAGAAAGGAATAATTCTGGTTACTTAGAAAAACTTCTCTTTTGATGGAAATTAACTTTTAAAACCTTTAAACTTTCCTGAAAAGGCCACTGAAACTTAGCAAGTGAGAACTGAAAAAAAAAATTACTCAAACTTTTAAAAACCGTGACCTCAGAGGGCATTGTCAGCTCCATAAAAGAAGGATTGCATTCTCTTTGTTTCATAAAACAGCTTTACTGCTTATAAGCACTTCCATTTTCAAGGATACTACAGAAATTGTAGTTTGGTATTTAAGATGTTACATTTGAACTAATTTCTCCCTGCACTGTACCAGTGTTCCCTAATAATCTCCCTGCCTGTCTTCATCAATAAGAAGGTGAGCTGGAAGGACAAGGAGAGCAAGCATATTTTCATCTGTTATTCAGCATTGACTTCTTTTTCTTTATGTTCCTTTCACTAGAGTTGATTCTCCTAGCTCCTACTTAGCAAATTAAATCACTAAAGGATGGAGCTACATCTGGTAGAAAACCAGTGCGAATGAAACGTGCATCAAACGTAACCATATTTTAGCTAGTTTTAGTTCTGGTTTTGCTTCCAGCCACAGTGCCCTGTCCCTTTCTCATCCCAATGACCTCATCCTCACTCCCTAATGACTATGCACTCTTCTGGAAAGTTTCACTTTTCTTTTATCTCATTTGACAAATTTAATGGGAGCATCATGACCTCAAATGAATGTTTCATTTCAAGATTATATGTTTACACATCCTGCTGACTTGAAAATACAGTTAAAGAAAGGCAGGTATATAGTTAAAGCCTGGTGCTTATGTTGATGTAGGTTCAGTTCCTGGCACTGACACAGCCTTGTCCTGTGCAAACCATTGATAGTTGGATTCCATAAATATTACTCAAATTAAGTTCTTATCTTTCTCTGCACAGAGCTCTTGTAATTTAGGATACATTACTGTTTAGCATCAGAGAAGATAAAAGAATCTGTCTTAATCTTTCTGTCTTAATTTCCCTTCTGAATGTTAATTTGTACTTTCTGATCGGGAATCTTGCAAGTCAATCTTTGCAAGTAAAAGCATCCTAATATGGCAAAAGTAGCAGACAATAAAAAATAATTTTTCTGGGAAATGATTCACATCTAAAGTGTTGGCTGTAAGGAAAACTACATGTTGGACTTTCACCAAATGCATTATGTCATCTGACCATGCTTAAAGTAACTTTTGGAGTAATTAATGTCATTGTACAGAAAGGTTCAATAACTGAAAGTATAAAGAAGATTCAGTACTTCATAGGTACAAAACTGATTCTTGTTTATTCCTTAGGCTCTGTTGCTGCATCATTGTACAAAGTTGGATGCTTTTCACAGGCAAAGCCCTTGGCAATGAGATTGTACTAGCCAGAGCTTAGAACATATTAGAGCAAACCCAGTAAAGTTAATGGTGTCAGTGAGGAGTGAGCCAGGCCCTTACCAGCCTTACCTTCTTTCCCCCTCCTACATTCTCTTCTATTGCCATACCTACAGAATCATTAAGGTTGGAAAATACCTTCAAGATCATTGAATACGACCTTTGACTGAATACCACTTTGCCCACTAAACCATATCACAAAGTGCCTACAGGTTTTTAGAGCGCTTCCAGGGGTGGTGACTCCTCCACTCCCCTGATCAGCCTGTTCCAACACTTGACCACCCTTTTAGTGAACAAATTTTTCCTGATATCCCACCTGAACCTCCCTTGGTACTACTTGAGGCCATTTCCCCCTTTCCTATCACTTTTTACTTGGAAGAAGTAAAAATCTACCAACCCTCATCTTGTGACAGTCTCCTTTCAGGTGGTTGTAGAGAGTCATAAGTTCTCCCCTGAGTCTCCTTTTCTCCTAAACATTCCCAGCTTCCTCAGCTGCTCCTCACCAGACTTGTGCTTCAGACCCTTCACCAGCTCTGCTGCCCTTCTCTGGACACCATCTCAATGTCTTTCTTGTAGTGAGGGGCTCCAAACTGAACACAGCACTCAAAGTGTGACCTCACCAGAACCAAGAACAGAGGGACAATCACCGCCCTGCTCTTGCTGGCCACACGCTTGCTGATACAAGCCAGGATGACACTGGCCTTCTTGGCCACCTGGGCCCACTAATGGATCTTGTTTAGCTGCTGTCAACCAGTACTTGTTTCTAATAAGGGAATTAAAATTGTCTAAAATTGACATTGGCCTGTGCCCACCTACTTATCCTCCTGTAAGGACTATTCTGTAGAAATAAAAATTAAAATTGTGATGTGTGCCAATATGTGCACTCATGGACAATGGCAAATGTATTAGATGGGACTTGGAACAGCAATTCCCATCTTCTGTCTCTAATCAGATGATGATACCAAAATGCAAGAGCAAGAGTACCATGTTTGTCATTTGCTGTTTACTTTCATTTCTCAGCATATAGCTGAAATTTCTGATTACAAAGTGCAAAGCAAGGTACTGCCTGTTCTGTGGTCAGTGGCATTAACCACATATCCGTCATTCTGCTTCACACTGTACATCACTATCCGCTTCTTCTTATCTCCTTCAAGGAACCTCATCACATCCATTCCTTGCAATCTCTTTAGATGTCTCTAAGACAATATTTACTTATTAAACTGTAAGGTTGGAAGAAAAAGCAAGTGTTCAACACCAGCATGTTGAAAAGTCTACTAAGGACAATGGAAATATTTCCATTAATTTTAGTAGACCTAGGATCAGGTTATATATAAGTAAATTCTGGCATCTGAGTCATCAAGACATAATCCTGACTGCACTAAAATATTTACCAGTGACTTCAGCAATGCTACAATTTCACCCCGTTATAGGGTTTCATTGTTATTAGTTTGGTAATCCAAATAAAATGCAGTTTTATATTGGCTTGGGATAAGGAGGATATGAAAGGGTCTATCGTGACTGTGCATACTCCCATCACATGCAAGGGTAAGCAGTAATTATTTCCTGTGACAGCATGTATAAGAAGGGGAGAGGATGTATTTTCATTATGGATGGATGTCTGTATTATCATTGCCCTACTCAATGGACTTTAAGGGGCAATATTCAGATGTAACAACAACCTACTGGCTTCTAATTATCTTGTCCTAAACCCTGATCAACCTGGCTATTCTTGCAATAGTGAATTTCTCTTCAGTAAAGCATTTCCCTTGCCAAAGTATATATTTTTTGGCAGCATCTGGCACTTTCCAGCCCTGGAATCCGATGTAGGTTTGCAAATTGTGCTAGGTCGGCAAGGTTTTCACCCTCCAGAGCACTGAATTGGTGTGAAAATAAGACATTATACTGTTTCCCATACTTTTTCCAGGGTTTTTTTCCCTCAAAACTATCTAAACATGGAAATTCCCGCTTCATATACCAGCACAATACTCAAAACTATAGCGCTTTCTCTTCTCACATTGCAAATGGCTTGGGAATTACTGTGTGAAGCATAATGGCTCTATCACATGCTTAATACACTTGATGGCCTCCAAAACAGCTATTCCATAGCAAGGGCAGAGTACAGCAGTCCTGTATGTGAGAGGAAAATGTTACAAGTGCTGTACTTTGGAAATAAGTTTACGGGAAGAGAAGAATTCTTTCCCAATTCTACAGTGAAGGAAAAAAATGTTTCTGAAAGGATATTTCTAGAAGAAAAAAAAATTATTCAACTATGCAACAGACTAAATGAACACAGTCATACAAATTACAAATTAAGATCTTCTGGAATAAAGCTACAATTGTCTCACTAACTTTTAAGAAGTGAAATAGTTATTTCACTCTACATTTGAAATATCAAAAGGCTATCTTCTTTTCAAAAGGTGAATTTTATCAATCTCACTTATTCAAGCAAAACACTCTGTGAAGTCTTGATGGATTTCTCTTATAGATCAATACTAACTGAGTGTCCATGTTTTCCCAGTCTTACTTGCCTAGGATTTCAGAGCAAACATCTTCTTGCATTTGACTCAGTAGTTAATACAATCTAGTATTCCACTAAGCAGTAACTGTAGTGCAATATCTCAATATTAACAAATGCAGATGCTTTCATAAAGATTTTACTTGTGCATACTGATAAAGCTTATCCTCCATTCTCATGCATATTAAATTAGATTTCAGAGCTAGGGCATCCATTCATTGAGCATTTATAAATGCTAATATATGCTCATTTTGATGAATACAAACAAAAATCAGTCTAAGCATAATAATTTTTTTGCATTAACAAAACATTGAAGGAAAATGGAAACTAAATATTAAATATTGTCACTTGAAAATGCATGCAACTTATTTACATAAAAATCAGATTGCCTACTTTACACATTTAAACCTTGAAGTATTTCTGGTAAGGGACTTTACAACAATCCCCAAAACTTGTTATTTGCTTGTTTGTTTATTTGCTTATTTGTTTAACACTTCACAGAATTATCAAAACCCAGGCATTTCCTGCTGATAGAACATTGATTCACAATTTTTCAAATACAGATGAGAAATTCCAGAGCACCCTCACAAAATATTATCAATATAACACTAATCCATTTCTTCGATTACAAGGACATGAAAAGTTGTATCAACAATCTCTTATTTTGCATATGCAGGCATTTATAATGCAAAACCAGATTGTACTAGACTAACATACAGAATGTAGTCAGAGGTACAGAGATACATAATTTAACAGCACACTGGCTAGCATGTTCTTTAGAATAAGTTGTCATATTTAATTGTTAAATTGGAAATTAAAGATAATGACTTTGTACTTCACCAGGGGCATACATTCTGTAATTTAGGACAAAACATTTTAAATTTAAGTCATTTTCCTTGAGTTCAGGTTCCTAGGAGCAGCTGTGCATGTATGCTAAGACTAGATCAATTATCTTTATCTGTAGTTGATGAAAGAACACTATTTCCTTCAGAGGACAAGAACAAAGTTAATTTTAAGCAAAGCATTCAATACAGGAATAATTCACTCTCCATACACACCTGCCTGTTGACTTCACTATTTTAAACTAGAGTCCTAATTTTCAGAGACCATGGATGAACAAGATGAATATCAAACTCAGCATCCCTAGCCTTCACCATAAGGCACACAGCACATGCTATCAAAACCTCACCAACCACCAGCTCCCAGTCTGGATCCAGCACACAGGATGTGCTTGTTCAATTACTGTGCTGGAATACATCACCACAAACTCTCAGCCTGTTATGCAGGCCACAGGAAAATCCTGTCTGACTGAACTGCTGCTTTACAGGATGCTCCCATACATCCTGATACTGCAAGCTGCTGTCAATGCTTCCAAATTGTACCTTACCCTGATGTTTTGATGGAAACATTTTGAGTTTCTTGCTACAAGACTATAGCACTCTAATAGGTAAACGGCCTTTCACCACACTTTAAAAGCTGCAGTTGCAGCTGATGATTGACTCTAATATTAGATTAGGATAAAGTCCATTGTTTTTCAGATTTATTATATATTTCTGAATTAGAGACTACATGGCACTATTGAGTTCTACTGCTTGGCTAAAAAAGACACAACAGCAAATACAAAAATTCACAATAAAGTCCCAGGACACATAACTCCAATTCTTTCCTTGAGTAGATTAGCTTTGCATTTACCCTTGGCTATTTCTCATGTAATTTCTAAGTTTAATTCTACAAGAGTAGGTTATGATTCTACACAGAATGCCTACATAACTTGACATCTGAAACTTCCGTAGTCCATCTACACCAGTTCTTCTCACATTGAAACCACTGGTAGAGCAGAACTAGTGGCAGTAACAGTAGGATAATTTGGAGGCGTGAGGAGGAACAGAAAGAAACCAAGTGTAAACAAGTCCTGTTGAATTACTCCACTGACTTTGCATCATTTAAGGGGAAGTGCTGCTAGTGCAGAAGCCAGCTGTTTAACTATTGGAATCCTATACCTTGGCCTGCTGCCAGGGGACATCACCGTGACTAGACTTTATATCTGCTTGTCTCACACTGAAAGAAATATCCACAGATTTGATAGATTAAATAAGCACCAAATATTCTATTAAGTAAACTTTTACCTAGATGATATGAAATTCTTTAGAGCTAGTAACTGACAAAAAAGGAAAGAAACCTCTGAAGAACTCAGTGTGCATCAGCAAAAAGGAATGCCTTGGACTGTTGTATGTCCACAGGCAGCACTTTGAAGGTTGAGTAAATATAAGAAACGTTTGATAACAGCTGGAAGACAGCACTCAAATTATGTCAGAAAGATGAGAAAGAACTATCTGGGTTGCCAATATAGGGACACAGAAGGTGCAATCCATACTGAAGGCAATGTTATTTTTTTAAAAAAATAAGAAGAAATTATATTAAAAACGCAGAACCACCATCCATTAATTTAACAGCATGGATTTTTGTCTTGAAAGTAACTGAAGTGCTTAGTTATATCAGTCCCTACATAGGAGAGCACTCAGGCATGCGCTTACTGTTTAATGTGATTTAATCCAACACACCACGTAGGAGCTTGAATGTTTGCCTAGATCTAAGTGCATACTTTGGTAACTTGATGAACTGGGACCATCTGATCCTGCAGTCCTGCCAGAACAGATGGGCCAAACAGTGATAACATCTGTAGAAGTGGTGGTATCTTCTTGTAATTCTTTATCTCATCTTTCTCTGTGATAACATCTTTGTATACTGAAGCACTTAAGAGGTCAGCAGCAATTTAAAATCTATTGCTTTAAAATTACTTCAGTCATCAGATACTTCTCAATCATGATAGTGGATCATGATTACTGAAAAGAAATATTTTTTTCTGTTAATTTGCTCTCTCTGTTGTACAGCACTTTAGGCAATATCACTTTCTACATCACACAAATTTTAAGTAGACTTGATTGCTTAGGTCATTTTGAAAGCTTGGAAAAATATTTCTTGAAAGAAAAAATTCTGACTTCTCAATACTAATGTTATCTTCATATTAAGGATAAGTATTTATTATGCCAGGTGATACATGAATATTTAAGCCTACAAATAATTTAATGTCATGTTTCATAGCTGACACCATCACTGATGTGATAGATTCCATTCCCATCTTGTTACATGGACCATGCAGCTATTAGGCATTATATAATCCTTCATAAAACTATTATTCTGTAAGAAAGAAAAATATAACACAGATATCTTTGGTCTGGCTACAATAAAAATTATTTTGAAGCACTCTGAGATTTTCACCAGAAAGATTCCAGGATTCAGGATTTGTATTAATTATTTATGCATATATATAACAGTGTGGAAAAATGCTGCTTCTGCTTATGCAGCAAAGCAGGCAGCAGACATAGGTTGGTAAAGGTATTTTATCAACTTTATAAATTATTACATTTTGACACTGATGGGTAAAATGAACAGAAGTTTTTAGGGTATGCTTGCTTATGAAAAATTGACAGATTGATAAAAGAAAGGGAAGGTTAACTAATCAGTTCTTGTACTTACAGTTCAGCTGGATCTTTTAGGAAGAGTTACATCTGCATATCCAGGAACAGAATTTGCCCTTCCATGCTTTAAATGGGAGCAAGACAAAATGTGGCACAGCTGTGGGTATACTAAAAAGTAATGACACCCCACACTTTATCAAGAGTGCTAAATTTTAAATGTAATAGGCTAAAACAACCAGATAAATAGATTTCAGGGAAAAAATGGCAATGAAAAGCTTGCATTTCTTATTATAACTCAATTGGGGAAATATTCTGGGGAAAAAAAAACCCAAACCAAACTCCACATCTTAGCATTTGTAATACTTTTCAGTGATACATATAAAACAACACACACAAACAGACAAACCAAAATATTACTCTAATCTACTGCTGGCTTGCTGTACTGCTTAGCCTTATGAAACAAATAATTTACCAGGCAATGTACAACATAGAGGCCCTCAGTGGATTGCAATATACTAAGTAAGCATTTCTTTTTTCTTTTTGTTTAATTTATAGTCCTGGGAAAAAAAAAAAAAAAAGACATTTAAAAACCCTGTTTTCTGAGTTTACAAAGCTCATAGGGATAGTTAGTTCTTAACTGGCTGAATTGCTGGCTAAAATGTGAGACATACTGTACCACTAGGGGTCTTTTCATTTACTGGTGTTTTAAGACCTCAAGGATTCTTCATCAGTGGATAGATGTTTTAATCACAGGGAAGAGTAAAATGTATTGCTGTCTTTTCAAATTGACAAATGCAGGACAAACACATGGATATCAAACTAGATTTGCTGTAAAAGCATTAGGAGCAATAATTTCCCAAAGAGAAACTGAATATTCATCTTTTTTGATATCCTTATCCTTTATTTAACTTGATTAATTCTTAAAATGTAAACTCCTGCCAAATTCTATGAATAACAGATTTTGGTCACAGTGATATAACTGAGGAGGAGAAAAGAAAAAAAAAAAAGAAAAAAAAAGACAAGAAAAGAAATTGCTAGAGCTGACTGAATTGAGTTACTTCATTTTTTTGGCTCTTGGCAATCTCATCTTTTTTTTCCATATTTTTCAGTTCTTAACCAATGTAGATCATTCTGTAAATGGAAACATTTAAAGCTGAAAATGTCAAAACAAAACACTTAATCTTTTCAGAATTTTACTGTCTAAAATAAAATTCTACCAGAATTTTAAAATAGATGTAGTAAATAAGCAACTACTTACTTTTTGTGAATTTACTGTTCCTTCATTTCTAGTTAGTCATAACAGGGCAACTGCACATCTGACTTGGTGGTGTACAAAAAATCCCAGGAAATAATGGGCCTTTAATCTCTGTGTAGGACAGCAGAGAATTCAGCAGTTACTAAGGAAGTCATAAACCACAGGGGGGAAAAAAGACAGAAATATGTGTAAGAGTTGTATGAATGAAAATGTTGGCCTTTACTGGAGCTGAGTGAAAATTGCAAAATATTTGCCAATTAAGTATTTTCCATAGATGCCTGGTGCAAATGCAAAGCACAGGAAAGCCATGCTATATCAGTCCCATTTCTTACCTTGTGCAAATCTGTGGAATACAGAAAGCTTCCGCTTTTATCTGTTCCATCAACCTTCCTATTTCATCAGTTACTTTGTTACTTCGATTCCTGCTTCCCACTTTTGAGCTTGCAGATCTTACAGCCAGTGCAGTGGTACACAGTATCTATTTCTTTGGAACACACTCTGACTTCAAACAGTACCTCAGTTAGTCTTTTTTATTAGGAAATACTTGTCTACAATACAGTCATGCGCTATGGGTTTTACACACCTGTCACCTCAGTTGGATCAACAATCAGTTTTCACACAAAATCTAAAAGGCAAATTTCCTTTCTAAGGTGTCTAAATGTCAGGTTTCAGCTTCCTCTCCATTTTCAAGGCTAATGCAGTTCAAGAAAATATTTTAATAATACTTTTCTACAAAGGCATAGATTTGCTTAAATAGTAACCACACATAGACAGAAACCGAAGCTGTCTATTTCCAGTAATATCTGGAAAGGAATATTCAAAGGTATGTCTGAGAACAGGGTCTTAGAATAGATACACACAGGCAGCCTCTACAATGGTCATCAGTGATTCAGTTAACATAATACATCTTAACAATATGACTGCTGCTGAGATCTTTGTGTTTCCTTTCTAACATGAAACCTTTCCCTTTATGTTTCAAATAGGTAAGCCCACGGGGTATGGATCCAGCAGTAGACGCTTACACCACAAGGGAATAGTGGATGAATGCTGCTTCCAGAGCTGCGACCTGAGGAGGCTGGAGATGTATTGTGCTCCAATAAAACCGCCTAAATCCGCACGGTCCGTACGCGCCCAGCGCCACACTGACATGCCAAAAGCACAAAAGGTAGGCCAGGCTGGGAAAAACTCACAACGACCAACAAAAAAAGAACCAACCAAAAAAAGCTCTACGTACTTCAGGAAAGGAAAATTCAATCAAGGCTGGTAACATAGAAAGCAATTGTTGTGTTCTGCCTACTAGATTTAGCGGAACGTCAGAAAATAGTTGCCAAGGTGGGAAATAAGTGGGAAGTGGCGTGTTCCATCTCACCTCTTAGAACACTGAATAAAACATTGAATTGCTAAACTAGTAGTTGTGAGGTCTTATCCTGCCATAGGGTTGTATGCGATGAGTACCCACATTATCCCATCATAAATACCATCTAAGACTTCTTTCAAAAGAGAAACTAAACACTGAATGTTTAACAGCTCATCTATCCAGAATCCTTTCACTCATCCTCCCCTTCAGGTAGGGATAGAGTGAGTGCTCAAGAAGGAAATCAGATGTTCTGCTATTCATGTTACATTTAAATGAACAAAAGTATTTTTCTTCATTCTTTCTGCCTTTTTTTAAAATCAGAACTAAATTAAATGGATAGTCCCTGCAATCATTGCATATTTCATTACAACTATTTAAAGTTCAATATGTATATTTGCCAAGCCACTTCCAATATTGATTGATATTACTTATATGGTTGTGGAGTTCTGAGTATCCAGATTTTTGTTCCTCTGATACCACATATACTGTACATAAGTGTATCAACAGAGCCTATAGTTCAGAAAACCTGTCTTAGAGTAGGCTACAATTAAGCTCATGTTCAACTGTCTCTGCTGTTTGAGGTCCGAACATCTGTTTTACATATAATCTGTCTTCTGTTGTAAGTCTCCTGTGATTTATTTTATTGCTGTTGACCCTGTCTGTCCTACACACATGTTGGCACCACTCCTGCAGTTATCTGAAAATTTTTGCTTGGAAGACCTGGAACCTAAGATTTCATAGGAAGTCAGGAAACCAATGCTGTATATTAAAATCCTTAATAACAACTTTATGAAAAGAACTATTGTAATCATTCCAGCATCCATTCTTTTCTATAAGTCAGTCCACAGAATGGAATCCTTTCCTCCCTCTTCCTCAAGAATTTTCCAAAACTTAATGTCTGTATGATCCTTCCTGGGAAGTATCACCTTGAGACCTCAAAGGGCACACACGGCAACAAGTGAAGACTTCTTCAGGCAGAGCTCCACTGCAGACAAGAAACTCCTGGTTTGGGTTTATTCCTATCTGGGCACAGATAAACTTAAGGCTTGCTGGAAAAGAAGAAAGCAGGCTTGGCCAGGAATCCATGTGCTCCTTCCCATGCTTGTTGCTAAGGCAATGGATAAAACATTGGAGTAAAGGAGACAAGATACCTGCCAGCTCTTTGATGGATCTCCACACCACTTTCCTTGGAGGACTAAGGAATGACGTCATCTTTAGGCAGCTGTCCTCTTCCCAGTTCAAAACACAGGCAGCAGAGCACTGTTTTTTGCAGACAGGAAAGATCTTGTATCTTTCTGCAGCATCAGGGGAGGTAGCACTCAGGAGGGGTAGTGGAAGAAGGAAAAAAAAATAGAGGGAGTATGTAATTAAGCAATTGAGAGACCATAGCTGCTAAAGAATTCATCCCAGAAATTAAAAAGGGAAAAAATCAAGAGGTGAAAAGGGTAGTAAAACGTCAATGAGGAGCACAAGGGAAAAAAAAAAAAAAAAAGAGTGAGGCAATCAGATCAAAGAGGTCAAGAAGATGTAAAATATTGCAAAACTGAATGAAACAACATGCATCACAAATAAAGGATGGAATGTTTAGAAAATGGGAGAGAAAATTAAATTAGAGACAAATTAATATTAAAGAAAACACCATTAAAGAAACTGTATGTGAAAAGGAGCATGTTGAACCAAATAAAATAGATCATAAATACTTCTCAATAGGACTTTGGCAATAAAATGACAATTCTGATAGGAAATGCAAACAAATTTTCATTTTTATCTGTGGATGGAGAAAATTAGATTGAGGAAAAGAAAATATAGAATCGGTAGGAGAAACTGTTATTCAGATTTTTGATAGATAAAAGGAAAGTACACTGGAGAGAAGAGAAGTGGAATTCAGTAGGAAAATCTGGTACATACTCTCATTTAATTTTTTTCTCTTTTCTTTTTGCAGTCAGTCGTACATGCCACCATTAAGGAAGGCAACTAGGTTTAAACTTTTTTTTGGACAAACTCTCCCAAGACAAAATTAACTAATAGATATATTTAAGTCAAATTATTTTTCTGTTAAACAATTTTTCTCTCAATATGATATGTTATATATAAGCTCTATATTGTATTCAAAGAAAGTGGATATATATATAGCTATGATCTCTTCAAAATTTTCATATTTAGATGCAAGATGTAAGGTAGAACTAGGTGCAATATATAAGATGTTGTACAGATCTGTTCCTCTCCGATTTCATAGAGAATCAGTTTCTTATGCATTTCATACCTCTGATAGTCTTTGTTCAGCATCTCCTTGTAATCTTTTTAAATGACAAATCCAGGATTTGGGGACCTGTTTCAGTGTTTCTAGTGCTTAACTAAGTGGTCTATTTCCCCTGTTCCTTAGGCAGAGGGCTCCTGCTAGGCACAATTTGGTAGATGATCTTAGTTCAGTGGAGTAGGGATCTTCTCTTATTTACAGGTTCAGTATTTTTGCTGGAAAGCAAAGTAATGGTTTGTCCTAGTTTTACACTATATTTAGAAGTGCAAAACAAGAGCAAGAAGGGGAGTTTAAGTCCTGTCTTTGGTGTCATGGTACCATCTAGCTTTATTGTTTGTTTCTTTCTCTTCTGAAAAAAGCTAAAAGTTTAGTCAATTACCCTTAAGTGAATTACATTTTAACAGCAATTCGGAAAACTACTGAGCAGCTCTTTGAAAAACAACTGCCCTACCAAAGGAAACAACTGAGCAATTTCCACAACCATACACATGAGGGAAGATTGTGGCCTTTTCAAATGAAGCAGTGTCACAAACAATGTCACAAAGTTCTTGTAAGGTCAAGATCACAAGATACCATGAAAATTACTACTGAATGTGAAGGTTGGTAAGGCTGATTTTAAAATCCAGTAAAAAAGAATCATACAACCATTTAAGTTGGAAAAGAACTCTAAGAATATTGAGTCCAGCCATTAACTCAACACTGCCAAGTCCAACAATAAACCCTGTCCATAAGTGCCACATCTACATATATTTTGCATAACTCCAGGGATAATGATTCCACAACTGCCTTTTTCTGTTCTTGACAATGTTTTCTGTGAAAAAAAGTTTTCATGCCATCCAATTTACACCAACCTTGGCACAACTTGAACTTGTTCAGGAACATAGTGCTATGCCATCCCCTTGCAACCTGAGCAAAAGGGCAAGAGAGGTGCATGTCTAGATATGATTTTTCTCTTCCTGAGATTTACAGTCCTTTTTCTTCTTTAGGCCTCATATGTGAAAAATATACATACTGAGTGGGACTAAGAGAGAAAGGGAAAAGATATTAGTATTTTTGGTTTAAGAAAATGCCATTCAGAAAACAGAAAAAGTATTGCATTATTTCTCATTAATTTTTCTAAGACTGGCAGATTCTTTTGCAATTGGCTCAGTATCAACTCAGATACATTCATAGGCCAAAATATGCACCACGGCACCAATCCTAATTTCTGTTGAAGCCACGGTACATTACAAAGCCAATGAGTGAACTTTTAGGTGTAACAGATAGAAGGACTTGGCCTTTTCAGAGACTTATTTTCTCCCATTGCTTGCTTTGCAACCCTGTTTTTGTGTCAGTGATCACACTGCCCACAGAACTAGAAAGCCTTCAAAGAGACCCCAGAGAATTCATAGCTAAGGTATCACGCCTGTTACTACAAACATTAGAATTTCCATTTATTACCAGCAGAGCAAGGGAGCTTTCAATGCCAATATGAGGTTTGAATGCCTGCCCTAACAGGATAAGAATGCTGCTGTATGCTTCCCAACACCCTTCCAGCTGAGTCAAATGACCATTACCATCACTGAGGTAGTTGTTACCCTACTGGTAATGATGCCTTATCTCCAAAGATCCATGCTGAAGGTGATGGGCTAGAAGTCTGCTTTCCTGCTCTTTAGCTGACTTATATACTGCTCACATTTTGCATCTCTAATCTTAAAATTATGATTGTCTTTGTCTGGGTCTGAATATCAGCTCAGAGCAGTTTTATTTCTAATTATCTTCTTCTCAAAGGCTTGAGAAACAAACCAAATTTTTCTATACCAGTACAAATGCAGGTCTGAGAAAATAATTCAGGCATTTGCCCCTGGTTTGGGGGTCTGTGGTTTTTCCCCCTCAGTGGTCCCAGCATTTCATACTGGAAAAATATATGTTATATGGGTCAAAGCATTTTCTGGTATGCATGCTACTACCAGTACACTTATTGGTAGTTATTTATCAAAACGCTGATTCTGCAGAAGAAAGTGTTCTAAAAGCAACCTGCCATCTTCCTTCAATTTCAAAGCTAGTCTATATTGTGACAACTCTTTTTCCACCTAGATGTCAGTACTAAAATCTGTAAGTGAAACACTCCTGCTTCTTAGTACCTGCTTTATTTGAATGATAAAACCATTTTAAAGTCAGACAACAACAGTAGCAGAGAGAATTTATATTATCATTTGGGAAACATACAGTTAATTTTCAAGCTAAATATACTTTGAAAGTCACTGCAATGCAAAATGGCTGTTGTTTCATTTTAAAGCTCTCACTGTCCATTTTATAGATCAAGAGTTTGTAATCTTTAAGGATATATGACTTTTGGCAAATAAAATGAAGCATATCGCTTTTCCTATATGCTGGTAAACTCTCTTCAAGGAGGAGCACCTAGGGTCAGCACTGAGGAGAATATTTTGTTTTGTTGCTGTGTAGAAAAAAACCCAACTGGGCAAATGAGTAAAGAAATTCCTTTTTTCTTAGCTCATTATAACCAGTATAAGAACTTGTAGAATAAGGCAGGATCCTTAGTGTTGGCAGACTCCCGTGAAATGCTGGAATTATGATTTTAATGAAAATCAGGGAAAATGTAAACGTTCACTCACAATGAGCTCTTCAGGGTGAAAAGTAAGGGATAATTCAGGAAAAAGTGAAGATAGCAAAGGTCATTTTGGAAAAGCTGGAAGAGAAACAGGCAATGAAAAGCAAAATGTATTTTAATTTAAGGATAAGTGGAACTCTGTTGACATTTCTGATTCTGTATTTGATTGATGCAATTCTACAGCAACATTAGAAAAACTGGATGAGGACAAGCCAGTACCCTTCTGAACTGTTCACAGGAATAGTGACTAGATGATTAATTTACTCTCTAATGGCATATTCCTAACAAAAACATTTCTTCATTATGACTATTTTGTTGTTAACAACTTTGGCTTGTCAGTGATGATAAATCCGGGATTGGCTCAATGTTTTGTTATTTACCACTTGGTGGTGGTATAATTAGTTTAGAAATTACTAGTACTGCCTAATTTTTATTTTACATACTTAATAATTCCTCTCATATACATGAGAAGCCAATACAAATCCAGTGAAAATTAATAAGCTCTCAGTGAGTTCAAGTTTTGGGATCCTTTGAAAGTTTCTGATTTGTTTTATATTTAATTTAATTTCTGATTTTATTTTTAATAGATACTGAAGGGAAATGGAAATGTTATATGTAGAATACTATTTTCTATGGGAAATCAGTTAAGAAACCCCACAAAACCAATGCACCAAATCAGCTTCCATTTTATTTCTGTCCATTAGAAAAGCAAGAAAATGTTATTGCCTTTTAAATTTTAGAGGCTCCTTATTCTTAGGCCTTAAATAACAGCTGATGCAGTGACAGAGCTTTGTAGTCATGGCTTCACCTTTTACAGAGGGTTTGGGGGTTTTTTGGCTCTTCTTGGAAAAAACCCCATAATTTTACTTAACTAAGAATTTGACTGCTGATGAGTATTATAAACACAAAGAGTCTACTTTAAAATTCGGGCTTTAGTCTGACACAGAATATGCAGTCTTGGGCCTGGCTAATATTTAGTAGATTGGCAAACAAGAAAATCAAATTGAAATGTATATACCACCCCCACCACTGCTGCTGAAGAAGACTGGTCTGGGAATGCATGGGATTATAGGGAACTGAGGGCATTATTTGTTCCAAAGCTCTCTTTATTTGCCTGGCACATCACCTTGGCTGTTTTGAAAATAAAAATTACATGGCTGCAACTCCTACAGTGAACCCACAATTTTTTTCCTCCTCAAGGCCTTATCCAACACATCTAATATGCCATCTGTGCAATATATAGTTAGCAGAGCAATTTTGAAAACACCTGGTATCAAAGCCCAAGAGATTCCATAAATCCTGCAGTTACAACTTGAAAGTTACCTGGCCCCTATACATCATGCTTTGGCAAATGTCTTTGGGAAAGAAAGGAAATCTTTGGTACCTAAGCCCATCCAGGTTCCAGAAGTAGACATCTCCTCTGCCAAGAAAAAGAATGACAAGAGTTGAAGTGTGTGTGTCTAGGAGAACAGGGAATTTCAGGTACAGAAGTTCTGCATAGTTAAGTTCTCTGGAGATAATGGATGTACTGATTAAAAGACAATTATCTAGCAGTTCCAGCACTCTGGACAACTGTTTTCCCACTCTTACAAGTTTTGTGATCATAAAATGTATTTAAAGCTACCTGTAATAAATGTTTCTTTCTAAACTTTCAGGAAGTTCATTTGAAGAACACAAGTAGAGGGAACACAGGAAACAGAAACTACAGAATGTAAGAACATGCCATCCACAAGAATGAAGAATGAATGTGCCATCTGCAGGATACTTTGCTGTAAATAAATTATTTGTTAAACATTGGAAGACTTAAAAACCCCCTTTGTTTTAAAAAGCTTGATGCAATTTCAACCAATGGGCATTCTCCCAGTGAACAATGCAACTAAACATTCCAATATTAAGTCTTTAGAGGACAGAACATTTTAACCAGCCCAGAACTAAAAAATTCTGTGGTTGATATATTGCTGTTTGTTAACCTGTTTTAAATGTCCTGCACGAAAACTTTTAAAGTCTTGTGCCCCTCAAAAGCCTACAAATTTATGGGCCTTTGATGGATCCAATTGCACTAAATTAACCTATGAACACTGGCTGCTGGAGTCATTCATCAGCCTTGTCTAAGTGGTGTTTTTTTATTTGCACTTCTTTACAAGCAACAGGCTGTTTGTTCTACGGTGTCTGAAACCATTGTTTGTCTACCCCTTCATATTTGCACAGTTTGACATTCCCAGTAACAGCAGCAGTAAGGTAACATACACAGTTTTAAACATCGATTAATTCCATCTGTGGCATTTCGACAAAATATGGGTTATAGATGTATTTGTTTTAAGACAGTTCTATTCTTCCTTCTCTTGCAAACATGCAATTTTTTTGCAATTTGTGAGACAAAAGATTTTTAAAAGCAGTTAAAGCATACATAGGCTCTCGAACCAGTAATGATTCTTCCAGGTAATTATTTTGCAACAGTATAGGTAACCTCTTTCTTCCTCCATATAATGCAGTATGTAAAATTTAGCATATCAACAATACACATATATCAAACAGTATGTAAAAAATCTCTGTTTTATAGTACAACGGTGCTATTTTATAGTTTGTTACATGAAAGGGTCTGGCCAAAACGGTAATAGGTAAAAGCAAATATGGAAAGACAAAGCCAAAGATTAAATAACAAAATACTTTCAAAAATATTCAGCTTAAATCAACTAAAATGGCTTCAGATTTCAACATGAAAATAACTTTACCATTTTCAAAGGAAAATTCAGATACTTGCTTCCTTTTAGATATTTGACATCTGATTATGTGGGACACAAACTCATAGATGTCTAGGCCCAGAGAAGACAATTTGAAAAAGAGCCCTCAAGTGACTTCAAAGATTTGTCCACCAGGGCCCAAATGTTCCTGAAATATCAGCATTATTTTCAATCATAAAGGGGTACTCAAGTTCCCCTCCATTTTAATTCTTCCTGCAATCAGATGTGGCTTACCTGAGAGCTGGGTTTCTGCATCTCTCTGTAAATCATAAAAGCTAACCTAATCATCAAATTACTACTGTAGAATGAGTCCTCAAGGACAGATTAACCACAACATCCTTACATCCTTATTACAACTGCCATTCATGTGCTCATGTGGGAGACAGAGATCCCCAGATAATCCCTGCCATGTAACTTTGATAGGCCCTGCAGTGGTTCTACTTTGAATAGCACCGTGTCCTGTGCTGCATTCTTGTAAATCAGCTGGGTGTAGGTTGGCCAAGCAGCAAAGTGGGATAAGCAGCCAACTGTGTCCCAAGGAGAGCATTAAACTTGTCTATGAGAGAAGAGAAGGCAGAGGAGAACACGCTCTTCCACCCTGACTAAGAACTCCAATGTGGTCCCATTCAACTTTTTCCCATCACCATGCTGCTTGTGGTAGGCTCAGGGCAAGGGATGAAGCATTTCTTGGTCAGTTCCAAAGTGGGCCTGGAAAACAGTATGTGAAGGGAGCAGTTAGGGAGGTGGTAGATTATATCTATAAAGGAAGTATCTCCTTTTGAAGGCTGCTCAAATCTGCCTTACTTTCTACTGCAACCGAGGGAGTCGATAATTATTGACTTAAACACAAGAGAAAGTTCTCTCCAGACCTCAATAGTCCCTTGTGAAACAAGCAGGAAAGATCATAAAAGTCTAACAAATTATTGTAGTTCCTTTTCTATTCTCATAGAAAATTTGCGGTTTGTATTTTTAACAAGTGCAATGTATTCCTATACAACTCTTTAAACCCTCTGCTTTCTGTGAGATGGATGTCTATATGCACAATAAGCTGCCACAGCAATGTAAAAGTAGAACAGTAAATGAATAAAAATAATATGTCACAGCTCTCACTGACTGAGATAGTTATGTTGTAAAAGGAAGAAAGTAAAGAGAAACAGATGTGGAAGCTAACCTAAATTATTTACCACGAAGTTCAATAAACAGAGTTAGCAATTCTGATACCTGTCACAGCTCCTACAGGCCTTTTTTGGTAGGGGGGATGGAAAGGGAAGGACTTTTACTTTAATGGCTGTAAGAATTCTGCAACACAATATAAGAACAAGCCATTATTTTGATGTCACCACATAATACATATACGCATTTCATGCTCCATGACCCTTTCTGTCTTCTGTCTCTTCTGAAGTTCTAAGGGGAAGAAGGAAGAAAGGTGTGAGTGTAAAAAGAAATTTGCAGATAACTGTGGCAGAAAGTTTCTTTGTAGATAACTTTTTTACTGATGTGCTTTTAACTGAATAACTATACCTCATTTTGCATTAATTCCTGTAAATTAATTCACATTTTTGGTCTTATCTTGGGATTCACACACTCACATTCATGCCTCCATATTTCTCCTGTTGAAAAACCGTAATTAGAAAATGTCACTCAGAGACAGCAATATTTGTCACAATTTGACAACTGTCTAAACAAATGAGAACAATTCTTGAAAGCGACTAAAATGAATACTGAATAGCTGCAAACTTCAAAGGCAACACTTTGCTTTACTAGAGAATAAATGATATCACAAAATGAAAAGTAGCTCCAGCCTCACAGAGGTGAGAAATGCATGGGTGGGGAATGCATTTTTTATAAAGAATCTCCAGTCATATGGCAGGGAGCACATGATAAGCCAGTTAGTCTGAAAGATAAAGGGCCGCATTAGCTTAATAATCACAATAAATCCAATACTTAAAGGAATTGAAGTGTGAGCCAAAGCATCTCCCTTCCAACAGTACAAAGCAGTCTGTCTTGAAAAACTTCTAATTAGAGAAATTGAAAGGTTCAGATGGATTTCTAAAAACACTCCAGATATTTAGAAACAGGGCTCCCACCAGATGCTATTGATTCTTATAAATCACTGAAATGGTAAAGAAAAGCCAATTTCTCATCCTTCCTCATTGTGTAAGTCACATGACAGATCACAGAACTTTGCTTTCTAGAATAGACTTAAAACTCTAAATTTTACACAGAGAATATCACTGAAATGCATAATTAAAAACTGAATTAAGCCTCATTATTTTCAGTCAGTCCAAAGAGCACTGCAAATAGAAACCCACTGAAGTTAGCATCTCTCTTTCATCAAGGTAGCAAAATTTAAGTGTCATCTCCATAGTAAATATAATTAGTCATTAAGAGTTTTAATGGAAAATTAATAAAATCTTTATTCTGCTCAAAATGTAGATATAAACCCACACTTCCGTTTCCATGAAGGACTTGTACGAGCTCATTTACACCAGTCAGCCAAGAGACAAGAAAATCAAAGCCTGGGATGTTGCATCCAGTCCTGGTAGATGCACAAGGCAGCTTACTGTTGATTCCTTTGGTAAGACTGAAGGGTGAATTACAGAAGGGTAAATTACTTTCTTTACAGAAGTGATTCCATACACAGCTAGGAGCCCTGCTCAGTTGCCCCCTGAGCTCCTTGCTCTCTCAGTACCAATGGTTAAAGCTGATTCAAGAAGACTTCAGGCCAAACACTGCATCTTCTTGGCTCTCCATTCAACAAGCAAGTGATATGCCAAGATCAGAAAAGTGTAATTGCATATTTGCTTTACCTGTTACCGATTTGGCCAACAATGCCAAAGTGGTGCTATTGTTCTGTTTAAGAAAGTACTTGACTAAAATATAAAAGAAAGCATAAATATTTTTTTAATGTATGAAAATGACGATTACATAGGTATGGTTATTAAAATAGAAATAAAACTAGCCATAACTTTTCAACTTTTTGTCACTCAAAAAGCAGCAAAGAAATCTTACATTGATGCAGGTGGGGCAGGAATAGGAGTCAAAATGCCACAAAAAATTCACAGACTTCAAATGAACTTCTGAATCTTTATTCCAAGTCAGAAATTCAGATGAAGAAAACTGTTAGAAGTCAGGGAACAAAAAAACCTTGATATGACTGAAAGCTTTTCAGATTATGCAAGTCTTATATCATACCAGAGATTTTTAAGCTACACTCTAGTACATTCATTACATTCTACATTCATTTCATACTACATTCTAGTATGAAATCAGTGTAGAGTTTGGCTTAGTCAGTGGCATGATATGGTCAAGATTTTCACTGAGCACACATTTTTAGTTTTATCTGATTACTTTCTCACTCGTGGCACATAATCCAAAACCTAATTTTCTTAAAACCCCCCAAAGATGCAAGTACATCTGAATTTACCATGAATAAAAAAAAAAATCCTAAAAGGACATTTGGGTTTTTTTGTTTGTTTGTTGTTTTTTTTTTAATTCTCACCAGTTCCACATTGTGAGAAAAAGTTGAAATATATGGCTAACAATCTGTGAATTATTTTTCTTTATTACTTTATGGGGTCACTATAAACATCCTTATGTGCAAAACTTCTCATTTCATTTTTTTTTTGTTTTGAACTTATGCTAAATTAAGCCCAAAAAGAGATTCTTGGAACTTGTAGGCCATATAGAATACTTATATTGTTCTGATGAAGGTATAATCAATATATTTAAAATGTTCTATTTTTAGTTTGGAAAGGAATAGTAATAATTTATTTGGTGGGGATCTACTTATACTGGTCCCTCTTTTTAGGATACTGGTCAGTGGAAGTTAGTCTTCCAAATGTCCAACTTCTAATCAAAATCAACATTTATTCCTCCCTCTTGCTCTTCCCAGCAAACTTAGTTAAAACACTATTTCAAAATAATTTTATTGTTTGTCTGTTTGTTTGGGAGGGTTGTTTTGCTTTGATTCACTTTGTTTTGATTCTAGGGGCAAGGGGTAAGGAGGAGGAGATGAGGCTTTCGAGTGATATTTTTTCTCTTGGGTACAATCCACAAAAAATAAAGAACTTTTCTTAACGAGATTACTAATTATCCAATTCATGTGTGGAAGTGGCATTCAGTAAAGCAACTAGATTAAATTTGTCTTGAAAGAAGGAAAGAAAGATTTCAACACAAAGTTGTTACCCATTCTGGTCCTACACTAAGCATTTTGCTACTGACAGAATTGGAGTACTCTACTGGATTATAAATGCCCAAACACACGGTATCTGATAAAAGAAATCTTCTTTGACTTATTTCTTCTACACGAAGAGTGTTATGGGAATGTCTGAAATTCAATTACACATCACACAGTATGGAGATACCATTCTGGCAGAGGGCAAAATAGGAAAGACCTCCCTGATGGTTACATTAGGAAATCTTACACTAGTTGCACAAAAGGGTGTAGCTGTGAATATATATACACATATATAGACACATGTACACTTATATCTGTATATATAGACAATGCTACAGTGTGCGCATGTCTATGTGCATGTGTCTATTATGCTTTTCTTTTTCCTATCAAGTAAAATTTGAAATGCTTGCTTTTTTTCTCTTCAGATCTTATGAATTATATTCAGTAATCCAACTGGAATCTAATTTTAGAAGAACATTGTGTAATACGGATGCCACAATTTAGATCCTGTCTTTGTTATTTGTACCTAAAGAAATGCCCATAAGACACCTCTTCATTGTCATCAGGCAAATATATCTATCTGTCTAGATACAGATATAAAATACTGACTCTGAGGGCCATATTATAAAAATCTTTATTAAACATTTATCTTTTATTTCATTTTTCTCCATAAAACTTCTACTTAGTGCGATTTTTTTTAAAGTGTAAGCATCTCTTCAAAGTAAGAATAATGGGTAATATAAACAGAGTAGAATGCTAATTTCTGTCATCATTCTGTCACCTCAACTATTAATTTGTCATTTATATGTTTTTTGTAAGAATAATTCATCCCTCTCTACAGCACCCTTAACTATATCAGAAGTAGAAAAGGCTTAACAAATTCCTGTATCCCAAATTATTTATAATAATTCTTGATTTCTCTCTGTTCTTCAGTAATTTTTTATTTTGCCAGCTTGGTTCACAAAAGTCATTAAAAGAACCAATGTGATACTTCTGCTGCTAAACCTTCTTTCCCACGAGTATTTAACATACTAAAATATCTACATATTCACACTTTATTGAAGTTCCTAAGAAACAAAACAAATACAGTTGAGAGATAATTTTTCCCACCGTTTTAAACTAAATCATAGACATTGCATCTTATTGTATTTTCCATTTGTTAGTATAATTACATTCCTCAAAAGTAGCAACAAATTACCTGCAGAACAAAAAGGACTCTATCCTGACAAATAGGATCATGCTTCATGTTAAAGAAATGTTAAAAAAAATCATGTTAAAGGAAAAGATTTAGAGAGATACCTATATAAACAGTTCATTAAATGAAACTCATATTTTTGTAGTGAAATGTTTAACTTCATAAATTTAAAAATCAAATGAATGTTCCACTCTTCCTGGCTTACTGGCATTAACCTCAATTATGGTGTGATAAAACCCTCACTTTACCAACAATTGAAGACAAATTATCCGAAACCAAAAGACTGAAGTGTTATCAATAAAGAGGTAAAATGTCCCTATTTTGTGCACAGCAATGAATTCTGTCTTTTTTTTATTAGAATTTCAAATGCAATTGATATAAATAGTGCATAAGAATTATGGATCTCTGCATTACTTCCACTTAGAGACAAGTTTAAATATAATACAGCACATGCAAGTGACAGAGCATGATACAGTGTATAAATCATATCTTTTAATTTATTACCATTTCTAAGGAATTAGTCCAACAGAATTCTATAGAAATCCTGAGCAAGGCGAAAAAATAACTCTGAAAAGTGTATAATGAAAATAGTTGCCTGATGAAACTAAATCTCATCAGACATGAGTCATAGAACACTCAACTGAAAGCACACTGGTACTTCATAATGTTCTGAACAGCTTCACCTGTAGTCTGACACCTCTTGCTGCTTTTATCAGAATGTGATGGTTCTGTTTCACGGTTTCTTAATCCTTGGAGTCTTAGGGTTGAATATTAAACATGTTGATCAAGACTGAGGATTTCAGGAAACAAAATGAAAGCAGAAGAAGCAGCACCACCTGCTGCTGATAATCAAATCGTGTATAAGCTTTCTTTTCTTCCAAATTACTTCAAAGCCACCCAGAATGCTAAACAAAGATTAATAGCACTTGGTTTTCAGGACAACCTTTCCATAAGGAGTAACTGTCCTCTCTTTCTTCAGTGTTAGACCTCAATTGGTATCCTGACTAAAACTGGGGTTTCCATGATGCAAAGCATGAATGTGGATACATGAGTTTCTGATTTCACTACTGAATAATCCTACTATTAACATTTCAAGTCATTATAATCAAACAGTGACAAGTGTTAAGTGTTCATTTACTAGAAACCATTTAAATATCTATTAAAGTTCTAACTGGATTTATTCTTTCTTTTTTATTTTCTTGTGCTTACTCATAATACAATGTCACTACTTGATGACAAATAATATTTCATACTGTGTATGTAACATCATTGTGTCGCAGAATCCCCCAAATACCTCAACAATGTCTTTGTTGCGCTATTCTCCCCATTTAGCACTTATAAGCTTTTCTAGTAACAACCAATAAATAAAAAATGGAGCTCTTGATATGTACAAATATAAAAAAATCAAGTTTTGCTAGTTTGCAGTTCATGTAATGCCATCTTGACCATTCTCTTCCCCTCTCTCTATGAGCTGTCTAGAACAGTAAACTTTGCTCCATAAATAATAGTGTATTCATGCTTTTAAAGGCTTTTATATGCATTTATGGTAGGTAAAGGTTGGAAAAGGTAGTTGACTGATTTTAACTTTTATCTACTTTGATTTCAGTAAAGGGCTTTGTCACTCTGTATACATAAAGGCTAATGCACCCTTTGGTTTGTAGAATGTACTGAAATGTTCGCAACCCTCTTGGTATCAGGTCCAAAATGTGAAGCATTACTGTTAAGAGGGTATCTTTCTAATGTATTTGTATGTATAGTTTACACCTCTGTGAGGTCTAATAAAGGATTATGGTTAATAAAAAATGCGTTGAAAATTCATCATCCATGCAGGTTTTGCAACAATTTGCATTCTTCCTTTCTCTCCCCTGGCATATACATTTCAATTTTCTCAGAATACGACAAAATCAGGACATACCTTAGCAGGGTGATCAGGCTCCATTCATCCTAAAATAGAACTGGCATGGAAAGTGGCTCAAAAGCCTCGATGAAAGAAAGTGTCAGCAGATGAAATTATGGAACCTATAGATAAAATTGATAGAAGTGAATGACCAGGAACTGACTGTGTTCACACACAGAGGAACATGACAGAACTCTGGTAATACAGAGGTCTCTCAAAAGCTCCTCATTATCACAGAACTAAGTGGAAACCAGTATCTGGCTCGTATCTCTATCACTTCTGTTCTGAAGAACAGAATTTGCAGGTAGGTGAATAAATGCTATATGATAAATATGGTATCTTGCAAGAAAAGGAAGGTGGTTGTTATGACAGTAAGGTTCAGAAATCCAGTGGGAGTTTTTTTTACAAAAAAAGAGCAAGAACCTAGTCAAGGAAGAAGAGGGTGATCTGGTATTTCCTAAATGTTTGTGAATCAGATCCCTCATCCAAAGTTCTTTAAAACACTAAATTGTCATGGAAAGAGGCAAGTTCTTCCTACCTGCACACTGCTGACTAAAAAGCAGAAGAAACATCAGCAAGAATGGCCAGTTGATAGTGGAGGCCATCCACTATCAGATAGAGAGTGCGCCACATGTGAAACCTTGCTGCAACCTGTTCCAGCACCCCCAGTGTTCAACCTTTCCCTAAACAAGCAGGAGAAGGGGTAGACAGTAAGAACACGAAGTTTATAGGTGATATTAAGGCAATCAGACTGATCAGGCATGATGATGGTAAATCTGTGCAGACTGTTGTTAGTTGTCAACTTGTCCTTCATGTGCATCTCCACAGATCATGGCCCTCTCAGGTGGGTGCAGTATTTGCCTTTTTCAGTCACTAAATTCACACATTTTCCTTAATACTTCCAATATGATAGAGAAACTGTGCAGCTCCCTTATCACCCTCGTACGTATCCCACGTGGTCCCAAACACTTGTGTATCTCCATTTGGCTGAAGTGGTTCGTAATTCCATCTACTTTAGTTGTGGGGAATGCTCCTCTCTGCCAGTGAGTTCTGGTGCTGGAAGGCCTGAGGACAGCCTTTCCACAGCAAAAACTGAAAAAAAAAAATGCCTCTGGCCCAGAAAGTCCCCAAGTTGTGAATCTGTGGAGGGTAGGAGTTTCACTGCATGTTGCCTTGTTCTAGTATTTTTTTACTAGATACTGATTTTTCGCTAAAGGGAAAAATAGTTTCCTGGATTGGTTTCCCTATTTTATCTTTACTCTGACTCTTTGTGGTTTTATCTTACTGCCATAGCAGACAATCTTGATTCTAAATGCACAATTTTCAAGTGCACATTCCCTGAAGTAATATCCTTCTCTGTATTTAAACAATTACAGGCAATAATGCTTAAATACACAGTCTTATACTAATACTTGAACAGTTTAGAGAGATTTTGGATTAAAAATAATTACTCAGCAATATTCAACATATTTTTATTCTTACATTCTCCTGACAAGATGCAATCAACAGAAATCACAACTGGAAGGTTTAGTAATGCAACCGAGGAAAAGTTTAAAAATCCAATATTTGTAATCTTAATCACAACTTTTAAAGTTTTTAATTATATGTATTACATTACCATAAGTTTTTATTCTTACATGAACAGCTTGTTAATAAATCCAGCTTACTGGATGGTAAACTATGCTAACACAAGCAAAATAAGAACACAGAGATTGAAGAAATGTACAAGAAATTACTAACAGTTCAGAAAAAATAAAAACTTCTGTGTTCAGCCTCTTTCTTCAATAGTGTGCTTCCTCAGATGCAGAGAATTTAATTTATAGGAAATTTTGTTCTAACAGTTGCTGCATATTAACCAAACCTGGATATTGACTTACTTGGAAATCATCTTATTTATTGCCCTAACTTGAAACAGTTTTTGGATCACAACTAAAGAAAAAAATCAGTCTAGAAATCCGTCGCTACGTGAAGGCCAGCAGGACTGTTTTCTACAACCATCGCAAACACTTACCATGCACTTGCCTTAATTGCAATCTGAGCTATATACCTACCTACCTCATTGAAAATGAGGAATATCAACAACAATAGTTAATAATGTCATAGAAGACATTCTTATTTTATTAGTGCAAAGTTTATACTGAATATGGAGAACTAAACTGATTTTTTTTTTTATACATGGGTAACTTCAATAAGCTGTGTGTGATTTTGTCCTGTATTTTCATACTGCTTTACACTTGGTTAAAAATACCCTTTATTCTCACATTATTGCCTAAATTTTGGCTCTCACAACTTCTATCTAAAACATGTGTACAAGAGAGACAACAAGTAAAAATACAAAGTCAATTAGTGGTGGTTTTAAGCCAGTGTTTCATCTTTGTGAAAAGGAGTTACCTCTGAGAAGTGTTTCCCCAACTGAGCCATTAACATTCCCCACAGTTCGCACATGTTGCTCGATGCATCAGCCGTACACAGATTTTCTGCTGGCTTTCAGCAAAGAAGTCATTTGTCATCTCTGTATTTTGACAACCAAAACGCTGAGAAGAAATTGAACAGATCAGGAAGAGAAGTGTTAGTCAAACTGAGATAAAACAAAGATTAAAGCAAGATTTTCAGATTACCACTGGGCTGGTTTTGTTTGTTTGGGGAGTGCTTGAACCTAATCTCTAATAAAACAACCACTTTGATTAAAATGCACTGTCTTTGTAGACTCCAAGCTCTCCAGGACTTGCTTCTCAGCATGTGCTCTTTCCACTAAGTAATGTTTTCACTCTTTTTGTTTGCTTATTGCTTCTGTTCCATATACCACCTATTCTTGCTACATGGTGACCCAACACAATAGGAAAAGTGGCAAATGTCTTCCCCGTCCTTGCAACAACAACAACAAAAAAATCAACCTGGTAAGTCTACAGATTTGATCATGCTGAGAGATAAAGGTTTGAATGCCATCAGGCTGAACATGGAATGAAACCAGATCTCCCACTGATGCTGCACATATCCCAATTAGCTTAGTATTTGGGGTGGGGGGAGGAGAAAAGCCACAATGCCAGAATTTTTGGGATGCCCAATACTACACCTTTAAACATGCCCTCAGCCTCTCATGGCACACAACCCAACTATGATCACTTGAAGATATTTTGGGTTCAAAAGTACGTAGAGCAGAGAAAATCAGTTATTTCCGCCATTAACAGACCACAGAGAAGCTGCCAATTTTTGTTTCAGTTTTTGTCTAGGCTTTAGTATTTCAGATACAATTTTTCTGTAATTATTTAAGTTTCTGTCACATCTATCATTTTTATTCTAATTCAAATAGCAGAGAGTCTCTTACCTGTGTTTGAATTCATATGGTTTTTATTAAAGCTACCTGCCTGCAGAATCCCTACCAGAATTGTTATTCATACTGTGCATGGGGGAGAGTTTTCTTCATTTCACATTCTTCAAACCCTTACTTTCCAAATTATGCTTTATATCATTGCCTTTCCTGCAGATCTTTATCTGGATATTGTTATTGTTGTTGATACTTCCCAGCTTCAAATATTTTTTGTACACATAACTCCTAGAGCCAAATCAGCCAGTAAATTTCTTGGTAATTTAACATGCTGAAAACAATCCTGTGCTGCTTTAAGCACATTCTGTTGTTTTAGTAATCAATAAATAAGCAATTGACTTCAGACAAAACACTTCAAGTAACCTTTTATGCAAATAAATCTCACTATCAAACATATTTCCTGCTGTTCTTGTTTTGTTTAAACAGCAGTTATCTTTTTTTACCCATCTTTTAATCTTCATTCAAATATTACCTTTTCTCTGCCATGCTAGCCAGAACCACTGCACCAGTTAATATTAAAACATGTCCTCCTATACTTAAACTCATTTTTTGCTCTACCTATCTCACCATCCATACTGTTTCAAATCTCAAAGTCAAGATAGTTTAATGGCTGAATTTGCAGCATGCTAACCCTATTCAAGGCCTCCAGTGAGTCAAGGAATTTCACCAGCATCTTACACACTTAGAACTCATGTTCAAATATGGACACTTCTACTGCCCTCAGAGACAACCACTGACATCTAAGGTTTTCCTTTATATCAGTTTACAGCTTGTGTTTTGTACCCTGTAGAATGCCAGTGGCCAGCAAGTCCAGCTCTGAATACTTCTGTAATTCTGAGGATGAAGTCAATGTTCTTTCTAACCATTCTATTCTGAGACAGACTGGAACTTTCCTGGGCACTAAGTAAAGAAAATCTCTGGTTAGAATTTCTCTTTTAGTATTTCTGCATTTCTATTTCCTTTCTAAAAGGAAACAGATTGGTTCTTTAAACTTACTTATTCTAAGCTCCAGTGCAGTAACAGAATTACCAGGATGAAACGCCATCCAAGTCCTTGGCCAAGACTCGGTAAGGTATTTTAATCAGTACATAAATATATACCATAAGTAGGTTCATTTTTAAAAAGTTTTTCTCAATAATGAAAGTGATATTGATACAGTTATTAAAATTCTTACTCCAAAAAATTTTTTCTCTGTAAGTTTATTAATATAGATATATTGTATTTTTTCTCTATGAACTTACGATATGCCTCTTGCTATTTCAACAAAGGCTTTGCAGTGAGTTTTACTCTTTTTTAATTTTTCTCTCTTTTCTTCCTTCACTGACATTCTTCAACATTATTTAATATGTGGCACATTTAAACTGTATTTCATTTAAGGATTTTAAATTACTATATGTCTTTCAGATAAATTACAAACTATAAACTTCAGGCTTCCTATATTTCATATAGCTAAAAGTTTGTCCCCTGCCAGAGTAAAAGTTCCTTGACTAGATTTTGTTTGGCTAGTTTCTGTGTATGCTGTCTTTTCTCTGTCCCTTTACTTTCTTCTATTCCCTTGTCCAATTTAAAAAAAAAAAAAATCCAAAAAACCCCAAAAAATTCCAAAAAACCCAAATCAACTTTTTTTTTTTGATTTTTGAAAGAGCACTCTCAAAAATTAAGGTTATTCACTGACTCCTAGCAACACAGAGATTTTTAATTTCCTTACATCCTGTTTTCCTTATGCAAGTGGATCTTTACTTTTCAGGTAACGTTGACTGAGGAGCTTCTACCATCATTTGTTGAAGTCAGCTTCCTAGAAAGTTTATATATAATCACATTCAGCTAATACAATATAGAATCATACAGTATTCTGAATTGGAAAGGTCATCCAAGCCCAACTCCCAACCCTGCACAGGACAACACCAAGAACCACATCATGTCCCTGACGGCATCAACCAAAAGCTTTTTGAACTCCAATGACCACTCCCCTGGGGAGCCTGTTCCAGTGCCCACCACCTTCTGGCTGAGAAACCTTTTCCTGATATCCAGCCTAAACCTCCCCTGGCAAAACTTCATGGAGTTCCCTCAGGCCCTGTCACTGGAGAGATCAGTGCCTGCCCCTCCTCCTCCCCTCATGAGGAAGCTGTAGACTGTAAGAGAAGAACATTCTGTAAATCTGTGTCTGAATTTTCATCTGAAAGTAATTTTCCAGTACCTTGACAATTTATTGCTTCAGAAAATGACAATTATTATATATCTTGTTCTAAAACTATCCTTGTTGCCATTATCTTTAGCATTCATCAGTACTGCAAGCAAATTCTTTTTTACTCTCTCCTTCTTTTTGAACTGTTGTGTTCTGTGTGAACAAGTTTCTTTGTACAAAAAATATCATCGCTTAACATTCTTTCCCATCCCTCATATTCTAACAATTATCCATCCAGAGAATCTCTCGGAACTTTTCACACTATATGCCTTCTTGTATGAGAGTAAATTTAGGCTGTGAGCAAGAAACCTTGTCTTTCTCCTTGTAGCATTATTTCTTTAAGCTTCCCAGCAGCAAAGAAACACAGTAATTTATTTACTTACAGCTGAAAATTTCTAAAGAATGTTTTAAAAACCTCCTTCATTATGCCTCTTACATTTCCAAAAGTGAGAAATGAATCACACTGTTTCTTATTTTATTATGGATTAGACAGAATAACTTCCCAATATCACTCAGCACAGCAGTATTAGATACAGGTAAACTGTCCCTGGAACCTTGACAAAAAAAAATTAATAATAATTTAAAAAAAAAATTAAAAAAATATCAGAATTTAACCAATGACAACAAAGTGCTTTTCCAGTATCTTGTGATTTCTTCCTGACTTGATACATCAGTTTCTTAAACTCTCTCAAGCACCAGAAAAAGTGAGAATCATTACATGTATGCAGCACATGCTTGTGCAGATGAGAGATTCTCCAGCTGCACAAAAAGCTGACTTAATGTGCAATATACAAACTGAAAAGGGTTATCAATCTATCAGTGCAAACAGTGGAACAAACAAATGTAATTTTTTATTTAGAATGTCTCTTCTATTCTAAAAAAATTTGTTCAATATTTGGCTAAAAACAATTCATGATAATCTATAATAATACAGTGGATTCTTTCCTATCCAGCTTGCCCCCTTACCCAGAAATGTTTGTTATTTGCCCAGTTTCAGAGTGTTCATACAATTACAGCTACTGCTCAGGAAGAGAGTAAATCCGCAAAATTTTAACCTAAAAAAATTCAGGAAACAGAAAGGCCAAATGCAAAAATGTAAAAGCTAAATCATAACAGTAAATACATAATAATCTATGACAAAAGCCCCTCTAAGATTCTCAGTTTAGAAATGCGTCATGTGGTACCTCAGATTACTGAAGCCTGAACACATTATCAAGGTGATATGCCACATAATTTAAACATAACAAAAAAGTTGACACTAACTAGTACAGATAATTATGTTATGAGATCATGGAGGAATAATTCTTTCTACTTCTGGAACATATCACAGTTGAAAATGAAGAAGAATTATCTTCTTTTTGCATAAAACAAAAGGGAAAAAATGTATTCTAGCTAACTTGCTAAAAACCAGATAATTCACAACAAAACCAAGTGCAGCACTCAAGAATTCCAACACTTTTTATATTCACTGTTAAAACCAAATAGTTTGCTGCAGTCATTCTGCAATTTCTATTCTATATTATTATTTCTAGAGTTGAGAGATAGAGCAGCAAGTGTAGGATAGATGAGAAAGGTATTGACACCAAGAGGAAGTGCTGTCAAGGTGTTTGACACTTATACGATGTCCTTATCCAGTTACAAAGAGATTATTTATCTTTATGTGTCATGGGACAATGCCAATTCACTCATTTAAATTTGTTGCTTGTGTCCTATTTTTACCTTTAGTCATTCATAGCCACTGTTTTAAATTCTTTATTTGCTGAAGAAATTAATCTGTGTTAAAACACATACGTAAAGTCAACCTAGGCTTTTCAGAGTAACTAAAAAAAAATTAAGCTATTGCAATCATTTGAACACAGTGTTAGATAAACATATAAGGGGTGTGTGTGTGCGTATATATATATGGAATATATTTATCTCACTCATAACATCCTACAAGTTAGAGTATGAAAGTCTCAGCTATTGGAATCTACCAGACTACAAATTCCAAAGGTGAGGGACATTCATATCCTCATATCAGCCTAGAAATCACATTGAAAACACCACTTAGTACCATCCTCAGATATCACAGAGTCCTTCTGAATTGGCCTGTACACTAAAACAGATACAGTTTTCTACAACCATTTCAAACACTTATCATGCACTTGCTTCAATTGCAATCTGCGCTATATACCTACCAATAAAAGGTTTATTTTTATTATTCTTCTGTCAAAACAAAGTCTCATTGGTCTCCTGAAAAACCATAGGTAGAAATTCAGCTACCAAGAGAAATGGTAGATTTTGGGGATTTTGTAGAAAAGGGGATTTTTGTCTCTCTCTAATAATCACTTGAGAAATCTGTGTCTAGATGGGATCAAACAGGAACTTAAATCATGGAAGTAACCAAGTGATATCGAATTAGGAGAAATGAGCAACGGCTACATATTTCTCAACCCTTTCCTTATCAGTAAGACTGCACAACAGAGGCTATGATGTCAAAATGGCAAAAACTTCAAAAGAGATAAAAAATCCTGAGATAATTCAAGAAATTAAACCAACAGTTTTTGAAGTGCTAACAGAGACTCCTCTTCTGACCACCACCTGGCCAGTAAGATTTAAGAATTTTGTATTATAGGGGAAGCAAGACCTTCAGACAAGCAAGTTGTAACAAATACACTCTAATTTACCAACTGATTAAAGTTTTCAACTTCAATTGAAAAAGGCTTAAATAAAATCATATTGTTAATGTAATTCCTTCAGTCTTTGGAGAATAAAATCTTACTCATATATGAGGGAAGACTAACACATAATTTTAAAATAACTTATCAAAACCAAATGTGAATATTTGTTAATATCACTAATGGTATTCACAGAGGGGTTTTATGCTTAATCAAATTAGATTTGGGCAGTTTTTGAATAGGGAAATAACAAATTCGCATAACTATTTGTCATGCTCTCTGCTCAGAAGAGGACCAAGCTTTTGCTCATTTTAAAGGCTTAGTAAAGGCATCTCTGTTTACATACTGGGTCAAGAAGAAAGCAGTAAGAGTATGAAAGCGTATAATTATTGATTGAAGAGAAATATTCACAGAATCATGAAATGTTTTGGGTTGGAAGGGACCTCATAAATCATCTAGTCCCAACCCCCCTGACATGAGCAGGGACACCTTCCATCAGACCAGGATGCTCAAAGCCTCTTCTAGTCTGGCCTTGAACACTTTGATGGATAGGGCATCCACAGCTTCTTTGGGCAGCCTGTGCCAGTGCCTCACCACCCTCACAGGAAAGAATTTCTTCCTAAAATCTAATCTGAATCCACCCTGTTTCATTTTAAGGCCATTCATCTCACCTTAAATTCAAGATCTGAAGAAGATCAAATTTATAACTAAAAAATTATAGTCCCAGTTTTCAGATTACTGCCTCAAACTTATACTTGGAAAATATGCTATAGAATATTTCAAGAATTTAAACTTGTCCTTGTAAATTTTTTTTTGATACAGAAGATCAAGTGTGACATTCATGTATCAGCAAAGCAGCATTTTGAGGAGGAAACATTTATTTCAAACTCTTCATTTCATTGCTCTACAGATGCAAAGGAGTTCATCCAGGGCAGAAACTTTTTTCAAGTTCAGCCAGCTGACTCAGTTATGGATCTGGGGTAAAAGAGCTAATTTAGGTTATCTGTATAAACAAATACACATACCTATCTCTGTGGAATTTTAGACATCATGAAACACTGAACAAGTGATTTCTGCTAACTTTAGCTTCCAGCTTGAGCTTAGCATATGCTTGATTCATCATAGGAAAAAAAAGCAAGAGAGGAATTTCTAAGAAATTTTTTTCTCCACTGTGCATTTGTAGTCATTCACCACAACTACGTGTAACTCTTGAAAATTCTAGTACTCAGACCTGGCTCTTAGGCAGTAGAGAAAAATATCCTCTGTGTCATAAATTTATCCTGCCATAGATATGACGAGCTGTTTCAAATATTAATGCTTCACCTCCTTATTAGCACAAAATCTAGGACTGAGAAATCATAACAAGGTTTCTCATATAACAATTTAGAACACCTTATCACTCATGTAACATCATGCTACAGATTCAAAATTACAATCCTCCAGTGATGAATTCAGCACATCCTAATACAAAAACACCACAATAAAGAAAAAAGTGAGAAAGACTGTTATATTTTGCACAAAAATTTCATTAAGCAAGGAGAAATATTCATCCTTAGCAAACTAATTTTACTTAACTATCTATTTTGTTTCCAATGGATCCAATTCTTAGCAAAATGCATTTTAAAAACTAGGAGAAGAAGACTAGAAAGCGGAAAGAAAATACAGCAACTTCAGAAGCATTAAGGCTTCCACTGAAATGCTGTACTCAGTTTTTGCATCAAAGTCCATAAATGGTCTTGAATGGAAAGTACCAAAGGGATGCCCAAATAACCACTGGTCTAGGAAACATGAGATACAAGAAAACATGAAAAGTTTGGGTTCTCTCAGTATTGGAAAGAGATGTCAGAGTAAATGAAACACATAAAAAGACTGCTGCCTTCCATTAACTGCATTGTCTGACAGGCAAGTGATATCAATTAATCTATACAGCACAGATGATTTATTAAACACTTAGCAGAATATACCAGATATACATAAACTTGAGTTCAAAATTCAGATTCTGCACATTTCTTTTTAATTCTTCAAGGAAGATGTTAAAATCTGCTTTTAGTGTAAATTTTGAAATCCTTTATACACACAGAATTAAGCAACGTAACTTACTGGAAATTAGAAATAATCTACCTATAAATTTTTTTAATGTTCCTCTAAACTGTAAATGTATGCACCATAGAAAGTTTTATTTTACATCTGACAAACAAGAAACTATTTCCTTTTGTGCAATAGCTGAAATTTGAAGGAGTCATAGATTTCAGATTCATGCAGTATCCTTTCTATGGCTATATTATTTTAGGTTCTGTCTCTTGAGCAAATTCTCAGCAGAGACTCAGGGGTATGCACAGCCTGCAAAATGTCTGGGTGTCTAAAATATTTTTTTTTTTCTTAAAAATGCATATTTTTGACTTATTTTTCAGTAACCCAAAAATCAAGGCAAGTTCCCTACCTCCACAGCAATGGAAATCCTAGGAGTTTATACACATTTATTACAATGTCAGCATGAACCTATTAACAGTTAATAGGGCACCTAGTAGGGTATTTCACTGTTATATTATTATTAGGAAAAAAAAACCCAAAAACATACCAAAATGGAATTCTCCCCTTGGAATTCCACAAATGTAAAGCAGCCAAAAGTGAAAGTGTTTGCATAATACAGGATTAAAGAAAACCAGATAGAAAGGGAAAATCAGATATGCCTAGTGGAAACCTACAAATGAGAAAGCTTCAGCCTGCTCTGAGCAAGAAAGAGAAGCAGTGACACAGGAGAAAACAGCCTGAGAAACTGATGCATAAGGAACATCTGCCAGGGATGACTGACCAGGCTATCTCTAAGGAAGTTTGCACAGTGCACATTTGGTTTCTCTGCCCCTTGGTTTTAACAAATTCTTTTTCCCTTGCTTGCTTTAAGCCACAACTTTTTATTCCTCCTCTAGCTCGCATCACCCGTTTGCTCCTTAGCTTTACTTCTCTAACTTCTTGCAGCAATTTTAGCTTCAGTATATTCAGTGAGCTGCTTTGAATTTGGCACTCACCTGACGATTTTATGCGACAGACACAGAACCTTCTCTAACTTCAGTATAGCTGAGTGTATGACAGCTCAAATGTGATGCAATTCTGACTAATGGAATAATACCACTCACATGTTATGTGCAGTAGATGACAGCAGCTCGGAATATTTCAATTATACGTTCCTTATATGAAAAAAACTAAAAATAGTTCAGCTATAAGCCTGCCTAAAAGCCCCAGTTGATCAGTTCATATCTCTCACATTAGTGGAACCAAAGAATGATTTCAGATTGACCGGTGTTTGGTTTTGTTTGTTTTACTAGAAAGACATAGGGCATGACTATTCTGTAAAGCAAATATTTTTACAGTCCATCAACCTTGTAACAGATAAGTAAAAACACAAGTTGGGGAAAAAACATCTACAGTCCTTGTGAATGTATTCATGGCATTCAATTCAGAATGGAAATCAAGGTTTTCAGCTTTGATGTCTTGTTTTGAGACTGGTTAATTGAACACATATTGAACACAGTGGCTCTCTGCACAGTGCTAGCTACAGGTATAGCTCCTACTTATAACAACTGGTGAAGGCACTTTCACAAGAAAAATTCTGAGTCTGTGCACAAGAATAAACTGGAAACTTATCCTTCCCAACATTATGAAAAACACACTCATGATATGGCACTCAGCTTTAGAGTGCTAACATTCCAAGACTCATGCACCAGGCAACATTCCTGTCAGCCAATTTTACATGCCAGATGTCTTAGAGGAAATGAGATCCTGGGAAGGAGAAACCAACAGAAAAGAATACTAGATTTATTTCATAAAAACATGATCAAGTTCTTTTAGTACAGAGAAAACTACAGACCAAATTCTAACGGTCTTAAATTGAGCAAAAATCCCACTACAGACAAGAAATTTACTGATTATAAATCATAGATTTTGGCTTGATATAATTGGTGCAAGACAAGATCTGTAGTACCATGCAGTTAATGAAAATGTTATATGGATAACATACCATTTCCCACAACCACTAAGCTCATAAACACATAGGGAATGGGAAAAGGGAAAGGGGGCAAAAAAGGGATTTTAGGATTTTAACCATTATCTTAAGTGGGTGTCTAAGTGAAGCTGTATTTGATAGATGAAAATATTACCTAAAAGCTAATAAGAAGAGCACATGGGATCAACCAATAAGATAGAAAAAAATCCCCTCTATTTCCTTAGCTAATCCTAAAATTGTTTGGGTCATAAGGGACCTTAAAGATGCTCTGGTTCCTGTACACAGGCAGGGACACCTTCCACTAAACCAGATAGATCGGGGTCCAATCTAACCTGGCCTTGAACCCTTCCAGGTATGTGACATCCACAACTTCTCTGGATAATCTGTTCCAGTGCCTCACCACACTCACAGTGAAGAATTTCTTCTTAACATCTAAATGGAATTTATGTATCTTCGTTTTCAAATCAATCTGAAAAAGCAGCAAGGATGCTGTATCCCTCATCTTGAAAACTTGATCAATACCTTGATACATTTCAGGGTAATGTATTACTTATTATATCTTGCTATTTGTATGAAACTATGATTCCTGTAAATCATACTTCAACAGGGAAAAAAGTGTTCTACTATTGATTTTTTTGCTCTTTTCATTTGTGTGTGTGAGTCCTCTTTCAAGAAGGACTCAAAGCCTTCTACACATTTCTACAGGATGATATTCTAAGGTGCTTGACCAGAGTGAGATGCCTCCAAGTAAGAATCTGATATAGAGTAAAAAATCTTAACAGTTAGCACTTGTTACTCTATGTAAGCCCCATGAAAATTTTGCCTGATCTCTTTCATTTGAAGTCACATTTCTTGTTCCTCACTGACCTTAACCTGTTGAAAGATAGGGCATAGAGAAGATTAGACATTAGTGCAAATTTGCAACTGGAAAACATTTATCCTTAGAAGTCACCAATTAATTCAGGGGAAAGAAATTTTGAAGAAGGATGGCTAATAAGGCATCTGATAGGTGTTACTGAAAACACAAGTTAGGAAAAGATACAGGTAACTACTGTCAGGGGTTTTGCAGTTCAGAAAGGTTAAACTGTAGATTTTTATTATTTATTTCCAAGGAAATGCAGACATGGTGGAAAAGGCAGAGAGAGAAAATGCTTTTTGGCCATTTGGAGGGAGTGAAGAGCAGTCTATCAACCAACAGGAAATGATTGTATGAACAGGGTGAGCCAAGATAAGGTTTTTCTAGTGCTGGTTATGTGAAGAGACACATACCTCCTGATGGCAGAAATCAAAATACCTTTGAAATAAATATACTTTAGCATTCCACAGTATTAATTACAACCACTGCACCTTAAATGTTACACAACTGCAGACACTTACTGTAATTTTTTTAATTTTTTAAACTGTAATGAGAAATATTTGATACACACTTTATATACTAAAATGACATGCATATGTCCTAGGAGATATTTTAATAGAGAGGAGGGAAGAATATGACGGGTCTAAACCCAGCTCAGCATATCTATAATAAAATTATCAGGAATAACAAAAATACATCAATAAGGAAGTTGGGACAAACATTAGAATTGTATTTAAAATATTGTTTCCTCACCTAAATAAAAATAATTTCCAATTTTTGACATATGAGGAAAGAATGAGAGAGCTAGAATCATTTAGCTGTGAGAAGAAAGATTCAGAGGAGAACGTGTTTAAATCTCAGGTGCAAGGCAATTTTCAAGCCAGGAAATTTTCCATAATAACCACTGAAAGTTAAAGAGGTAACATAAAAGAAAGGAGATGGCTGTCATATGTAACAAACTCTCTTTTTTAATGTCAGAGGGTTGAACACCAGAACAGGTTGCCCAGAGAAGCTGTAAAATCTTCACCCTTGGAAATGTTCAAGCCCACCTACAAATGGGCCTGACCTCCAAAACTACATGCTGTAGTTGATTGCTTCAAGCAAGGAGGTTGATCCCTTCCCACCTCAATGTGTCTGTGCTTTTGTAACAACGGAATAAAATAAATGAGGTTCCTTTTAAAATTATGGTAGCTAATTGAAAGTTATAGTAGCTAATTAATGTATTGATTTTATATTTACCAGATGAAGTGTAAAGTATAGGCATTTTAGCAAGAAGTGGATAGGTGGACAAATCCCAACAGCAAAGTTTGCTGTGTCTTTTTCCCAAATGCCCAGCCTCACTCATTCTAAAGCAACTATGAAAGCAAGAATTATTTTGAATTCCTAGATGACAGCTATGTCACCTTATAGTATGTTCAAAGCAATTTTAGTATATTTGATGGTGCTATTCAACACTATCTGCAATGGGTTTGCCTTAGCTAAATGAGGAACATAACAGAACACTGAGATAATCTTACATTCCTCTGTCCCATAAGGTCTCTGTTTCAGTTTCTTACCTATTTTAAAGCATTGGCTGTTTACCATTTTTTATCTGAACTTCCCCAAGTTTATGCTTTGTTATTATTAAAAAGAGGTTGCTGATTAGCTAAGACAGCAACTGCCTCTTCACAATAAACATCTTGATACCTTTGCCATAAAAATGGAATCCCACTTCCATGTAAGAACAAATAAGCAAAGGAAATGCCAACACCATACCTTCCGAATGGAATCATCCACATCTTTTTGGTTTTATTGTCACATTTCAGGGAACTGATATGTAGATTGGTAGCTATCAATTAAGCATGATTCGTAGATGTTCAGTGTTCCAGAAGATTTATAAGTACCTAAAATGTGTCAAGATGTCTCTCTAAAGAACACTTACTTGGGTTATATCCATATAAATCCCCAGAGTGAAGTGTATCAAATGTAGACATTTTATGTCAACACGAAGATTTAAAGGGACCAATATTATTTCTGGTATCCCTAGCAAAATAAAAGGTAATTATAAAGAAGAAAATTAAAACTGTCAAAATAATGGAGAATCATCAAAATTACAAGATTACTCCATTGCTTCCAAGAGGATGTTTCATATTTGGATTAACACACACATTCCCACTGTGGATGAGCTTTCCCCAGTATTTTTTAACATCTTACTTGACCTACATTTAAAACCAACATTGAAATACTCATATTCTCGTGTTTGCAAATTAATAAAATTCTCCTAGAAGTTTCTAGTCCAACGTCCTTGAAAGCACTTTGATGATGAAGAAAGCAGTAACCAGCTGCTGCTTCACAGATGCTGAAAAAGCATGGAACAAATGATGCTGATTGTAATGATATGTTGCAAAAGCAATAGCAGTGGAGCACTTCTGTTGAAGACAGCCTTCCTGTTAAACAGAAGACCAAGCACAGACTCTTCCTCTTGTTCTATATAATATGACTGCTACAGATTGCAAATCTCTTAAAAAGCCAACAGGGTTTCTGACTAAAATTGAAAAGAAATTAGAAGAAATCCAGCTAAGGGCCAAATAATATGAGCTGAGACTCCAGTGTTAGTGGAAATTATATAAAGCTTTCAGTTAACTAGTAGGAAATGGGAACTGCAATCAGACAACATCCAAGTACAGATTTCTTAAATTTAAGTCAATTTACTGAAGTTATTTTATTTTCCTTAACTTTTGCTTGAGACTCATTTATACTGACATCTACAAATCTTATTTCCTGTGTTCTTAAAGATATATTAATTTTTCTTAAAACATTAAAACATGCAAGGATATTTGATTGGAAACTGGAGGTTTTCTGCTGCCCAGAAAATGCCAATATAAAAAAAGCCTAACCCAACAAACAAAAAAACCACCATACCTAAAAACCCAGGAAAATAACAATCCAGGTAAGAATATAAATACCAATTAAGAATTAATTACACAAGATTTCAGTTTTCCAGTAGAGAAAAGTGTTTTTACAGTGTTTGTTGGCAGAGACTAAGAACATATTTTGACATGGTACAGAATGAAGTCATACTAAAATCTTGGAGGAAATTCAAGATGTTAGCCATCTTAAAAGAAACAAGTAATTGAACTCCTTTGCCAAATTTTACGCACTTGGAAATACTGACACTGACAATAACACTTAACATCTTTTAAAAAATATTATTTACACTGAAGTAAATCCTTTGTGGAGCCTTTCTAAATTTATTACATTTGTACAACAAAGCTACACTTGCAAAGAATTACTACCATTGCTGCTGTGACAGTTCTCTGAAGAAATATATAACTTATAAACTGGGAATGATGAATTGTTCACAAACACAGATCTTACATTCTGTACCAAGGAAAATGAAGTTTTGGAATTTATTGAGTGGGTAGGTAAATAGTTTTACAGAAGAGAAATCCACATTCCTTGGTGAGAGATGATTACAAAGTTTGGACCATCTGAATAGTCAAGGACCATTGGCTAACCTACAAAGGAACACATTTAATAACAAAAAGGGAGGGCAAAAAGTGGGAGTAAGTGAACACTTATTTCAGACAAACTCAAATACCAAGAACAAAATCATGTCACCAAAGGGCATGTAAAGACTTTATCTTCCCATCTCTTGGGCTTCTAAATCCTAATACAAACTACAAGTGGAATTTTTCATTTCTGAACTAATATTTAATGCAGTTGATATCGCACAAACCTGATGGAATCAGCTGCATGACTGAGCAACATCCTACCTGAGTATACCCCTTTTAAGGGGAATCAATCTGATAAGAAAGGAAGAGCAACACTTTCTGTCAAAAAACCCCAGTTCTGAGATTAGTGACAAATCTGACAGGTAGTTTTTTAAAGCTTATTGGAGTCCAAGATGCAGTTACTGTAGTAACTGAATGTCAAATCAAGAAAAGAACTCTTCAACCTTGTTGTGACTGACTTATGTCACAGCTGGGGAGTTTCAATCTCTTAACACTTAATTCACTGACTCTGATAACAAGTAAAGATCAGGGACCCTTTGGGGTGAAACTGTACTGTTTATTCCTGAGAGAAATATCACCTCTCTGTGCCGTCTGTGCTGGTTTTGGATATGTCAATATTATATGAACCTCGCAAAATTAGATCAGTTTTGGTAGGTCTGCAGGTATATTTCCATTATCACCACAGCCAAAGATGCTACCAGACTTTATACAGATCTTCACAGAGGCAGGCAGAAACTGTGGCTTGATTTAAAGTCTTTTAACTTCTGCCTCTTAGTTGTAAGGATGGTACTTGGCCATCATACTGCACTAGATACTCTTTGATAGGCTCACTTCACCTAATATTCCTCTGTTCCTGGCAATATTTTTTTTCCCATTTGCTGATTGTATATGAGGTGCAATAAAACTTCAGTGACCTTAAATAATTTTGTTTCACTCAGGAAGATTCCACCTTGGTAGTCACATATACCCACCAGCTGAAAGGTTCCAAAGCATGAGCTCCTTCTTGCTGACTTATCTGTTCACAGGGGGGCTGCTTCCTAAATTCTAAAAGAAAAATAGTTGATTAAAAAACTGAACTCTGTTTTTCAAACCTGTTACCTGCTTTCCATTATTGAACTGGCATTTCCACAGGATTCTCTCTTACACGTGTTATAACTGAAGAGCCTGGCTCCTGCCTGGGGACCCAAATCCCCATGCTGCCATCCAAAATCAGATCATGCAGTAGAAATAGGTGGCTCCCAGCAGAAATAAAGAATTATTCTGACAAAGTTCTACACAGTAACTCTAAAAAAGAAACTGTCAAAGGCAGATTTTTTTCCTTACTGATGGTCAGTTTTAAAATACTTTAAAATATTTCCCCAGCTGCAAGTTTCTTACTACATTTTCATAAAAGTCAAGATTTCAATTTTAAAAAATTAATTCTTTTTTTATACATACACACATGATTAATTCTTACTGCATCTGAAATCGTGTGCTGCTTTAATCCATTCTTTAAATTTTAAGACATTTGCTTAGCAAAGGTTATCGGGGGGAAACAAGACAGATAGACTTCTAATGCATGCATCCAAAATTTAAAAAAGGATGATGTAATGAGTGAGAATCATGAAATAACGCAAGAAACTAAATCTAGTAATTGGGTCTACATACTAACTAGAGTTTTTGAATTATTTTTGGCACAAAATATGGCTAAATATATTATTTATTTATTGTCATAACTATGCATTCATCTGGAAAAGAGATAATATCTCTGGCATAAAAAATTCAAAATCTAAGACAATCCTTTCTCCACAATCTTTTTCAGTGTTTTTCCATCACACTGAAATCCACATTACTGCAAGAAAACAGACGTATTATTCTAAGTACAAAATAGCCACACTCAGTGCAAATGTCAGCTCTTCTGACTAGCTCTTTCTTGTTAAATAGGAAAAAGTTTTGATCTCAATATAAAAAAGGGAAAGAAAATAAACCTCTTACTTTCAATTACCAAATTAAATAAATTTTTCATCATAATTAAATGAATAATATGCTCATCTTTGTTGCTATCAAAATGCTACCATGACAAATAAACTTAAGTGATAAGACAAAAAAAACAGTCAATGAAAAAACTTAGTTTCATCACCCAGATCAAGTAATCTCAGAGTCATAAATCATACACAGAACTTATAAAAAAAACTGGTGTGGATTTTCTGTTTCAGCAGCTATTAATCTGAAAAAAAATTAGTATTTTAGGAATGTCCTTTTTCTTTCTTAGACTTCTAGTAACTTTCTAGATTTTTGACAGCCATCCAAATTCACCAGTACATAGCAGCAGTAAGTAGCTACAGAGACGTTAATATTCTTTCTTGTAAAAGTAACATATTTAAAGTCATAGTAACTTCAGTAGGAGTAATTATTTATGCTTCCAAGTACTGTGAGTTTACTCAAGTTCCAAAGACATATTTTTGGACTATACCTGAACACTTTTAAACAAGATTTGGAATCCAGTTTTGATCCAGTCTAAATGTAGTTTTAAGCAGCTCTGGCCTACCCAAGCTACCCTGACCTAGGCTGATACAGTAAAGGTTGGGTTTCTGGGGGCTGGGTTACAATTTTTGCTTTCCCGTTTTACAAATTAAAACTGTTTTTAAAATAAATCAGCACATAAGCACGTTGTAAGAGATGTTAGAATAGTATAACTTCTCTTGCTTTAAGTGTCTAGGCTAATATATTCCTTATTTCATGCTCTATATGACTGCAAGCATGAGAAGTGACCAGGAAAAAAAGAACTAACCACGATGGTGGGCACTGGGCAGAATAAGAGTTTGTGAAGTTTGGAGTAGAAAGAACGGAGAGGTTAAAATTGGTGTGGGAGAAATCCTCTCCGTTTTTTCACAAGACATGAATCTGAAATATATTCATATGTAACAGCTTTCAGCAAACAAAACTCTAGATGCAACTTTATCTAGATTCAAGATCCTGAACTATCAGCTGCTAAATCAGGTTCACATCTATCTATACTGAATATTCCCCATATAGAAAAAAATCATAACATATGGGGCTGTTGCATCAATTTCAGTGTAGGATAACCAAACCTTATAACTTTGCCAAAAGAATTTGGCCAAAATACTGTAACTTGCTGAATTTACAGACACAATATTTCCAAGTGATGGACCCTAATTTTTTTTTGTTCCCCATAAATGAGATCACAGTCTCTTTCATTTCTTGACTTCCAAATTAATGCTTGCTTTCTTTTAAAAAATCTTATGTGAAAAACTATATACATAGTGAATTCTAGGGAAAGATCTGTGTCTATCAAAAAGCGATGGAGGTTACACTTCTCATATTCCCAGTTAAGGCTGTCTGAAAAAGAAAACAGTAAATCAGAAATGGAGGTATGCCCAGTCTCCTTAAAACATTACCTTTTCACATAAAGGAATTCTGGGTTAACTGAGGACTAACTTTATTTAACCACTTGCCAATATTGCCAGCATGATCATACCAGTCCATTTAGCACATTAAAGCAACAGAAAATGGAAAAGTGAACTCTGACACAGCAGTAGTAGAGGCACCACTTTATCTTATTGACCATGGGAACACATGCCAACTTCAACTTGCAACCCAACTCAGAAGCTGATGTGCATTTACCACCAACCTAAAGTCATATTCAAGTTACAGGGCTGAACTGTGGGGGGAAGGTCACAGTTTTGCTGCTTGTGCTGTGTCAAGGACAGAGGAAAAGTTTCAAAACTGAGTCAGTACCTTTTACCAGCAGTAAATTCATATTTGGAAAAACAAGACATAAAAAGGCAATGATTATAATATATTAAATGAGAGGCAGTACTCTAGGCCAACTATTATTATTTTTGCCTTCAGGCTGCAATTCTTCATGCCACTAAGCTCCTGGTGACTCACACCACCATATTGTAACAACAATGCTCTCAAAATGCAAATTGCTAATGACTTCTTTTAGACCAATACAAACCTAGGAAACAAGTGTAATTCAATGCAGTATTTCCAGCTGTGCCATAAACATCTTTGCACATAAGTTTAAACTAATGGCACTGAAAGTTTTATCTCATGCCTAAAGCTATTGTCATACTGAATAGCTGTGATATAATATTCAGAAAAGAGTAGCATTCTTGGATATGGCACACTGCTTCACAGAGTGAACATACTTTTTATATACTTGAATGGGTATCAGTAGAACACAACAAATGCTTTCCCTTTTTACATATATTTCTATTATTTTTACGACTCCACCATTTTAAAGTACTTGCCTTATTATGAGCTACAATTTCTGGGAAATCAGCCTGCACACTGATACCTGCTGAACTGGGAATAAACTCAAGGAAATAAGAGATCTGTGTGCAGCTGCAGGACATATTGTTATGCTCATGGAGGCATGGTATGATAGCTCATACATCCACAGTGTTGAAACAGATGAAAACAGGTAAAGGACAAGCCATGAAGATGAGTCAGCAGAGGTTTCTCTGATGTGACAGAACTTTTGGAATGCATGGAGGCAACTGAGTGCATTAAAGAGCAGCCCAGTGTAGGTGACATTACACTGGATATCTGCTCTAAGCTACCTGGCAAGGGAAAACAAGCACATGAGACTTTCTGCAGACAGCTAGAAGAGGAGCTCTGATCAGGGGTACCATTTTCACTCAGTAAAAAATTAAAGATGTTCCAACAAAACCAAACAGCATGCAGGTTACCTGACCCTTGGTGCTCAGGTAGAAGACAAGCATCACAATAATTTTGTGCCTTTTTTCCACTATTTTCAGATCATACAAGGTTAGGTAATAAATTCAGTTTCTATTCAGATACAACGTTAAACCACGAGTACATTTCTCAGTGAATAATCTACAGGTGAATAATTTACCTAGGTCTAGTGAGGCACATGTAAAATATGCAGCGCAAATGTGCTGACATCTCATCAGTTATTGGAGCCAGACAGATATAAACCTAAGAACTGAACAGAATGGTGGGTGCCAGAGAGAAGTACTTGTTCCCCAGCCTTCTACTAAACAATAGTGGTTTTTTTTCAAATCAATGCTAGATAATATTACATTAATATAATCTTTTTGAGAGTAAAATTAAATGCCAGTGACAAGAACTACTATTCACCATCATTGTACTAAATTTCCCTGATTATATATGAAATCATTAAACTGGAATAGGAAAAGACCTATTATAATGTTGCTAGCAATACCACTGTAGTATATACCTGTCCTAGCTACAAAACAGCAGCTGATGAGCAGCTATACACTAACATTAAAAAACATTTTTAGGAACCTTGATGGCAATAGAACAGTGTAATCTTTGTAACAGGGAGTGTTAACACAGCACCACTGCTGCAAAATGCAGGAGTTACCAGAGTCAATCACCAGTTCTACTGTTGACATGGCTAAGTTAGAATTGAGGTTAAATGCTTTGTCTATATAAATCTACTTTACTTTTTATTCTCTAAACAGGATGAAACAAATATGATTATTTACCATCTCATTTGCAGCAGTTCTTTGTCACCCCCTTCATAAATAGTATTTCTGCTACTGTAGTTTCTCACTTTCAGAAGCACTTAGCACAAATACAGAATAAATTCTTAACAAAAATTATTTTTATGGCTGTGTTTATATGTATTTTCCATGAAAGATCACACTATGTGAAGTATTGTAGTTAAATCCAATAATTTTACATCTGTGAATGCTTCAGAGAGAACTTATTTTGATTCTTTTATTAAGTATTTAACTAACACATTTCACTTCTGAAAGTGACAAATGAACCTCATGAATAAATTACACAAAATCCAGTTACCTTATTTACCTCACCCAAGCCACATCAGTGAAGAATAAAAGAATGAAATTATATGATTTACCTCAAAGCTTCTCTTATTAGCTAAGTACAGGCTCAGCTCTTCTTTTAAACTTTGCCACTCATAGTTTAAACTCCTACCACTGAATTGCTCATTACCTTATTAGTTTAGAAAGCAGAGTTCTCCAAATAATATTTTCAAGGACTACAGATACAGTATGTGTTAGACAAATGGATTTCAAAATAATAAAATGTGTCCTATAATTTTCTAGTGTTTCTTCTTTTGAAAATTATTCCCCCAAACACCTTTTTAATCTATTTTAATTCATAATTTTAAAAGTATCTTAGTAATTGTAACCTCTTTGCCTTTAACTTAAAAATAGGTATTGCATATGTAGGCAACTATAAAACTCAGTGTTTATTCACTAGCCTTAAACTAAAATAATTTAACTCATATTTTAACATTTTTGAAAGTGAATTTGCAATACAGTAGAACAATGGCAAATTACTAGAAATTACAAAAAACTAGAAAAACTACTAGAAAAGATACAGAAATTACTTCGAGAATTTTACAAGTTTTATTACACACACAGTGAAAAAAATACCAAAAACCCTGCCAGAAATTATCAGGAAACCTTAAAACAACAATGCTTCTTGTGAAAAATGCAAGAATGCTATATTGGAGAGAACATCCCAATTCTAGGAACAATACAGAAGCAGTGGAGCATGTTATACTAATGAAAAAATGACAATAGACATAAAGAAAGATTAGGCTGTAGAAGTGAAAGAATGGTTCTTAGCATCTGGAAACATAATTTTATATGTTGTATGCCAGAAACAAAATCAAATGTAATATCTCTTGCATACCTACCTATGGCAAATGAAAAACGAGCAGAGTTCTGGTTATTACTGTTAAAATTTAAAAATACAGCTTCTATTCTTTTCATTCCAAAGTGTTTTGCTTATATAAATAAATGAAATACTAGGCTGCAAGTTCACAATCTCAGATATGTTGTGCATGAACCTAACTGCTTTTGCAGGTATTTCTTCTGTTTACAGGATACATTTTCCAGTGGGTGAATATGCAGCCAGTCATGCTAAAAGAAGATTGTCAGGCAGCTACTGTGCAGTTCAGCTTTTTGCTTTAGTGCAACCATTGTGATACTTCACTACCTAAATACAGGGAGTGCACAGACTGAAGAGGGTTGATTTCTCAATAGTGTTGTGAATATCAAGCACCACATGAAAAATTACATAACATACTTCATCATGCTGACCCAAGCTTTATATTGCAAAATACTGAAAAAAGTATATTTCTGCATTTACTTTTATCTTAGGTGTTAAAATTGATTTGCAAATTAAATCTCCTTCCTAATTGGAAAACCCACGTGAACAGAAAATGCATAATTTACCATAGGTGTTTATATGAAATGTTGATTAAACTTTGACCTATCCATCAAAGAAAGCATTGATATCTCACTTGTTCCTAAAAGCATAGGGCCATGAACTTCCACACTTACCTTGCATTTTCAACTCAATGTCAATTTGGAAAGTGCATTTCTTTCCTAGGTTCTACAAACAGAATATCATTAAAGACAATACAGTTCCAGCACTCTTGATTTTAATTTACAGACTAACCAGAAATATTAGGGAAGGGCACACCATTTTAAAAGCAAGCTATGTTTATAAGAAAACACCACAGAAAAATGGAGGAGGACAACTTCTGCCAAGGTAAAGAACAAAGGAGCCATGGTCCTCTTCACACCTGCAAAAATGATGTTAGATGTGCAGGTACAAGGTACTATCAGTAAGTACAGAGAGGTTCTGTTTGCTCACCATCCAGGGGTCCCATCAAGAAAGGATTTAGAGAAGAACAGAAAAGAATTAGCAGTAATGAAAGAAACCACTCTTACTCAAACAAGAAAAAAAAATTATAAGCACTCTTCTGCAAATAGGACATAGTATATGATCAGCTTGAAAGGGAAAAAGCTACATTTACTACGTAGTATAGGCTTTCCTAATAAGCAAGACCTACAAGACTCTCTAAATCACAAACTAATCTTACAAGCTCCTGACTTGATGCTTTCAATCAGCACCAGCTGGCAGAAGTGGTCTTCTAGACCTTCCCTTTGGAAGCCTCCAAGGACATGTATTCCTCCAGAGTCACGAACATAGCCCTTTCCTACAAACTAAAGTGCTCACATTTACAATCAACACTTGAACACTTACCTGGTATCTTACTCATATTTTTAAAAATCAGCCAGCTGCCTCCAAGATCCAGTATTGCCACTCAAAGGGGATGCAATATAACAATTTATTACTGACCTTTAATTGCATTACCTACCTTTGGAGACCCTTTGTTAACACTAACGTGCTCAGTATTTGGGGATTCCAATCATTGCTGTCATTAATTTCATAAACTACATGACATTTCTCCATGTGAAATTCCCCCCAAATACAGACTCTAGCCTGAGTTCTATTCAGTCATACACGAACAACATTTGCTTATTAAGCCTGTGACATTTTAACATGCAAGATGATATATTTCATTGTCTGGGGAAGCTAGAAATGTCATGGCAAAAAATCTCAACGAGACTAATTTTTCAGTCTCAGAATACGCAAAGAAAACTAATATAACAATGTTTTTAATAAGCATACCTGTACATGGATGGTTTTACTTTAATGAAAAGCTATTGCTGGTCAGTACGAGAAATATTTTGGATTTATATTCATTTTCCACCTATGAGGTCTTTTGGACTAATAAATAAATATTCCATCAGCTTTTTTGACCTAGGACTGGAAGAAAGATGCATTCAGACCATTTAATTCTTAAAACAATTGTTCTATAGCAGATAGTATATAGGGACTGCATTCAATGACCCCACTTATATATGTCATGGGTTTGACATTTGAGATCTTAAGACCTCAGCCTCCAACACATGAAATTTCTATATGACAGAGACCTCCTATATTTGCAAATTATTGTAAATCTTGGCACAAACACACAGATCACAAAACACTGCATATTCATATGCAGACTTAATTCAACATTTATCATACTTTTTAAAGCAAATCATGGAATACATCATCCACATAAATTTCTTATATTTGTATTTTAAACTATAACTGTCAATCACTTTTAACATTAATAAAGTCTACTATTTTCTCTACCTTTTCACCATTCTTAATCAATATCCAATGGCCAAATTCTACTGTTTCCTAGAACAGGCATATGTCTAGGTTTAATTTTAAGTTTAACTTCAGTCATCTCTTTTGGTTGACAAAATGCTTACTGATTTGACAAGCTTCATCTCTAAATCATTATAACAAGAAACAAGTTTGTGTTTAAAATTGGAAGGAAATGTTACTCTGCTTCTCTTGATAATTAAAACCAATTTTTCATTAAACACTACAGCTCTCACAAAAATATGTAAAGTTAATGACAATACCTAGCAAAATGTAGAGCTTGATTATTTCTAATGAAAAATTATGTAAAGAACTGCAATTAAGTCATCGGAAGCATGATTTTGCATAATCATCATGTGGAAAATACTGCAGGGATGATCTTATTCAATATAATCAATGTCACATGTAACTGTTTAGCTTTTGTACCCATTTTAGGATGCTGATGATAAACAATTTCCTTACCATTCTAGAAATGTTTGCCTGTTTGTGAAAGAAAATTCGACAACAGGAAAAAATCTAGATGATTGCAATTGACACATTTTCCTTATATAAAAACACTGTTGTTTTTTGGGATTATCTGTGACTTCATCTACAAAAACACTCAAGAGATTATGTAATCAGAAATAATAGTGCAAGGATAGTGCCAAAAAAGGACTAATATGTAATTGTGCTTAAGCAGCAGCTTACTATCAAAGTATCATAATGCTTAGAAACCTTTTTTTCTCTTTCAACGTACATATGCAAGGAGAAGGCAAATAAAACAGCTTGGCATCTAACCTGGATATTTTCATATCTTACCACAGTTCTTAACATATTACTCCACAACTTTGAGAACAAAATTCAGTTTAGAGGCAGTGTTACATATTATACACAAATCAGAAATAAAGTCAGATTCAGAAGTCAATTATGGCATATCCTTTGTACAAAATTGCCCAGAAGCATAGAACTATACCACATGAATTAAATTCTCTTTATTTTCTTCAACTTCTGTTTCTATTCATCCTCAACAGCTCCAAGGAATGTAATAAATATGAACCTGTTGCATATTCATTAAATACCAAATTTAAAAAAAAAAAAAGGCTCTTCACCACTTTCCACCAATGAATATATGGCTAAATATGTGGCACTTCATCATTTCCCATTAACAAAATATAATGTTTCCACAGTCAAAAGTTTTACGTTACGTTTTATGGAATGTTCTATGGCTTTACTAAATATAGTAACATAAAATATATTAATGCAATTACATTTTAAAATTAACATTATAAATGTATTAATTAGAATCCACAAATGTAAATACTAAGAAAAGTTCTTAATGGTTAAAACTGTTTGTGCAGAAAGTGGTGATATTGCAAGACAGATTTTTTTACTTGCAAGACAGAGTACAAGTTCATCACTTCAGGTTAAAAAAACTTATGCTAAATGTTTAACTCAGACATTTATTCATTAAGGGAACTAGAATAATTTTCACTACAAAAGATCAGGAAGAAAACCAATTAATTTTGATCACTTACAGATAATGTCATTAAACTTATTTCTACTCACTTTTAGACCATGAAGAAAATGTTTTTGTTGAATATTACAAATTATTTGCTATATGAACTAATAAATCAAGTAGACAATGCAGATGAAATATATATCTGCTGAAACAGGAGATATAAATGAAAGTTAAACTAATGGCATACTAATATTTAGAAAAAGCAAAATTTAATAAACCCATTCCTCTGTGGTGTAAAAGTGAATTCAGCAATTCTGGATCCCTCTTCTCTCCAGGACTATCATATGAGTTTGTCCCAAGCAGAACTCTAACCAGAGCAAAGTTCATTCCTCTGAAATTCAAAGTTGTGATCTTATCTGCCCTGCTCTTTTCTTCCAGGGTCCTGAACACCACCATTTTATGGTCACTGCAGACAAAACTAAGAATCTTCACACCCAGTTCCTAATTATTGGCACCAAGTCCATTAGAGTGCTTTGCCACATCAGGCATTAAGTCAGCCTGTGTCAAGAAGTCATCATCAGTGCACTCCAGATGTCTCCTGGAATGCATGTGACTTGCTTGGTTGTCCTTGCAGTAGCATGGAAAATAATAATCATAAAACCTGATTATTCCTTGACAGAAATGTCCTAACATGTTGTTGGGGGTTAGATTTGTTTGGGTTTCTTTCCTTCTCACTTACAGAATTTTTCTCATACGTTGCTAGGAAGGTAACTACTGGGTATTTATGGGTACTCAGGCAGAACAAAGCGGGCCAAAGGAGAATCTGGCTACACCTTTTGTCTCTCTGGGAGTGTCTCTTGGAGGGGGAGATAACACAAGTTTTAGGGCAGGTAAAGGACAGAGCTGGAGACAGCTGGTCGCTCTCGCTCTCTGCGTCGGAGAGGACACGGCCAGGCTGTTTGCTTGCTGCAGGAGGAGTTTCACTGTCACCAGAAATGTCCGGTCCTGGGAAATCTTCCATCATCTGCTCATGTGCCCAGGAATTCTGAGCTCCTCGGCCTGCCCTGCTGGAGCTGAGCTGGCCCAGCCCTACTGCCACGGCTCCTTCTGCCCTGCTCTGTTTGCTACAGTGTGACCTGCACCTCCCCTCTGACTGCCGGAGACATCCCGCCCTTGCCTGCCCAGGGACATCCTGCCGTTCCCAGCTGCCAGCCCGTGACTTTGCACCGTTCCAGCTCCGCATTCCGAGGGTCCTGCAGGGGCACCAAGACCAAACTGCCCTGGGTTTTGTGAAGCAAAGCCCTCGAGGTTCTTGGTACTGTTTTGTTATTAATGCTGTAGTTGTTTTTGTTTGCTTTGTTGGACATATTAGTAAAGAACTGTTATTTCCTATCCCCATAACTCTGCCTGAAAAAGCCCTTTAATTTTCTAAATTATAATAATTTGAAGGGAAGGGCTTTGACTTATCCAGATACCTGTCTTTCAAACCAAGACACACATTTATTTAAAATTAATGTTTCCAATTATAAATGGCAACTGTGAACCAACAGGTAGTGTCACCAAACTTGATCATAACTGCATATTAGTAACACCTTAGAAATTGTAAACTAGTTCAACTGAATCCAATCTTAGCAATTCAGAAAAGTAGCTAACAGCTGAATATTCAATACACACTAATATTCATAAATTCACAAAATCTATTAAATTATTAGTGGTTCAAGTTTACACATTTTTACTTTGTCATGGGTAAGCAATGGGTAAATGTAATCTCTGCCTCACATTTTGGTCAAGAAAAACATTTGTCAAAAACATACATGAGATTTCAAGATTGTACCTACGTAATACATCCCTATATAATTAGGACAGTGGTGGGATGTTTTTTCCCCTCATCAGTCCCATTATTTTGAAGGGCATGCTGGTTTCCAGTGTGATACTGTAAACAAGGTTTCTGTACATGGTAAGGAACATTCAGATACTAAGTACAACAACACCGGCCAATCACAATAGAACCACAAAGAATTACTATCCATGAAAAGTTGTAGTAAGTCCTCTGGCTGAAGCTGTAATTCTCATTGGCTCTATTCTTTTGATACATGTAGCCCTTACACTTATAAAAATAATGATCTTGCACAGAACTATCATAAGTACTCAGCTGTCTCATACCAGGAAGTAGAGCATAAAAGGCAGGAACCCTTGCTCACTTTGCTCACTTAAAAATCATTTACAACTCAATGCCCACAGCAGGCTGTGCCAGCAGAAATGAAAACAGAGTATGATATCGGAAGTGTGCTGATAACATCTCAGAGGATCAGACATGCTATCGGCAAATGATTATTCTTTGAACATGAGTCAATGTGGATGCAACAATGAATGGCAGACAGCATCCTCCAACATGGTGAGACAGAATAATTTCAGCTGTAAATAATACTTCTAACCAAAACCTGGCTACTAAATCAATGACCAAGTTGAATTCATAATGTGTGGCAAAGGTCATTGCAGCAGTACATTTATAAAGAAGATAGTTCTTGTTGATTCCCTTTGGGAAAATGACAATGTTCAAAATATGAGGCATGTAAAACAAGTGCTGAACATAGGGATATCCTAAACTAACCATTTTATTTTTTTTGCTTAGAAATAACTGAGTCATATAAAATACAAAACTCTGGCTAATGTAAACTTTTCATGATGCTTTACCAATGCAAATGATGATTGATATTTCATTGACAGCAGTGCTGTCTTCCATAAAAGACATCTCTGATTAAGACAGCACTATATAATGGCTAGAATAAGTTAATTTAAAGCAGGTTGATTTTGCTTCTAATTAAATAACATCTGGTGTAATTCTTTACCTTGTGGCATTGTTCTTTGTAGACCTTGATACTCATCTGTCCAGTGGACTGCTGCCACAGCCAACAGCCTTGGCACCAGTGTATATAGACTTGTTCAAAGCCCGCAGAAAGCACTGGATAACAACGATCCACCCATCTGGATTGTCAGCACTAAAGAAGCAGACATCTGCCAGAGTAATTTGGCTAACTCCAACAGGCCCTCATTTATGGGAATTACCAGGCATGCTGGCATAAAGGGATGTGGTACGTCCAGAAACTTAGTTGGTTTCTCCTGGACAGCTTCCATCAGAATCTCCAGTGTGACTGCCACTCTGTGCAGGAACTCTTGAGAACTTTCATAAGTATCTGGCTGTACTTTTGAGTATCAATGGTAGCACAGTCTCTTCTACAGACAAAGGTAATACACAGTAGAAACTGTATGATTAACAGCCTGCAATTTCTCTTCCTCAGAGTCTGTGAGACAGATGTTTCAATCATAACACAAAGTTCACATAGTTGGGATGAAAAAGACCTGACTTGAATTGATATAACAGAAGCAGGTACAATTTGGTTAGATTGCTGGCATGGATAATAAAGAAAATACATTCAAGGATACAAGAGTCATTAAATCATAATGTCACTCCTAGTCCTTGGATAATAACCACAAGCATTGCAATAATTAAGAGAACACATATTGTAACATTCTGTACGCCATTGTGCTAACATGAATGGCAGGAGTAGCATCACAGAATGGTTTGGGCTGGAAAGGACCTTAAAGATTATCTGGTTCCAACTCCTTGTTGCTAGAATAAACAGTAGAACACCCAAAATCACAGACTGATATGGCAAACCAGACAGAATACCTCTGGATCCTTTGTAGGTTTTAAATTTTACTTCACAATAACAGAACTAAAAGATAACTGATTCTTTTTCCAGAATGCACAAGGAGAAACCCAGATCCACACCTTAAGTCTGTGACTCAGCTTACTATGTGAAAACTATACTAGAGCACTTCTGTGTGTAAACGCCTCTGAAGTCTGTGTTTATTTAAAGAATAACTTAAAAATAGGGGATTTCAAAAACGTACCTGACATCCAAAAGAGTGTAAAAATATTTCATGGACTCATAATGCAACATTGTTCCATTACTACCAAGATTCCAAACAACTGAGGCTTATACTCTGGCATAAGAAAAAAGCATTAGTAGAAACAATTCAGATGAAAAGGCAATTCTGTTTAAAAGAGAGTGAAATGTAAAAAATATATTAAGTTAAAAAAAAAAAAACCAAACCAACCAACCAAAAAAAAAACCCAAAAACCTAAATAAAAATTGACATTATTGGTAAAAAACTCAGGTGAAAAACAGAAAATTATTTGGATTTTGACAAAGTGCCAGTTTACTGAACACTTGCTCTGCTAAAAATAAATCGCGTAGAGTTGGATTCATTTTCTATCTCCACAAGAGCAGCATCTTATCATGCAAATTGACTCAGAGGATCCAGCTCAGTAAGAGAACCTGGACTGGCATGACTACATCATCAATAGGATTAAAGGATAATATACACAATATTGATAACAACATTCCTTTACTTACCCTGACCCCTTTCACATATTACCCTGACCCCTTTCACATAATAGCAAAGAGAAGAACTGCTGTTCCTGCCAGCTGTGGTCAGTTTTATAATCATTGTGTACCAGCAAGAGCATTCACTGCCCTTTAGGCGGCTTAATCCACCAATGGTGTCAGCACCATTGGTAAAGAACTGTCAAGAACCAATATTCCTAAAACAGTTCTCCTACCTTCATATTAGTTATGCAAAATAAGTTACTCACCTCAGCACTATCAAAACCCTATGAACAGTAAATAGTGAAATAGAAAGTAGAAACCACAAGAATTTTAGCAGGCTTGAACTGGATAGCCAGGTTCAAAGACTCTTATAGACATCCTGTGGTCAAATGAAGCTCAAAATTGCAGTTGCACTTTCTGCTTTTGCCTGTATTTTTTTTCTTGGTTGATACCCTCTAATATGCCTGCAAAGCAAAGGGGCCCAGTCTTTCTTATCCTCTTTATTGTTCTCACAAGAAAATTCCTGCTGTTGGTTGGTTACAGAATAATTGACTGTGCCTTGTCCACAACAACTTTGTGGTCTTCTCTCAGAAATACAGATTTTTACAGGAAAACAGAGTATTTCACTATCACCACTGGTTTTTTTCTTAATTAAGAAGCTACTATGGCTTGAAGAATCTCCCTTCCTCTTTTACTCTTTCCTCAACTTCATTGATTAATTAGGCATCCTTAATAGACTTACATATGGACTGTTTTGCAAAGAGTTCTTCAGAAGAAAAAACTTAGTTGTTAGGGGGATACATTTTTGGTGCAATTAATTTGTTTTTAAACAGTGAATCAGTCAATTCTAAACACAGTGTATTGGCAAATTATTCCTACAAAACCAGACCATTTCATACAACAGAAATAATTCTAAGAAAGGACAGACACAATACCAACACACTTCACTAACTTTGCTAGAAGAAACTATGCATAAATTGTTCTCTTCTGCTGCTGCACAATTCCTTAAGAAATATTTGCATTTTTATGCACTTCCTCCAAATGAAATTCTGAAGTGCCTTTCAAAACAAACAGTAGAAAATATTTTAAAGTCTTCCCAACTGTGAAATTAAATTGTAACACAAACCAATGTAACTTTTCATTCTATAAATACACAGACTATAACTCAACAGAGGACTGAAATGGATTGCCTGGATCTTGGGCAGATATTTGGTAAAAGTCATCTAGTTTGTGGGGTTTCACCCCCACTTTTTCTTGTACATCCTCCTCATGCATTTATAGAGGATGACTTTTAAGTTCTCCAAATATTTAGAGCTGTGCTCCTTCACAAATCCAGAGCTGTCCTGTTATATGCAGTATTGTGCCTATTCATGCTAAATCAATTTACTGATTCCAGGTGACTGCCAATTCAGCAGGAGGAGCAACAAAAGAGTGCTAGGCAAGAGTCTTAATTTCCTACAGTCAACAGCAAAGTGTGCCAATTACCTCTTATGTGCTCTGTGAACTGCTGACACGCTTTTTCCATTACTAGCACAGAGAATCTCCACTTGAACACCTGCTTGTTGGGTTTGGTGGGAGGGGTTTGGAACTAAAACACTGAAGTATTTAGATAGACCAATACACAAGAAGGCATCAGTTTTTCCCCAACTCGGACTGAAAAACAGCTGTTTGTATAAAGTGTACAACATCCCAACTAAAAATAAAACAAAAAAGCCCAAACCATCTTTTAAAACAAGAGATAGTAAACCACTGGGCAAATTAACACTGCCCAAATATTTTTGTGCTATTTTAAGATTCACTAAAATGATTTATTAAGGTTGCTTAAACAGTTTCTCTTGCATTGTGAAGTTTTTCAATTCTGATCATAGAAAATAATTGACTTCATACAATACATACCTGCTTTATTTATTCTTCAGTCAGTACCAGGTATTAGGTTTAAGCATTTGTTCATGGCAGTTACAGTAGTTACAAGACCAAAGGAAACTATTACAATTGTTTTGTAACTCATTCCTAGAAAAATTCAAAATGAGTACAGAGAGATTCCAGGCATGTTATCACCTAGATTTAATTTACTTACATATACCAGACAAGATTTCAGATGTTAAGAGTTCATATTTTGCTGTAATTCTACTAGATGCAAAGTAGAAGCAAGAATAATTTCTCAAAATAATTGTTCTTGTTGTGAAAGCACTACTGGGTTAATATATACTATTTAAGGATTAAAAAAATCTCAAATAGTAGTAAAACATAAAAGATGATGCTTTAAAACATTTTACATTTTTACTGAAATTGAAAGTGGGATGAAGAAAAAAGTGTAGACATCAGAGTGCTAGGATTCTCAAAGGCATTATGAAGAGCTGTACACAATACACATATAGCAAATCTGCAGGTGTACAAATTGTTTCTGTCTATTCAAAGCAGTTGATAAGTCATTGAATTTACAGACGTGTGCTTTGAATTTCTAGGCAGCCTAATTAGAAGTTTCTACTCATTATCACTACAATCACCTTGGATCTTCAACAAACCTTAAAAATTAACAACTACTTCAAAAAGCAGTAGAAGATCCCAGGGCAAGTACTGTAAGTTTGCCCTGACTTCTTTCACAGACATCAGCTTGTGTCTCATAGACAGACTTTCTGAATGATGCAGGTCAGTTGTACCCATTGTAGCTCTGCTTTGTATTAAACGACAGAAGCATTTGAAAGTGAGCCCCCTGTGAAATGCTGCACAGCTGTGGGTGCCAGAGCTTCAGAGGAGCAGAAGCTTCTGTCACCTACCCAGTTACTGGGTTGATAGCTTGTTCTCCAACTCTTAATTGATAGACCAACATATAAAAAAGAACATCTTGCTGCCAACACAGCCCCAAAGCACTCCTCCTGCTCTGCTGAGGCTGAACTAAATGAAAAGTACCCACAACAGAGCATACATGGCTTTTGCTTTATTAATTGAACAAAACTGTACAAATACTTAATGTGAGGGAAAAACACAAATTAGCAAATAGAGATTGGATGAGAAGTATTAAACCATGTACAATCAACTCTCAAATTTGTCTCCTCTTTAGCCAGGCAACTGAAGTCAAAGGAAGGAAAACACTTCAACAGCCCAAAGGCAAGTACAGGCTCTACAGCAAGGAAATGAAACAATGAGAAGCAATAATTCTGTTTGTGAGAGATGTTTTGCCCAGAAAGGATTAAATGCACTTTCTTCTTTTGGAGAAAAAGAGGGTACACCAAAAATGTTTCTTGGTCAGAATCTGCTTAGTCCGGCATGACATTTTCCTATGAAACATCTTACCGAGAAATGACTTTGGCAAGGCAGGTGGTTTTCCAGGAAGTTTAGCAGGGAACAGTGGCCAATCTCCTAGTGCTTTGCCTTGAATAGCAGGATGTTTGGTTCCCTGTACTAAGCTAAAGGGTAAAACATGAAGTACTAGCTAAGAGACACACAGCCACTGAATGTGTGGTTTGTACCACTGACATTAAGAGATAAGCTAAATTTCAGCTGGCCCTATTTGCTTTCCAGATAGGGCAGAAAACCCCAAACCAAACAAAAACAGCTAACAACAACAACAAGAAAACAAAAACCCAGACCCACACAGCAAGAACAAAACAACAGTATGCAGAAACTTCTACATTTCCTTCCACAGGGTAATAAACATTTCAAAGACATTTTAAATGAAAAACTGAAGTTCAGTTTGACTATATTTGTAGAAGAGAAGGGTCCACTTTCAATACAAAAATACAGTTAATTAGGTACTAATAAATATTTCTAGCCATTAACTCTGTATAATGCAACATGTCATAGTAGACATCAAAATACAAATTATTTCAGCTTTAACATGATAGCAGTCTAAGCTATCATAGAATGACAAGAATTTCAGCTCTTTAGTGGATCCAGTTTTGATAAAAAGCTATGATGCATCACACCTTTACAACAGTCCTGCTTACTTATATAGATTAGTTCCTCTTCTTAAATTGCTTGTAAGGCTTTATAAACAACACAAATGGACATCACTTTTTCTGTGAACTTTGTTATACTGATCCTCCAAAAGGAATTAATCTGTTCTAAAAACATACAAAGAAACAAATTAGGTATAACAAAGAAATGTTTTAGTTCTAAACAGGTGGGATTAGAAGGATTACAGAAAAGGTTACTCCTTAATATGAGTCATTTTAAAAGAATGAACTCATCAGCCATTGAAGTGGTTTCCATTCAACCTGTAAAATATATAAAGTGTGCCATTGCAGAAATGCAAAACAATTATTTACCACTGGAAAAGCTTTCTTAGAATTTGAGAAGTGCTGAACCTCTGTGCAAGTGTTAAATAACTAAAAAATGTGCATCTCATCATATATCCTAATTCTCTCCTTTCTCTCTCTCTTTTCTCAAGGTTTTCTGCTTTCAGTTTCAAAATCTCTGCAAGAGGTAGAAGATGAAAATATGTTGCTAGCTACATTAAATCTAGGAAAAACTCTACAAAATGGAGACAAAACTAACAACAAAGGAGCTCTACCTTTGCTGAAGCACTACAAGACTGAAGATAGCAGTGTTTTCAATGACAAGAATGCTGGAAACATGAAGTTTTCGGTGAGTTCAGTTTTAAATTTTGGCTTAATTGTAAAATTGAATTCATTTATAGCCCTTTAGAAAACAAGTACAACAATTTAAATCAATACCCAGGTAAGTATACAAAAATATCAGTTTAACATAACATAGTCAACAAAAAAAAATCAGCTCTATGTATCTAATGCCAAGAGTCTAAAAGTGTAACTTGGATAGTTGAATCAAATCTGATTTTCAGATAGCAGCCAAAACTTGGAGGATGGGGGCAGGGGGGAGGGCAGCAGGGGCGGGGAAGAAACCTATATTTATATTTGATGTATATCCCTATACGCAGCAACAGGTTTTTAACTTTGCCAAACATGAGACTATTTATTTATGTCCATTAAAGTATTTTGGCCAAAGATGTAATGCAGGTCCTTACTTTTAAGGTATGATTTTAAAAGATAAAATAACTGCACTGTTGAAGTATAAAGTACAAAACATGAACACAACTGATTTCAAATAAAGATAAACCCCTTGTCTTCCCTCAAAACAGGACAGAGGTTCCAGACATGATTTCTTCAATCATGTTATGCCAATCAACATAGGTAGAAAGCAACTACCTTATCCTGCACTGAAGGGAGCCATGGCTTTTCCAGCTGATACTGAAATTCAAAATATTGACTCAATACAGGAAAGAGAGACAATGGATGAAGAAAATTCAGCTAAATTCCCTATAGGAAGAAGAGATTTTGACAGTAAATATATTTTATTTTTACACAATTATTTCATTCTCGTAAAGTACACTGCAGTGTCAATATAGCAATTTGGTAAAGGTTCATTTAGAGACTCCATGACTGCTATGATTTGGTGCACAGGGGAGGGAGCATTTGTTAAATTAATATTTCCAGAAGCCATAAGAATTCTGGTTCTTTGATGATTTAAACTTGCAGGCTCTTTTTCTTTCCTCCTGTAGTCCTCAGATGTATGCTGGGAAGAGTCTATCGACCTTGTTGGCAAGTGTGAACACTACTCATCTCTACCACCTTCTTTGAAGATTAAACATTTTATTCTGAATTTAATGTAATTTGAAGTTACTGAGTGTTAGTGTAGCTGTACATACACATCCAAAAACAATTTCCCATTGCATTGTAGAGGGATACATAATTCATTACCAAAAATAACAGTGTAATTATTAACAATGTATTGTTATTAAAAAATAAAATACTTCAGCATAATCCAGACTTGTAAGTAGTTGTCTAATATAATACATAAGCTACTTTCAACTATTTATGAAAGAAAGTAATTAATGAATTTCACCCATTTTCTTGCAAAATTTTACAACTGTCACCATACCATGTATGTGAAAACAAAAGCTTAGAGTTGAAAAAAGCGAGTTAGTTTTGCCTGACCAGCAATCAACTTATTCTTACTTGCGGTTTTCGTCTGTTTTCTCTTTCCACCATTTTTGCTGTCCAATTCCTTCTTAGAGCTGTTTGAAGTCTTAAGTCTTTTAGTATTTTTTTGCAAGGATGGTTCACTTTCCTTGTCACAGATTATTTTCCCGTTATTCAAATCCATCTGTTCATCCTCTGAGTTCTTGTTCCTTGGCTGACAACTCAGCTTTCCCATTTCTGTATAACTTCTAGTCTGGTGAACACTTTCAGAAATAGTTCCAAGCCCTAGTACATCAAGACATGAATTTGTACCTTCTGTCATGTAAGAATATCAAAAACATATGTGAGGAAATAAAAAGTTACCTGGGAACATACATCCTTTTCCTATAAGGACTGCCATGTTGGGGTTTTTTTTAATCAAAAAAACCCCTAATGTATACCAATAAAACAAAGCTATGCTGGTCATTGCTATTACATTTGCTATGTGTCTGTAAGTGCATTGCAAACTTAAAATTAAATTGCTCAAAAGCATGTAATAACTAACTTAGGGAAGTGGATTTATAACTTTAAGGTATTGGAAGAGAGGGTTAAAGGGCACAGTAATTTTATATATTTTTATAGTTTGCAGTGCAGTAAAACAACTTTTCCCCCTTTTGATGGCAAAAATAAAAATTTCACTTGGCTTACTTTTGTAGAATAAGAACAAGTATGTCATCCATGCAACATATATCACTTTTTTACCTCAAGATAGCATTGGCATGTTTTTCAAACACATATTTTCAAAGAATTGGCATTACAGTTTTATTGCAAAAATATTTAACCAGTATATGAAATATTGAGAACCATGAGACATTTTTCTTCTTTTTCTTGAAAATATTTATTTTGAGTTCTATTGAAGGCTTTTTGGATCGCATTTAAAGTATTACCCATCACATTCATTTATTCAATCCCACCACAGCTTACCTGTGTGCTTTCCAGCTTCTAAATGTTGCTTTGGTACAGGACGTTTGCAGGTTGGAATTGCATGGGAACGCTGAACACTCATTTCACTCAAATCATTTTTATATGTACAGGCAAACTGGGATTTAATTGAAGATTGCTTCATCTGCAAATACAAACCTACTATTAGCTTTTATTATTTACAAAAGAGAAGGACAACACCTGCAAGATTTGTATAACAATGAGCTTTCCCATTCTTTTCATATAAAATACCAGAAAAATGGATATGCTCACATTAAAAAAGAAAATTAGATATTCATTTAAAAAGCATAAAGGCTTTCAAGAATAATCATTTCTTATTCTATTAAAAGTACTAAAATAATTCAAAAATCTTTTTTTCAGCTCTTTCAGAAAGGTATACATTAACTCTTAGAGCTTCAAATTAAAGTTTTCTGTCTTAAGTTAGTTCTGTCTTCTGAAAGAATCCACTGTTTTCAGTAGATGTGGTAGCTACTACAGTCAATTTTCACACTTCTGCAGCTCATCATTTATACTTATATCTGAAAGTAGAATATCAAGTATTATTTTAGATTTCCCATTTATTCACAAAATGAAGCCATTTTACTATTGAGTGTCAACGTCTAACTCCACATTTGCCAAAACATACTCATTTAGTTCAAGTCACAGGTAAAATTTCCTCAGCTTATTCTTAAGTTACAGCTTCCCATCAGCTGAGAATTTCAGGTCAAGCTTTGTATTTTTGGTACAAATGACCATAAATGCTATTGGTTCTGCACGACAAATTCTGCTCTCACTTCCATTTGAAAGTGCACTGGATTATACAAATTATATTGAAAGATGTAGCACAGAGCAGATAACTACAATACATCTGGATTTTTAGCTAGCAATTCTATCACAACAGCACACACAAATTTAAATCAATTTGAGCTGAACAGATGCTACAGCAAAAACAGAGAAAAGAACAAGTAATAAACACTTACAAAATAAATATTACTACATAAATAGATAGCAGGAGTGATTCAGTGAATAACAGGTTTAGACCTACTTTTCTGATTAAAAGGTTTGCATTATGCAAGTCTACTTTTCTTCTTAGTACAGGCAAAATTAAACCTTACAGTTCAGAGTTGACCCTGAGAGATATCATTTTCTTCTAACTCAAATTCTCAGGTTTAGACAGAAGAGAATAATGTTCCCAGAAACCTTTCACAGAGGACTTCATCCACAAAATTCAGTCACAATTGATGCCACTTTGATCAGATCTTGTTTTCATACATATAAGATAACAAACTTGAGTTTATCACTGAGATGCAACCTAGATATCTCTTCATGGTACTGCTGTTGGCCAAGTGAACACATGGAGTATTTGGTAAAAAATACCTCATTCATTTACAGAAACATGGTTGTTCTTTCTGGTTTAATACACCCAGACATACATACGTTTACTTTAATCCTCAGTATTCTCTTCAAGAGTCAAAAAGACCAAGTTTTCCCTGTTGTCTATCACTCCTAAACTGCAATTTATTTAGGCCAGATAACAGACTGGGAAAGAAAAGGAGATTTAAAACAGGGCAAACTAGCAAGCCTGACTCTCAACTCAGATCTCTTTCTAGTATTAATCTACTTTGTACTTTAAAACATTTACCACAAAATAAGACTACATACATTGGCACTTGCAAGGTTTGTATGCTTCAAGATTATGCCTCAGCTCATTGATTCTAAGTAGAATTATAGAATATGCTGCATTGGAAGGGACCCACAAGGACCATCAAGATCAACTCCTGGCCCTGCACAGGACACCCCAAGAATCACACCATGTGCCAGAGAGCATTGTCCAAAGACTTCTTGAATTCTGTTAGGCTTGGTAGTGTGTTGATTGCCTGGCAGAGCCTGTTCCAGTGCTCAACCAGTATTCAGGTGAACATCTTTTTCCTAATATCCAACCTAATCCACTCGAAAAGCTTCATGCCATTCCCTTGCGTCCTATTGCTGGTCACTTGAGACAAGAGACCAGAATCTGCACCTCCTCTTCCTCTTGAGGAAGCTGTAGCTGTAGACTGTATATGTCATTATACTCTTTTCATAAAGTGTTTTGAATGATAGAGCTGCTGTATAGTTTGAATTTAGTAAAAATCATATTGTACAAGTACAATACTAAGAAGATAAGGGACGTGCAGTAACCTTTAAGCTTCAGGTTACTGTAATAATTATGAAAAATATTTTCCAGTATTTGATATGTTTCCAAAAAACTTCATCTTAATCCTTCACAAATTCCTCAATGCTCAATTATTGTTCAGTAAATGACATGCATCAAAAATTATGCAACAATAACTTGAACAGCTTTTTACCATATCCACATTACAAGAGGCAAATAAGCTACAATTTTGCAAAGTTGATGAATCTATAATAAATACAGCATGAAGAACATAAAATTTGAGCAAGAAAGCCTGATAGTTACCATTCTATAACCAACAATAAACACACTTATTTTTTATAAACAACAGTATTTCATTTTACCACTCCCATCTGACACTTCATTAATTCAGTTTGCAGGGATAGAATATGCGGAGTCAAAGGACAGAAGTCAAGCTCAAATACTGAAAAACTCACAACATAAACCCATCTGTGTTTCAGTTTCACTGAAGCTTGAAATATGTCTATTGCATCACATACCACTCAGGCATTTGCAAACAGTACACAAAGCTCTACCAAATCAGACTCTGGATGCTAGAACTAATCTAGAGGATGTATATATAATGTAAGACAACTTGTTGAAGCAGTCAAACTTTTCAACTAGTTTAGGAATGTATACTCACTAATATAAAGAATTATTAGAGTTCTGTACAGAACTGTACTACATTGGGTGAAGTAGCAATAAGCAAATTTTAACAGCCTGAAGGGAGCAAAAAGGAGCACATGTGTAGTACTGAATTAGAAAGTAGAGCTTCACTGAAATGTTTTTAAGAAGAAAGATCAACCTAAAATTTACTTGAAGCATACAACAAAGCCTGTCAACAGCTTGAAATCGCTCTTCGAAAAAAAGTCCTTAGAGTTCTTTTACATTAAATTCCCTAAAATTCAATGCTTTAAGAGCACCACTCCAATGACCCACAGCTCTGGGAGAGAAAAATGTGGAGAGATCAATCTGCTAACTGAGTAGCTGCACACAAATGGCACACAAAGAACTCAGCCTTACTATTCCTTATCTTCACAAGCAAGTCAGATGCTGCTCTTATCCCTACATAAAGAAAGAAATTCTGCTGCATTTCAGATAAAAAAGAAAGTCCACTGTTAGCACTCTTCAGCTGGGAGAAAGTGGGACAGAATTTACAACTGTTTTAGCACAAGTAGGTCGATTAGAAGTCCTAATAAGCAGATAAAGCAGTACATTCTCCCACCTTGACATCTGTAACTAGAGAAACGTTTCAGTCATTCAAGATGCCCATATAAAACATTCACTTTTATGTGAAATATTAATGGTGCATGCTCTATTTATTTCCAAAAGTCAGATTATAATCTGTTCCAGATCTCCTTCCAGAATCTGCATACAGACAGTACTGCCAATATTTAGTCACTAAGAATGTTGAGATTTGGTTTTTATACACTGGAATGGCATAATAGAATTTGAAAACCTACATCAGTAACAACAAACACATGTTTTTATTTTCTAGCCAAACAACTAGAATACTACTTGGAAGAGAAAAAGAGATAAAAAGAAAAATTATTTTCTCCATATTTACCCTTGTCTTTTGAGAGAAAAGAATATTCAAGGTAAGTTGAAAGAGGAAGTTGAAAAAGGGAAAGGAGTACAAAGGGAAGAGTAACAAAACAATAAATGATACCTTTGCCGAAACAAGGCATGTTATTTAAAAAATATCCTGGATAACTCAGGTAGTAGCAAGATTTTATTGTACTGAAACTATCAATTTTAATTTTTTATCATGATATCGTACCAGCCTATTGCTATCCCAAAATAACATGCTACTGTTTTGAGAACATAAACCTCAAATCACCTCGTTATTGGCTTTCAAACAAAACTCACAGCTATGGATACTAAACAAAGTCATTTACAGGTCTTGTAGAAATAAAAATGGTATTTTCTACACAAATGTGGTTTATCAACTGACACCAAGCCTTTCCTCAGATTTTGTACTGAACATACAACCTTTTCATTCCCTTCACTTCTCTACTAAACTACCAGTCAGCTTTGGTGCTCTCTATAATTATATTCACTTAAGAAATAAATATTTATTGCAACAATAGATGAGACTACTACCTGAATATTATTTTCTCTATTACTATGACTCTTCTGTTCACAATTACAGTGAGCATACAAGAAAACTCCTGGTAACTTCCTGTTGATAGTTTTCCAAGTCACGATTTATTTGTACTGGAACCACAAATAGGCAAACCAATTCTCTCAAGTAACAGCATTTAGAGAACTAAGCAATGAAAAATAACAGCAGTGCATGGAGCTAGATATTAAGTCATTTTATAGAGACATGAAAAAGTCACATGAGAAAGGCAGACCAGGATTTTTGCTTTGTGGAGCTTTTTTCTTGGAAGAATTTCTATACACAGTAAAATTACAATGAACTTCAAGCATGCCAAGATTTTTTAGAGTTGTTAGGCCACAAATTCTTCTTAAAACTAGAACTGCAGCTATGCTCCCAACTGGAGGGAAATAGTGCCTCATATAGGAAAGGTTTTCTTAATGTAACTGTAGACAAAAGCACACCAAACTACTGAAAGTCCTTGCAGCTGTTTCAGGGTAAGTCTGCTAACAGTGCACCAGGATTTCTAAAACAATATATCAAAAGGCCAAAACAACCTTAGCTTTACAAAAAAAATTTGTTAAACTCTCATATATTGCATGCTTACAGCCTAATGATTTTGGTTCTTCCCTTCTTAACTCCTCAAGTTCTTCTCAGTTTCATTCAATCCCATTAGTTCAGGAACAGTATTTCACCTACACCTTGAAAGTCTCATTAATATTTTGCAGTGCAGAACAAAGATGAAAATCTTATTATGCAACATTTTTGTTGTCCTAAGTTGCTCCTCAGCATAAACAAAGCAGGTTATTCTAACAGCCTGTTCACTTCCCTCTCACACCACTAAGCAGGGCTTTAATAACCCATTGAAATCAACCAAATAACTACTCAACAACAGGGTATCTACTCATTTCACATAAATAGAAACACAACACAAAAAAGCAGACATAAGGCATGTGGAGCCCTTTTCAGATAAAACAACTCTCTCCTGTCCAATTAAGCTTCTTATGTATTTCTATAAAACAGAAAGGAATGTTAAGGGCAGCTGGCATAACTCAATACATGTTCCACAGACCTTTCTGAATTAAAGATTCCTACAAAATACCATTCACTAGAAGACACTTCACTTAAACAATAGATAAACTTGAAACTAAATTGTCTCCCAAAGGAAAACCAAATTCCATATCCTTATTCTTACCTACTTCTGCTAGAGGAAATGAAACAATGCAACATGCTTGTTCCTTAGACTTCTTTCTCATCAAGCAACAAGAGCAACAGCTTTGATTCCGAACAAATGCCAACACAGTTAGGTGATCTTTCCGAGTTTCTTCCAGTATTTAATGAGGATTGAAAGACAAAATATTTCTTTGTCATTCACAGTTGCCAGGAATTTGTTTTGGCACAATGGAAATATCCACAAGATTTATTTTATTTCTGAACACCAATTCCAGTTCATAGCAACCTGTTTATTTTATCTACTGTCCTTATTTTTAGATACTAAAACACATTTTGATGACATGCCCTAGGTCTAAATATTATCAATCTACATTCCTTCACATAATTCCACAGAATTTGAGAAATCAGTTCCTCTTAAGGAAAGAGAGGGCACAACAATTTTTTATCTCCTGCTTTTTTAAAATTTTATTTTTAATTTAGGTGTTTCTCTTTTTTATTTCTAAATTTTCCTAAATTTCTTCATTTAGATATAGGGATTCAGCATACAACCAACTAATCCTCACTGTGGTGGTTTTTTTCCCTTCTCAAATATCATGGAAAAGGTTTTTATGGGACAAGTCCTAATGAGGCATCCTTAATTTATACTATAGACTAACCACCTAACACCTATCAGAGGCAGCATGGTATAAAGGTCCTTAGGGCAACCTTTTGGCAAACACGCGGCAAAAGAAACTTACCTGAAGGATCACAGACATTGAAAAGAAACATCATATTGCTATTCTCTTATTCAAAATACAAATAACTGGTATCTCTTCTGAATCAATTGCTAACATAAGTGCACTATAGCTAACAAAATTTGTAACTGATTTTTATAAGGAACCTGTACACATTTCAAGATGGTTTCAAGATGGAGTAATAATGGAGACTCACACTCAGTGTAAGAAGGTGGTAAATATTACTACAGCATTTAAGATCTATAGCCATGGACAAGGAATTCTTTGTGCTGTGTAGTAAGGATGGAACAAAATTTATTTGTACCAAGAGACATTACAATCCTAGACAAGAAATATATGGATTCACAGAGAAGGGAACTGAAATTAGTCACTGTAATGGGCATTTATCTCAACAAAAAGCACTACTAAGACTTGGGGAGAGGTTGATTTAAAGGTACCGAAAAAGCTTTGAAAGGAGTATAATGAGTTCTGCAGATATCTATAGGAAATCCCTTGAGCCACAAGAAACAGTGTAAAAGCTAAGAGGGTTCATCTGAAAATTAACAAATGCACAACAAAGACTAGTTTTGCAGGCTGAATATAGGCAAGGACAGAGCAAAGCAGCATATCAAATAACCAATGGATTCAGACAGGCTAAAACAAGCAGTTTATACGGACTGCAACTTAAAGGAACAGACTGAGATGCAAACAGTAGGATGGCATCTAGTTATCACTTTGGTAACAATTTTTTTGAACACCAATCTCAGTGAAAGAATGTAGGAGAAAGCTGCAACTATCAAGTCCAAGAAAAACATAGCAGTACATCAAAAAGTAAAATGAACACCTAACAAATTACCCTTGAGTAGACAGAGAAAAATATTCCAGAAGCATCATGGAGTGAAAACATAACATGTACAATACCTTCTTCAGTATTATATAAATATACCAGGAAAGACAGACCTACCACCTCAAAATCAAGAGCTGGGTATCCACAGGATAGTATAGAATTTACAGAAGATATCAGTTTTGATAAAAGGGACGCTTAGGTCACCCTAGATGTGTGAATTGTTGATAGCTGAAGTTCTGTTTGTATGCAGTCAAAGAAGACATAGAAAGAGAAAAAGATAGGGATTTAAATGCCTTCATTAAAAAAAAAGAATATGGAACAGTAGAAACATGCAAAAGAAAGAAATTGTTAGAGAACTAGAGAGAAAAAAAAACAAAAATAAAATGAAATATCAACGTTTTAAGAAAGATGTAGGATTTTATGTGAGAGGGTAGAAATCAAATATGAATGGCAGAGAACTGAGTCTTAGCTATATAAATGTCATTAGTTGTTCAGCGACAACCATTTTAGTTGACTTGTATTTTTGCTTGTTTCTGTCAAAAACATGTCAAACCAGCAAATGTCTCAAATGTGATAGGTAATTACTTTCAGATAATTTTTGCTCTGATACTGAACACGACTGTTCATGCATCCAATTACAAAATGTTAAGATAAGAGAATGATGTATTTCAACATTTTATGGAAACACCGTGACACATTTCTGCTATTTGATAAGTAAAGCTGCAATTTAAATATGTTGTTTACATAACAAAGATCCTTTATCAATTTTTCATAATTTGCCTATGAGTTTTAAACTAAATTTCACCCTAATTAGTACATGTATCCAAAATGCTCATAATTGACCCAATCCACAAAAAAGGACTCAGAATGAAGTTGGAGCATATTTAAAATGCATGCTGGAAATACTGACGGTGCTTTTCATTTTGATATCTTTCTGCTCCTCTGACATGCACTGTGTTCAAGTTTATCTAACAACCAGTGAAAGGTATCTTCCATTGTGCTGTTCTAGAACCAGTTCTGATGGCTTAGAACACCTCTTCCTTACACACAAATTAGATTTGTGTTTTTACACATTGTTAGGACTAAGCCTGTAAAAATATTATGCCACAATTTTTATTTAGCTTTCTGTTGAAATACTGCAGAAGACAAGCTCTGTCTCCATCCATAGTCCCAACGTTCAAGTTGACCAATTTTAAGGAAAAATACTATGTAAAATGCAGTACACTGAAAGACAGCAATTTTGAGAAACATGGTTCTTTTGAATACAGCCCCTCACAACACCAATGTGCTCTTGTGAAGTTCCATTTCATCTACAAAAAGCAAACATCAGCATCTTTATTTTATTGTTCACAAAGCAATGTTATGAAAATGTCCATAGATTGGTACAATAAAAAGCATCAAAATAAAAAATGAAATCATCATTATTACACCTTTTCAATGTATTTTATCAGAACTAAAATCAAGTGTCTGTATTCAGTTTTATCTGTTTTCAGACAGTTTGGTTTATTTCTATGGTCCTGAAATAGACAGATAGATTAATTCAGTACACCTTCACTAAGAAATCTTCATTAGGACGTATTTTTATGTTTAAAGATTCTCTCTTCTGGAGTTTTAGATATTTCTATTCATATTATAATACTGCCCTAGCTTGGCCAATTACTGCAGGTTAATCACAATTACATTTCTTTAGTTATGGGGTGAAAATCTCAGATATCTGGCTGAAATGTAACACTGTTACTTTCATTTTATCTATTATTACAATGCCTCTATAGTTGGATAGCAATTCCTACAGAGTACCTTAATTACTTTTTCATCCATAGATTTCAGAATACGTTGTCTAAGAGGTTTTGGAGAAGATCCATTGGATTGTGCCGGAGATCTATATTAAAAAGAGATAAGTATTTAGAATATGTAAAAGCAATGCATTGATAAAAATTGTTGCCATACCAACTTCCTCAGAAACAGAAAGGTAAATACCTGCACTCTCCAAGATTTATTTTATTTTCTACCTTCCTAAGGAACCTCATATACTGTGACAACTGAAGAGAGCATAAAGAAATTAAACCTACAGTTCTGATTTCTGGTACTCATTTTGCAGTTTCCAACATTGTAGCTCAGCAGATACAGCATTATTATTCTTATCAATATTTGTAATGCCGCTGATGATCTTCTAAGCCACAATTCTACTTACATCCGCCTGAATAGCATCTGGTTGATATTCAATATAATTTTCCACATATTTGCAAACTTCTCAATGGAAATATTCACACAAAATGTTTCCACTCACTTACATGTCATTATGTAACTAGTTACATACATCAATGAAAGAAGTTGATACCTATAATGAAAAGAATTAATGATGCATATAAAGTGGAATTTTTGGTTCTTGAAATAAGAACTAATCTATGCACTTGTAAGTAATTACTTCTCTGTTTAAGTTCATGGCAGATCAATGTTCATATGAGGACAGGTTTTTCAACAAAAATTCATTCTTTATTTCGCTCACTTTATCCAAATTTTTCATAAATAAAACCTGGTTTATTCAGCTTGTTCTTTATTCTATTTATTTCCACCTGTCTGTGGTGCAAAATTTCTGCCAGCCTTGCAATGGTTGTCCTACATTAATTGCCAAAATACATAGCTTCAAAATAGCTTCATCATGTTACTATCTACACTGTTCTGGTTCATGAATCCTCTTTGCAACCAATAACGTCGAAATTCTCAGCACCCTGCTTTTTCCACAACTGATGACTCCTCAGGACTAGTGACCAAATAAATCATCACTGCTTCAGTGCATGGATAGGTGAGTTTCCTTGTCAGTTCAGCTCACAGAAATGGGTTTTCAAGTGTCCTTCATAGGGTTTGTGTGGCCCGAAAATGTACTATCTCAAAAAATCCCTGTTACAAAAGTACCTTGAAAATACAGAAAACACAAATGAAGACTTTAGAAAACTTTTGAAAATTCAAAACTGTTCTAAAATTGCTTTCCCTTTACACCTAATTTCACAGCAGACAGCATGTTTGTTACTTGATGTCATTTGTGTAAGTAACATCAATGCTTTGTCAGACTCTCAGATCCTTAAAAAAAAGTCCAAACAAAGCAACACAACAAAAGCAACCTCCTAATACTCACCTGAAGAGTGTCAAAACAGAGGTGATGCCACACAAGTTTAAGCTTTCATTGTCACATAACAGATCTGCTTTGTTCTGAGTAGGAGGATTGACAGCTTCTTCATCCAGAAGAACTAGCAAGACCTTTACAGTATCTCTGCCACAGTATGCAGTGCCATGATTTATGGCATGCAATTTTGGCTGAAAGTAAATAAAAAAGGAACATAAAACAGCAATGTTCAACAAGTGAGACCAATAGCTCGCCTCCAAAATCAAACCATATCAACACAAGGTGTGAGAACCTCCTCCTTTCCTTCTCTTTTGCAGTAAGCATTTATGGGGAATTTCTCCACAGGAAAGTTTTTCTCATCCCAAGTAGTTAGTGGAGTTTAGATCACTTACAGCTACATGCATACAGTGATGACCAAGTCACACAGAAAAATATACACATCTATGCTGAAACTGTGCAGCAGAAATGAACATACTATTTTCTGGTACACAAACACGTTCTGGTGAAGTCCAACCACTCTGACTAACAATCTGCTAAAGCAGTTAGTTAAAAGTGAGATTTCCATCAAGATTTGACAACGGAGGTATTTGGCACAATTTCCTGTTGTTTGGGTGAACTCCTCAGGATTTTCCATAAGAATAAAGAATTCCTTAAAGAAAAAAAAAACCAATCCGCATCTGGAAGTGCTCAATGCAACAGTCAGAGTACTATGGAAAAATCCATAGCCACTGTGGGACTTAAAAATTGAAAGTTTGCTATATTTTTCTTTAAGGTACCAGGAGTTCCACAGAGAAATTTAGAAATACACAGTGGTAGTTTTTAAAAAACTATAGACTCATTTATTTACTAATACACAGAAACACTGAATACTCTGACTTTATTCTGAAGGGCAAGACAAGCAATGAACTGCATTTATCTAATCAGTTAACTGCTTTTAAACACAGTCTTGAAAAGATAAAATTCTATTTTTCTCTCTATTTGATTACATCAATTAGTGTATGTAGCTTTCAAGAAACCATAGCAACACATGTCAGTCAGTTACTATAAGTTATAATCAATAGCTAGAAATAGCAATTACAGAAATGGTTGTTACTTGGCTTTACAAAATTGGCCTATTTTAGTACCATTTAATTTCCTCAAATTTTATTCTGAACCTTCAGTCATTATATCACCATAACAGATTTTTATTAAATGTCACATGTGTCATTGTGAATTGGTCTTAATGAAAAAAGTACAAATTTGGCATCATCTTGACTGATGATACACAAAGGGAAAAAAATCTTTAGAAATAACTTTCAGAAATCTCAAGTACTACAACACCAGAGACTCTCTCTGTGTACTAACCATGCATAAAAGTCCAAGGCAAAATAAGAATTCTAGATAAGACAACAAAAAGATCTTGGTAAAAAAAATCCTGTTTATAAATAAGCTTAATAATGAATCAAAGTATTAAATTAAATAGTTGCCCAGTATTCCAAGAGTAGTGACCATTAGCTACTTCAGACTATCCTGGTTAGTTCCATCCAGAAACATCAGCCAGATTCCCTTTACAGTAGTAATTTTCTTAGGAAGAAATAAATCATAATTCCTATTAGTCACTCGTGGAGGCTTCAACACAAAATAGTGCCTCCTGCTGCATAAAGTAATAACATTTCCTGGACCTCTAGATTCTTATAAACCAGGTATTTGCAGGACAACTGAGCAATGATGGAAGAAAACCGCCACTGCCAGGAGAAAAGCAAATATTTTTCTAATGAAGCTACACTTTTCCAGTGTATTTTATGAGTAAGGAGGTTTACCAGGAGCCAGTGGAGGTATCATTTTCACCTCTATATTTAAGATCATATTTTAAATTTGCACTCAAAGAAATTACTCAAATATCTTGCATAGAAAAAAAAATCCCTTAACATCCTATCACACCAGAATTTAAACTGAATATAGATTTTTTTTCTGAAAAATTATAGCATCAGGAGGTTTCCTTATTAAGTAAAATCAAAACAAAACCCCCAATTTCTATGTAAGAATCAGAACAATGCATTAATCTATGCTGTCCTGAGATCCTACTAGAATAATACAGACACTCTAATCTCTACTAGAGCTTGAATTAATTTGGAAAACTTATTGGACTATTTCAATCTTGCTTTCTTTTTTCATTACCTATGAAAACCTATCCCTCCATATATTTAGTAAAATGTTACTCCACACCAAGTTTCACTAAAATAGCTTAACATTTGTCTGAGCTCCTTTTCCTGTCCTCAGCTCTCTGAATCATATACTTAAGGATAATTGTTAAAATAGACATTCATCACAATCTTCACTGACTTCACTTACATCAACAAAAAGAATTCTCCACACCAAAATAACAAACACAACACTGACAAAGGCAAACAATTTACATATTCTACCCCTCATCCCTCCACAACTACAAAAAAAAAAAATTTCCCCACACTTAGTCTGTTCTCTACCAATGCTCAGTCCACGTCTTGCCTATTACATCTCTCAGCTACTGTCCTTATCTCTAATGCCTCAGGCCCTACATAGGACTGTGCTGGTTGACCCTGGTTAGCTATCAAGCTCTATCCTTCCACCTCCTAAACAGAACAAGAAGAGAAAAAATCTTGAAAAATGCTCATGGGAGTAAGATGAGGGCATTCGCTTACAAATCATAGACTAAATAGATTTGACTTTATGAAATGAATCTAATTTATTGACATTTAATCATAACAGGACCCCTTCCTTCTTCCCAGACTCAACTTCCCTCTCAACTTTTCTACCTCCTTCTCTCAAATGGCACAGGGGGATGGGGGTTGAGGATTGCAGCCAGTTCCTAGCACTTTGTCCCTTCTGCTTCTTCTTCTTTACGCTCTTCCTCTTCTCCTCTGTGTGGGATACCACCCTTGGTGAACTTCTCCACTGCAGGTCCTCCCCACATCATCAGGATACAACCATCTTTACTATCTTCTGACTCAAGAGGGATACTGGGAAACATTTCTATGGAGTCAAACTACAAAATTCTGGAGAACAGTAAGAAACAAGTATCATATTGGAAAAGTAATGGTGAATTTCTCTGAAGAATGAAGTTTTAATAAAATTCTTTTAGCTGGCTTATAATGATCTACATAATTTTTTTTAATTTTATTGGTAACACAAGTAGCTAAATAAAGACAGAACTGATGATAGTCATAATTTTCTCAGATGAGAGAGAAACAAATAGAAGGATATGAAAAGGAAACAGGGAAATACACTGAACAAATACTTATAGCAAACAAGAGAATGAGGATGAAACATACATTCAACATACTTAGTGGAAAAACACATTTAAACCAGCTTAACTAGCCAATAGGGTCTGGCTAGTTTTAGCTGTCTTAAAAATGAAAACGTATATGGAAGGTTTGATTAAAAACTGTTTAAAATCTCTTGCTACCATGGCATAAATCTAATGATTTCACAAAACAAAATACCCTAACAATTCTTAACACATTCAAGGTGTTTTCAATTATTTTTAAATTTGCTAGAAAAACAAACATTAGATATCTTATACATCAATAGTGTAAAATAAAATAATTAAAGTTGGTTGATTCTTTTATGACAAAAAGGTTTTCACAGTACATGAATCAAATAGAAATCCTATATTATGCCCTCAACACCTGACTTACAGAATTTTAGATACCCTGATTCCTTCCATGAAAACAAAGTCATTAATAGTTTCATTAGTGTCTTGAAACACCAAATGAGGAAAGCTTACACATGACTGTTTGGGGCTTTAATTCCCTTCCCACTCTACATTTTTACCATGTTTTAGATTTCTTACACATTTAACCTTACTTTGAATGCCTTACTCTTTGAAATACTTGATGCCATACTAATTAAAACCTCTGTATTTAAATAAAATATTACTGATACATGTTCTCAAATCTTAATTCTACTTTCATGATGTTCTTTTGTTTAGAAATTTGTTATAGATTTACAGCTTTGAAATTAATGGCAAATCTGACACTTCTAAGTATCTAAATTTATAATACCTGCACAATCAAATTAAGCTTAGAAGAGTATTGTATTTGCAATTTTGAGGTAAGAAATTTAGTTTATGTAAATCAGCTGTTTGATATCCACTGTGTAATCCTCAAGTATAAGTCTTTCAACAAGTTTAAAATTACAGCCTAGAGGAAATGACTACTTTTATATAGTTAAGAAAAAGATTATACTCTTAAACAAAACAGGCAAAAGATATTTTTTTTCTTATAAAGCTAAATAGCAAAAAAGAACAAAAGAAGTCCCATTACCCGTGCTGGACTGACTCCAGTAGTGCTAGCAGTCAAGGTTTCCTGTTGTGAATCGATAATATTTTTAATCTTCAAATCCAAATCTTCTACAACTTCCTCTACTGCCTGACAGAAAGGATCCCCATTGCTTTGGCCTTTTATCAAATGCATCTTCACTGTTGACAGAATTCGCCCTCCTGCAATTCTGAAAATAGGCACAGGGTCATCTCCACATTAATCTTGGCAACACTTTAGTATACCTATTAATGCTGAACATAGCCAGCCTTCACTGTTCATCAGAAAGAACAGCTTTGATCTTTTAAATCAAACAGCAGTGTAGACGTATTGTCCAACACAATAGTCCGCTTAAAAAAGAGCTTATAAGCAAAGGTAATGAATTCAGCACTTAATAATACTCTGAGCTGCAACATAAAACTAACTTCTTAGAAGTTCAAAGAAAAGTACTTTCTTTAAACCTACATTTATGGTTTTGCTCATAAACTGTTAAGCGTGCACAAAATTTTTCATTCAAACATGCATTCCAGTTTAATACCCTATTAGACTTGAGTCTTTTATGCTTTGTGAAGGTGCTTCAAGATCCCAATCTTCTTTCAATTTTACTTAAATGGATAGTAATTAGACCACATGAACATCACTATTAGCTATAAAGGCATACTCCATTAATCTCTTTCTTCAGCAAATATGTCTGACTACTTTAATTAAGATTTTGTGAAAGAGAAAAAGCTCCTTGAATTAAAAGCTTAACTTTTTCCAGTACCTAAACCAAACAGTATGTTTTACCTTTGCTTGTGCTTGGACAAAGAAAATAAAGCATTAGAAGAATCCCTCAGCCCTCCTATGTAATATTAACGCTTCTCTTCCCAAAAACTTTCTTTCCTAAATTAGGTTTACAGTCCACATCAAGGAAGAAATGCAGCATCCTGAGCTGCTATTGGCACCTACAGGAGAATTTTTAGATACATAAAAGATGCAGCAAAGTTCTGTTAAACCCCCAAAGCAATGCCTTCATTCCTCCAGGTCACATAGCCAAGACTGACATGATGACTCAGTTTTCAGCTTCCTGCTTTACTGCTTTCCTTCATGCTCCTGCAGCCTTGCCCTAAAAGGATATCTTACAAATGCAAATAAAGATGTATTTTGTACACAGCAAATTCTGAAGATAAATTTTAGAATTCCAGTTGGGAGAACCTTAATCAAATGAAATTCTGCATGTCTACATTCACATAAAATATAAAATAATTGGGCAGAACTAGGTAAGAATAGGAATGAGTCAAAGGAAAAATAGTTCGATTATATTGTTTCGACTTAAAATACATGGAGGGAACTGGGCCAGGGACATGACTGCTTTGGCTTATTCTGGCTGTAAATAACTTGAAAAACCTTACACTAACATGAAGCTTTGGGGGGAGGGTGTTGTTTTGTTTTTTAACAGGAAAAAACCCAAATATTTCCACACAATTCTCAACTTTTACAGACTAAAAATGATACAGTTCACATTAGATTTGCAGGCTTCATTAAACAGAAAAACTTTTGCTTTGAAGAAATTTAAGCATGGTATATGCACTTGGCCAAAAGAAAAATCACCATGTCAAGTCTCTCTTTAGACAGGTCAAGATTCATCCAAATCTTGGAAAAGGGAGTTTAAATTTTTTTTTTAAAAAAAAGATCTATTGTAACACTTCTCCAAATCCCACAGTCCAATCTAACCACAAAAGAATGAGAAGTTCAAAGGAAGGAAAAAAAATACACTGCAAGTTGTCAAGAGGTAAGGGGAGAGCACTGTTGAAGAAGAGCTTTATTTCAGAGATGTATATAAGAACTATAGCCAAGTCTCCTGATGATTCTTGCCAGACTGATCTGTTTTCCTCAATTTTAAATTTACATCTTCCAGAATCATACCCTCAAATGAGAAAAGTATTGTATTAGATAAGAACTGAACCCAGAACTTCAAGATAAACAAGCAGGCAAAGGGATTGACTGAAATTCCCTGTGAAAACCAGGTTCAGGTATTTGTCTACAGATATGTTGAACTTATTCATTAACAGGTAATATATTTATCATTTCCACAGATATAATATATATATACCCATATCTATGTTGAAAGAAAAAAATATTATAAAACTAGTACTGGGCACTAGCACCATTAATTAACATAAGTATGCTCATACTATGCTCTGCATGTAACTCAATTATAGATTCATAGATTTTTCAATGGTAAAAAATAAACTTTTGCAAAAACATTTTCTATGTTTATTTCTTGCCTCTATTGCCCAATGCCAACTAAAGATATTTGCTGGTAGAAATAAAGTTCATTTAATCTCTTTCTCTCCTTATTCCTTCTCCTTTTCCAGGAATGAGTTCCAGTCTCCTATCAGACATAGAGAGTACTAAATGGAGCAAGGAAAATGAAAAGTTTATTTATACTTCAACTAAAATTTATGTCAACAGGCCAAGACATAAAATGCTGACCCAATGTGTGTGGATTAGTACTGAAATGCCCTGCCACAGCTTATTAACATAAAATAAAATAAGTTGTGTTGTGTCATTCACGTATATATATTTAATGTTGAATCTAGTTATTAGAGCCATTTCTAGTGTGGTTCAAAAAGATTATCTAAAAACATGATGATAAAAGGAAAATGTGGTAAAAAAGCACCTTGGGTGTTTGGGGGTTTTTTGTCTATTTTACAAAGATGACACCCTATTATAGATTGCTTTGATATTACTCTTCTATAGAGTTATATTACCAGGAAGATCAGTTGGACCTGAATGAACTTTAAAATGTTTGATATTGTACTAAAAAAATATTTATAGGAATAAAGTTGGAAACTGTTATCCACTTTGCAGCTCCTAACAGCCAGAAGTACCAAAAAGGTTTGTTCTAAATATAGAATTACATAGGCATCTCATAATTTTTACAGCAGCAAAAGTTAAGAATTTTTGTTCTTTTTAATTCTGAAGGAAGAGCAAAAAGCTAGCTGAATTCAAGAATGAGCTTGATACATTAAACAGAGCAATACCATTTACCTAAGGCAATTGGAAAGACCTTATCCCTTTTAGTCAGTGCTCCTGCTAAAAAGCTTTCTGTGATGTTCCATTCAGATCACAGGCTACTGATATGAGGCACTCTAGGATAAAGTGCTTCAGTATCACATCCACAGTGTTTTAAACCGTATTGAAGGAGGGACTTACCAAATCCAGGCAGCAAATATAGTCATCAGTTGCCACTATAGCAGGGGTGGTAAAAGAGCATTTTTTAAAAGCTAGTAACATGATTCTGTTCAGAGTCATATGCAACTTTTCCTTGTTCAAAAGCTATGAACTGAAAGAAAACTCAACTAGAAAACCAAATTCTATCTTTTTCTATGACAGAAATAACCAAAGGAAATCCATCAGTGTGTTATAAATGGAAGAAAAACCCCAACACTTTAGGAACAACTACCTTCCACTATCCAACAGAACATTTAAACACAGATGCCTGAAGTCAGTAGTACAGTGGCAATCCTCCAATGAATGGATCCAGTCAAGTCCAAACGTGACCATCAGCATGAAAGACCACAAATATTTTAGACTAACTGACAGGAGTGGCTTGCCTTCTTCAGCTTTAACCAGCACTAAAACAGTAGACAATTCAAGCAGGATTCAGCTCACCTGTCTCACAGCTAGAGAAAAACAAATGTCGACATATAGATAAAATGAATCATATGTTAAAAATGCATTATTTGCACCAGCACTTCTAAAGAGAATTTTAAAAAAATAGTGTTGTGTAAAACTCCACCTGTTACCCAGGCACTGGACAAATCCGATCTTCTCTCATTGGTTTCCTCTACTAAAAATATTCACAGACCTTGTGCCCACTTGAACCCTTTTTGCCTTACATCATCTGAGTCCCAACCTTACCCTTTTCCATCTCATTTTCCTTATCAAACTATCTTTTCTTATGTAGAAGTAACAAATTTATAAGAAACTAATAGCACACCTTGTCTATTTTGTTCCTACTGAGATTCTCATATAAACAAGCACCTCTGCTTACCAAAAATCTAAATGACATCAGCAAGAGCTCTTCCTCCAGAACTCAGGTCTTAGTGTGAAAAGTTGATATGATGCAGGAGCACTTTTATTTATTTTCTGGAAATATATCTTTTTTGGAAAAGACTAAAATAGCATAAACAAGGAAAAAAATGTTGAGGATATGGACAATATTCAAAACCTGAAAAAGCAGAACAGAGTCCAGAAGCCTATTCCAAGAACAGAAAAGAATATATCAAAATTCTATTATACTAAGGTCAACATTTATATTCATTCATTTCAACTTCAACAGATATAAAAAATAGACGACAAATACATAGCTATCCGAGCTAGGTAGTGGGAACAAGTGTCTTTAAAAAAATCACAAACACCCAGTGAACACATGGTGGGAGGAGATCGCAGCCTTTTTTCCTTGCTATTGAATTCTGAGAACTTGACAGCAACTGATCAGTTATCCAATTTCTTAAATTTAGAGCAATAGAAAGAGAACAGCACTAATCCTATCCTCACACACAAAGCAACAAGATGTTGACTTGAGCTCAATCTACCTGGATAGAAGAATGGGATAAAATTTATCTAGGAAGTAATACAATACGAATTTTTCTAACAGAGCAGTAACTGTGCTTTCAAAGCAAATCTAAAGGCTTATTTCTTATGTTATAGGCATAAATTTTAAAAACATTAGCAGTTGATGCTCATTTAGATTTCAAAATTTCAACAATAAAATCACGAACTCATCTAGATTTTAAATATACGTGTAAAGGAAAAAACTTTATCCAAGCACTCATAGTACTCAAAAATTCCACCTCCAGCAATGAACATATGATTATTAATCTAATTTTCTAACAAACATTAAGTGAAGATTCTTCCTTAGACCCTTTGGACTTTCACAGATTATTATATTCATAACAAAAACACAGCAAAAAAAAAGAAACCTATTGCTGAGTATTTTTCCATCCTGCTGCTGCTGCTTTTGCTGTATTGGCTAAAATTTCTTTCAGCTTGGTGGAAGAAACTAGAATGCCTCTTCATATTCTCCATCCCAAGCTTTGCTACCCAAGTTTGGTGACAAAGTTACTATAAAAGTAAGCAAGTATTCTTCCCAGAATGAGTCTTGATAAGAAGCCATTAAATTCCCTGTGAGAAAGTTCTAACAGGCAAAGGCGCTCAGGCAAGCTGTTATTAATTATAATAACATAAATTACATTATACCATAATAATATTATGAGCACAGGACAATTCCATCACAATACTTAGGAAAATATGCAGACATATCAGCAGACCAACTTGGCTAATCAGTGAACTGATGACAGAGCTTGAATGCAAAAGGGCTTCACACAGAATGGTGAAGAAGGGACAGATTACAAATGATCTAGAAACATCATCTGGGCATTTAGGGATGTTATCAGGAAAACCAAAGCTCAGCTGGAGTTGAGAATTACAAGGAATGTTAGAGGAGCTTTACCTGCTGAACAAAGAAAATGAGGGACCTTTGCTGAAAGGTAGATTTTGCAACAGTGTGGACACATAAAACAAAAGTATTCTGTGCCTTCTTTGCCTCAGTCTTTACCAACACTTTGATTAGAGAAATCTTTCAGAAAAGAACTGCCAGCAGTGGATAAAGATCAAATTAGGCTTCACTTGACAGCACTGAGTACATTCAAGAACATTGAACCAAATGGATTTCATCCAAGAGCCTTAACAGAACTGGCAAAACCCCTCATAAGACAAATTTATATCATCTTTGAAAAGTCATGGTGACCAGCTGAGGGCCCCTGACAAATAGAGAAAAGCAAATCATTGCAAAAAAACCAAACCAAAAAAAAACAAAAACAAAAAAAAAACAAAAACAAAAACAAAAAAAACCCCAAAAAACAAAAACAACAACAACAAAAAAACAAACCAAACAAAAAACACCCCAAAAGGATATTTTGGAGAACCACAAGTTCATCAGCCTCACTTTGTTCCTCAAGAAAATAATACTTAGTCTTCTAAGAACACATATTTAGGCACATGAAGGATTAGGTGGTAGCTGGTAACTATAAGCATGTAGTTATCAAATGTAAACTATGCCTCATCAATCTGTTTTTTGCCTACAATAAAATAACTTGATTTGCAGACCAAAGGAGAACAGTGGGTACCATTTCCCTTGATTGTAGCAGGGTTTATCAACACTGTCAGAGAACACACTCAGCATAGGAGTATTGATGCTAGTCTGGATTGATGGACAGTTAGAGGAGTTAACCTTGGATCACCACACTCAGAAGGTAGCAAACATGCTGTAACAATGGAGCAACATAGGGGCCTATCCTGAAACCTGGTTTGCTTTTTTTTTCCTATTCTCTTTGGCAGTGACTCTCCAAAATTACATGCTCATCAAGTTTGCAGATGACACCAAATTGGATGGAACAGTCAATACATTCAAGGGCAGTGCTGCCACGCAAAGATACCTAAACAGACAAGAGGAATGGGCTGACAGGGACCATATGAAATTCAACAAGACATGCGAAGTCTTGGAAAGGAATAACCCCTTGCAATGATACAGGCCGCAGAGCAGCTCTGTGTAAAAAACCTTGGTGCGTGTTCAGCAAGCGAGCCGCCAGCCAGGAGCATGCCTTGGCAGCAAAGAAGGCCTACAGTATCCTTGGCTGCATCAACAGTAGCGTAGCCAGTAGTCTGAGGAATGTGATTATCCCTCTCTAATCAGCACTCGTTGGACCAAATTTAGAATACTGTGTCCTGTTTTGGGCCCCCAGTCCAGGAAAGACACTGATAAAGTGGAGCAAGTTCAGCAGAGGGTTGCCAAGCTGGTCAGGGAGACATGCCCTGTGGAAAGCAGCTACAGGAACAGGCTGCAGTTCAGGCTGCAGAAGAAAAGGCTTCAGGGAGTTTACTAACAGATTTCCAATACCTACAGGGTGGCAACCAAGAAGATGGAGCCAGACTCCTCATGTTGACAGACAGCGAAAAAAGACAATAGGCATAAACTGAAACAAGAGAGGTCCCAACTCAATACAAGAAAAAAACCCACAATTTTTCACCGTGAGGACAAAAGCAGTGGAATAGACTGCCAAGAGGGAGATTAAAAACCTCCAAGGATGGAGACTGTACAAAGCTTGTCTGGATAAAGCCCTGATTAACCTGAGCTGACTCCATAATTGACCCTGCCTTGAGTGGGATGTTGGACCAAAAACTTTCTGCTGTTCCTTCCAACCTCAATTATTCTGTAATCCTACATTTAAGCAATCCTATATAAAATGTTTTGCATATGCTTGCACAACTTTCCAGCAACTTTAGACCATAAACCTCCAGAGCTGTGTGAACACTGTCCAATTAACTCAAATATCCAGCACAAGCCTCGGTAGAGCCCAACGTGTTTTCTTTCCCCAAATACTACTGCGCCTCGAGATGCAATCGCGGCTTCCAAAGGAAGCACATAAGAAACAGCATTTTCCCTGTCGAGGGGAAGCAGAGAGCACTAACCCACATGGTGAAGGCGAGCTGTATGATGCTGCAGGGGCCCGCGATGCAGAGCCGCTCCGGAGCGCCGCGCTCGCTCCGATGGGGCGAGCGGGATACGGCGAGCGCGACCCTGCTGCGGCGTGAGCTGGGCGATGGTGACACCCAGTGGCCGCTGCCTGAGCCGAGGGCAGCGCCCAACCGAGGGGAAAACATCCTGCCAACCTCCCAGCTTTGCTACTCTACAAAATTAGTGGGGATTTTTAAAGTGTATCTATATGTACACCCCCCCATACTAGAGTCTAGCACAGCACCCAACATGACAGATGACCTTCTGTCCTTCAGGTTTAAGTCACGCTTTTTTAACAAACTTGGGAAAAGTCATTTCAGGAGTTCTTCTGGCCTAAAAGAAAATGGTTTCCAGAATGATGAATTAGACCTGTAGCTTTTCATTTATACCACCAAGAAACAGTTTGCAGATCCTAAGGTGTATAATAATCATCCATTTCGCTAACAAATATAACATTGATATGCTCCTTGTCAAGAAACAGGTGCAAAAGAGTAGAACATCCAAGTTCTCCATTTACTGTATTAACATTGTCCAAGTCTTATAGGTACAAATCTAGAAATAGTTTTAGCATTACAAGTTTTACAGCATCCCAAATGTTAGCGAACATCCATGCTACTGATTCTTGAAAGATTAGTGATGTCTTCCAATACTAGACATCTAGAGAATGAGGAGAGGCAAACAATTCCAACATGCCAGAGATTTCTAAGAATGTTCAGTCTTTGGTGAATATACCTTGAAACTACCAAATTTCATTCTGTCCTTCCACTTCTCCTGCTATAAGGAGTACCATATTTGAACCAAACCATCATAGTTTCATTAAACTTCCACTCTGTTTCACAGATTTCCCTTTGCTCATCTCATCTACTGTTCGCTTTCTTAGCTGAATGATGGGGAGATGAGAAACACTCTTGTTATTCTCCATACATCAGCAGATACTTGGTTGTGCAATATCTCCTACTAAGTTCAAAATATCCTTAAGCACTTCCCACCACTGTCCGAGATCTTCAATTTGGTTTCTAGATTCCCAAAGCAAAGGAATCAGGCAAATGAAGAAAGCCTCTTTTCAACGTGTGTCTTACAGTAAACCACCAATTATTTGGCTACTTTGTATTTTGTGCAATTACAAGTTTAAGATCAGCATTGTAACAAAATTAAACCAAAGTAACAGATTTCTAATCATTATGTAAAAGATACATCATTTTTCTTGTGGCATAGCCAATACAGAGACCTGGTTAATACAGGTTGGCTAATCTCTGCATCAGAGAAACAGCAACACTGCAGACAGGTTGTCTAATTTGCTCTTGGATTTCTCAGTGGGCTTCTATAGATGAAGCAACTCAGGATTCTGCAGCATTGCTGCCTTTTCCCCCCCTCTGGTATTTACTTTGCAGCAGTAAAAGAACTAGAGAAAGTTTTTTGCATAGAACTGAATTCTCTGGAACTCCCAACAACTGCCACATGACAGGCAGGACACACAGACAGTCCTCATCCATGTGACATAAATACTTGAAAACATCTATAGATACATAGGTAAAAACCATTTTACACTGTGAAAGTATAAAGCCCATGTGGGATATGAGAGGTACTATAAACAGCAGAGTACAGCCATCTTCCACTCCTGGTCAGTAAGACAAACAGCAATACTTCCATGTGTACAGCCAACTTCATGCACATGCCAGAATTTGACATTGACAAGATTTATTTCCCAAATAAATGGCACCACAGCTGCAGCAGGGAAAGCTACACCTATCTGAATGCTAAAAAGCATTTCCAGGCTCTAGAGAATTCACCCATTGAGAAACTGACAACTTACACCAACTATCCCACTCTGGTTTTTCTCACATTTAAACATCCCTTTTAAAACAGAGGAATAATTAAAAAGATACAGCATTTTATGTTACACTTTTCTGAACTGTATATGCCTGAAAAAGTATTTTCATCCTAAAAAGTTCATGCACATAATTTTTTCCATTTCTATTTTTTTTATCCATATACAGTGCCAGATATTATTTAAACAACAAAAAATAGCATATACTATATGTTGAGCTAATAGTTCTCTTTAATCACCAGCACAGACAGTATGTCTCTGGCATCCAGGATGTTGAAATCAAAGAACAAAGAAACAGAATAAAATAGACAAAACTGCAAAACAACTTCAGAAATACTTCCCACTTCCAGCTTCAATGGAAACTGAACATTAACTTAAATAATGCTTACTTATAACATTTTGTTTTCCATTGTGAGGATTAGATTCAATTCAAACTTAAAAAAAAAAGATTCTTTGGTATCAAGGACAGCTGATTTGTCAAAGTTTTGTATGGAAAACTTACTGATTACAAAGGAAAAAATCATGAATTTCTATAAAGCTTAAGAAAATAGCTCTTCTCTCTGTAATAATGCCAGCACTTACCAATTCAAACCCCTGTGTTATATTTACACTTCTCTAATTAATCACACATTTATAAGCCTGCCCAAAAGACTAACTTCAGTTCCTCAAACACATTCAAAATCAGCAATTCCACCGGAGCCTCCCTAAGGAAAAATTATGCTTCACTTACATTGTTAAAATGAAAGAAAGCAAAGGCTAAACCAAAATTGTGATTTTTTTGTAGCAATAAAGACTTCTTCACATAAGGGTAAACAGAATGAAAATACCAAAAGGAAAGAATTAAGTAGCAAGAAGTAAAGCACCTATTAGTTTATGCACTTACCAGACTCTCAAGATGGAAATCTTTGCAACTTCATTTACAACTAGGGAAGTAACCAAACCACCATACATACACAGATTTGATAAAAATTTAATACCATAAAAACCCTTCAAAAATTCATAAGCTCACTCCAGTTGTTTTTCGATTATAGTTTCAAGTTTAATTTTTAAACATTTACTCTGAATTCTTTAGTAGAGTACATTATTTGATTTTCTTTTGTTCTTTTTGTTTGAGCACAAGAAAAGGAGGTGCTCACCAAGACAAAAAGCTAATAGAAAATCTATTACCTTGTATTTAAGATTTCACCAACAATTTCTTGCAGCTTGTCAATAAAATGAACCAAGTTGGAAAGCCCCTTTACATGGGCTCTTAAAGGATCATACAAAGAGGATGCAGAGCCTCTTCCTCCAAGTTCTATGGTCCGGATAAAAGATGTTGCCATCTATTAGGAGAAATAGTCAGAAATATCAAACTGTAGACAGACATGGACTGCACATATGCTGAAGTGAGCCTTTCCTACAGGTCTGCAAATTATGTAACATCTGGCTCATAGCAGAAATAACTTACCTGAAATCAAACAATTGCTCTTTATTGCAAGCTTTGTACATCTCTCCAAAAATATTTGCAAGATCAATACTTGTATAGTACAATAATATTTAAAAAAGAAAACACAAGCCAAAGTAAAAATAAACCAGCTAATCTGATGTTTACGTCAGCCTTTTGAAAGCTTAGGATAAAAAACTTATTAAAACATGGTAAAGGACTCTTTTGTTATTGTGGCTGTTTAAATGCTCCTGCTCTCCTCCCAAGAACTACTCTTATATTCAGAGTGCTCTCTATGACCCAAAGACAATTTTAACATAAGCATGTAAAAGTTGACTTCAGCTCATAACAATTTTCAGAGATGCGAATAATGTCTACCCAAATCTTATAAACAATAATGGCAGCTAAGGCTTCTGTCATTCTGAAAGTGTCCATATATTTTTATATGCTGTAAGACAACGAAAAGATGTGCCAAAAGCATGCCTTAAAGTACAACCTCCAAAAATTTAAGGCAACAGTAAGAACAAAAATCCTAGCAGTTGTCCAGGAAGATGAAAGGATAACAATCCAATGCACTTGACACAGATGCAGTAATGTTAATTCTACACATAATTTTTTATTTCAAAGTACAGAGCTAAATAAAGCTCTTAGGATAGTAAAGAGAAAAACTGGAATTACTGGCACAGAAAGTAATCCTACCAGTATTCCTGTCTTTGTGCTAAAGATTTCCTATGGATCAAGTACACGGCTCATAGGACCTTGCCTTCCTAATAGAAAAATACTCTCCTTTTCAAGACTTCTACAAGACACAAATGCCAGAAAATATGACTTCTTTACACAGTAGAGAAGTTTCCTCTCTTGCAACTGTGAAGACAAGGTAGATCCAGTCCAAACACATACAGTTCTTTATACAAGGTTAACAGAGTATTAGGAGCTAAAATAATTAAACCTGGAACTGAGATTTCACAAATTTTCCATATTTATTCAACCAGATGCTTCAATGACTACATACCCATACTGTTTATAACTCAGTCTGCTGTTGTCTGTACTGAGGTTACACTGCATGTAAAATTTAATGACTATTTTGAGTATGAGGGACTACAGTGGTTCTTTGGAGAAAGAATTCTTATTTACCTAGTTTTTGAGATGGCTCTGTGCTGAAAACAACTACTGCAAGTTCTCATTTTAGAACTCTTGAGATACACACAAACTGTTTTTCTGTCCATCTTGAGATCCCATGACCAAATAAGTACCCATTTCTCCCCACAGAATCTACTGTCTTTTTAGCTTTAAAATTGTGTTCATGGTGGTATTTGACTCAGCTTGCAAACAGTGTTTCATATTAGATTAAAGCCACATTCTCTGTTTAGAGATCTACTTCATTGATCCTGACCTCCAGCAAGATTCATTTGACTCACATACCAGGAAAATGGACATTTTTTTCTCCTGTGAGGCATGTTTCAGGTTAGTGAAAGCTTCTCTACCAAGCCCTCTGTCAGGAACATTTAGAATATGAGCCAATGCCAGATCATCCTTAGAATTCACCAAAAGGCTTAAATATGAACAGACAGACTTCTTTGCCAGGATTGTCACCTGCATGAGAAAACATCACACAAATTGGTCATCCTGCTGCTAAATTATGTTCTATTTTATTTAAAATTTAATTAGATATGTACTGATGCAGTTTTGGAAGAGCAAGAATTCACCTTGCTTCACTTCAAAATAGCACTTTATGCATGAGGATTCTGGAAGTCTTGATGAAAACAAACATGATCGATAAGTTAGAATTGCATATAAGGTACTTGAATATTCACAAGGTGTTTGAGGGTTACTAAAATTTCTTATAAATTTCTGTTTAGAAACATCCAGACAGACATCCCTTTTCTATCTCAAGGCAAATACTAGCACTATTAAACCATGTAAGAATTTGTCATTAACTTCAAACCACTAAGATTTTAAACTACTTGCCAGCTCTGCCACAGAGTCAGTAATTTTTTTCTCTTGTCTTCCAGGGGATTTCAATCAAAGAAACTCCACTGACTCAGTTTGGACATAAATTGTGACCCAGCCGTTCCCACATAACCAATATATAACATTGTAATTGCTGATATTGCAGCACTGTTCTGGACTCTGTGAGAACAGCTCCAGAACAGAAAAAATTGCAGTTTTGTTGTAAGGAAAAAAAAAAATTTAAAAAAGGCCATTAAGAGAAGAACATATAACAAGAAAATTTATATCTGCTACAGAATATCTTCTCATACCCCAGTATGTACACAACAAAATATAGTTACAAAACCAAACATGTACATGTGACAGTCTGCAAAGCCAGTCCTCAGAGGAGGAAAAAAGAGCAAAGAATACTTTTACTGCACAAGTCAGAGCAGCAAGAAAGCTTGTGGTAGTGACAGAAGTGCTGTTTAGGGGAAAACCTCAGTTCAGAAAATAATTTCTTGTTCCAAAATATTCTGAGTTATATCCAAATACTAATTTGAAAATTCCCATTTATTACGAGAAAGGCAAGTTTGCAAATGACTAAAGCTCCAGCATTTCAAGCACTGCTAGAAAGTACTCAGAGATTCTTGTTTTGAAAGAGTAAAGGTTGAAAGGGTAAAGGGAGAGTCCTCTATCAGGACAGCCAATCCTTGTTTGCTTTGCTACCGCTACCACTACAGTGGCTATTCAGATTTCTTCCATATGTAATGGAGTACAAGCTAATAAAATGAAACCAAAGGAGATTACTTAATTTATTTAATGCTCAGTCAAGACAATGTTTGAGTGATGGCATATTTGCAGAAAAATTTGTTCCATGTCAAGTGCCTGCCATTCTGGATTGCCTTCCAGAATATAAATTTCAGCATACAGCCCCACATACACCTACAGTATACTCAAGTGATACAGAGTTTAGATAAGCAGATTTTTTTTTAACCCAGCCACATTTGAATAACAATAACTGGGAAACAAAACCATGTTATATTTCATCTTTTCAATAGATACAGAACATTATAAGAGACAAAAATAATTTTTACCTTCACATGCTCCTGACTCTGTCTGTTGATTTGTATAGGAGTAGAAAGAACAGAACCATTATTTTCTTGTGCATTCATTACACCAGAAATAAATTCCAACAGTTGAACCTTTAATAAAAAGATCAGAATAAACTTAAATATGAAGATAACTAGAAAGCAAAAGTGATTTTAAAACCTGGTGTAAACCTCTCTGTCACTTTGCTAGTATTTAAGGCTATCACAGCCCTTGCAACCTACTTTGAGTTTTAGTCTTTAAAAGTTTGACTGCTCCAGTAGAGAAATTAAGTGTAAGATTAAAATTAAATTAGAAATTATCTCAAACACTCATGTTACACACTTGCACTAAAAGCCACTGCTTACATTTTAGAGAAAATTTAATATGTTATGCCAAGTTTAGGAAGAGTTCATTAACCCATCCAAGTTCTCTATCTTCCCCACAAAAAGTGGGAGGAAAAGAAAAACACATTAAAAAAACTAAATAAACAAAAGACCTGCAATAAACTACAACAGAGCTGTGACTGAGCGGCTGAACAGGAACTTCTGAAAAAAACCTAACATGTAAATAATATGTATTCTACAGAAGTTTTATTTAAAGACCATGTTGTTTTCAAAATAGTAATCATTAAAAATATTTTGGCTGCACATCAACACATCAACCAAAACTCCATGACATGTTAATTACTAAGCTTTCAGTTTTATCAAATCTCTACAGTTTATTCCTCTGTCCAATTTATGGCAAAGAGTAATTTATTCATAGAAGAGTTGTGGACTTCACAATCCAGCACAACAATAGAGAAATAATTTGAGTGAATTTAAAATATCTTTACAAAACTTAGTGATTTAAACTCAAGTGCTTCCTCAAACTTGTGAATAATCCAGAGATCCTGTGCATAATTTGAAGCGTCATAAATCCATAACTGGAACCAAAAATATGTCAAAACAACATGAGGTCAAACACACATAATACTTACAGGGGATATGCTTTCATCTTCAGCTACAAGTCCAAGACTATAGCACTTCTGATATATGTCTATTAAATCTAACATATTGCTTCCTGCTAAGAAGGCATGATAGACTTTTTTCACATCAGCATAATTTTCAGGTTCTTTCATGTTTTCATATAATCCCAGTTTGTCATGTAACAAATAGTTCCATGTTTCCAACAGATCACTAAGTGATACTGTGAAGTCTCCGTGGTGCTAACAGAACCAAAAAAAAGCAAAAAAGTATGTTTTATATTCAGCATAGTTTTGAAAATAAACTTAAAACACACTGCAAATACATAAACAACAAATACATATTTGAAAGCCTATTATAATTCAAATTGATTGGAAACAAAGTCTTATTTATAGTTGAGGTTCTTCCACCACTTCACATTTACAGTTGAATTTTGTTATATTCTGTCATTATTTATTCCTGATCTTTAAAATACCAGGCATGTATATCAAGCTTTACTCATGAGAAAGTATAGTGAATGTTGCAGGACTACTTCTTGCACAAAGTTCTTTATTTGCAGAAATAGTTTTCAGCATGGCAGGCATTTACTTCCCAAAGGCAGTAAATATGGCTCCCTTACTTTGTTTCAAGTAGTAAACTGGGAAAACATGTGCCAATTTAAAAAAGGAGCTTTTCTTCTTTGTGTTAATACAGTTATACTTTATCATAACATTAACAGTGTTGCTACACAGTTCTAATAAATACATTAAAGCCATGCACACCCCTCTGTTACTACTACTACTATAATTAACATTAACTCTACAGTATAGACTATACTCTTCCTGTCAAAATATCAGATTATGTTCCATATGCTCCTCTGCCTTCTCCTTCAACTACTTTCTCTTACTACCTTCTCTTTCACAACTTGTGCTCCTCATTTTTGTCCACACACCGCTCTTGAAACTGAGTACCAGTCTCCAATTCCTGCTGGTGAACTGTTGTCCACACTATTGGTATCTAAAGCATTCTCCAATACACGGCAATAAAAAAGAGGTGTTTTTCACCACGTAACATGAGACAAATGCCCTGTGACCAACAAGCCTTGCTTTCCACTGTCCCTAATGGCAGATAGCTCCAGTCTAGACCAAAGGTTTAATTTTATTTCATGACATTCCTACATTAAGAAAATGAATTACTTATAAATGCTATTAGCAACAGAACACATGAAATAAGAAAACATGAGAAATTCTAATAATTTAAGTTGTTGCAGCCCAAAATATCCCTCCTTTAGGTTCTAACATATTTGGCACAACTTTCTCAATAGACCTCATTAAATACACAATTCCAAAATCCTAAAAGTCAACTACTTTGATATTGTCTAGGTGAAGAACTAGGAGTGAAAATTAAAGAACATTCACACACATTAGTGTCAGAGCACTTTTGTGCCTTCTAATGGGTTATGATAAATCAGCAGTATGAACTTACATATTATTCCACATATCACCAGAATATTAAAACTGCATATGTGTTTTCTGAAAAGCACCTGATTTTCATTTCAGCACCCCCCCTCAAATTAAACATATTATCATATTATAACCCAATTTAAACAGATCAAAGCAGCCGTAGATGGGAAAAAAATGTTATTTTCTCACTTTATTTTGAATCAAAATCCTTCAGGAATACCAAGTTAAAGTATAACTTCATAAGGTATCTAATAAATCAAAACCTTTCCTCACCAGATCAAGGGCCTGCAGAGATTAGCAAAGTTTATGTTAGTGCTGCAAAAATATTTTAAATCCAAATATTGCATTCCAGATATTAACCTTTGTGATCAGGCATTCACTGTGATGGCATATTCCATTACTTACACAGTCAATTTGTCAAGTCTTTGGTTTTAAAATGAATTTAAAAAATACTGTGGTGTATTGCAGTAAGCATCTGTCAACTGGCTAATAGCTTAAGGAAGTTCAAGAAGTCCCATGTTTTCATTCTGTTATAGGCAGAGCAAGTATTTAATTTCACAGGAATAGAACCAATAAGGTATTATAAAGCATCTTCACTTCCTGGTAGTGCAGCATATTAAGTTACCTTGGGACTCTTGTTTTAGAATGCCTGAAATCCAGTAGCAACCTTTCATGCTTAAAGACACAATTTTTTACTATTTTGTAAGTATTGTAAGTTTTCTAGTGCTAACTACATAGCAAATCAATTTTGATTTTGACAGCAGATTGTTTTAAAAACCAGAAAGTTGTGCATTTCAGGACCAAAATGTTGGCTTCCACCTTCCCCAAACAAAAGCTCAGCAACCCTTTCAGGAATATGTGTGTGAAAGACTACTGTGCTTAACCACCACCTCTGTCTTGGGTTTATTCTCTCCAGGCATATTCCTGGACTGCAGTATTGTTTTCTGGGTTTGTCCTTGAGTCCCTGCACTCTAGTCCTGCTCAGCCTTCCTTGCTTCCTTACACTCTCACACAGCAAAGGAGCTCTCACAGTGTGGTACATAAAGCACATTAGGTAGGATAAAGAAGCATTTTTAGGTGATAGTGCTGTGCACAGATTGAGAAAGTGGTTTATGTGGACATCTGAGAGTTGACAGATTGCAAAGCGCAGAAGCAGTGAAGTTACAGGCTGACAGCCCAAGCTTAGAGAAATGACAATATTTTAAAATAATAATAAATAAAATGACAATGTCATGGGTATTCAACACCTTTTTCTTTGGGTGAGTGAGAGGGGATGCTGAGGGAAAAAGTAGCAGGCCATAAGAGAGTAGAGGTATGCTCTGTTTAAGGAGGTCTAGAGAGGTATTGGATGTATGGGTCAGTAGAATAGAATTGTACTCACCCAAACAACAAATCAGCACTTCCTAAAGCAAACACTATCAATTATAGTGGTAATAAAAACACAAGATTGAAAATTTAGAACCCTGCTCATTAGAAACAAACAAGACAAAAACCCCACACATCATTGCTTTCTCTTCTACCCCTCAAAACAGACATCTGTAATACTATAGAGAGGGCTGTAGGAGGGAAAAGAAAAAGTCCTATTGGTAAGCTAGGAGAGATGCATCAAGACTTAAGTAGCAGGAGTTTTAACACAGTTAAAAGAACCCCAGTTGTTAAGCAAAACAAAAATATATGAAACTGATTTATAGTTAGGATTTGATTACACAGGGTATGGAAAAGACAGTGGAACAACTTCAATATATGACTTCCTTTAAAAATAAAATCCAGGGATACATTTATTATGCCAAATTCCTTTCTAAAGCAGAGCCACTCCCTTGTAGAGAAGGTGAGACCACATTTAAGTACTGTGTCCAGCTCTGGGCTCTTCAGTATGAGGGCAACAGAGGCAGACTGGAGAGAAGGCCAAAGTTCACATATCATCCACAGACACTCTTAAGGGACAGGAGCACCTCACGTATGAGGAAAGGCTGAGAAAGCTGGGGCTGTTTAGTCTGGAGTAAAGAATACTCAGGGAAGATCTCCTCCAGGCTCTTTCCTAAAGTGCCCAGTGGTAGGAGCAGAGGCAATGGGCACAAACTGAAATACACACAGAAGGTTCCCTCTGAACATCAGAAAACATTTTTTTACTTCGAGGATGCCTGAGTACCGGCACAGGTTGTTCAGGGAGGTTACGGAGGCTCCATCCTCACAGATAATTTGAAAGACACCTGGACATAGTCCTGGACACCTGGCACTGCCAGGCTGCTACATTTGAGGGACACTGGATATGACCTCCAGAGTTCCCTTCCAACTTCAAACCTTCTGTGATTCTGTGAAAGATTAATTATGCTGAAGAACCGCCAAGACAATCTCTCTTAGCAGCATCATTACAACATATTACAAGTAACATATCACATAAAATTGCTACAAAGTTAGTTAGGAGTATCTCATTACCAAAAGGGAGAGAGATAGAACAGTTTAGGGAGTAACACTGTAAAACTTTGCACTTTTCTTCATTTGCCAACATGGAAACACGACAACTTGGGAAATAATTTCAAGAAATACAAGACACTAAACAGAACATAATATTCTTCAGTCAGCATAGAAAATGCACTCATGGAAGCACAGAACAGAACTAAGCCACACACCAAAACTGCTTTTATACAAAATCAGAAATACACAAACTTCTAAAGGGAAGATATATTTGTAAAATCAACAATTAAGCAGTTTTTCCTCCAGTATCAAAGCTCTCGTTCTAGAAGACTTACAACACATTTAAGTCTAACAACTTAAACTCCTAGATTCTGGAAAAATAATTGTTTTATACACTTCAGTTTCCCATCCCACTAGCTAAAACGATCATAGTCTGAAACTGACAGGTGATTATTTGACCTAAAAACTCATCTTCTACCCCTTCTGATTCACAGGTACAAACAGTCAACTGAAATTCATTACTCTCAGCTGAACTTCATCTTGAAAATTGCTATTTTCAAACCTTGAGGAAGGTTCTTCTCCTTGAAAATGTTCCTAGATTTTAGAGATATACTAATCAATCTAGGAGAAAGGTATTTGCTCCCACCATGACCTTATGCCACTTGTCTTTATGCCACATGGCTACAATTGTGCTAAAAGCCCAAGTATTTTCTGAGTGATACAGAGCATTGATTCTTTTTTCCTTTCATCCCTGCTGTTTGATTACGGTTTATCACACTTTTTGCTACCCTTACTTTGGTGAAATTTAAGATTAATAGATTATGAAGCTTTTACACTTTCCTAGCGTTCTCCAAAAACCTTTGTTATTTTTCATTTCCACTACAGATACAGGTACCAGTTAAAACACCAAATCCATTAAAATTCTCCAGGCTCCTAAAAAAAGAGAAGTCTATCTGGGTTGTTTGTGCTGGGTTTTTCTCAGTGCAGCCACTCAATAGCCTATTAAAAATTATTTTTAGTGCAGTAATTGACTTGATCAAAATAGATTTCCATTCTACAGGTGTTAACAATTCAAAATTATTGTATTTAAATCAGAAAACTAACAAAGCACATGCCTACAACTGTAATACTCTGCATCTTAGTTTGAAGCTTCAGAGCTGAATAAAATAAACCAGACATATTCTGCTTTAAGATCGTGAACTTCAAAATGGATACCATCTAAAGAAATTGTGCTTCATCAGCTGCACATGCAAGTGCTAAAATAGTTTTAATCCACATATGCAAGCCAAGGTTCATCTTATTAGACCACCTAGTATAATCAAAAAACAAATCAGGTTTTTTGAAAACTGGTTCCTCCTTCAGATCTTAAGGAGAAGCTAAATATTTCAAAATTAAATTGGTTGAAAATGACAGCTATAATTTTTGTTAGTTCATCTCTGAAAGAAAAAATATTTATGGAAGAGAGGAATACTATCTGGAAGTGGAAGAAAAAAGACAAAGTAGAATAAACTAATTATCTCTAGTGAAAGGAAAAAACTTATTGTAAGGAAAACAGGGAACAGTGAGCCATAACCTTTTCATGTAAATTTTGGCATGCAACAGAATAACACATTTTAGTTCCTAGAGCTGGCTTTGGAAAACTGTTTGCAGTTTTTCCTTGAGAATCACAACAAGCATAACAAACAGTGATCACCTCCATATATAGTTTTGCATTAATTTTATCAGTTTTCCAAGAGTTATTTTTGACGCACACTAATTTTCTCATTTTAACTTACACAGGTATTGTAAGGACACCGGCTCCTGGCTGGAATACATTGCGTTCCAAGAAGTACAAATGTAGTATCTTGGCATTTTAGAATCCTTACTGTAATGTTTCTAACAGTGGTGGATGACTTAACCAGTTTTATACTTAATGTACAAGAGATACCCCCAGTCTGCACATTTTAGACTACAATTTGTTTTCTGATGCACATACTGAAGCAGGTTTTCTGTTTGTTTGGGTTTTTTATTGGCTTAAGGATTTCACTTTGATGTATTTCTCTTGTTTCTGGTATGTTTGTTGATTTGGTACGTTTGTTTTTGTTTTTTTAAATGAAAGCTTTGTACCACAGGTTTGACTTACTATGCAACACTTGAGTAAGTCTTCCAATAACAGTCAGTATTGTTTTCATTAATAGTTAGGTTAATTGACCTAAAAAGATATCATTTGGTTATTAAAAGCAAGTACTGAAATAGTTCTCCTTAGATGAGACACGGGCAAAGGCCTGATTGTATATTGCACCTGTTTCTGGTATGTTTCAGAATCCTCCAGCTCTGACAAGCCTTAGTGCTCCTTTCAGAGACACTTTAGGGTTATACTTCCTCTTCACCATTTGACAAGACACCTCATACACACACAAAGAAAGCCATATAATTCCTATTGGTACTGTGTACACACTCACAACTTACACACACACACACACACACACACATATATATAGATCTTCACCTGACAAGTGACAGGAAAAGCAGCAGCCAAGAATGGACTGTGGCAAGTACAACTTATGCAAACAATACCAAAACAGTTTTATACTCATGGTCTTCACATGTCATTCAAAAATATTTTTTGAACAGTCAGGAAGAAAGAAAATGCATCCCAAATGCCATAGTTCTCTCACACTGATCTATAGCACAAAGGAAACATCGTTTGGAAATAAACAGAAGTTACATGGTCAGCAGAAATACACTAGTGTTTAAAGTTTGGAGCTCAAATATACACTTCCACCCTCCCATCTGTCTCGCAATTCCTTTCTCCAAACCCTGCTTCAATAGTGCACTTAATCAGATTATTTCTTGCCTTGCAGCATGTGGTCCTCAGACACACCTTGTTTTAACAAACAGCAACAAAGTGACCAAAAAGTCATTTCAAGTTGGTGCCTAAGCACTAAGTGCAGCAAGGGAACCAAGTCTGAGGTGTACCAAGAACATACTGAAAAGAATGCTAACCTGTTTATTGACTTCGGCCATGGACAGTTGCAACGCCATCAACATGCAGTCTGCTCCACATACAGTAGTCCTTTCAGAGTTGGAAAATAAAGGCCATTGCTTTCTGAAACGTTTGACCAAGCATAAAATTTTTTGCTGGAAAGTAACCATTGTCCAGAGCAGAAGATACAGATAAAGGGAAAAATGAATGTAACTATGCCAGAGGCATACACAAGTCTTTACCTCCCAACAAGCTGTGCAAACCCTGTCGAATCTTCTTAAAGACCAAGCTCCTAGAATAAACTCTTCCAACTAAACCAAACTTGTCTTACTGTGACAGAGCAACCGTGAAGACAAGGGGTTAAAAGTGCTTATGTATGTTACGCCTTCATGAAGCCTTTACTTTCTTTGTACATTATGCCAACATAAAGGAATGCTACAACAAATATATCTGTGTCTCCAAAAGCAGCCTCCAAGTCTCTTCAGTACTTTCTGCATTCACTGTGCATTCAGATAAGTGTCTATAAGGATGCTTTAAACCTGGTAAAAAAAAAAAAAAGAAAAAGAGATTTAATATTTCTAAGACTTACTAACACAGATAACTCTCAATACTTTTGTTACCAATATAACTTTTTTTTCTTTTTTTAAGTTTAGGGGGTTTTAATTCTATAAGCCATTATATTCTCTGGCAATAATTGGACTACTTTTGGTCTCTCTCAGCTCCTTGCATTTGTCAAGACAAGGTACATGACAATGTAGTACAAACTTATCTTTAAATTTGTTCTTTCCTGAAACAAAGTCCCCTAACACTGCAGTGACGGTAAAGGAACAATACCCACTGCATTTTACTTCCAGAAGACAAAGCTCAACCTTTGACCTTTTTCCACAGAGCTGAAACAGGGCCCACAGCACGTTTGCTTTTCGGTTATTGGCACGACGGTAACAAGGGAGGAAGTGTGGGCAAGGAGGACGGGAGACACCGGGAAACAAGCACGACTGCCACACCAACTTCTCGCTCTCCAAAACGATTGAAGGAAACAAGCCACTTTATAATGTGCACATCACATGGGGGGTCACATAGGATGAAACAGGTGGCCTGCAAGTCAGCGTGGCGCAGTGTAAGACCTCTCCTCACCCTGGGAGCTTTCCGAGGGACCGTACCTGTCTTTCGCAGCGAAATAGCCCGAACAAGCCAAAACCCCTGCGAAGCCGCCCCTAACTCCCAGGAGCCGGAATCGACATTACCATTGCCGCCGAGCACTCGCGGCTGTGGCCGCCCAAGGGCCCCGTTGCGGCGCCCTCAGCGCGGTCCCGGGTCGCGGCCGCTGTGGCCGGGCTGAGGCGCGGCGGCCGCGTTCAAATCCGCCGCGCGGCCCAATGGGCGCGGGGCCGCTGCCCCGGAAGCAGCCGCGCCGCTCCCGCCGCCCGGGGCGGGCGCTGCCGGGGAACGCCGGGGCCGGTGCGGGAGCCGGGGCCGCCGAGGTGCGTGTGCAGCGGGGCTGGGCCACCCCCGGCCCGGGGGAACTGGGGCAGCCTGGCTGGGGAGCAGCAGCTGGGTCCTTGAAGGGAAAAAGAGGGAGTAGGAGGGCAAAGGATGTGCATGGATGGGGGGAGGTAACGTGCCACCCACGCGGCTCAGTTGCCTTAATCACTTTTCCAAAAAAAAAATTACGGTAATAATACTCTTGGTATTAGGCTGGTCCGGTGACTCTCTCTGAGGCTGAGAAAGTTGGCGTTGTTCAGCCTGGAGAAGAGAGGCCCGCGTGGAGAGCTCATAGCACCTTTCAGCATCTCTAGTGGCACTACAGGGAAGCCGGAGAGGAACTTGGTCAGGAACTGTAGTGAGAGGATGAGGAGCAATGCATACAGACTGAAAGAGGGGAAACTTTAGTTATATGTGAGGAAGAAATTCCTTACGGTGAGGATGTTTAGCCACTGTAACAGGTCGCCCGGGGAGGATGTGCCTGCCCCAACCCTGGCAGTGTTCCAGGCCATGTTGGATGAGGCATTGACAGCCTGGCCTAGTGGGAGATGTCCCTGCCCATGGCAGCAGGGTTTGGGACTAGAGCATCTTTAAGGTCCATTCCAACCCCTTAACATTCTATGGTTCTGTAATGGCTTGTGTTTGTGGGAGGCCTTAGAGGAAGAAAACTATGGCCAGAATTAAAACTTGCATTTGGTTTTAGGAGCAAAGTTATATGCAAGTTATATGGCTGAAGTATTTATGGTAATATAGTGGTCTGTTATATGAATTAAAAAATAAACACACCGCTATGGAGGGCCTCTCTGTGTTTGAGTGACGCCTCTGTCAGACCTGGCTGGCTCCGAAGCAAAACATTCAGTCTTGGATGCTGAGACTTTCAGATCGTTTACACACCAAAATCTGTCAAAGGTCTGAGATTTCAAGCTGGTTTTCCAGGTGGTGTGTAGTTAAAGGTCTGATTTCCCAAAAAGATGTAAACTGATGTCAAATCTGTACTGGGACTAAAAGGAATTGATTCTGAAATCAGTAGTGTATCTTCACCTCTTGTGTTCTAGCACCAGAAACCATATTTTCATGAAGACTGGTTGAATGCACAACAGTATTTTCATTTACAGTTTTGCAATCTCGGTTAACTCAATTTTTAGTTACACACATGCTCTGTAAAGAGGTAGACAAGTAAAGAGAACTTGAAGCTAGCAATATATTGTTTCTTGTCATTTGGTTGAAAATGTTGAGATACTGTCAGACTCTTCTGGTGTGTGCAGTTATTTGGTTTTTTGTATTGGTGTTGGGTTGCCAGGGGTAGCACAAAATCTGCAGTTATTGCTGAAGTCTGTAAGAGACAGTTTTGAATGTATGTTAGTTTAGTAAATATTTTGAATGATGAAACAAACAGGCTACATCTAATAAGCTTAAGTGCAGTTTTTGTGTTCTTGAATGTGTTGTAGGAAATCTTGATTTCCTCTGCCACAAATACTTTACATTTTTTTATTTGTACAAATGAATTATCTATGTTTTTTAAAATTTTTGTATAGGAATGTAGATTTTCATCCTGGAGAAGATATCACTTCTGTGATACCTTGACTTCTTTCACTGAAAATGAAGCAAGATTCTACTAGAAACACTTCTTACACTGTGGATTGCGAGGATTATGTGCATGTGGTAAAATTCAATCCATTTGACAGTGGAGATTCATGTTCCCTCATTGCTTATGGTGGCAACAATTACGTAGTTGTTGGGACTTGCAGATTTCAGGTTAGTCTGTGTTATTGTTGTTTTTGTTAGATGCCTCTGAAACTGACTTTGCCAGCACCTCTACTGCAAGAGGACTCTGGTCTCTTTCCTGTTTCCTCCCCTCCTTGTGGTAAACAAGGGAGAATTTTGTTTGTTTATTACACTAACAAGTCTAGGATACTCATTCTTCAGGAAAATATAAATATATATATATATATATATATATATATATATATATATATATATATGTGAAATACACACTGATACATCTGTGCCAATTTTATAGGTATTTCTTTTTAAGGATAAACTGTAGAAATACTTACCTAATTTTTTTTCTTCCAATTTTTTTTACTGGATCTCCCTCACAGACTGTTGGAAACAGTAAAATTTCTTATCTTGAAATTATTTAGAGGTTTTTGTGAAAAAATTTAAAATGTAAAACACTGAGTACTGTATATTTTTATAGTGGAAAAGTGTTTTTCATTAGATGGGATTTTTTGCCTAGATGTTTGACAATCAACTGGAGACAATTGCTTAGAATTTCTAAGCCTTTTTCCTTCATCTTGCTTCTTTATTATACAATATTATTCTTGTAACTTGTCTGTTATGAATAATAGCATAGCTTATTAATATTAATATCAATATTAATATTAATATTAATATTATTCCCCATGGTCTTACTGTTGGAAATTTTCTGAAGAGTACCTAGTGCTAACCACAAAAACATACTGACATTTGTGTTGCTCTCTGCTTTGTTTCTAGGGTAGGCCTTGAAAAGAAAGTAATTAAAATTTTGACAACCACTGGCACAAGGGTTTTTTTCCTGTAATTTTCATATCCTCCCTTGATTCTACATGGGGAGTCAACGAGTACTTCAGAGTAGGAGAGGAAAATGTTATTCTTTCTTCTTGGTGGGAAGCATTGAAAAACTGGGTAATTTCATGCATCCTCAGCTAGGTTCTGCTTGGCCTCTGTGTTACGTAGAGGTTATACAGAGAGGTCTCTGAGCAGAAATTTTAACATAGAGGAAATTGTGTAGGAATATCGTTTGAGGCAGATGTTGGATATTCTGAAAACTTTTAAACGCTTTTTTGATGGAGTCCATAATCTCAACTCTTGTTTTATTTTTCCTGTTATTTGGTGTTCTTAACAGTGGCAAGAATAAGCAAGCTCGTAATTAGGATTAGATGACAGAGGGCACCTTTTTATCTCCTGCTGTTTGAGGAGCAATGCTCTGGAAGTGGCAGCATTTTTCCGTGGTGTAAAAACAACTCAGAGAGAAGACAGCTTAAATTACATGCTTGCTTTTGTTCCCATTGCTTCTTCTCACTGCAACGTATGCTAAATTGCCATGCAGTTTTTAACTAATAGTAATATCTGTGAAGATACTACTTGTACAGAGAATGTGCTCAGCATCTTCACAGCTCAGTTCTGATTTTTCTGCTCTTCATTGGTCTCTGGTTTGAGACTGCAGTTATTTAATGTATTTCTAAGTACTTAAATATTTTAAGTAATGCTTTCTGTATGTTCCAGGTTTTCACTTTGAAGGTGCTATGATCTGAAAAGGTCCCAGTATGTGTCATTTTGAAAGCCTTTTCATTTCGTAGCAATTTGATTTGTTAGAAGTCACCAAGACTTTCTTCTGAATCAGCTAATTGCAATATATCTGTAGGAGGAGAATGCAGAAGTGGAAGGCATGCAATATAAGACACTAAGAACATTTCACCATGGAATCAGAGTTGATGCCATAGCGTGGAGTCCTGAAACTAGACTTGATGCTATACCTCCCCAGATAAGGTACTTAACAATAAACAGCTACAGTGAATCCTTGTCTCTTACCTGTTTTCCCTGAGTCCTTAATATTGGACTGTTCAAAGCTTATGAGTGAAATCTAACTCCTTAGAAATCACTGATGAAGTCTCTGAATTCCTCAGTAGAACATTTTTATTCTTATAGTCTTTTTTTTGTTCATTTGCTTGGTTATTTGTCCTACTTTTTGTGCCCCTTGATTCTCTCCCCAGTGAACAAGCAGTAAATAATATTTTTTTCATGATTTTTATGGTCCTCTGACATAGTTTCTTTCTTTGTACATCTGTGAAGAAGCATTTCTTTTAACAGCTTTAGTAAATGTGAAATCACTTGAATAGCCTCCTTTATAAAGGTATTTGTACTGATTTGCATAATATGCACTGTGTTTCAAAGTAGGTTAGATACTATTTGTGAGATCCTTTGAGGTGTAAATCTAGAAAATCTAGAAAGATAGTTAGCTATTAAATGTGAACTTCTGAATGAAAATGTACTCAGTGGTTTGTATGATTCTTCAAAATTACCATAGTTGCTTACTGCTCCATTTTTGTACAGTTATTTGGGTTAAAGTATGTTGAATGGGAATTGGTTTATGAATTTTATATTTTGATATTTTAAGACATTAATAATGAGGGTTGTTTTTTGTGCCCTATCACTTCTTCCAAGGAAAGTTTCAGCAGCATTTATGAGGCATTTCAGATAATTGGTAATTGATCCAGATTTGGTTTTGTAAAATGTCTTGCATTTCTTTCTGTGAATAAGTATTCTTGGCACTTGATGCACACTGTTTTACAGATAAGCTCCAGTTATAACTCTGCTTGTTTCCAAGCAAAACGATAGATGCTTTTGGTTTTTTTAAAAAAATCTGATTTCTTCTTTGCATCTCACTTTGTATTTTTAAAATGAAAGAAAACTGATAAAAAGTCAACTATTGCAATGTTGATTGACTGAAGGGCCTTTTTTTCTTGTCTGTTGAGTGTAGGTTTTGTACTGCAGCTTCTGATAGAAAATTAAGGCTCTTTACTTCTGACTTACAGGACAAGAATGAATTTAAGGTAAGGGCAGCTAAAGTGATTTTTAAAAGATTATTTAGTTTTTATTGAAGTCTAATCTTTAACTACCCTTCTGTTCTATTTGTGACAGAGCCTAGATCCATCATCTCTAGGGATAATCATTGTATTATAAATACCTTTCTGTCTTTCAAGTGGGAATAACTGTAATTGTCACCTACAAGATACTCTGATTTCCTTCAAAATTCTTCCTTTGAAACAATGTCCCAGTCCAAGTACTACTGTTAATGAAATATTTGTGCTATCCAGTTTGAAGGCTTTTTTTGTGAGGTCTTAGCTAACAATAAGCAAAGATAATTAATAAAAAAAATTTGGGGGAGAGTCTTCTTTGGCTTTTACTGCTTTAGAATAGGATAATGCCTGTTTTGATGAGAGTGGCTTCTTGAGTATAAAGGAGAAAAAAATAAACTTTTATATTTGATGTGTTGATTTGTATTAGTAAGACAATGAGCTTTGTCATACAGAAATTAGGTGAATTGTGGATGTCACCTATGTGGCTATACTGATAATAAAATGAATAAAGGCAGGGCATAAGAAGTAAAGATGGATGCTACTAAATGACTTGAAAAATGCTTTTTGTGTTGTTTCATACATACACACATACTTTTAATTTCCTCCTTTCAGTGTTGGTCATCTTATGTGATTTTGCCACTGAGCAGTGGGATAACTGACATAGTTAGTCAGCTTGGTGGGATTTCTGACAAAATAGTTCTAAAAGTTCCTTATGCTCTTTGCTTGTGAGTTGATGGCTGTCATTCCTTATTAAAGCTATCTATTGATGTAATATCTGCCAGTTTTCTGATTTTCAGACAACAGGCCTTAATGTTAAGCTGTGAATTAAATCTTTTAACTTAGCAGAATCTAAAGTTTCTTTAACATTAGCTAACAGATTGATAATAAGTTGAAGTAATGAAACAATGGGATACATTTGGTGCTACAGACTCTAGCGAGCTAAATTCAACATCCAAGTTCTAATTTTTTAATTTATTTTGGATTAATAAGGCCACAAGAAAAATTGTGGTAAGGAGTAAGGAAGTGTTTGTCTCTCTGTACTTGGCACCTTGAATCTTCTGTTCAGTTTTGTGCCACTCAGGACAAGGAAGACATTGAGGTGCTGGAGCATGTTCAGAGAAGGCAGCAGAGCTGGTGAGGGGTCTGGAGCAAAAGTCCTATGAGGAGCAGCTGAGGAAACTGGGGTTGTTCAGCCTGGGAAAAAGGAGGCTCAGGAGGGACCTTTTCACTCTGTAAAACCACCTGAGAGGAGGCTGTAGCCAGGTGGGGGTCAGTCTCCCAGCTGGCGAGTGATAGGACAAGAGGAAATGGCCTCAAGTTGTGCCACAGAAGGTTCAAATTGGATATTAGGAAAAAAACAGTTTGTAAAAGGGTGGTCTAGTGTTGGAACAGGCTGCCCAGGGAAGCAGTGTGATCACTGTGTTCAAAAACCTTATAGATGTGGTCCTTAGGGATGGACCTGGCAATGTTAAGTTAGTGTTTGAATTCAATGATCCCAGAGGTCTTTTCCATGATTGTTTGGTGATATGTTCCATGACATGCAATACAAATGAGAAATGTTGGCCTGAATTTAACAGTAAAGCTATTAGCTTTGTTTATGCCAGCTCCACCACTGAAATTAGCTGTCCAAGAACTTTATTAAGGATGTACTCTGGCTGAGGAAAAAGTAAAAATACATACTGTTACTGGGTCAGGCTTGGTCTAATGTTGAAAATAATCCGAAAACAGCTAAAAATACATATTTTTGCCTATTAGTGAGGAACTCATTAAGAAAAAGAAATAATGTAGACTAGTGTGTTTATGTCAGTAAAAGTTGTCCTTGAGACTGTCTTCTGGGGTTTTTTAATAGAAAGTGTGGAAAACCCTTTCTGGCAATCATCTTGATTTCTTATATCTGAACGATCATTGTACTCTACATTTCTTGTCAAGAAAAGTAATACCTAACTCTGATTTAAAGCACATCCAAAATCCCAGATGTTCACAAATTCTGGGTGAGCTATGCTGATCTGGCTTTCAATAAAGTTTGATATGGTGGCTTCTTGTTAACTGAGACCTCAGAAAACCCCTTTCATAAATCTGAGGTTGAACTCACATTGAATACGTGGAAAATTTTGAATCCATTATACGGTGCACATTTGACACGTGGGATCTTCAGGAGAGGTCCAGAACATGGAAACAAAGCTGAAGGAAGTATGTGACTACGTTCAGAATGTAATCTCCGAACATTTTGTCTTTTATAGTAAACAATTAGTACATGTTGCTTCTGGAGGGATAGACAGAGTAATCTTACTCTGTTTTCCCCGTGGAAAAACTGTCTTGATGTAATTATCAACAAGGAACTTGAAGCACACTTGAGTTTTCCATTACTTTGTCGACACGACTAATCCAAAATTTATGGGTTGGATCAAGCCCAGAACAGAAAAACAAAAGGTAAAATATGACTGATGGATCTTCGTGAAACTTTTTTCTTCTTTTGAGGTTTTCATTTGGAAATGAATTATGGCTTCCTTGTCCTGCTTCACATTTTGCTTAATAAAAAGCATATTTCATCAGAATTGTAGACGTAAAATGAGGCAGGATATTTGAATTCAGAATGCTGAAAATTGTCAAAAGACTTGGCATTCTGTCTAAATAGTTTAGCATCATCTTAGGGCCTATTAGTTCTAGTATAATCCATTAGGTTTTAATAAAATAATAACTTATTGGAAAAAAACAAGTTGGCTGCTGAAAATGTTTCTGTATTGAATTGATGAGGCATTCTTAAAACTTTTAGAGAGGGAGATTTAGTTCTTGTGCGTGCTTGAGATTTTTTTTTTTAATCAGTTCTGCATTTGTTCCTCAGAATAGCTACACTTAGAGGTGATGTGTTTTTCTTTTAGAAATCTGTGGAACTTGTTTTCATTTGACCTTGTTTTTCTCTGCAATCTCTTGGTCTCATGCTGTTATCGAGAGGATATTTTTGTCTCATTTTTATGATACCTTGCTGGGCAAAACAAAAGCAACTGTGCCTTGAGACTTAATCAGTGGGACTGAATAGAAGAGGATGGAACAGTAACAGATACATCTACACATGGATATTTGCCTGACTAAAAATTCTGTGAGATTTCTGTCAAAAACACCATAGATGTATTTAAGAGAGATTCAGAGATCAGAGTCACATACCAGTAATCAGAATTCTTTAATGTAGGTAGATGATGCATACATTCATTTCTTGGTCCTTCTCCATTTTCTGAGATTTACTATCTTCTAACTTCAAAATTCAGTGGTTAAAAAGCTCTGGTGTGATTCACTAATCTCTGTCAAGCAAAAGCATCAAACTGACCTCTGTGCTAACTATAAGGAGTAGTAGGGAGGTCTTGTCACCTGCAGTAGGAATCTACATATAAATTAGATATTTTAAAGAAATCCAGTTACTGGTAAAAACTTTTTTTTACCTTCTATTAAAATGTTATTTTTTTCTTAAAAAATATCTTTCCATTAGCAGGTCTGTTAAGTATATTGGTAGAACAGTCAGCTCTAAGGTAAAAGTACTTCTCTTTTCTGTTTGGCAGACATTTGATGGGCACTCAGATTACATTAATGATCTGGTCTTTGCTCCCAACGAAGGTCAAGAAATTGCAAGTGTAAGTGATGATCACACCTGCAGGTATGCATTTTGTTCAAAACACTATTGAAAAACTAATATTGGACTTCCTCTATCTGTGAATGTTTTGTATGTCCACTTAAATAAATAAGCATTTATGTTTTTATTTTTAGTGTGCCTTCATAGCCCTCTAATAAAACTGGTCCACTAACAAGACCAGAAATGGACTATTCTTGTTAACTTAGCTTGTGGACTGGCTTTTTGTTGTGACTTGTGAGACATCTTTTCTCAAAGCAGTATTTTGAACCAGCTAGATTCCAAATGAAGAAAACTGTTGTCTTGGATTTGCATACACTATTTTTCCCCCATTCTGGGATAGGAATAAAATGAGACTAGGAGAGAGTAGACGTGCATAGCTCAGCACTGAATTATACAGACCCTCTCTATGTATTCTGTCATCAAGTGGGTCAAGTTTAAAACTCCTGTATGTGAACTTGTTCATTTACCCAAATGTATTAGCCTTACCAGGGGGTGGGATGACATAGCCTGAAGACAGCACCATCCTAATACAGTGGTACTGGCAGCTCAAAATACCATGGCTACAGCTGCTTCAAACCCAGCTGTTTGTATATTCCTAACTGGAAGTAGGAGGGAAACATGGTTGAATGCTTTGAAGCATGCTGGGTAAAGGTTTTTGATGCAGGAGTTTGTCCTTGTCAAAATGTAACCCATCTTCCACTTCTGGTAGTGTGCCTGAATCTATCAAGCTGTTCTTCTTACCCCTCCAGTGCAGTTGGAGAGATCAGGAGGGCAGCTCTGCAGGCTTTTCAGGTCGTTGCAGCAGAGCAGCAAGACAGTTGGGAAAGCATCTTTGACTTCCTTTACTCTGATGAGTAGGCAGTTTTTCCATAGATGTCTAGTCAGTATTATCAACAAAATTATTAGGAATGAATAGCAGAAATCTATGACCTACCTGTATCTTGTTCTGATTTATTTCTAATCCTTGATTGCTTTGTTAAATCTAAATTCAAATTTGACTTATTCAGCAAAAATCTCTGTGGCCTTTTCCTCTTTATTTTGTGAAATGCTTGGCTTTCCTGGATGAAAGAAAACTGTTTTAAAACCAGTTGTCTAACTGATACTAATTTAAAAGGAAATAAAACTTATATAATTAATATATACTAACAAGATTTCAGTTTAGTAACTATGCATGAGATTTTATGCCATAAAGTCTTTGGTTAAAAGCCATGGGAAATAAGTAGGATTTTTTTTGGCTACTTGAATTCTTATTTTTTCCATTCATGCATGTGGGGCATGAAGACTTTTTCTATTGAATTTAAAGGTTACACTTTCAAAACTAATGGAAAATGCATTCCTTGGGACTTACCAAAATCATTCTTTACTTACTCTGTAATTTGCTTCAGTAGTAATGTAAGAAGAGGAATAATTCTTCTGTCTGTACTGAATTTCTATCCTCAAATTGTTCATAGGATACAAAATCTGCTAATGCCTGTGGAATAAAGTTCTAGAACAATTAGTACAAGTCTTGAGTTCCACTTTTAAGTCTTAATAAGGTTTTAAAACAACTTTTCAGTGTGTACTGACTGTGTACAAGCATGGTTAGGTCCTCCCTAGTTTTCACTCAAGAGAATGTTTACATTTAAGTTCATCAGAGACCTCTAAGGACGTAAGACTGTCAGTTTTCATCCACTAAATAGTCTTGTCACAAGCTGCTGCAACTGTGATATCTCAGAGTGGGATTCAGTCATTTTGGTTGGCGGATAAGTTGGATACTGGTTATGTCCAATGTTCTTACCTTTAAATTGCTGCTGTGTCACTCAGGAAATCTTGTTATTTCTTGCACATGGTCTTTATTGGCCTTGATCTCAAAAACTGCAAGACTTTTTTGCAGTTGTGAAGTAGAACTGCACTAAACCTGCTCTTGCATAAAAATAATTGCAGTGGTCATCTGTGTTACAATAGCTTTAAGGAATATTTCATTTAGTTCCTTGAAATAATAAGGCATTATACACTTCTTTGAACATTTGCATTAAGTGTAGGAATGTGTGCATCCCACTTTGTTAATGAGATCTGTGTGTGTACAACTCCTTGTGCACCACTCTTAAAAAAAATTACTACTGGCTTTTTCATAATGATTTGGAAACACAGTCTAGGAGTCTGCACAGATTCAGATGTACAAATCATTTTGTTCTGATTCTTAACAAAGCCAAAAAATTGTGGGAAGTATTTGGAAAACACCGTGAGTTCAACTGACACCCTTCACTGTTGGTGGTTATAGACACTGTCTGATGTTTCTGGAATTACTTAATGCAAAATACCATCCTGTCAAAACTCACTAATCTCATATCCATGCTAAAAAGGAACCTCTTGACTTTCAAAAGGTTAATTCAATCTTATTTGTAATCACCTCAGTCTCCCTTCTCATGTGGAACTAAAAGGTTACTGGCAGTGTCAGACCCTTAAAAATAGCAGCATGGCAATTTCTTCTGGTCATCGAGTGCTAGTATTTTAAAAAGCTGAGAAAGACTCATCCATCCCTTTCTCTCCCTCACCCTCTCTTTTTCTTTTAACTATTTCTCAAACTACATTCTCTTTGTCTCTTTTCGAGTGCAGAAGAATGTATAGTTGAATTATCTTCCACATTGTCTGTGGATGTACTTGCCCTTTGATTCCCTTTTGAGTTCTGTTCATTTCCTTAGGCCATGGCTCACGTCACTTCATAGAGGACTTTGTGAATTTCTCAGTCACTTTGAAGTTCAGCCTTCTCTTTTGAACACAGAATAAATGCCAATCCAAGAGAAGGTTAATTTTGCTCCCTAAGAAGGGATTAGGGGGAAAGGTTTGATGTCACTGAAAGCTAAATTAACTATAGTATTAGAATGTTTTGTAGTGTTTCATCTGGTTTTAGGGGGGTTCATCTGTAGCATATTTTTTACATGGTACTCTTATGCCCTAGGTATTTTGTGTAGGTTTTACTCTGGACAATAGGAAGGAAAGCTAATGGTAACTCCTGGGTGGTTTTTTTTTTTTTTGTTTGTGTTTTTTTTTCTCTTCTTGTTTTTTTTTTTTAATGTATTGCCAGCACACATTGCACTTGAATCTTACCTTGATTATTCAATAAATATTTCAGGTTTTGGCTGTATTGAAAAGTGTTTATTATCACTTACTTCTGCTGCCAAAACCATATTCTGTTTGCATCTTCCCATTCCTAGTGCAGTCAGGTATGTATTTCTGTCAAAATTTTTTATAAAAGTTGTCTTATTTCATGTTGTTCTTTCTTCATCTGTTTGTATGATTGGATTTTCCAGTGTCCCTTCATATAAGAAATGTCATACCAAAATATTTCTTCTTTCTGAGGTATGCTGGCTACATTTTATCAAGCTAGTTGTGCATTTTAATTTATGAAAATAAAGAAGTATTGAATTTTTTTTTCAGAGTCCAGTCTTTGAATTTGCACACTTGTATGCATCCCCGTGTGTCTCCCAAATGTAGTCTTACACAATTCTGTTACATTGTACAGCCATGATGCAAGTATTAACCAACTGGTGTGGGACAGTGCAAGAATTAACTGGTCTCCTGTCAGCTTAAAAAAAAAAATTAGTTTTCTGGATCAAATATTTGGAACATTATTTCAGTCTGGTCTTAATAAACTTTTAGTTAGGAAGTCTTCAAAATATGAGGATGATGTAGTAATTTCCTTTGTGACACATTATGGCTTATGTTAAGAGTCACACAGCCCTTATGTTAAGAGTCACACAGCTAGAATGTAGTCTAGGCTATGAATTGTTTTTAAATAGAAATCATTGCATTAGATTTGTTTAGAAGTCTTCTATTTTAGAAAGCCATCAGCAGCATTGGTAGTTGAGTTTCTTAGTAGCAGTCATACCACAGAAGCATTTAGTTTTATATCTACATGGAGAACAATAAGCTGATAGCTCTTAACAGCCATTTTTTGCTCTGGTTTAAAGGACAGAACTGAAGCTTCACCTTTTTTTCAAAAATGCTGCGTGGTCTCTGGTTTTGCATTAGATAACTTTAAAGGTATTTCAGTAGTAGTAGTAGAAATATATATTTCTTGGACTTAGTTCTGGGTGTGCGTGGCCTGAAATGTGTATTAGTGAAGTGGAGAAACTGCACTCCTGCCTCTACCAACACTGCAGGGTATAATTGCAGCCCACAGTTAGCAGTGAGAAAGAGATCAATGCTGGCACATCCAAGTAAATACTACAAGAAGCTAGCGATAACATGTTTTCTAATGCCAAGATCTGAAATACTCTAATTGCTAGTTCTTTAGAAACAGTGACATTTCCTTTGATCACCAAAAGAAAATAGTGAACATGGGTCAGCTTTCTGAAGGAATATTTGTACTTTTCCTCTGTGAAAAGACTTCATAAAAACTTAAATTCTTTGTCAGTAAAATAAAATTAATTACTAGGAGTTATCTTGAATATTGCACCTTTCTCTTCTTCTGACCAGACAGGAATTTCTACAGTTCCACTTTAGCCTCTCATATCCTGCCTAATACCGTCCAGATCTGCAATAGCCAAATCAATATGGAATTGGCAGAAGACCTTAGAGAAAGCCAGTGTTGGTTGAATTCTCTGCAGTATTTCCTAATCTCTGCACTTTCATGTTCCTCTTCTGAGATCATCTCCTCACTCCTTGTGCTCAGTGAGGAACAACTTCACCTTTGTGTGATCTCAGGAACAAGAATCTTGCCCTTCTCCATAATCCTCTAGGCTTTTCAAGAGTGATGGGATTTTCCTTGCACATGGAATATGTCTGATGGAGATAGAAAGAAATGTATTAAAGTTAGATATTTAAAAAAAAAAACAACAAAGCCATGTTGGATGTAAGTAATCTTTGAGCAATGGATCAAGTATAGTTGATCATGCTTTGTGGTTGGGAATCAGATGTCAAGGTTTGTTCTAGCCCCCACCCACTCACTGAAATTGTTTGAAATCTTTTGTTGGAAGAATTCCCATTTTTACATCCATCTTCTGGGGATTCGAGAAATGCCTGAAGATTGCAATCTGGTTTAGTTCTTTTACTATTGAAAATAATGATTTTATCCAGTTAGCAGTTGGTTCTGCTAGTTAGAATTATTCATAATACAGAAAATTAGAAGATAAAATAAGGATCATCTCCATTGCCACAAATTTTCAGAGTTCTAATGTGGTACTTTGCCAGCTGTAATAAAAGTTCACTGTATGATGAAATTACTGCACATATGCATCCACATTCATGCACACGAGATACAGTTAATACAATGGAATTTAAACATCTTCAAGCTAGGAGATAACTGCAGTTTTCATTTGTTTGTTAGTTCCAGGATTTGAGTGACAAGAGAAATGTACTAGTATCTCAAGAATTTTCTTTAACAGCATTTGCAACTATCTGTATTTGAGTTTGTTTAAGTTTTCTGAGTGCTGCAGTAAATAATCTCTCAGTGTCCTTAGTTACTTAAGAAATAATTACTGAGAAGATTACGTGTTATTTTTGAGACTATACAGTAATTAACTTGGGCACTTATTTCAACCTCGTTTATTCAAATTTTACTCCAGTAAGTTTTTTGTGAAGTTTTTTTTAAATATGAGAAAAAAATACCACAAACTCAGTGACAAGTCTATGCCACAATGGTCGGTGGGAAGAGAAGGAGAAGTAAGAGAGTGACACGTTGCAGGGTTACAAAAGATAAGGATGTTTGAAGAAAAACAGACAGTATTTTACTTTGGTATAACATCATGGGATTATTGGTGAGGTTTCAAGAGCTTTGAATGGGAGAAAAAATCCTCAGTCTTTTTGGATTGATTTACATCATAGGAATGTGGACAAAATGGGGGGCAGCATCTGTAGCTGATTTGGTTATGATTACTGAGTAGTTAGTGAAAATCAGTATGGCTAAATTTTGGGGGTTTGCACAGTTTTTACTTAGGTTTTTCACAAAGAAATATTGAAAAGAGTTAATTGAACACATGTGTAATTGTATAGATAAAATGTATTCAGACAAGGATCTATCTTGGTATGTATTGCCTGGTTTGTATTTTTCCCAAAACAAAATTATATAATCTTCGGTATAAATAAAGAAAATAAAAAAGAGGCTTTCATTCCCTTCTCCTCCCCATACTGTTTGTTACTAACAGTCCTGCCATTCTTACAAAATAAAAAAAATACAAATTTGGTAGCTTTATAAATAACAAAGTTATGGAGGTAAAAAGCATAAATTTCTGTCTCAACACCTAATAATACCACTCACTTCAGGGAAGGAAACATAATGGCATATTCCTTTTGCCAAAATGATTCACCATCTTCTGTTGTATCATAATTTTCTCCCTGCACAGTAAATACACATGGGAAGTGTTGATTTGACTTGGACAAATCTACAAGGCAAAATTTTTGGCAGTAGAAGAAAGTATTGTATGTTTCTAAATTACCTAATCAAGTAGATATTTCATTTTTTAAACACTTGTCAGGTTTTTGTTTTGACTTTTTTTAGTAAGGACACTGATTCTTCAAGATTAGAGACCCTGTGTTTTCTATGGGGAGAACAAATATTTGATCTATTGTGGTTTGGCATAAGAAAACAACATTGTTCATTAAATATATTTACTTTATTCCCATATATTTTGTCTAGACTTATGATGTATTAGTTAAGAGGTTTTTTAAATCTCTTAAATATAAGGCTCTAAGCACCCTGGTGAGATATAAACTGAAAAAGTCTGGAGGAAGTCAGCAAAAATCCTCTAGAATAAACAATAATAGTACATAGCCACTCATCTAGCTCAAAAGACTGGGCAGAATACTACTTTAAAATTGGCTGTTCCTCAAGTTTTGCATGTCAGAGAGGAAGGATATATGTGTATGTTTTGGTGTCCAAATGCATATAAATAGTATGTGGTTCAGACTGGTGTTCACAATTCTGATGTCTTTGTCCTACAACTGTGCTATTGATTTTGTAGGAAAAGAGGGAATTGAGCAGTGGCTGTGAGGTAAAATGGACTCAGTTTTGGTTTTGTTGCATTTTAGAAACAAAGTAGCTCCACAGCTCATTACCACTCATATTGAACATATCCAAAGAAAATTCACCCGTCACCTAACCTAGTTTTGGTGTTTCAGCATACACTTTCTTGTCAATCCATATTGACCAAATACTGTTGACTTCTAATTTTTTTATAGCTGCCAGATAAGCACTGTAGGTGTTTCTAAAGGAAAAGGTTATGGCACATATGATTTATCTGTTGAAAGCTCTCCAAGACCCTTTGTTGGCTGGTGTTACCTCTGCCATAGATCCTTGTGTTCACCTTAGCTTCATTTCTGGTTTCTTATATTTCCATTACTCAATCTTGTCTTACCAGGAAATACTGGAAACTCTTCTATTAGGCAGCCAAAATACTTTAATAAAGGGTCTTGCCCTTTACATGGCAACATGGATGATTTAAGTTGTTTGGTACCTCACTTTAGGTTCCTTCTATCAACTGGACCAACACTGACTTTGCTGCTTTTTACTATGTCACTGCTATTTATGGTATAGTACAAAGGCTGTAGTGTTGACTTAGAAAAAAATGGGAACATCTCACTGAGATTTCATGTCTAGATAACTGAAATGTCAAATTATATGAATAGTTAAATGGAGGCTCTGCCTAGCTCATCAGTGTTAAAATACATCATCTGCAGCACTGCCCACTTTTACTGACTTCTTCAAATGATACAGCATGAACACTATTTCATTTGGTCACTTCCTCTGTGAACATATTGAGGCACTGAAAGTTAATGTATTTACAGTCAAATGGCAATAGTTTAGTACTTTACTTTTTCTTTTTTCTCTAGGGTCTGGGATTTGGAAGGAAATGAGAAGGCCCATTTTGTTTTACGTTCTCCTGGAATGAGTGTTTGCTGGCATCCTGAGGAGGCTTTTAAGGTTGTGGTTTTCAGCTTTTCTCCCTCACCACCTTTAAAATAACAGGAGGAGGGACACACCTAAAATGTGAATCTTTGATGCTGTAGCAACATTAAAGTTTGAGGACCGAGTTTACACTGTAACTGGATATTGGTTGGATCTGCTAATGTGAAGTGACTGTAAATGAATTCTCATTACCATTCTTGTCATTTCTTGTCTCAGTCCCTTACTCCTCCCATCAGAAATATTCCTTCTTGATTATGTACATCAGTTGTTGATATCTGTTCTGCTGATTGCATGTTAACTTACAGTTACCAGAGAAGAGCTTGAGTTTTTCTCAGACATGGTAACATGGTTCACCAACACAGACCCTTTATAGAACATGCCAAGCTTTGAAAAGTATCTGTTTGAAGTTAACAAGGGAACTTTTTGTTGTTGCTTGGAGTGTATGAAATATATCCTGAAAAATCAAATCAAATAGACTGTGATTTTATACTTATCTTGTTATTGTACTGGGGAGGATTAATCAGCTGGTATGTACCCAAATATCCAGCTTCATTAATGGTCTAGTCCCTGCAGTCTTGGATTTATTATTCCTATTGTGCCTATCAATAACTACCTTAAGCAGCTACAAATGATTGTTCGAGTTACCACAAAAACACATACTTAAAACAGAGAAAAGCAGTCAAATAAGATATCAAAATATTTACACAGCAATAGAGAAGAAGGATCTCTAATCTCATCACACTTTCCATCAACATCAATATCCGTCCTTCTAAGAAAGGAAACTGTTAACTTAGCAGAACTGTTGATTCAGGTGGCATCAGAATTTAATGGGTTAGCTGCTGTTTGCTACTGGGCAACTTTGTTAGCACAACAAAATTAATAGATTTTCCCAAAAATATTGCAATAGTACGCCAGTCTTAGATATTATTAGCTTGTCTTTTGTTTGACCATTATCAAAGACAGGCACAGGATTTTTTTTTTTTTAAAGAAAAGCCCATTCCAAAACTCATAAAACTTGATAGACTTAGTTCTTGCTGAAAAGCTTTTTGCAGGTCAGAATGCTTATTGCACCATGACCTTTAGTTTGCAGGAAAGCATGTTTTGGTGACAGTTCTATTTTTCCAAACAAACTGGTACTACTGGAGTATTCTTTTTAATGCTTCTTTGCCTTTTTTAATTAGTATTCATGACTATCTGAAAACCATTTCTCCTCATGAAGAAAAACCTCATTTCATCATCTGGGCATTGGAAGGGGTTGCCCAGAGAAGGAAGCCTTTATGAAGGCTCAATCCTTGAAGTGTTCAAGACCAGGTTGGATGGAGTCCTGAGCAATCTGGCCTAGTGGAGGGTGTCCCTGCCCATGGCAGAGGATTGGAACTAGAGGATTTTTAAGTTCCCTTCCAACTCAGTCCTTCTGTAATTCTGTAATTTAATCAAGAAGCTCTTTCTACAATACTTAAACTGCTTGAGTGTATTACTGTAATGGAAAAAGTTTAGATAAAATCTTTTGTTGCAAACTGTTACAGGATGAAGTAAGAGATGTTATATAAAATCAGTAAGAGTGATTCTACAGATTCTACAGCCACACTATTAATACTTAGCTTAGAATGATAGAATCTTTTAGGTTGGAAAAGACCTCTAAGATCCTCAAGTCCAACCTTTAATTTGACACCATCATATCAACTAAACCATAGCACTAAGTACCATGTACAGTCATTTCTTGAACACCTCCAGGGATGGTGACTCCAGCACTTCCCTGGGCAGCCCGTTGCAGTGCTTGACAACCCTTTATTTTTTTACAGCACTATGTGTCAGTCAGTTCTTTGTATTCAGAACAGAAGCTGTTGAATGTTAAAATAATAACTTTTTGCTGTATAAAAGCACAGTGCTTTCGTGTTTGTGAACTGGTGTTTCTAACCACCAAAATTATACAGATATCTACAGATATATAGAAATAAAAATAATGTAACCATTAACAGTGTAACAGTAATTTAGATTAAAGTGGTTTTTACTTACTGGTTAAAGAGTGTCCAGGAGAAAGTTTTCTGGCATGAAGTGAAAAACTGTATTTCATTTAGTATTATTAATACTTGCTTGAATGTATTCTAAGTTTTCTATAGAGTAGAAAAAATTTTATTTCCATTACATGCTAAGTTTACCACATTCTTTGAATTTCTTTTAACAGCTGATGGTGGCAGAGAAGAATGGAACAATACGATTCTATGACCTGATTACACAGCAGGCCATACTCTCCCTGGAGTGTGAACAAACACCACTGATGTCAGCAGACTGGTGTTTAAAAAATACTCTTAAAATTGGAGCAGTTGCTGGAAGTGATTGGCTAATCTGGGATATCACTCGTTCCAGGTATTTTTATGCCCATGGCATAGGTTTCTTTATTCTCTTCCTAATCAGTACATGAGGAAATGCAGGTACTTGGCGAATAGAGTATGGCAGTCAAAGAATCACAAATGGGTCAGGTTGGAAGGGATCACAGTGTGTCAGCTGGTCTGACCTCCCTGCACAAGCAGGGTCATCCTAGAGCACAAGGCCCAGGATTGTGAATATCTTCAGTGAGGGAAACTGCACACCCTCTCTGGGCAACCTGTTCCAGTGCCTGGTCACTTGCAGAGTAAAGAAGTTCTTCCTCGTGTTCAGGTGGAACTTCCTGTGCACCAGTTTGTGCCCATTGCCTCTCATCCTATTGCTTGCAGCATGCAGCAGAGCCTCACTCCATCCCCTTGACCCTCCCCTCCAGACACTAATGGACATCGATGAGGTCCCCTCTCAGTCATCTCTTCTTGAGGCTGAATAGGCTCAATTTCCCCAGGCTTTCCTTGTAAGACATGCTCCAGCCCCTTACTCATCTTTGTAGGCCCAATGCATAAGATAAATAAATGAACAGGTATCAAGAACTACAATATTGATACAGACCATTCCATGGTATTCTTTGTTTCATCTTTATCAATATTTTCTGTTAAAAATACAACATTGTCTGTCTTTTTGTCCATTTGAAATGGCATCTCACTACTGTTTACCTCTCACCATATGTGTTTGTTAAAATTTCATTTCAAGTCATAAATAGATAACTATTGATCTATAATAAACTGGACAACTACTTCAGCTTTCCTGCTCCAGATTGAGATTAAAGCTGCAGGAATGCTCTGGTTTTCCCTCAGCTGCTTCACAGAGAGCAGACAATGTGTCCCCTTCACTGTACTTTTTGTACTTATAGTATGAACTGTAGTTGTTTGCAGAACAGTTTTTTACCCTGAATGTCTGTTTTAGTTATCCACAGGATAAGAGACCTGTCCATGTTGATCGAGCCAGATTATTCAGGTATAAATGTTGTCTCAATTTTGTGGGGTTTATCTATTTAAATCTATGTCTATGCAAACAGTTGTGAGTTTAGTAACCTGATTGTGTCTCACTTAAGTCATTTTTAGGGGGACTGAGTCTATAAACTTTGTGATATTTGTGAATGACTCACATTTACTATATATGTGTAGCATTCATGTGATACTTTTTTTATTGTTTTGCAACACTGTGCATATGGGACTGTGGCTGGGGAATAATTTCCAACCTAAATCACTAAATCTATTTCTCGCTGTTAGTAGAGTATGTGCCATCTTCACACAGTTAGTCCTAAGGGGGAGAACTCAACTCTGTGTGCACTTCTGCTGGTATGACAGGAGTATTTGGAAAGTACTTTAATTTTATTCATAGGTGGATTCATTTTATTCATAGGTGGTCCCGAGTGAATGAAAATCTGTTTGCAACCACTGGATATCCAGGAAAAACAACTACGCAATTGCTGGTTCATCATTTAGGACATCCCCAGGTAAATTTTTGACTGGAGTTGCATCTGTTCTCCTCAGATCAGACTCATTTTACTTAAAAGCTACAATTGAAAACTAGCCCAAACCATCCAGAACTGCTGCTCGATATACCTGTTTCATTTTGGTTTGTGGCATTCATGCTAAGGAAAAAAAAAAATTGCTGCACACTCAAACTGCTATTTTAAAAGCTGCACAATCTATATGTTTTAGTTTGCTTTGCCATATCAGTTCTAAGGGAAAAAACCCCACCTTTAACCTGATATTTAATAAATCTGGTAATATTTGTAGTTTTAAGGAGTTCTAAAAACATCTAGTGGTGTCTTTTTCTGGTTTTAACTAATCATATTATAAATCATTAATGAAAATGCAATGCATAGAAATATTTTGCTTTTGCTGGAGTCAGTATACATTTGTAATGCTTACAGTAAAAATATTACCTCCAATCTTACTAGTTATGAGTACATAAGTAATTTCATTTTAAAAGGTTTTTAAGTTTGAGATCATGCCTTTATAATAGCACTGTTCATACTAATGTAAAGAGTTGAAACTTACTTCATACTATGGAATATTTTGCTGTATGTTACTTAAATGTAGTAAGTAGCTACTGGAACTACGTAGCAGAGAATTGCATTTTTCAGTAGAATTTCTGTTGTATTTTAGCTATATTTATTAAGGAGTATTTAATCTGTGGTGTTTGTTTTTCTATGCAGCTTGGTATCCACAGTATAGATATAATTTATAAGGGAAGTTGTACTGATATTTTTCTCTCTATCTCTCTTTGTTTTTTGAAGCCCATTCTGACTGGAACTGCAGCTGTAGGATCAGGTTTGACATGGCACAGAACTCTTCCATTATGTGCAGTCGGAGGAGACCATAAAATTTTCTTTTGGGTTACTGAAATGTAAAATAAGCATTTGCCTTCAATATGAAACTTGACATCATAATGCCTTTTTTCTAGTAAAATGAAGAAATACACTCTTTGTAATGGTTTTCACTTGGACAACAGAAGAAAGAAGCAAGCAAGATAAATCATTTGTGTTTGATTTTTAGCTTGCAAGTACAAGAGCTTTTGTGAAATTGGTTGTCATACATCTGGTTCTTGATTATTTGTATTAAAATAAAATATACTTTTTAAACATGGTATTTGGTGTGAAATGAATTTTAAAGGAATTTTAAAGGGATTTTGTGTCCCAGCATCTCAGTCTGACAATCTCACTCAGTTAACAAAGCTCAAATATCTGAAATTGTGCAGAGTACCATAAGAAAGAACACCTCTCTGTATTAAAACTTCCCCAACCATTACTATCTTATAAGAAAAAAAAAAAATGCAGTCATGTACTGTCATAAAATGTTGTTCCTGGACATTTTTGAATAAACTACCAGAGAAGAAGCTAATGATAAAATCAGAATGATAACTTGGAGCAGTTTTATTTCTCTAAAGATGACAGAGGGATTTACTTTGAGCCTGTCAAACAGCATAGTGAGCGGTTTTTCTGCTTACAGCCTTTTACTTCCACTCTTTACAGGAAAATCAAAGGCATTCTGCTTTCTAGGAGCATATTTTTCCTGTCCTTCCCATACAAGACCCAGAACTGGCATAAAAGAAGACGACAGTGATAACTCTTAAGTATCTTTTTTGCATGCTTTTGCAAGTGAAAGCATGTCAGGATGTTTCAGCTAGTGTAACAGCTCCTTACAGCATCGTAGTCTTCCTTATTAGCTGCAGCTAGATTTTAAAATACTCGTTTGTTTCTTCCTATTTATGTGGGAGACATAAAACCCGTTCAGAAGTAGGATGTCATAAGTGAGATTATAGTACCTTTTGAAACCTAAGACCTTATTATATTTCTCATAATTCTTTATCCCTGAGGACTTTTGCTTTCCAGCTGCCACCAAAATTTACCTAAAATGAATACAGTTCCTTTTAAGTTCCAGTGCACTGGTGTGTGCCTAAACTGTAAAATAAGCAGATGGTTCAAGATAACAGCGCTCTGTTTAACTGGTATCCATTGTCTGACCAGAGATAGCAGCCTTAGGGGGAGGTTTAAGTCACTTGCAGCTAAAAATCTTCGTGGGTCTGGGAGGAAGGACTGACCTGAGGCACTGTTATCCTTTTGGTGTGTAGTGAAACTGAAACAGACGTGGGTTTTTCTGTCCTCAGAGCAAACTCCACGTAGCTCCTGCCTATGCAGAATATATCCACCATACTCAGGACCCATACAGACAAGGGCACTTTGCACTCGGTATGTGCAGGTGCACTCTTGAGTGAGACTTTTTTGGGTTAGAATTGCTTAAGACCCAAGAGGGCAAAGGGCAGAAATTCTTTTGTTCTTTAGTTAATTCAGAAACCAGGAAGTTTGCTTTTCATAGTCTGTTTTTAAGGACTGCTTAAAACTGTTTACATAGGAATGATTTTGCCAAGTTTAAGCTCTTAATTTTATATTGGAAAGAACTAATATGGATTTTTGAAAATAAATAAATAAATAAGAGCAGCTAATGTTTTTAGCATGTTCTCTATGCTCTTGTACAGAACAAAATAATTAGTTAATCCTCTCATGTTGCTTTAGCACAGTACTTGGAAAACTGAAAGTTGACAAACCATTTTCAGAGAACTGCAATCATTTATCAATTAGTTTCCATTTTCCTTTATTTTTTTTTAAAGAAACATACATAATATGTAACATTTGTATTTCTCAGTCTATTTAACTGTGAAGGGTTGATAATTCTCTCAACTGTTTGGAAGATTTGTACACTTGGGGTTATTGAGAGGGCACAATCTGGCACACTGAGATTATTGAGATTGGGGGGACATTGCTTACATTCAGTGTAGAGAAAAATCATTGGGGCAATATCAGTTTCATAGAGAAAACTTTACTAGAATGCCCTTTGCAAGCATGGATTTAGGAAACTCCATGGGAAATGAAGCAAATGTTAATCCACTCTGATCTTTTCAGCTATTCATTGGGCCACCTTATTAAAAACAACTCTTGCCCCTTGTGGAGGATCAGGTGACACCATGTCTGGAAATTTTTTTGGATCAGCTTTTTGTTTCTGTTTAACTCGTCTCTCAGTTGTATAGGTATTTGAGTTTTGCGCTGATTCTAACCTGAATGTGGTGTCCTGGGACCTGTAACAGTATATAAGCACACAAGATGCATATGAACATTGTAAGCTACAGTAGCACTTGCCAGTTTTTCTCAGCTTGTGCAGTTTTGTTTTGCAGTTGACCTGAGGCTCTGATTCTGTGCAATATATGGAGCAGATCAGTTTCAATGCTTTGAAACCCGTGTTCTTGCCTTTACTTTTCCATGTATCCTAATCACAAGTCAGGTATTTTTTACAAATGATGAAGCTAGAGCTCTGATCAGTGGTCTGTACACGTTGGCTCTTCCACTCCAAGTTAGCCTCAGCATCTGGAAACTTGACATCTTCAAAATACTAATGTTCAATCAAATTTCATTTTGGTAACTCTTAATCACTCTTTAATCTCTTTTCCTTCACTGGAAGGTGGAGCCAAATGACAGGGCCTTTAAATGCCAGCATGCATATGTACACATGCATAGGGTATAAACTGCCAGCAGTTACATACTGTACACTACTTATTCCTCAGACTGACATTTATCATCTAGCATGGGTGCTGGTAAAAAATACATTTTCAAATTGTACACACTATAAATCTAGATGTTACCACTCAATTATTTTTTATAAATCCTCTACTTGGGAGTTAAGTGATTTATATTTACAGCTGAATAAGTTTGTTCAATTAAAACTTTTTTAAGAGGTTTTGGAAAATTTGGATCATTTTCCTCCATTCTCTGTTTTTCAGTTTTCATACCCTGCATTTCCTAACTCCAGCTGAAAAAGTGCTGTGTTGCACTTTTCTATGCAGTATTTTTTGGCAAATTAAAAGAGGAAGTACCAGAAAGTTCACAAAAGAACATATTCTTGCAAGATTTCTTATCCAGCTTTACAGACCAAGACATTCAAATAAGATCTGACTATACATTTACATTAACTTTCAGTGCCACTGCCTGGAAAAATTGTATTATAGACATTTTATTAGAAACTAGATTAATTCTTGAATACAATTTAGTTGGAATTTTAAGGTAATTAAGGTGGGAAAATAACTTATTTAAGTTAAACAAGCAGCTTCATTGCCCAGCACAAATTTGCATAACTCCTGTAAACTAGGAATTGAAAGCTAAAGCCACTGAATTTTGTAGGTTAGCCTGCTGCTCTTCCTTTGGGAGAGGTGAGAAATTGAGCCAACAACATGTCAATGCTCCAAAGCAGAATATGAATCACAAGTTGTTAAATAATTCAACTAGTATGGACAAAAAACTTCGCTATACTATCTTAGTAAGAGAGTAATAATGATGTGCATATGACAGTGGGTTAGCAATAAATACATTGTCAACATAATAAAGTAAAAAAAAAATCTGTTTCAGTAAATAAATGAGAACTTAATGGCAACTTGAAGAACAGAATTAAGTGCTCTGTGTACAGCCACCATTGATTCTGTATATGGATTTGTAGAATGCTCTGGCAAACTGTAATTATTTGGAAGTAAACTAAGAATTTTGGTAAATTTTAAACCGAAATTAGCATAGTACATTTGCAGTCTAATCTTCAAAGTATTACAGTAATTAGTGTGTCTATATTCATCTCCTAACAAGATGTTTCCACCTGACAGCCTCAGACTATGATGGTCCCTTAACTGCCCTGAATTTAGGAGGGTTTATTTAATGCACCAGCATTTAAATGTATCCATAGAGAATTTCCCCTAAATATGGAAATCCACCACAATCTATCTGGATTAACTGCTGTAAACAGGGACTCCAGATCACCCTAAATCTTTTTTGGAAGAACCCAGGGCTATTCAGTGCTCCTTATTTTTACTCCCCACATCCAAAGTGTGGCACTCCGTCACTCAAATCATGCGTACGAGCACAGGAACAGTTCCTTCACTGGCTTTTCTCACTATTTCCTTGACGTTTGACCGCAGGGGACGACGCTTCACAAACACCCCTATGCAAGGCCCTGTCCTGAGGCCTGTGGAGTGCTGGATGTCAGTGTGACCTCCACTGGCATGGCCGGTCCCCTCAGCGGCTGCCATCACTTGCATCGCAAAATTGGTGCCAAAGAAGGCCCCCCACAGAAGCTCGGGGCTTACCCTCGGGGTTTATCCCCGTGCCACAGCCGGCCACGAGGGCTGCGGCCCGGGACTGCGTTTCCCAGGAGGAAGCGCGGGCAGCGGGCGCGCCCCGCCCCGCGGAGCTCGGGGTTTGGTTCCGGGCCGAGGCTGCGGAGCGGCGCCGAGCTGCGGAGCGGGGCCGTGCCCGCTCCGGCCCGCGGGCATGGACGAGGACGGGCTGCCCATCGTGGGCTCCGGCATTGACCTCACCAAGGTACGGGCTGCGCTCGCCCGGCGCTCCGGGGCTGCCGCTGCTCCTCCCCGGAGGCGGCTGCGCTGGCCCTGGTGCTGGGAGAGCCCCGCGTCCCCCCGGCTCCCGGCCCGGCCCGGCGGCAGCGGGCGAGGGGAGCCCGCCGTGCGGTGACGGTGCCGCCCTCGCTCCCGGGAACGAGCGAGCTCTGGCCCTTGCCTGTGTCTGCAGCTGTTTTCCGGAGGCGTTTTGCTTTAAGTTCAGTGATCACCTTGTATTTAAAGACTAAGCCGTTTCAAGCATCGATCTGGGAGGCAAATCCCGTCCAAAGCTGTTTATTAATGTCTTTTGATGTTGCAGGAACTTTCTTTTTAAACTTAGTTTCCTCAATACAGAGCATAAAGACAGGACAGTTCCAAATGACCCAGTGCGTCTTCCACACTCTGCGCCACCCCGCAGATTACTACTGAGGTCATTAAGCACTGCTTGACAAATTTTGGAACCACAGAATTAAACTTCAGCAGATGCTATTGTACAGGTCCAAAGGCTGAAGGCTTGAGATAGTAGCTACAAAAGTCTCACAAAAAGTCAGGATTTTTTAAATGGCCATAGTGAATTGTATATTGAATGCACTGATAAATCAGCGACTGAAGAAGAGGTGAAGACCAGAGAGTCACTGTATTCACCAAAAAGTGCAGCAGAGTCTCTGCTGCTAATAATATTCCTTGTAAATCTTCCACTTAAATCAATGGCAATTTCATAGGCTAATTTTCTCTGTGAAGGTTAAAACTTAAAGCAGTTGGCCAAGGTTATTAACCCTGAGGCACTAACATTTTATACATAAACTTTCGTGTGAAAGTTCCTGATTCCAGTCTTCTGTAATGGTTTAAATAAAAATGCCAAATCTTTGTTACAATATGACCAGCATTCTTTTTGGCAAACATAAGATTCTACACTTTAGTCTGAAAAGTACATGAGCATTGAAACTGATTTGGAGGATAGTTTTTGGTAGGTAGGCTGGACTTGCAAATGAGAACCAGTAGGGTAGCTACTAAATACATAGCAACATCACTACACTTTAATTTTCACCATGGTGTTAGTTGTAACTGAGTATTAGTATGGCTGGCCAAGTTTGCTTTTCCTTCTTAAACTCCAGAAGGAAAGATTCTAGTTTCCTCACTGTTTTTAGAAAACATTAACACTGATTTTCAGGAATATTCACCTATTCAGGAATTTCATCTAAAGGTGTTTTCTTTAAGATAACAATCCTTCATTTCTTGGGTCTTGTTGCCTTTTCTATGTGTCCTGTAAATTCTCAGCTGTCATAGATTTTTAGTGGCAAAGGATTTGTATGAATGCATATGTGTATTAAAAAATGGTTTGTGTATGTATGCATTCATAGCAGGCACACTTAAGACAGATTTCCAAATAATATCTTCTAAAAAATCGTGCAATTTTTAACAGATATTTCAATCCAAATGTGAACATTGATACTGATTTGTAACCTAATGTTCTTATATTTTTTAATGCAGGTTCCTGCTATTCAGCAGAAAAGAACTGTAGCATTTCTAAACCAGTTTGTGGTTCACACAGTGCAGTTTCTCAACCGCTTTTCTACTGTTTGTGAAGAGGTATGTTTATTATTTTCCCAGCTGTTCCTTCATACAATTTTAAAAAATTCAAGAAATGAGAACCATTCATTTAAATATTTTTGATGCAGTAATACTGGTAGCTTAAACAAAAAAATGTGGTCTGCTTTCTGTTCAAGGTTTCTCTTGAGTAAGTACTTAAGACAGATTTTTTCCCCAAGGGATCCACATGAACTCCTGATTGTGCCACACTCAGTCCTGTTTCCTTAAACTTTTGCTTTGGGGACCATCTTTGAACTTTTTGATACAGGGAATTTATTCTGAGCAGCTTCATCTCTGGCCCTAATCTGGTTACGAGAGAAGGATGCCATGTTCTTGTGGTGCATCAAAACTTACTTTCAGATTTTATCGCCTTTAATTTAAATGAGTGATATGCTAAGTGCTGAATGTAAATAATTTTTATGCTGAAAAAAGGACTTTTTTGGCAAGTGATTAGTATAGAACATAAAGCTCTTAACTTCAGTTTCCTGTAAAAAAATGAGAAAAGTAAAAATATTTAGGATTAATAAGTTTATGCGATGACTTTAGAGTCAATGGAAATATACCAGACTGACAAGATTAGAATTATCCACTGAACAGGGCAAGTGCCCTCCTTGTAAAAAGGGTGTTTTCTAATGTGGCTTGGAGTGTAACCTTTTTGTCTTTAGAGGTTTTTTGTACTCTTTCATTAGTTTATTCAACAAAGAATGTTATACAGCTCTAGCCAGCTGAGCTAGGGCAGCAGTCAAATCCAATTAGACTAAGCCATGCAATCTGAGAAATTCTGTTATTTGTCGGTGAAGTTTAGAGCCAGACCCGTGACAAATATAAAATTTGGCTACTACAGGAATATATGGAACTTCAGAGGAAAAAAGTAATTTTTCCTAGGTTTTTAAACTTCTTGTAACTTGACAGGTGGGACAGTGTAACCGCCTGATGATGCTGTTGTTGGTTGTCCAAAAACACAGTTGTCACCTGATCTCAGTATTCCCTCTTCCACGGGCCCTGTGGGAATCAGAACACGTATATTTAAAGCCACCTTGAGCACGCAGCAGTGCTGTGAAGTCTGCCTAATAAAACAGTTATTAGTTAACCCAAATGTGTTGTTACCCAAGAGACTAAATAGTTACTTTATATACTCCTTGAGAAGTTTTTCGTATTTGTGAAGTACAGAAGTGTTTTTAATGTGAAAGGTCACATTAAAAACATCACCACATCTGCGGTGTAAGTCCACAGAAGCCAAGAAATGCAAAATCAGAGTTGACACCATCCTTAACTCTAAATTTATTGGCTCTTGTCTAGTGAAATAGACCCATAAAATTGCATAATTGTCTTTTGTACATCTTTCCTCCCCCTTATCCAGTTAAACGTAGGACACATAGTTCCTTCCAATAGAGACTGACTCCTCTTCATGAACAAAGGACCATCTGTAAACAAGTCAGTGCACTCTCCAAAAAGACTAACTCCTGTCAGTCTTCTACTTTTTCTAGCATATTGGCAGAACTGCCATTTTCTTAGGGTGTTAAAGTTCTGCTTCAGAGCCAGGCAGAATCTTGCCAAGGTGCCAGAAAGCTGTCAGAATGGTACATATCTGCCAGCCAGCACTGTAGCCAACTTCACTTGGACAGGTCTGGTGGAGTATGGTAGTGATTAGTTAAAAGACTGGCAGTTCTTATGGAGTAATTTAGAAAAACTTAAGTTGTATTTAAAAAAAAAAGTCAAAATTTGATTGAGGTACACCTGGAGCATGTAAAGTGTCTGGTTGCTTCTGATTCATTGTGGATTTTGACTGTATAGGACTTTGAATCATCTGCTGTATTAATTATCAGATTTTCTCTTAGTATTTGCTCACACACATTATCACTTTTCATCTTCCATATTTGGAAAAAGCTTTGAAGAAAGATCTTTTGGTGACTGGAGAGTACAATATATTTACCGTTATTCTCAAGTTGCCCAAAGTAATGCCTTGTTTACTTTGGCTTTCTTTTGTACATAGTCTGTCTTCTGTTCTGTCATTATAAAATGGGAAAACCAACTGCAGAGTAAAATTATTTAAAATTTGTACCACTGTAGCTACTGTACTAAAAAGGGTTGTCATTACTTCATTTATTTCATAATGTGATAATCTCATTTACACTGTACTTCACTGCACTTCCACAGGGAAAAAACAAAAGAGATTTTTTTAAAACTACATGCAAACTGTTTTATATTCCAAGTGCATAGGGGAGTGTTTTCACATCCTAATTGTTTTCTGTTGTAGAAATTGTCAACACTCTCTCTCCGTATCCAACAAATTGAAACCACGCTCAATATTCTGGATGCAAAGGTTTGTATGGATATAGACTTCTTCTTCTAGCAGTGACAGCGTCCTAGATTATGTGAAGTACTTTCCTTTTTACACTCTGAATTGAGCAAATAAGTTTTCATAATGATTTGAAAGAGCTAATATAAAATCCTGATATCAGTTCTCTCTTAGCATGCCTTGCCACTTATACTGTGTAACATTTGAATATGCAGTTGATATAGAAGAAAGGAAACAACAGTACCTAGTGGAAAATTTGAGTTTGTTAAGCATGTGGAACAGGAAAGGAGCACTTTTTGCCATACAAACTCCAAGAAGGAAATTCTTACCCCCTTTGTAAAACAAAAGTATCTTTGTATGTTACTGGACTGTAAGAACTTCTGCTGAAATAAGTAACTAGAGAGAAGCCTTGTAAACCTTTTGATATTGAAACGTGACCTGAACTGGATCAAAGCTAATGTAAATGTGTTTATCTTCTTTAGCTGAAATGACAAAAGGATATAATCTGTGGTCTTATATAGGAATATAGTATATCATTTACTAGAAGGAAAAAAACAACAAAATCCCAAAGTTAACAAATCACTCACTGTAAAATTTTAAGAAGTTGTTCTTTCGATAATGATGGAGGCAATATAGGGGAATTTTTTGTAGGGAAAAAACAGTGTAATAATACAAACACAGCTTACTAACTCTTATTTATTTCAAAACATTTAGGAATGATCCAAACTGATGATTTTTGCAGAATTCTTCATAATCACATTAAATAGAATTTCCTTCAAATAGATTTGTGCTGTGTTTAATACCCACTCACAGCATTTCCTTAAAAAAAGTGAAAGATGTAGAAAATTGAAAAATTTGTAACCAGTCTCCCATCTGTTAGGTGATAGAGCTGTTCTTGCCATGATTTCTTTCACTGTAGGGGAAGTAGCAGAGATTGCATGGCTCTCATGTGGTTGATAAGTGCAGTAGCAAAATGCTGGGAAGGTGTGGAAGCCTTTCCCGTTCTGCAACCCTTAACAGTGAAAGTTTTTATTGTAGCAGGCAGCTGAATAGAAAGATCTTTTTTTTTTCCCAATCAAAATACCAAAACTAGGGGCAAAAAGTTATCATTTTACTAATGTAAAACCTACCTGGACAGTAAGCGGTAAGCAGTGTGCTGCAGATTTTGTTGTACATGTAGTCTTATAAAGTGCTCATTGCTTATTTGATGGTGTTTTTTGCATTCAGTTATCCTCAATTCCTGGCCTAGAAGATGTCAAATTTGAAGTGTCCAGTGCAAGTGTGAACAGTGTTACAAATGGTCCCATGGCACAGGCTGCTGCAGATCAACAGACAGCAGGATCACCTCAGTCTGGAGTAAGTAATGAAGTATAACTCATACCTTGAAGGAATAGATCTCTCCAAGTCAAGTTATAAAGTATATTTAAGTATGTAAAGTTCATATGTTTCTGAAGGGATGTCCCCAATGCTGCTTTCAAATGATTAATTTTGTAGAAAAAATACAGTTTTCTGTGTTCTTTTAATAGTACTAGAACTTCCTGTCATTTTTCACTTAATTTAAATTAAATACTTTCAAGGAATCTTTGATTTCATTACATTATCCTTTAAGTAATGATTTATACCCAAAAGTATAGTTTAGAAGTTACGTGATTGATATGAAACCTTTTTCAGGGAATCAAATATTTTGAGGAAAAAAGGCATTGGACTACTGGAAGAGATTTATAGATATACTCCTTATAAATATTTTTTATAAAAAGACCATTTACTTTTAGTACTGTGTTATTCATTAAATACAACTTAACAAGGTTATTAGGGAATTTTTGTTTTTTTATGTGTTCAATAACTCAAAATTGTATCTAAAAGTAGAAAGTGAAAGTAGAAAGTGAAGAACAAAAGACCTGGATTTTATGATTTCATACATCTAGGAAACCTCTAATTTTGTGAGTGTAGATCAGAATAATCTTGATGGAGAAGAGTTGCACTTTAAAATACCCGGCTTTATGGATTGGAATCTCTCCCTGGGTGTGATGTGTGCACCTAACCATTAAAGGGTTTGTTTTTGTTCTTCACATATAGCAGAACAATACACAAGAAGAAGGGCTACAGAAGACAGAGGTAGTAACAGAAAATGTCACAACTGTGGCCAAGGACCCAAGATATGCCAGATATCTCAAAATGGTACAAGTGGTAAGTCAGCTCTCATGTCATTCTTTGGCTAGGATATTATTTTTTGGTGGAATGTACCACACAGCTGTAAGTGAACCCTAAATGTCTGAAAACATATATTGCAACAGTAATCTTTAAGGTAGGATAACATCACAATATTCTAGCACATCTTCTCTAATAAATGAATTAATGTAATATATTCCCTCAGACAGCTTCTGGCAAGATCTTTCTACAAAATTCTGCTGGTAGACTTGTGAACTGAAGGTGTGAAATGTGTAAATGCAAAGTGATATTAGCCGGAGGCACAGAAGATGCCACTGAAAGTGGAGTTGTCCTGGCAAACTGGAGTCATTCCCTGCAAACACACTGATTGCAGTCTGATTCTGCTGTAGGGTACAAAATACAGCTTTGCAAGTATAGTCCAGAACAGGAGTATTGGCTAGTTCTGTAAGGACCAAAATAGAGATACAAGGATTGCTTCACTATCTTGTCCACTCCAGTTCCCTGTTATTCATGATGCAGGTTTTGTTTACATCTTTATCTGTGGTCTGTGCTACAGATAAATAGGAAATAAATGATTGTAATCTCAACATTATGAAGTGTGAAATCTAATGAAGGAATGAGAAGGTCAATGGGAGACTATTTGTGATATTTTTAAGAGGTTGCTTCACATCCACGAACTTAAAAATGAGATTGGAAACAAAGAGTTAATTGCAATTTATTTTCAATTTGTCAGTGAAAAATTTCCTCTAAAATATATATTATAATTCTGAAAAGTATGACTATGTCACGATATTAATAAATTTTTGCTTATGTTAAAACTAACTTCATGGTTCCACTCAGTCTTCAGAGAAATTATTACAATTGGTCTGCTTCATCCCTTGAATGATGTTCCAAACCTAATTTTTCACTTGAATCACAAGTTGGCACTTTATGGATAGCTTATTACAAACCATTTGGAAAACTAGCAGTGGGACACTAGCAGAGAGTAGAACACTATGTTACTGTATTGATTTAATGCCAGACTTAAAAGTGTATTTGAAAGTGCTGGATGGTCTAATTACTTGGAATTTTTTTTTTTGTGACTGCTAGAGGAGTGAGATCTCACTTTCCACATTTCTCCTGTGTACTGGCAGTTCCTGGTGACTCCTCTGCCAGTTGTAAACAGTGTGGTAGGAAAGTCAAACTAACATACTACAAATTAATGTGTATTTTTGTATTTGCCAAACTTGTCTCCTTGTCCGGTCAAGTATTTCAGTTGTGTCATTTATTTGCCCAAATTAAGTTTCTAGCTGAAGATTTGTTTGAACTGATAATTTATTTATTACTCACAATGTTTGTAGTATAAAAGAACACCATTCTACACTAAAAGTAGCTCTTCTGTGAAATTGTGACAAACTCTTTTTGGTGGAGTGCAGTTGAGGATACTAAATTCTTACTTTCTAAAATTTACAGCAATTATCCCAAGAACTCATACAAAAGCAGTACCATATTTGCAGATTAAAATTTAGGAAAGCATGAAAGGTAAAGTAATTGTAATGCCTTGATTGTATTATAAACAGATGTAGGTACAATCTTAATTGTTTTCCTTCAGATAAGAAGCCTAAAAGGGCATTTTGATTAAACTTGGGATTAGTTTTGTGAATCTGTGATATATGAGGGCACTGAGAGGATTTTTTTCTCACAGGTTTTAATGCACACAGTGTTGGAATAAAACATACTCCAGGTGTGAACATAAAAACAACCCATTCTTAGAAGTCCTATACCAAGTTCCCTGTGATTAAAATCAAATATGAATTCTGCTTTGCCTGATATGACTCAATTCTGTTTTCACCTGGTTTGAGTTGATGCATAACAACTCAGCAGTGCCTTCTGAGGTAGGGAAAAGTACCCTAAGAGCAGTCAAGCAGAGGAAAAGCATTAGTACAAGATGGTGTGTAGACACACAATCCCTGGTGTCCAAATCTATACAGAATAACTGAATTTTTAAACTGTCATGAAATACTTAGATAACTATTCAAAATACTCACCTTTGTAATGCACGTTAGTTGTGAAGTACTGAGATCTTTTTTTATTTCAAGCTATTACATTGCAACTATTTGAGTTACCTTTTTTGACATTACGCCTGATAGATTGCTAGACCTATGTACCTGTGTGTGTGCTGTTCCACAGTGCTCATGCACAAGCCTTGATTGTGATTCCTGCTGTGGAACTGTCACTAGAATCACATCTTTGTCTGGAACATGAGTCATGGCTGCCCTTCATTTTAGCAGAATTTTACTGGCTTTTGGACAAAAGATACTAGTCCTACACCGCTTTTCACTTAGAATTTCTTAGACCACAAGTAACTTTGTCCCTTTTGAATCAAAAACTGTATTCTTGTTTGATTTGGGGTTTTTTCCCATATCCTATATTGGCATGGAATGATGCAGATGGTATTTCTGATGGTTTTCAACAGGAGATGGCAAAGCAACAAGTTGCCTTTGAGCAACTCTAGCGGAAACATGGGAGCAGTTTATTGGAATGTATCTCATGACAGGACATGGGTCTTGGGTATGTGATCCAAGATAAGAGGATGTTTAGGTGTTGATGGATAAAATAAAGTGCAGAAGCTGTGGAAGGGCTTGCAGTGAATGGAAGGAATTTTTTTAACACATACATGGTTGGCTGAAATCTGTCCACAAGTCTCAGAAGATTCAAGCCTGACTGTACAAGCAGATGTATTCAGAGAAGTCACTTCTAAATTGTGCTTCTGTTCTCATGTCCTGTGTACCTTTTTCTCCATGCTTTTTAGACTTCTCCAGTTTTTAATACTGCCTTAAGAGATCCTTCTGGAGTGGTAGCAGATGCCCTTCCTGGTTTTCCTCTCTCTTGGGTATACCTTCAGCACGCCCAAGTCTTTCCTAGCACAACTTCTCTGCTGTCTTTGTGCTACTTTGTGCTTTCTCCACATTCTTACCCAGACAGATAACTTCAGCTTCATGATTTTGTCTGCTTGAAAGGCAAATATCTATCTAGTCTTGATTCTCTCCCTGCAACTTTCTCTAGATGTTTTGCCATGAATATAAGATGGATTAAAAGGGCCTTTAATCTCAGTCATTTCTTGCTTCTAGGTTCATATTGATGGCAACTGAGATTATTGTTCCATGCTGTTGTTTGAGAAGTGACATGCATAAATTTATATGGAAGTGTGGTTTAAAAGTACCTGTGTTATTTAACTCACTTGTTTGTGTCCAGTAGTTTTATATTATTCTTCCTCCTGCTACACAGGGTGTTCCTGTAATGGCAATACGAAACAAAATGATTTCTGAGGGGCTAAATCCAGATCTTCTCGAGTAAGTAATTTGTGACTCCCAATAGGGCTGCAGTGCAACTGTGTGTTTAAAAAGCTTGGAAAAACGTGCTTAGAAAAGGTTGTTGAAGGTGATGTGAGCTATAGCAGTGACAAGCTAGCATTTGACAATATGCATTTGGCAATGAGGGCTCAAATAAAAGGTCAGTAGCCATTTTCACTGCCCTGTTTAGACTGTGAGGGTTTTCCCAGTTACTTGCTTTCAACACTCCAGTAAGAAAATGTCATTATTGTAGAGTAGTAAGAAAAAACTCAATCTTATTTTGCTGGATGCATGAGGGGCAACACAGTTGTTTCCAGATTCCCTCGGTAGATGGAATGTATAACTTGACTTCAAAATTGACAGTGTAAATTGAAGTCAGCAGTTTAAAATTTTGGCTGTTGATTGAGTTAACCTGATGTGAAGACTACTAAGAATAGATAGTAATTTTCAAAGCTTCTTGTCTGGCCATAAACATTCATTTAAGTCTTATTTTACAGTTGACATTTAATTTAGTTCTGCTGTATTATTTCACAGAATTTGTTAAACTGATGAAAGTATTAACTTCCATTCTTACATTATAGACACGAAAATGTTCGAAGTATTTTTGCATTTTTTTTCAGAAACTGTCAGAGTACTGAAAAGTCCATTTTTCATTTCCAGTGAAATCTTTTTACATTTTGTAAAGGCTTATTCTGAAACTAGCTACTTGTTAAATAAAATAAACCTGAAGTATCATCATATGATTAGTCACTTTAGCTCCCAGCTACTTCCTGGTCTAGATAAGCCTAAAGTAGTTATTCTTCAGGGTTTGGGGGTTTTTTTACTGATTGAATGAGAAATTTAAAAAAGTCCCTATGCAAGTTGGAGATAGATTTAGCAAATATGGGTTTTCTATATGTGTGTTAAATGTATTGTATTTTTTGCTGTGCTTTCAAGTCCATACCTTGTTATAAATGCTGCTGTTTCTTCATGTTTGGGTGGATTTTTATAGTAAAAAAAGCAAAAAGATAATAAGTTAAAATTTCAAAATCTATTTTTTAAAAACTGTCTGCTTTTGGATTGTCTGTTTTGTGTTAAGACAGAAACATTATTACTGTGGATTGAAGCTCACACAATATGTTTGGGGTTAAATCTCAAAATCCATCTTCAAAGATCTGTGCAATGCTTAGTCAGATTTTCTTTAAAATGTTATTGGTTTGAAAACTGGTTAAAGAAAGCTAATTATTTGGCAAGGTTCATAATGTGAAACATGTTAAGGTACCAGGGGTGACTTTTCAGTATTCTTGCTTTCTTCTCTTGATATTACAGACTTCTTCTTTTATATGTATCTTGCCGTTCACACTGCACTTCTTGGGTCTTCAGCTTCCTTATGTCTGCTCACTCGGTCCAGAGAAAATTAGGAAAATGTACACATGGCTGGCTGTGTGCTCAGTCACTTACTGCAGGCTCCCCCAGCTCCTTGCATTGGCTGAGTGTGGGTTATTTGTGGCTGTAGATGTGCTAATTCTAATGATACAATATTGTTTCTACACTCTCCTCTTGGCTTTTCCACCACAGTTATTGCTCCTTACTCAGCTTTTCACAGTGTTTGGTAACTGTTTGTTCTATCAAGTTCCCAATTTACCTATCTTTAACTTTTGTTTCTTATCCTTCCTCTCTTGCCTGTCTTCGGTTCCAGAAGAATTTGTCCTGCTCTCATGAACTAAAGGAATTCAGCACCATCTTCCTCTTCTTAATAAATGAGAGGTTTTGCACCGGTCTCTCCAGATCACATGTCTTTGCACAGCTCTTCTGTTTTGTCATTACCACGGAAACAATGAATAATATTGTGGAGTGGTATTTGCATGAGAAAGCAAATGCTTTTTTCATTTGTTTTAGAGGTGTGCAGCGGGGAGGGAGAAGGCTCTTCTGCAGTTCTTTAACACACTTCTCATCTTTGCACCAAAAATGTTTAGGAACACTATAAAGTTACCTTAGGGATTCTCAACAGAGAAATTACACTAAACAGAACTAATGCTGGAAAAGAAATTCTATACCCTCAAGATAAATAAGAACAGGATGATTAATACAGCTGTCAGCTTAATTTAAATGCAATATTTTATCCAAGAGATGTTAACTGTCATACAGGAAGTGAGTTTCTCTGAATGTCATTTTTCCCCAAGTATAATTATGTGTGTATTTTCTACGTTGTTTTCAGCCTTTATCAGGCTCTGTATTGCTTGTATGTCAAATTCATTACATACTTAGGAGGGAGAGTCCATGGAGAGCCAGCATCTTCAGGCAGTAATGTTAGTCTTTAGATGGCTTGCTTCTCTCACCTTCATTTCCAATAGATTCCCCAAGCAAACATTTTGCCACAGTGTTAAGATCCATCCTAAATATCCTCTTTGAAACTAAATACAAGAGGTCTGATCATTTGTAGTCAATAAAAATCCCATGGCTGCTCTTGCATGTCAAATTTAACCCAATGTTCTAGCCAAATTCCACTCTGAGTAATTCTTTTTTGCTTCACTAAATTATCCCTTCAGTTTTAGTTGGATACAATATTGTTCATTTCCTGTCTTATTTTTTTCATGTACTATTTACACTGCTCAATGGTGTACAGAATGTTCCTTTCAGCCCTAGAACCTCTGAAGATTGAAAAAACCTGAATTAATCATTATTGCCTGCTTTCAACTCTTTCTACAAGTGTTTGCCACTTCTTAACGATCTGTCATCATTTCTGATGGCATCAAAGGCATGCATTCACACTGGTGTCTACAGAGTTTTGATGTCCAGTGAGTTACAGGTTCTAGTGTTTGCCTTTCAGTTGTAGGTGAAGCAATATCACTAAGGTGTGAGTTTGTGAACCATAAACAGTTAATGTGTTAAATGTTGTGGCAGTAAAGTGCCTGCAGTTGTTGTGTAAGGACAGTGGTGTTATGTGCTGAGCTGCTTGTGTTCTCAGCTGGATCTGCAACACAGAATGTTTTTGTTGCCTGCAGGACCCCAGATGCCCCTGTGCCTGCCTGGGGAGACGATGGCAAAGCAGAAGAGAGTTCTGATAGTGAATCTTCATTCAGTGACTGAAGAGATTGATTCCAGCCTTTGGAAACCTTTGTTAAGTGCTCATGTGTTTGGAGCTTTGGCAGACAATGGTTTTGTATGCATCACATGGATGACATGGTTTATCTGATGACATTTTTAAGAACTAAGATTCTCCATGTTCTCTTCTGGAGAGTCTGAACATGCAGCATGTCTCAACCTGAACCCTTACCCAATGAAAATGAATCATGAGATCCTTGCAGTTCTCATGCTGCATGATGTCAGATTTGTTTCTGATTCTGCTGAAATTACTTTGTAGAGATCTAAGAATTCCACACCTCTAAACCTCTGTGTCTCTAAAACTACATTATGGTCCTTGTTAGATTTTCTGTGTAACATATTTAACCTACATGGCCTTCTTTCTGCCCCATAACTTAAAGGTTAATTAACTTTGGAAAATGAAAGTGTTTCATTGATGAACTGTACTTTTATCAATATCTATATCTGCAATGATGCAACAAGAATTACATATGTCAGCTCTCTTATGGTGATTGCAAATCAGTGATACTCAGATTTGAGAAAAACTAAAATACAAGTGAAAAATGTATTAAAGCCCATTTTGAATCTATTTTCAAAGCATATACTGCTATTCAATGCCACATTAGAGTCTTTATGAAGCTGATAAAGGAACTCCTACACATGAAGGGTTGATTTATCCAATTCAGGTTGCAGTGTTGTAGAACGGTACAAACATAGAAAGGTTGGTTTGAATATGGCACTGGGAAAAAAGCAAGGGACTGGGAGATTATTAATGGAATGTCACTACTTGTTCACTGTTATGTGGGTCAGTTGAAACCATTTTCTGACCTCATTGGCCTTACTCAAAAGAAGCTGTCACTGAGCAGTTTCCTTAGGATGAGAAATCACCTCCAAGTTGGTGCCTTTGCTGATACTTTCAGCAAAGAAGCTAAAATTCAGTTTGTGTAAGGATAAAAACTACCTTGGCACCTCTTGTGGCACAATATAAAGAAATGCTTGATGTGCCCTGAAGATTCCCCTCAAAATTACTTGATGTACTCCATGACTCAAAAATGATATTTCATTAAAGAATCTTCTTTAATACAATTTGTTCCACATGAAATCCTTCACAATCTGTTCGAATTCCCCAGATTGTTGTGATAATAGCAGAATGCTGTGTGCCAGGCAGTCATTAACTTTCTGGTATTTCACATTCTTGCTGTGACTAAGAGAAGACTAAAACTGAAACTCCAAGTATACAGGTTTGTTAGCCTTTATTACTGAGTCAATACCTTCTCTCTTAGTTACTTGTGCCACTTCAGTAGGTTACCTGCTTTTTCTTTTTCTGTCACTTAAGCACAGTTCACATTTAAGCCTAGCAGACATATTTATGCTCTCCAAAACCTGTGAATCAGAGTAATGCCTGAATCCCTACAAAAGCATATATGCACTAGAGAATGTCTAGAGATGGCATTTCAGTGATGGGTTAATTACTATTGAATATTTAAAATGTACTTAATAGTTAACACTTGGTAAAACACAAAAAATACTAACATATTAGCAATAAGTATTTCAAATGTAAATGGGATAATGTTATTTCAGAATGTATATATTGAAACACTCCTTTTTAAAATCTGTATTTTAAAACTCATTTAAGCAGTCTATATAATAAAAGCTATACTTTGTAAACCAAAGTTGTGATTTTATTTTACTCCTGTATCTTCTTCTAAACAAGACAATGAAAATCCTTCCAAAGTCTCTCATCTTTCTCCAAAACTAACTTTGCTGAAGTTGTAGCAACCTGCTCCTAAGGGGAGAGTTTTGGAAATTGGTGTTTGGAGTTAAAGTTAACCCAGGTGGCACTCTGACTACAGGAGAACTGAATATCCCATAGCCACTGTTCTAAGAAGCAAATTTAAGGAAGGTTGAAATTAATGAGTATTATATGTTTGATACTTTTGAACTGACATGAACCTATGTAGGGAAGTAGCATGATTTAAAGAGTTGAATAGTAGTTAATTCTTTTTCTAAATAAATAAGCAAGGTTACCAAAAAACATTTAAGAAAGTATAGCTTCAGTTCTTTGATATTCTGAAGAAACTTTTCATGTAAAATAATTATAGTTTGATAAAAACCCTAAATTGTCTTTACACCACTGCAGATACACTTTTATGTGGAATGAAAAAGAAAGCCTCTGGCCTACAGACACTTGTTAAAATAAGGGATAATTAATCAGTAATTACCTATGTCACAGAATAACAGTTTCATTAACAGGGATTGTGAATTTAACTGCTTAAGAAGTTGATTATTTTTTCAGGGTAGAAGTTTACTTTGGAGTAGGGTAACATTGGTAAACTTGCAAAAACATTAAGAAAAATCTTGCCACCTTATCTCCTCTCCAAGCTGAATGGTGACACACTGCACAGAAAAAATCTAAATGTCTAAATTTTGAGGTACTGGGGTGAAAACCAGAAAACCATCCCTTTTTACATTCAGTGTCTCAGGACCCATAGTGCTTCCACTGCCTTTGGAGCCTCTGACCACTTTAGGCTCTTCTGTTCTAAACACATCCCTTTGCTCTTAAGCTGTGGCCAAATTCAGTCTGAGATGTTTCAGCTTAGGACACACACTGACACAAGGAGCTATTAAGTGTGGGAAGGTTGGTTTGAGACTGAGTTATGTCAGCTGTGCTGGTGCTCCTTGATGTGCAGCAGTTTTCTAGAGATGTGGTGCTAACCCAGAAAGCTGGAAAGTCCTTAACCGCAAGCTGAATACTATAAGCAGAGAATATTCCAAGGTGCTCATTATTTGCCATCTGTTTTGGAATAGAAGATGGAGGGAGTATTTCAGCTTGGCAGCACAGTAATCAGATATATGTGGTACTTTCAAGGGGAAAAGTCCATTTTTAAGAGACTTTTATTTTTAAAAGTTTCCAGCAGCAATGAACTTTTAGAAGATACAGTATATGTAAACTGTCAGTAATACACATCTAATATACACAAAATTTTCATGGATTTAAACTCATTATCTGGAGCAGTATTACAACTTGTAGACATGAAAACTACTGTAGAGCACTGCTGGAATAATCACTGAATGCATCTGTTAATACTAATTATGTACTACAAGTAAACTATATATTCTTTGTTTAAACAAACTTTTTTAACACTATCACCATATTCCTCATTTTGCAGGTGAAAGGGGGTGCAGAATGCATAAAGGTCAGTTTCATAATGGTATTACAGTCATTTTAAATTCATATAGATGCTGTTAGCCTAGATGCATGTCTTTTTGTAAGTAAAACCTCAAAAAACTATCAAAGGCAAAAACGACATCTGGACATGATGATAACTTTATAGTAAATTCCTGGTTTAGCAGTTGTAATCATTAATCTGTTCCCTCTCAAGTCTTCTGTTCAGCTACATTTGAAATGAAAATTGATGGTTCTTTTTCCAAGCTGAGTCTCTTCCTCTCTCTTGTTTTTCTTTCCAGTGTGTGTTATTTACACCAGTGAGTAAGTGTATAGTTTGACATTCTGTAAAAAAACAAACAAACAAACAAACAAAAAAAGCCAAAAAAACTATAGTCTGTTCTTGGAAAAAACCAATATCACTAGGATCAGCACTTTGAGCTGTGTGTGATCAGGTCAGTTTTGCTTTCCATACTGTTACATAGCAAGGAACTTAGTTTCATCATGGGCTCAGTCTGTCTGGAGATCCAGTTTGCTCTCTGAAAAGCTGATCCGAGGTAAGAGTCCTACAGTGAATTGGTCTGCAGAACGGGAGATATTCTTATTCTTCTGAACATTTGGCATCCTGCTGTCTGAAATGCCTGCACTGGTGTCCAAAATGTTACTCTCCTGATGCTTCATGTGATGGTGTCTCCATTCAGGGCACTTTGCAAGCAAAACAGGAACTACCGCATTAACTGGGGCTGGTGGCTTGCTTAACTGTGCGGTTGTGTCTGCTAAAAGTCTGTACTGAGTGCCTTAAGGGAAGATGTGAGGAGCACTGCAGTGTTCCTGCAGTCCCTTTTCCTGCCACCAAGACTTCACTCCAGCCACAAGCAGAGATTGATGTTCAGTACTAAATTACAAGTTTGTTGGGGCTTCCAAAAATAATTTCATTAATTTGGAAAGCTATGGATATTCCAGCTTAGTATTTGACACAGTAACTTTGCTAATACAATATTGTTTTAAAGGACTTCCATGGGCTTGTTCATTATAAGGGTAACGAAGCAGAAAACTAAAATAATATTCCTCGTGCCACAGAAAAAATGAGTGACAGAAACAAGCTTAGCATAGAATGTGTCACATTGTGAAGAAACAAGACTGAATAGCCATAAATTAAAATGGACATCCTTGAGTAAGGACAGATGCAGCACAAAGCACTCCATTTTATTTGCTTTTTTTTTTTTTTAAAAAAAGGGCTGTGTCTTGACCTTAAACTAATGGATTATTCTCTCATTCAGTATATTTCCCATTTTCAGGTTAATGGGTGGAAAGGAAAATTCTGAATAAACATTCACTTTGCAGACAATTAGTTTTCTTTGCTTCAGACTTCAGAACTGGTGCCCTCTCCCTGAAGGAATGATATGGTAAATAGGTAGTACAACCTTTGCATCTCAAGCTCTTGTATGTTCTAGAATATGTACTAGAAATCCCTTCCTGGGTTTCACTATGGCATCCTGCCATGGTCTGTAGAATCAGAAGTTGTAGTAAAGTAAATGCTAGGCCAGTCTGTTACTGGAAAGAGCATGTATCTGAGTGCTGAAAATACAAGGCAGAATAAAGGGATCTGAAAGTAATTTTTTACATCTATATGAACAGTTCTTATTATAGGTGATTACCATCAGCTGTTTGATAAACCTTATCCTTTAAGTCACTTGTAGTGGTGAGAAGTTGAGTACATGTGAACCAACCTGCTGTGAAGAACTGTACAGTGGAATAAACTTCCAAGGCCCATTTTAAATAATAGCTCTCCTAAGAACTGTGATTATCCTTTTTGCTTTTGAACAAACGATCTCTAGTGTTCAGTTGACTCCATGCTCCCAGCAGATTGCATAATCCTGGTGTGATTTCCTATAGCACAGTCCAGGACATGGGGAATCCTTTCCCAGTGAGAGCCAAACTGTTCATAATGAACATCTTGCAGTATTGATTTCTCTTTACTACTTCCCAACAACTCTTTGGAAAAGAACACTTCTGTATGCTGAGATGATCCTTTGATCTTCTGAATCCAGTTCACCTACTTTTAAAGTATATCAGAAGTAGGGAGGAAAATGAACAGAGAAAATGAGTTGTCTTTTTCTCAGCTGTTTCATCATCTGTTTTTTCCCTCAGGGATCAGGCAGTACTTTTGTAAAAAATGGATCATGAAAAAATGGTTCATGATGCTTTATCATGTGTTTGTTGTGTTTTAGGAATCTGATGTTAGAAGCTTGCCTGCCTGCACAAAAGCATATGTCAAGAAGATAATTTCAAAAGAGCTGAATTCAGTTAAAATATCATGGGTGGGAGTTTATTAGCAGTATTTTTGTTACTGTAGCTTTTCCTTGCCTCTTACTTGGCTTTTGTATTTGCTTCCGCTTCTGTTGTAAATGTGAGGCTTTGTTGCTGTTCTTTCAGCCTCCTGGCATCCTTGCTCTTTAATCATTGTCGAGCTGGCATGTTACCAGATTTGTAACCAAGCTGTCTTTTGAGCTCTTCCATTTTACAGGATAACTCTGTGATGCTTTCTGCGTATTTTAATTGTGAAAACTGTTTAGCTTGATTTACTATGGAAAAACCATCACTTTATACATGTGTCTGTCCTTAGCTTCCCTCAGCTTTCAGAACCTGTTGACTAGTTTCAGTCACATTTGGGTAGGGAGGTATCCCAAAGAATGGGGTTCTTATGGATTTGATAAAAAATAAATAACCAAATAAAGAGGAGAGATGGTGTAACAGCATTTGAGCATTTGAGCTGAAGCATCCCTAGCTGAAGCCTTGTTGTACCCAGAGTGATCCATGCCACGAAGAGGTGTTACCCAGTACCCCGTTCATGCTTTTCCCCAGATGTTGTGCCCTCTCAACAGAAGCCTTTAACCCTCTCTGGTTACAGCCCTAACTCAACTATAGGATGGTCACCTGGATTTTCTTTATTCAAGCCATGTGTCAGTCAGCAGAACACCACAACACTGATTCATTGTCAGTGATGTTATACCAGTGGCCAGCAGATAGAACGTGAGGTGCAGTAAACAGCTTCCTTTTTCCAGGGTCTCCTATAATGTTTTATGAGCATAAGGCTGTGTGGTCTGTAGCCCTACACGTGAACTTGCATCTTAGAAACCAAAGCCAGTCAGGCACATGCCTGAGCTCCCTAGGAAGTCAAATTATGTTTGTTTCCCTGAATTTCTTGCTCTAAGTATACAGTTACCAGAAAACATTTCAAAATGAGACCAGCTTGGATCAGGAGAGATGCCATGCTTTTGTGGTGACTGAAGCCTTGGCAGACAGGACAGGAACAATAGGGCAGTTCTCTTTGGGAATTATATTGTGCTCACAAGCGAACCGTGCTGTGGTGGTGTTGTGTAAGGCAATCCTCAGGAAATCAGGTGGGAGTACAAAGTTTCCTTTTGCTGTATAAAGAGTGCGTTGCATAACTGAGCTTGTCTTTCTGCTGTTAGGGATGGTTTTTTCAATTTCAATTATTGTGTCTGTATCATTACACATATCAGCCCACCCTGAACTAGCTGTCTTTTCCAGGACCTGTCCCTCCTGGGCACCCATCCCTTCCCTCCATTTCATGCTGTTTTTCTCCACAGGGTGTCCTGGCATTGCAATGAGCCTCAGCCACCAGCAGCATCAAACACAGCTACCCATCGTCAGGCCCCAGCTGGCTGCTGCTCCCTGTGTTGCTAATCTCACCTCTCCCCGGGGCTGAATTGCTCAATCTTGCCCAAGTATTTGACACTGGATTCTTTTGTCAGATGCCTTTGCTGGGACAGTGTGATAAGTAATGGACATGCTGTCAGGAGCAGGCTTTGCCAGGTGACACACAATGGGGCTCGGCTGACCCAAAAACTTGACTTCAGGAGCTGTGAGCCCCACGTTCACCTGAAAGGGCTTAGTTTTTGAAAAGAGGTTTTTGTGTATATGTGTTTGTTAGCTTTTAGTATGTATCTGTTGGGCAGCTCACCTACCATTTCATTGAGACACTGAGCACACAGTCAAGCTAGAGCCACAATTAAGGTCGCACAATCAACTGAGGTAGCAGCCATGCCATTTTGGATGCCATGCTTTAGCCATTTTCCAGTATGTATCTTCGTTGTGAGAGACTCCTTATCACACAGGAATCACCTGCCAAGAGGAATGCCCAGTCATACAAAAGAAACTTTTGATCAACAGTCATTTGCTTATGTGTTCCAGGTTTTTTATCTGTCAGTTGAAAGCAATTGTCACCAGTGCATTCAATGCACCTCAGCTTATCTAGAGGCTAGACAGCATTTCTGACTTTAGGTTTGCGTAGCAAATTCACTTTAGTGCCAGTCTTCCCTTAATAGCTTTGTTTGATCTTTTTCTCTCTTGCTTACATATGCAAACATAGTGAACTGGGGAGAAAAAGACCACTCATTGATCCATCTTCATTATGGACAGAATCTTTATCCTCAGATTTTGAAAGTTTTTATTACATCAGCTCTTTCACATCACAAAAAAATACGTCCACACATACACGTATCCTTTCTCACATGCACACTCCTAACTTCCCAACATGTTTATATTTTCAGTTCCAATTTGTAACACTTCATCTGTTCCTGAGCAGTGCACGTTCTTTATTTATGTTCAAGATCCAAGCAAACAGAATTCCTTCAAACATCTTTCTGAATCAGAGAAGAAATGACAGTGAAAAAAAGCAAAACAATTAAATTCTCCCCCACTTATATGAAAATTTTACTGTGGCTTGTTTTGTTACATAGTGTTACAGTGAAAACAGATGATATTTGAAACTTGGCTTTGAAGCAGGCCTCCCTTCAGCCACCACAGGCAACCAGACATTCCCCTTCTCCATCACTTCCAACAGCTCTTTCGTGCAAAACATTTCCCTGTTTATCCTCCAGACAAATTACAATTGCTGGTCTTAAGTAATTTGTGTACTAAGAAAAATGACATGTTGTCAACCCCAGACCCTACTCCTCTTTCTAAATCCTTTCTTTCATAAAGAAGGAAATGAAAAGAAGAGGGAATTAATTCACTGCATTTCTTTCTTTTCTTTTAAGATGCTAGGGTGGCTGCAGTGGGATCAGCAGCTCGGTGGACAGCGCAGTGAGCAGCAAATACAATCAGCCCGTGTACTTTGCCTGATGCCCAGGCTCAGAGAGCTTCAGCAGCACTGCTGACACTAGAAAAGCAAGTCCTGTATTTACCTCCCCTAATCTGTGTTCTTTGTAAAATGACTCTGAACTGTTTAGCAAAATGTTTAGCTTGTTTTGATAGCTGGCCTAAATTGTAAACAAATGGTAACCACATGTTATTCACGGAAGAATAATTTTGCTTTGTTTGGTTTTATGACAGCATTTACACAGTATTTTTTGCAACCTTAGTGACCTACATGACCTTTGTCTACAAGGACTACTCTTTTTCTTTAAAAACAAAGAATTAACGAAATAGATTATGGCAGGTTTGGTTTTTAACTATAGCAGCTGGTAATTTAATGGAAACCGCCCCCACTAAATTTCTTTGGTGTTTTCAGAGATCAGAAATTCTGTCCCAAGGACCTTTAAAAATACTCAGTTGAAGTTCATTAAGTCAGGGAGTGATGGCAATACACATTACTATTCTCCATAATTCCTGCCATCACAAACCATTTTCTGGCTTCTCCTCACCTTGCTCTGAAGTGGTTTTTCCTTTGGTTTATAGTGGTTTTTTATTCAATATTTGAAGGGCGTACATTGTGATGAAACCTTCCGTAAAATCACTGACACCATCACACTGCAGTTACAGCTTTGGTCTATTTGCCTTTAGGCACAAGCCAAGATCAGATGGTTCTAGATCAGGAAAGAAGAAATGGGGAAATTAAAACCACATAAAAGCTTTTCTCCTCCATTCAAGAGTCCCAGAAGAAATCACAGATATGTTAGATCATCCTTAGAAAAATTATTCTTTAACAAAACACAAGTAAAAAGGAAAAAACAAAACCCAAAGCACTAGGGTGTTCAATATATGAATTATTTCATGGTAATGTTGGGAAAGCAGTAGCAGAATAATTTTGTGGTTTGGTTGTTCATTTCAAGACAAGACAGCTTTGTAAAGCTGCATGAGAGAGAACAGAGCCTCTTGGTTAGGATTTGTAAATAGAAAACATTCTAGGGCTGCTGTCCCCTTCCTCTTTTCCTGAATCATTATTGTCAAGAAGCCACCTGTATTTCTCTTTGTAAATGGTCTATGCTGCATGTGAAACAAGGAAGGAAGAAACGGGGGAAAAAATCAAGACAACAGCAACAAAAATCACAAAAAAAATTGTTGAACAAGACACAGTAAAGTAAGTATTTTTGAAAGTGCTTGATTTTTAAGGAGGAACATCTCCAGTTCTTGGTTCTCTAGCATGTGTGGAGGGGAAAGTTACAGCTGCTTTAACCACTGTCAGCTCCATTTTGCTCCCAAGACAACATACTTACAAATTTAACTTACAGTTGACAGCAAATATAAGAAACACCAGTGCTATTATTTCTCAGTGTTCCTCTATGGGTTTTGTGTCTTATATGTAGAAGCTTTTTCAGTAAAAGATAAAGAATACATCACAAACAAAGGCTTTTTTTACCCCATAGTTAAATGAGTCACTGAGATTAAACAAAGGCTAAAGTTCAGGGGTCTGATTTAAGAGTCTCTTTCATTTCTAGTACTCCTAGGGTTTTGTCTTACAGGCTGTCACATTTTTCATTCCTTCTAAACCCTTTCTGCATGACGTTAATTTGCATTAGAAGTCCCATGGCAATAGCAGGAATAATATTTAGCTCTCTAAACCAGAGCTTTTATCCATACTTCCCAAAGGTATGTCAGCTCTGAGTGCAGCTGGTCAAGATGCCACTTGAAATTCCTGCCAGCTCTTAGACTTGTGGTGGTGAATCTGAGCAGGTTACAGCAGCTTGAGTCAATTTTCAGTTCATTTTTCTTTCACAGGAACGACTGGAGCTCCTGGACAGGAAAGACTGACCTGCTCCTTTTGTTTCCTCCAACTCCTTCTTGATGCCTCACTGACTTGCTTAGTCTCCCTCTCCTCATTCCTGCATCCATTTCCTGCAAAAGGTCAGAAAAGTATTTACAAAAATTTCAGATCCACTTGGAGCAGATTTTTAGACCTGCCATGTTCCAACCATTGGAATGAAATATTCCAGCCCAGGAGCCCTTCTTGGGATGATTTGTTTCTGAAACTTCTGATTCAAAATTCTTTCTTAAGAAAGTTAGCAGAGGGCAGAATCAAATGGGTTTTTTCTGTATTTTTTTTTAAATACTATTTTTTAAAAGTTTCGGGGTTGTCACATTCAGATCAGAGGGAAGGCCTTTGACAAGCAGCACAAAGGGCAGGTTCTCTTCCCCTGAGGGAGAGCAAGACAGGAACTGAGCTGGTCAGCACCAGCAGAGTCCCACAGACCATGCAGGAGGAGAGCAGGCAGGGTCCAGACGCCAGGCCCAAGTTGAACCGAAAGTTCAGGTCACAGACAAACCTGTAGTGGCAAGGCAGGTTTGAAGAGAACTTGACTTTGCAATTCACATTCCAGTCCAGAGAACACCCAGTCATTGCACATTGCAGCGATCACCAAACAAGTTTGTTGTGTGGAGAGAGCCAAGCTAGAAAATCAGACCAGAGGGTTTTCTTTAAGAATTTCAAGACAGGTGATTGGCCTCCTCAGTTGTCTCTCTTCTCCTAGAGAGGTTCAGACTCACCAGAACTTTCCAACCTTCAGTAAAATCTTTGTAAGCCCCACTTTTCCCCTTGTGCAGTAAGGACAGTGCCCCTGGTAGCTCCCAGCCTGGCACCACAGCAGCAGGAGTGAGAGGGACACAGGACCTGTGCAGTAGCCCACAGCAGGGATTTCCTTGTCCATGTCTGCTACAACATTTTCTGAGCTCTTCTCACCTTAAAAACATCAAAAAACCATGTACAAGAATCATGGAAATCATGGCTGCCCTGCACCACCACCCAGGAAAGATAAAAATATTGGAGGTTCGCTGTGGAAATACAGAGCATTACTGCAAAATCAAAACACAAATGGCACTGCACTTGAAGAGGAATCTCTGTTGCAGATGTAGCTTTAAAACTGACAATTTACAGCTTGCATGTTTAGGGGGGAAAAACCACATAATGGTCTCAAAGACCAGTTTTGACTTGAAACTGTAATATGTATATGCAGCAGAGACTGAGAGAAAAGGGTTGACTCATTCTTCTTGTGTGAGGAGGGATAGTGTGGAAAAGATACCAAATAACACCTAATAAAAAATAGGCAGTGATGCATATAAACTAGATGTTGGGAAGAGGTCTGGTAAAATTTTATTTTCTGGCACTAGTAGTACACCCTGAAAGGCTGTCTGAATATTGGAGGGATTTCTTGACAGAAAACTGAAAACTCCAATTGTAATAAAAGGAAATATTTTTTCTGACAGAGCAGTAAAAAGGTGCAAAATCTGATGCCCTGATAAATATACCCAGTCACCACAGGCACCTACAGTGCATCCTCCAAACACATTTTTTTTTTTCTGGTGAAGTGGAAAAATGGGCAAATTAGGATTAAAGAAAATTCTATTCCACTTTGAATGTCTGGAGAGTGAGTGAACAGTATAAATTGTGTATCTTGGCCATCTCCAAATATATAGGCAGGGACTTCAGGCAACGTGTTCGAACTGCATTTCCTCAGAGGCAAAAATCAGTTGCATCCATCAGTAAACTTGTATTTTTCCATCTGACATGGTTAGTAACTTGGATTCCTGATGAGGAAAAAAGATAGTAGCAAATAATTAAACACAGAAGTGGTGACGTATGCCCCATATGGTACCAAGTTTTCTTTAATTGGTTAGGTGGAACCACAGAGATATGAAAAGTTAGTGTTTCCCTTACAGCACAAACAAACAAGGAAAGAAGACATGTACCAAAATGACTGTCAGCATGACTGCATCATTTGCCTGCGCACTACATGGGCAGCAGCTTGAATTTCACAACTGCAAAGACATTCATCTGTGTTTGTGCAGCTATTTTGTTTTCAGTGAGTTTCAAAGAGTTGATGGAAAGGTTTAATGGAAAACTCTGTGTTAGGGGTTGGGTTTCTTTCTTTTTGTTCCTTTCCACTTGTGGAATTTTTTTCCCGTTGAGTTGCTAGGAAGCACTGATGGCTGGGTGCTTGAGACAATAGAAAAGTGGCAAAGCCTGAGGAGAAGAGAGCATCTGGTGGCACTCCTCTTGTTTTTAGGAGTTTCTCTCGGAGGGGCAGAGGTGCTACAAGAGTTGGGCTGGTAGGGGATGGGGCTGGGGCAGCTGCTCGCTTTCTCTTCCTCTTGGCTTCAGAGGAAAACAGTTGAGGCCACTGCTTGGGAAGGGAATTCGTTGCTGCCACCAGAGCCCAGCTCAGAGCTGTTTTTACTGTCGCAAGGTGAGTCTTTGCTTGTAAAAGCAGCCACTGAACTGGGACCTCATTAACACCCACCTCACTAAAAGAGGGACCTGTCTCCATTTGCTCGGGTGCCCCGGATCTTGGGCTCAGCCCTCTCCACCCTGCTGGGAGCTGGGCTGCCACTATCCTGCCCCCGCTGCTTCTTCAGTATTGCTCCGAGCTTTCGCTGCTCTGCAGCCCACACCCCCGGCCTGCCATGATGTCCCCTGGCTCCAGCCACAGCTCCGGACCTCCTGATACATCTCTTCTAACACCCTGGGATTTTTGCTCATTCTTGCTGTTCCAGCTTGATGCTCCTCAGAGTCCTGCAGGGGCACTGGGATCAGTCTGACCCAGGGGGTTTGTGCAGCAAAGCCTCTCCTCCATCCCTCCCTGTGTGGGCCGAGCAGCCATTATCGTGCGCTCCCTGAGATCACATCACAGCGCCCCCTGCAGCCGCGGGGGAATCATTGCACCCACCCTGCCCGGCCAGGAGCCAGCAGCGCCCCTGCTGGCTATGTCCGGAACTGCACTGAAGAGGAAAGCCCACGGCCAAGAAGGCTGATCCTGGGTTTGTGGTTCTGTTTGTTGTTAATGCCAGGGTTGTTGTTTTGTTTGCCTTGTTATACATACTGGTAAAAAAAGTTATTCCTATTCTCATATCTTTGCCTGAGAGCCCCTTAATTTCAAAATTATAATAATACAGAAAGAAGAGGTTTACATTTTTTCATTCCAAGAGAGGCTCCTGCCTTCCCTAGCAAATATCTGTCTTTCAAACCAAGACACTCTGGACAAGAACCACTTTTTAACCAGTTTTCTGAGTTTGAAAGACTTAAAGCTGCTTGGAAGGAGATGTAAATGATATGTATGAAACTTTAAAACAATTTTTTGGTCACATTTCCTGTAGAAAATCTTTATGGTCAGTCAAATATTTGTGTAAAGCTGTTAATATCACTTTAATAAAGATATTATGTAGTTTATTCTCTTTATGCTATACTGTGAGTTGATTTGGCTTTCTTTTTCATCCCAATCCTGTCTTCATTCAAAAATAGGACTAGAGAGACTCATATTTGCTCTACATATGTAGCTTTTTTGAATAATTCACACTTAATCCAGAAGCATTTTTTTTGCCAAAGGGGAACTGAATGATCAAAAAAGCCCATCCTTTGTCTCATATTTAAAACATGCAAATAGGCAATATCATCGAGTAATAGAATCACAGAATGGTTTGGGTTGCAAGGAACCTTTAAGATCACGCAGTTCCACTGCCTCTGCCATGGGCAGGGATACCTTTCACTAGACCAGGTTGCTGAGAGCCCCATCCAACCTGGCCTTGAACACTGCCAGAGTTAGAAGTGTTGCATGATTCATGTTATGTAATCCTCCCTATTTTAAAAGCTGTGAGTCTTTCTTGTCTTTATTAACATCACCAGTCTAAGATCTGCAACATCTGCTTATTAACTTCCCCAGCACCCTTGCAGTGAAAAAAAAGGCTTGTACTTGCAAAAGGATGGCTTGAATTGCACACTGGAAGGCATTTCTGATTGACAAAGTTCTACTGATTATTGCGCTCATTCCTTTTCTCATCTACGTAGAAGATGGTTTACCACATGGGAGAGAAAGACTCGAGGAAAAAGTGGAACTGTGTGTGTAGCAGGTATGAATGTTTTCATTCTTTCCATCACTTGCTCTGGTCATAGGCCCATCAAGGCAAGACAGAGAGAGAGCAACCTGGACCAGCATGATAAAAGTTGTTTGAGGTCCCCAGTAGGTAAGGGTAGAGCACAAAGTGTGAGCTCCAGCTGAGCAAACCTTTGTCCTATGCCAGCACATGTGGATGTGTGGCCAAGGGGTGATTGCTCCAAAAATATTCTTGGTATCACCTGTGTTAAAATAGCAAGTATAATAATGCCTAAGCTGTTGCAGAAGTGCAGACATGCTGCCTAAGTAGAAATTATTGTGTCTGGCTGTTTCAATATAGTTAGGCAAGTATATGACAAAATATGAAATTCTAGATATCATGTGAGGCAGGGGCTTTCCTGCTGTCAGATCATTATAAGGAACTTTTAAAAGATTTAATATTAAATTTTCATTTTTGTTTTCCTTAGATGTCCTAACTAGGCAGCATTCTGTTCCAAAAGTGTCTGGTTTTGGTACAAATGACTCATAAATAAAAACTTACTGTAGAAGCTTTAAAGCTGGCCTGTATTTTTCCACAAAACAAAATCATAAGGAACTTGCTCTCAAAGTGGTGCTACAAATACTAGAGTAAACACACAGGGTGTCTGAGGGAGCGGGATGGAAGACAGACAACCAACTCAGTGCAGAAAACTGAATTTAAAAGATGTGAGACATTCTTTTTTTTTTCCTCTTACTTCTATGTTGCTTCTTTTAGAAGTCAATCTGTCCAAAAAGTATTCAAAAATTCACATTCAATCCAAACTAATTCAAATTTGAAATACTTGCATTCCTTTGTTACTGTTTGAATCAGAGATACAAGTGCTGGATCAAGGACACGTGTGCTGAGAGGTGCCAGCAGAAATGTGGCAGACGAGTCAGTAAGAAAACTTAGTGATAGAGAATCAGATTTTGCTGCTTTATGATAATAACTGGAGACTGGAAACAAGCCTTTGAATAATTTCAGATTTTCCACATTTCAGACTTTTCCAGCCAGTTTATGGTTCCTGTACTTTAGCTTTCTGCTAAAAATAACAATAATTACCTCCCACTGATTTTAATCCACCAAAGGCAGGAGAAGTTGGGAGTCGTCCTGCAGGCAGACTGCAAGGAGTTGCCAGATTTTGAGCTGCCATTTGGTCTAACTTGCAGACAACAGAACTGTACCTGAGATTTATAGAGCAGTTATGCTACTTTACCAAACTAAGTATTGTCAGGAAGACACTGGAAACAGCAACAAGGGACAACAATGGGAGCTGAGAGGAGAATTAACGCCAAGCCTTGCACTATAAAAGCTTCCCATGCCAAGACTGCCATAGTGATGAACTGAAATGAGGATGAAGGCAGCAGTGAGAGACTGGCTTTATTTTTTCATGGTGCCCCAAAGTGGCTCCTCTTTGGGATTTTGTCCTTCCTGTGCTCAAATTTCACAAGTGGCACAAAACTTTCTGGCAGCTTTCTGGAGCCCACAGGTGTCCGTTCCAGCCACAGTTTTATGAGAGCCCACTGGAGACAGCCCCACATATCCATTTATCCATCCATCCATCCACCCACCCACCCATCCATCCATCCATCCGTCCACGCATCCATCCATCCGTCCACCCATCCATCTCACAGCAGGCTGCTCTCTGCACTGCTTCTCATTAGCTGCTGCTGCCACTGGCCATTCAAGTTTTCTGCTTTTTCAAAACCACAGCTGAAGCCTTGTTTTGGTGAGCTAAGATGAAGTCAATGTAGCGTGGTTCCATCCTTCCTGCCACTGTTAGTCCGGCCAGCCATGGAAACACCTGTCCTCCTACATGGGTCAGCAAGCCTGTGGAAAATAACCTCACTGACCTCTAACTTCAAAGAGACTGAGGGAGCAAATTCTCTTTCCTGTTAAATGGAGTGAATCACTCAAATTCTCATTTCTCAGCTTTTGTATTTACTGATCTGTCAGCATATTAACATTTCGGAAATACACTCTGTAGACTTTCACCCATTTTTTAAAAGAAATTACGTACACAATGCAAAATAAAGCCTGTTTTCTCCAGGTAAAGCATTACTCACTTACGAAAAACCTGTCTTATTTCTATAAGTTTCCTGCAGGCAATTTGCAGTGGTCAATTAAGTAGTAAGGACAAAAAAACATGCTAAACTGTATGCTGTGGATCAAACTCAGTGAAATACTTAACTGACTGCAGAAAAAAATTTGCTTTTATGAAAAAGAATTGAGAAAAAAAATCCAAGTCAGTAATAATTTAAAAAATTAAAGCAATTAATTATTGCCACCCTGCAGATTTTGTCTGTCAGGAGCCCAGATTATCAGTGGTTCTGGGGATTGCTGTGGATGACTAGTGATTCACAAACTCTTCTTGGGAATCACTTTTCCGAATTGTAGCTGAAATTTTGACAATTTTTAAGTCCCATTTGGTTTCTATATAGCAAGCAGAAATATGATAACACTGTGTGATTATTCACATGTTGTTTGGTTGATTTGGTTTTGTTGGATTTTTTTATCTCTAAGGACAACTGGCATTCAGTGTTTTTCTCTGGTGAATGAGAGCAGTGTCTGCAGTTAAGACTAGGTATGGATTTACTTGGATATGGAAATGTTGATGGGCTTGACTTTCCTTTGAAACCTGAAGAATGCTAAGTCAGCATTGTAACAGCTGTGCTCACGTTTTTGTTTTGGATTCTTGGACTTGACTGATTCTTAGCTTTATACTTATTTTGCACTTTGAAGGTCATGTTACAAGATAGGTGCTCCTGCCTCTTTTTTCTCCATTTTTTTATAAATAAACAAATCTCAGCATCATACAAAGTTCATGGAGTTTCTAGTTCGATTTTCTTCATTTGGTTGGCCTGTTTCCAGAAAAGTTCTTGAGTTTAGGTGTATTCACTCAGAATTAATGGACTTTTCTGCCCAGATTGATGCCACTTGTTCCTCAAAAAACCCCAAAGTGATTCCTGTAAGTACATCTTTCCACTTTCATCTCATGAGGTGTAGCCTTGTGCCCCTTGAGCCCCAAAAAACCTCCCTCATTCCCAGGGAAAACTTTCCTTTGCTTTATTAATAAGTCTTATGCAGTACTTTTCTATTCTAGGATAATTAAATGCTAGTGGTTGACAGTGCCCCTTTTCATAAGAAAAGTTTGTCACCTGCGTTGTTTTGCCTCTTTGTGACAAGAAGAGAAGGTTTGGCACTGAATGGCATTGTATTACATGCAACATAACAACCAGAGAGAATTTTTTCACTGCTACTTCCACCCTTGTGCAATAGGATTGCAAGATTTGTTTTCTGAATGAGAGCATTAGTTACTCTGTTCACAGGGGATACCTGTGCCTCATAATTTTGTTCTGAGACTGCAAGAGAGCTTAAGAGCTGGGTAAGAAAGAAAGGCAGCTTTAGGATGCCCCCTAAAAAAAGGCAAAAGATTCAAAGCTCACCCACTTAGCAGCCTTCCAGGGCTTCTTCCACAAGAATATTGAAGATTTGCTGCCCCAAATAGCTTCAGAAGACAGCAACTTTACAGTTCCCATCCTGGCATATAAGATAATTTTCCCAATCTAATATAATCACAGTCTGAGTCTGTGGAGTTTGGGTATGCCATCAAAGGTGATGTACACTGGATTTTGGCTATCTGTTCTCCAGTTTTCTGCCTCAATCTAGTATAATTTTAAACACAGGACTGGTTAAAAAAAAAGAAAAGGTGAAAACAACCATTTTGATATTTCATTTCATGAAACCAAGACAAGCTTCTACTAATTAGATAACATTCAATGGAGCAGTATCAGTCACTAAAAAGGATAACTTTGAAATTTTCCACCCAGGAGTCCTTACTCTTGAATCCGGGTACATGGTCCAGCACATATTTATATAGTTCTGATAGCTGCCTATGAGGTAAGATATGTTTTTTGACACTGCTCCAACAGCCAGGTCAAATAAGGAGTCACATATGCAGGCTGACCTGACAAAGAGAGCTGTCCCAGACTCCTACATCTGCAGTCTTATGAATGCTAAACCCTTGGCCTGCCAGCTCTACTGGGCATTTCCACACCATTGCCACGAAGGTATCAGCAAGCTCTTCAGGGAAGCCTGTAGCCTTTGGCAAAGTGTAAATGAGCACAAATTTTTTTTTTTTTTTTTTTTTTTTTTGCTTTGGCTCTGGGTCTTCTTGCACATGAATACTTGTTATTGGTCTTGCTGTACATGGAGCACCATTTCTGGATAAGAGGTTGGAAACAATGATAAATGAAGTGCCAGTTGTAATTTGCTAATCAACCCAGTGTGTCAGGGTGAATAGCCCAGGGACATGGTGCCAACCAAGGGTATCACTGTGATACCCTTACTGTTATGCCATTGTATAGTACAGGTAGTTTATTCTTTCCAGGGGAAGCTCATGTTTATTTGTGTTCCACAGCAGTGTACAGAACTCATGGCCTGTTATTCAAGCACATGTGGGGGCAATGATAAGCCCATATAAATTTGTACAGCTGGAGCCAAATTTTTGTTGATGTATTCAACTGCTTGACAGGCGATGACAAACAGAAAACAGAAATTACACAGTCCAGCCTCACCAGTAACAACTGTGCACTGAGTACTCCAGTACTCAGTAGATAAAAGTAGTGTAGATAACCACTGATTACCTGCCTCACATGTTGCTGTCAACCAAAAATAGTAAACAGTAGGGTTTTTTCTGCAAGTTCTCCTTGAAGGCATTGAGCAGATGAGCATGACAGGAACAGAATGTGGTTTAAATTCAAGCAGCATGGAAATATTCCACAAGACTTCAGTGTTGTTGAATGCGTGCTCTTGTAAACAGCTTTCTTAACATGGTAGATGCCATGTAACGTGGTTAGAAGATTTTGTTTTCCTCCTTAGGCCAAATTTCCCCCCCCATGACCCCCAATGGCTACTCCTTCCCCTCCAATGAACATGAAAAGGGCAGCTCCTCAGTCTGGTTCTCCGTCTCTCATAATTGCACCATTATCACTCATAAGGAACCCATTAATGTGGAAGAGGTTTTGAAACCAAAGCCTCTCTTTTCAGAACCCTGATCTAGGAATGCTTTAAGGGTATATGCCAGCTCAAGAATCAGATTCATTTTGGTTCTGGGAATCCAACCATAGCCCCTGAAAAATACTGGAATTCAGGAATTCATGGCTAGTTCCAGAAAGTTAAGCAGCAATCTCAGTTTTTTGCTAAAAGAAGGCTAATAAGGCTTGATGTAACATCAGAGGAGCTAATTCAGAACTAATAACAATACTTATTTCTTGAACAATTTAGCCTTAACACAGTTTCTCACTTCATAATTTTCTTTCCTGGGCCTTCTTTTGGAATATCCTACAGCAGATATCCTACATAGCAGGAGACCCCTCATATACTTCCAATTTCCAGCTACCTTTAAGTATTTATTTGTTGAAAACATTTCACCCAAAGAATCCTCTCTTTCTGTGTGGGATGCCGGATGTCAGCTGCACTATGATCTGCAGAAAGACACACTGTCTTTAGGGTACCTGGGCAGTAGGATGATGGGCTTAGCCATTCATGCCCTTTATGAAACAGGACTGTCCCTGTGTAGAAGTAGATGTAAAGAAATAATGAGCTGTGTACACAGCAGCCTGGGCAGAGTTGAAAGGCAAAGGAGAACCAGTTTTTACTGCACCAGCAGAAGAATTACCATGAACAATATGTAGAATCAAAAGCAGCAGCAAACAGGACATGATCTCAAGTGAAGAGACACTTCCATTTATATTTCAAGTTTAAGAAGATCCATTATAAAAACAGTTGCTCCCATCACTGTAAATACAGGTAGAAAAGGTTGCCAGCTACTTTGACCTTTACAAGCAGCCAGGAAGTACCAGAAGCCTAAATAATCCCAGTTTGTTCTAGATCTTATATTGAAGCCCTGATAAATGCTCATAGCTAAGCAGGTGGGGAAAAAGATGACACCAACTGGAATTCTTTAAAAATAAGCAGGTATAAAAACAAAGTTAAAAAAATAGTGAGGAAAACAGTGACAAAAATGACTAGGTTTTTGAAAGGAACTTTCATTGGAATTCATGTTCTACCTGCTGTGAACTTCAGCCTCTATGGCTTCCTGCCCATTCCCTGGACAAAGTGTATCTGGTGTAGCTGTAGGCAGCCCAAACAAAGCCAGCTCTGTGTGCTTCTTCACACACAGCATTGCAAAGCAGAACACCAGCAGCAAACGAAGCTGCTTGAGGAACAATTTTGTGGTTGTACTTTAATTATTAGTGAATCAGCTGGCCTTTGTCCAAATTTGTGCAAATCTAGGATCAGTAATGTGATTAAAAAAATATTTTACAGTCCTATAAAGTTAAAGGCACTGAAGTGGCCATAAATAAGTGGTAAGGAGTAAAACTAGATGTTGAAAAACAGACTCCCCAGATATGTTGGATGAGAGCCTATAAAAGCCTTCAAAAGAATTTTCTTCAAAACACTGTGAAAATTAACAGGAAACGCTCTATAGGAGATTTCATAATAATTATAAAGATGTTGTTTGGCACTTTCTGAATAATGTGTTTTCTTGTTTAAAGAAAATAATACTGAAAATTCACAACAATCCAAAAATAAATGATAAGGGCAGCAACAAACATACGCCAAGGAGTGGGTTCAGATTAGCAATAGTTTCTGTTAAACAGTGGTTTAGCAGTAGACCAACAGAACTCCTGTGTGGAGTATTTAATAGATGACCATTAATTCCATAGGCTTGGTTAGGTGAAGTATCACTGCACCTTTGGTTGATCCAAATGCCAGCCAGTATAAACACTGGCAGGAAAAGCCATCGTCGCCCTTTTCTGCTGGAGTCTCTGTCCTCCTGATCATCAATAGATGTTTTAAGACTTCATTACATGTTATTTGGTGGGTGATCATTTAGCTTGGGGCTCTTCCAGTTGCATCAGCATTGTCCTCTTTATGTGTCTCCAGACCAGTACTGGTCCATTAGGCTGACCAGAGGTTTGTAGATCTGCATCTGTTGTATCTCCAATTTCACCAGTTTTCTTTTTTTCTTTTTTTTAAATTTCAGTGATGAGCATGGGGTTCTTCACTTAGGTTTCAGTCTTCCTCTGCTTCTTTGAGGTGTATTTCAGCCATCATTTAGCTGCTGGGAATGGAGAGCCCATCTCAATCAAGCAAACCCTCCTTGCACCCACACTAATGACGCTATTCAGAATCTTCTACATGACACTGGGGACAAAATCATCACAACCATCTCGTGTAGCTCACTCCTCAGTGTTTCATTACAGAGACTCTATTCCTCTTCTAGTCTGTGATTTTGCTGGCAAAAGCATCTCCCCTGTGTTCCCTGTGGAACTGCCAAACAATCTGGTGTCTTCCCACCAGAAGCTATGTGAGGACATTTACAAGCAAGAACAACCTCCTGTTATTCCAAATTCTACACTGAAAATCCACAGAAAGGGGAACTCCTCTTGCTGCAATCTGTGAGCAGGAAACTCTTCTCCAGGTCTTGGGACTGTGATTTCAATATAATTTGACTCCCGAGAAACCTGTCAAGGTATTGATCCTTAGTGTCCAAAACATGGAGGAAAAGTGCTTCCTGATTCCTCTATGTAATTTGATGTCATTTAATGTAATTCTTTACAGGGTAATAAAGGAGTCTCTCTGTGTTTATTTCCACTGAGGCCAGCGATAATTGTCATGTTTATTTCCATGGATATTGAGGCTATCTCCAACCTTTCCCTTCTCCTCTTTTCTTATGCAGGCACTCCTCTCTTTCTTACCCATTCTTTCAGCTTCCAATCTTTAGGCCTCTTTCTGAGCCTGTGTGCCTTGAGAGTAACTGACAAAACTCCCCCAAACACATGGGAATTGCTGGTTCTCCAGCACAGTTACACACTCCAGATGAAGACCCATCTCAGCTTCCCTTGAAGAAAAAGACATCACTAATTCCTATTTTGCCTTGCTGTCTAAAGGCTACTGTGATTTATAGGATGGTTTCAATAACCCACCCATGGTATTGCTAGGATTTCAGTTTCCAAGACTTCTGTTTTTTCCTAAACCTCTTTTCCAAAAGAGGTACACGCAAAGGCAGAGTTTCTGCTCTTCCTAGAAATCCATGAGAGGCTTATCTGTCCCCAGTCCCAAGCTGAACGCCTGATGCCCAATGCTTTCTGCTCACTGAGTTTAACCGGGTGGTTTGAGGGTCAACCCATTTTCGTCCTTCAACCCTACTCAAGAAGACTCAGTGGTCTGCTGGATTGCGTTTTTGCTCCAATAATTGGGGCTTTTTGTCTGTGTGTGCATTTTTCCATGGTGAATTTTTATCTGACAGTGCAATGAACAGTTTCCAATCCTGTCTTTCTTTAGTTTCCTCTCACTCCTCTTTAGTCTTAACATTGTTAAATATTTTTGCAACCAGAAGGTATTTTTGGAGTGAATATACTGCCATGACTCTCTGTTTTCAATGGCAACGCTCAGTTCTGGCTGCTACGAGCAGACACAAGATGCCATGTAAAACTACAAGTTGATTTTTAAAAAACATGATTATATAATGTTGTACCATTCCTTTTGGTTGAAATTCCAGGAAAGTAGCAATCAGGATTTTGTATTGCCTACCCTAAACAGTAAGCATGTTTTAAATTCAGTTCAAGACTAAAGAACTGTGCTAATACAATAATAGCGTTCGAATTTTAAAGCTGTTTGGCAAGGAGGGGTACTGAGAAAATGTCGGCTTTGCTCTTTGACAGCACTGGCAATCACCCTTTAAAATCTGCTATAATACTATAATTACCCCAAATATTTGGTTTAAACACTTTTAAGCTAACCAGCCATGCCAGCTGTAGCAGGATCTCAGTTGAGAGTTGATTTTGGTCTGCTGTCAGGTCAGAGAGCACCCATGACTTACTACCTGCATACGTTCAAATTCCCCAGACATCAGATTGAGACCACAAAATGGAGGAAAGTAAGGCTAATTTGTTGACTGTCATGAAGAAAGATGATTTCTGGAACAGAATCACAGAAACCACATCCTAACACTAACATACTGGGAGAGCTGTTTGCCAACACAATTTGTGTGAATTGAGTATTAGGTAACACAGAAGGACAGAGGACAAAGGGAAAAATAAGAAATGGCGCCATCTCCGTGCCCCCAAAACCCAGAGGAAGCCAAGCCAATGGAAAGCTTCCACACTCCTGAGAAAACAAGTGCTTGCTGAAGCTTGGCTCCTGCTTCCTCAGTTGCTTCTAAGACTGTTACAGCTACTCGGGGATGTCTCAGATCTTGTCACAGTGCCATCTTCACACAGTTGCACTGAATTTCAAATTAAATGTCATTAGAGGCTTAATCAGAACTACATCCTGTTGTACTTGTGATACTGGTTCTGATAACTCAGGTCTAAATACTTCACTTTGAACTCCCAATTTCTGTTTCTTCAGCAAGAAAACAAGCTGGGTTTAAGGAGCAGAGGCAGAACAAGCAGAGTCATAGAGCTTGATATCTTCTTCAAACTGCTTACAGGGACATAACTTGTTTTCCAAATTTGTCCATGATATTATTCTGCTGACACCAGAATCTATCCAGGAAACATTCCTAGGCTCTGTGAACAACATATGCACTTGCTCAGCAGAGCAAGAAATGCTAACAGTTAAAGCCAGTAGAAGGCTTGTTATTTGAGTTGATTAAAGTCAAGAAGATCACTTTTCCTTCAAGTGAAGGTTCTTATCTCCTACTGAATTTGTATCCTCAAAGGCTAAATAGATGTCTATAAGAAAAGAGGGATATTTCATCTGGTGGGATTTCTGAACATTACATTTTTGCCTGAAGAGCAGGACCTATGTCAAAATCCTTTCTAAGTAGTAGACAAAAATTTTATGTGCAATCCCATTGAAATTTCAAATGAGCATAAAATTCTATTTATAATTTTTTAAAGGAAAAAGCCCCACAAATTATTTTATTATCAAAAAATCTTCTTGAATAATTCAAACCAGAAGAAAAGCCTCCCCAGCAACCATCTAATATGTTTCAGCCACTTGATGCAGTGTGAGAGGAAGGAAAGACAACTCTTTGCATGGAGATCCATCAGCTGCTAATTTCTCTAATAAAAGCAGAGCTACAGAGAATGTTCCTGCAGGTCTCATGATGAAAGTCTAGATGTTCACCAGAGCATTCTTTGAAATGTACCTATAATGAATTTTATGAGTGCTCGTGGAGTAAGAAAGTTCTTACAGTGTTAAATGTGCCTATCAATAATGAATCACTCATACTTTGTCAGAGCACTTAATATATATATTTTTTAAAATCCATACAACATTTGGTGGGAGTTTCTAGAGAAACATCCATGCTGTTCAGCATGTTTTATTTAAGACTCTGAATGCTAAACTTGTATCATTCCAGGTTAGACAATGTTCAAAAGCCTGCCTTACTGCTACACTTCATAGAAGACAATGCTAACTGTTTTGTTAGGCAAGGAAATAACTGAAAAAAAGACATTTTAAATACAAAGTGCATTTTTAAATAGATACAGCAGCTACCTTTGAATTTTTTTTACAAGCAGGCATGTCACTTTTTCTGGGTGCAGACTGGCTGCAATTTTGAAATGTTACAATCTTGTTATTTCTACATTGTTTTCTCATGAAAACAAGGTCTATATTGTCTTATAAAGCGCCACTGCAAGCTGACAGAATTCTCCTGAAGCAACTGAGTGAAATGTAGCTTCTTTGTGACAGGGTAGGAAAAACCTCCCAAGAGAAGTGGTGTAGTAATGAGAGCTGGATGTCAGCTTGTGCCAGTGATAACTGCAGCAAGTGGCTCCTTTGACTTGGACAAACTGATGTGAAATTGAAGTTGCTATGAGACTACACGTTGCAGTAGCAAAACATATTTACTTAGATGAAGACAGGAAGGGATGGCAAAGAAACTTAGATCTGACTTGTTTTCCACAAAGGCACAATACGAAACCCATTTAACTGGGCCTCCAGACAACTATTAAAAGCAGCTAAAGCTACCTAAAAAACCACTGTACTTGCTTGCCTGAACGTGGGAAATAAACCCAAATCATGTGGTCTGCTAGTGCCATCTATTGTGTACGGGGAAAAATACAGACGCCACATGTAGGGCTTGCCTGTTTTCTCCTTAAAATGAGAGAAATGCTCTTTCTGAATTACATTACCAATCCAAAATATAGCCAAAGCTCATTAAATCACTGCAGTTGTTTATAAAGTACGACATCTATTTTTATTTCTGTGTATTGCAGCAACATGCAGGACTCTGACCAGTGCCAGTTCTGTCTGTGTCTGCACGTGTGACCCCACGGGCACTGCCGTACACACAAAGGCAGTGAAAGACAGACCCAGCTCTGACAGATTTTAGTCAAAGCTACAGAGAACTTATAAATTAAAGCCTATTGCTACTTCCCCACATTTCTCACAAATAAATGGACATTAACTCATCTTCCAAGGAAAAAAACATTTTCCCTTCTTATGCACACGCCATGCTACTTTTCACTATTTCTTGGAGGAGAACAGCTCTTCCAGGCTCTTCCAGAGACAATATTTCCAGTGGAAATTGTAAACCACTGGGAACCAGCCCAAAACCCTCTGCAGCCTTCAAACAGATGTTCTAAAGCCTGAAGGGTTGTGAAAATGTGGTCAATATTGAGACTAAGACTGTATTTACAAAGGAGTTTCAAATACCAAGCTCTTGAACATCTTTACAAACTTCATGTTGGAATGTCCAAAATTCACCAACATGTTGCCATAATCCCTCTAATCTGCTTGGAAGTTTTGCTACCAGTGTTAAGAGCAAGAAATAAATATCTTGCCATTAAGATTATTGTACTACTGTCAAACATATGATGCTGTCAACAGGTAAGGCAGTATGCAAACTGACCAGACCAGAAATTAAAGTTTAGAGTGCCTTTTGAGGGAAGCCAAAGATAAGGTCGTCACTGGCTTAGTGCATGTTGGAAGGCAAAGCAGAGAAGCAGAGCAAGTAACAGTGTCCTGTGACAAAGAGGGGTTTAGGTATTTTGAGTTTCATCCTTACACGATCTGGAACTGTGACAGAGACCACAGCAGTGGTGTTTCATCAGCAGATTAAGCTGCACAACCTAGAAAAATGAGCTTTTGCACTTTTGGAAGCAGTAGAATGATTTAGCACAACCGCTAAAAATAACAGCAACTATCATGTGATTTACTGTAGTTTATGCAAAAGGAATTTCTCAATCACTCCTGATGGGGTGACAAATAGAGAACATCATGCAGAGGAGATGAAAATATTTCTAGCCTAGCTTCCATTCAAAAAAGCAGCTATTTCTTGTTGCTAAGAAATATGAAAATATAGAAAAAAGGAGCAAAGCAACAGAAATGTGCTGTGACATTATCTGTGTTAACCTCTAGAGATCACTTGCCTGTAAAAAATTAAAGTGCAATACTTAACAAGAGTCAGCCACAGCTAAATTTTACCTTGCTAGAATATTATTTTGGCAATTGCTTGCAACTTGTCAACTCACATTTCAACTGAAAAAAAATAGTTAAGTTGTTGGCTGAAAATCTGCTTGGAGCCAGAGAATAATCAAAGTATTTTCAATAGTTGTTCGCTGCACAAATAAAAAAGTAATAATCAGTTGCCTCTATCTGCATGTCAATGCGAGTTGAGGTCTTAGACCTAACAGATTTAATAAAAGGTACACAATTGGGGCATTCTTTTAGTCATGAATATAACTCATATTAAAATGCATCACAACAAAGCTCAGGATACTGTAAGCACTGTAAAGGTTGGCTATCATTTGAAATAACAGCTTCAAGCTTCTTATACTTTAGTTTATGAAAGCTAAGGATAAAAAAGCAATAAAAGAATAATACACAATGCACTAGGAAATATGGTCATTTCTTAACAGAGCCTTGAAAATAACATGATGTCACTTTTTGTGGTTGATACACATTTTCCTTATGATCTTCACTTGAAGGAATGTGTGTCCCTTACAGGATACCCAATCAGCAAGACACAAGGTCCTTCCTTTAGTCAGTATTACATTTGATTTTTAACTTGGTTGTAGCTATGAACCTCTCCAAGATAACCTGAATACTATGGAAAGCAAATTTGCCAGTGAAAAACATTTTTACTGTTTTTATTTGGAAGAACTTACAAAGAAAACATCAACTCTTTAAGTTGTGAAACAGCTGAATTGAATACAGTTTAAAATACACAATAAAAGAAATATCAACAGCTGACTAATCTTAAGACATCACTCTGCAAAACACACATTAGTTAGTGGATATTAGCAACAGAAAATCATCAGTATTTCTGCATAAACTGTGATAGAGTGTGGAAAATGTAATTTGCAGAGAACATAATTGACAACCAAGTGGTTAACTTGCTGAATGGAGGTGGTGAATCTGTCCATGAAAGAACCTTTTGCCTGCAGATACTCGTAACATCTGACATCTCTGTTAGTTCCTTTCCAAGGCTTTCATTACAGAAGTAACTCTATAGCAGCAAATATCTTCATTACAGATGCTCTCCAGGTTTGATTTTTAATTCACTTGTATGTATATAATACTCATACATTTATTTCTAAGCACCTGAAAACGACTGGTGCCTCTTCTTATTTTCCATTCATTCCCAAAGACTTTTTTTTTTTGAGACCTTTTTCACTCCACTGTAGATTAAAACACAGGCTGGTAAATTCTGTTTTATATTAACCAAATTGTAATAAGATTTCTCTTTAGTACATCATGCTTAAATGTACATTTGCTTTCTATTCCCACTTCTGTTTTATGTTTCCTGTGGCCATCAGTGCATAAAAGTGAAAAAGCGGTGAATTTTCACAACATGTATTGCAGTTATGATTACAAAACATTTTTCAAGCAATACAGTTTAAATTTCTCTTAGGATTTGTATTTCCATTACAGTGCCCAGTATCAGAAATATGTAGCGTAGTGTTGCCATCTACTAACTTCAAATTTTTTCAAACAAAGATGCCCGCTCCTGCTCTCACCATCTTCTCCAGCCCTTGCAACTTAACAGAGTAGGAATTCAGTCCTAGTGATTTTCATTGCCTTTACACTTCCCTCTTTGCAAAATGTACTTTCTCAAGTTTAAAACTAATGCTACTAATCACACTGCAGCAAATTTAAAAGTACAGATATGTCCAAAATGGAAGAGCTGAGGAGATCAAGTCCTGGAGTGATTTTCATGTGCTTCTAGATATTGCTTTTGTTACAGTATTTTTAACATATCAAACCATATAAAAATTACAAAATATTGCAAAAAGGCAGGAGGAACCTTGCTCTGAGTTTTTAAAATCTTTTAGGGGTTGCTGGTGCAGAGATCATGACATGGGTTCTCAATACAACCTTATCAATCCCTGTCCCTCTGCCACTTTTCTAAAAGTAAAAAGAAACCTAGAATATTCATAGATATAAAATGTTGTTTCTTCACTATCAGGAATCTTCATGTATTTCTGTTGATATCCTTATAGAAAATCTCTAAAAGAAAAATAAAGCAAGATCAGCTTAAGGTAATTTAATTTTACAGTTCTACAATATAAAATACAAGGAGATGAAACAAAACAAAAGAAAAAAGTGTTAAAGTGAAATAAATATAGTGAAATTTAGAAAAAAGTCTTATTTTTCTCAGAGTGTAGCAGGGTTTTTTTTACTGAATTAATAGTTTGGTTTTCTCTGAGCTCTGCTTATGAGAAAAAAGACCATAGAATCTAAAAAATCTTTCTGTCATCGTCAAACACTAATATTGGATTAATGCTATTTTATAGCCTTTAATTTAAAATGTCCATGATTCTATTTTGCCTAATTTCATAATTTTCTCTTATTTTCATAATATTTCTATTTAGTAAAAGTTTTTATGTGTCTAAAGCAGAATTATCAACTAAGGATTGTTGATAAATATTTTGAAAATTACTGCATTGTCCTGAAAATTTCTATCTCCAAGGGAAGAGTCTGACCATTGATAAAAGAGATGCCATCGTATACATAGACATCAGAGAGTGATGGACTGGAAATAAATAGCTCCCCCCAAAAAATGATGCATTAAACGATGCATATATTTTGGAGTGGTTCTTCAATAATTCTGCCAGTTTTAGAAGGCAATATTATATCTTTAAGACCATATGTTGAACTATTTTTTTTTTCCAAAAGAAGTGGTGTTTTTTCTGCTGAACCTAGATTTTTTTTATTTTATTCTTTTTTATTTTTTTTTTTTTTAATTAAGGAAAAGCTCTACAGCCATGGTCTGTTCAATACTAAGTCAAATCAAACAGACATGAAAATGTTTGCTGTTGGTTAGCAAAATATATGTTAACTCTGAATCCAGCTACCCAAACCAGAATGTTTTTGTGTCAATACTTTTCCAAAAAGTATTTTATATTCTTTGCACTGTGAGGAAACATATAGCAAAATGTGTAAAACATCAGTGGCTGAAAAATCCCTCAGGGAGAAAGAAATGAAGCTTTAGTTGCATAATTTATTTTGATATTCATTTTCAAGAACAGACACACTGAACTACTAAATTGAATTATATACTGTATAATCAAGGGGTAGAATATTCATTATGTAGACAGAAATCAGTTCTGTGACTGGTAAAATCTGTTTCTGTATAGCTTTGATGCACCTATCTAGGTAAAGAATGGTAATTTTCTATTGCATTTGTTGTTATACAACTCATAGCACTTAGTCACTGCTAAAATACGTAGATACCAACCTGAAAATCTCTAATGAATGTTAAAAAGAAGAAGATGAAACCAAAGGCCACTGTCCATTCACAGATTGCACTCATAAAATGGTAAGTATAATCCTAATGGAATGAGACATAAAACAAATTTTCAGATAAAACAGCTAAACAAAATATGGGTGGAATGATATAGACATTTCCTTCTGTACATTCCACAAGTAAGATTTATGACTCATCATCCCTGCTGCAATTCACATTTTGTTTTTACAGAACAGCGAGTAAATTTATCAAGGTTGCATGTGTTACATTGTGCAATAACAACAAAGGCAGTACAAGAAAACTACAATTAGCACAGTGTCAAGACAAAGGTTGAATATAATATAAACCTGAAAACATTCAGTTGTTACATTAAGATTACCCAACTGCCCATGCTTGAAGTTTTCACTCAGAGCCACTGAGCTCAGTGATTCTGATCAAATTCTCACCATGTTTTGAAAGGGAGGACTATCCTTTATGACAATTTCTGACAAGACTTTTGTTTTTAAGACTGTCATAGAAAACCTATGTCACATGACAAACAGAATGCCAAGTGTTTCTCAACGTGCCATCAACAAATATGCCATCTGTTTCAGTAAAACCAGTTTTTCACCCTTGCATCTCATAAAAACCCACAAAATCCCTGAAGATATTACTAAGATTGTCTAATTTGCAAAGATTTATCTCACAGCTGCCTTGCCACTATGTGGTTGAAGTATTTTTACTAAGTGATCTCTTATTAAGCTCTTCAAGCAGGATATACTTTCTGCATTATTATTCCTGTTTTTTGAATACATTCTTTTAGCAAAATTTGTCCAAAAAGAAAAATTAGTCTTCATAGTTGTCATTCTGAAAACACTGAAATCAATTGAAAACATTGAATTCAAAATTGAAAACATTGATTTCAAAACATTGAAATCAATTCAAATACCTGTTTTAGATCAGACTCCAAAAATTTGCGACAGTATCAAAGACTATTTAATAAAGAATGATAAAAATGCTGAGAAAACCAGTATTGTAAAAAACCTCAAAAACTACAGAATTAAATTGGTCCACTTTTTGTTTCATGTGAGAAGTTCATTTTCAAGAAAAATGCCTATAAAAGGAAGTAGAACAATTAATTTCCAGAATATCTCCTTTTTTCGATAGTCTTTTTCTATGGGAAACTTTCAGATTCTTGGTCAAAATGAAAGTCTAACTCTTTGAAGGTTGATCATCCATGACAAATTTTTTTACCCACACCACAGACATCATTCTAATGAAGAAGTGACTAGAAACCAGCATTGCACAAAACTGTTCATGACAATGTACTATTTGAAGTCTCTGACATGTTTGTAACACTTTAAGATAAATATAACTTCCTTCCCCAAATAAAATCACACAAGGTAAACTTGCTACCTAGTAAGACTTTACCTTTTCACCTGGAGTCCAATCAATTTTTGTCATGGAAATTTTTGAAGCAAATACAATCACTGGGAAAAACAGTGTAAAGGAAACTATGCAATGTAGTCCATAGCAGAGTAAAAATGAAAATGTCTTCTTACAAAAAACCCCCAAAAAACGAAACCATACCATCTTCCCCTTCTGTAGCACAAGAGATCCTAAACAACCAGAATATCAAACCAAGGTATTAAGAATACAAGTAAATGAAACCTATTAATTCAAGGTAAGTGGTAGCAGCAATCAAAACACATTTCTGAACAAATGAAAATTTCTGTAGGTTCTTTCAAAGTATAGACAGTAGGGGAGACACTCCAAAACTTAGGTGACATTCGTGACCAAGGACTGTGGGGGCAGAGTCCTGCACTGTTGGAAGTGGAACAATGTTGGTTTCCAGTGATGCACAATAAGTGCCTTGATCTGTTTGTACAACTTCGTCTTGGGACTGAGGCCCTTTCAAAGCCCTTTCACAGCTGCTGAAACCAAAAGCAGGCTGTAGCTGGCTGACTCATGTGATGAGCTGCTGCAATCAGTTTTCAACACTGGCACAGCACCCAAGGCCAATAAAATCAGTGAGATGACTCTAATTATAGCATGCCAAGGGAAAAGCCAGGAAGTTGTGCAGTGTGACTTTAAGAGAAGTGACTATTGAGGTCAAGAACCAAGCAACATGGTCAAAATCACATGCTTAGGCTTGTATGCCACCTGTGTTTTTAACTTCTGTGTGTTTGGTTCATTATAGAAGCAGTGGCTCCCTTTTCCAGACCTACCTCCCTACACTCCTTCAAGTGAGGGAGGTTGGAAAGCTGCTCTAGCTTCACTAGCGTATGATTCTGTGAAGAAAACTAGGGCAGTGTTTTTAAATATACCACTGAAATAAGAGATAAAGCTTTTCAGAAGCCCCCAAACCTCATCTTTATGCTATTAATCGTGTCTTAACATGCTATATTGTATACACTGGAGAGCCCTAAGTAAAGAGTGTGACCTCATTTTTATTCTTTATCAGCAATGATTTAACTGAAAAGGAAAAGCATGAACACATAAAGGGAAAACCGTGGGATACACCATAAAGGATACTGGGAATGAAAGCAAAGCATGATATGACAGATATGGCCATCCTTATGTGACACACAAAGTAAGTGTTCCATCGTGGGCAGGACTTGTAAGAGATCACAGATTGAAGTGTGATGTACACAACACCCGAGCCAAATGCCACCAAAGCTCCTATGTCATGGACACTGGGAACAGCCAGCTCCTGGAAAGAGAATCAGCACAATGGTTAGCTGCTATTACCTGAAGGAACTAGCAGGTAGTGTACATGAATGTAAATTTTCTGTATGACATACCGATTAGAGGAACTAGACTGAATACTAAGGAAATATTTTTTAATTCCACCTTTGCTTTGGTCTCCTGACTTGAAACATCACCTGACCTTGAGCAAATTTCACATCCTCTTCATGTCTCAGTTAGTCTTTTGGCAATGGGGATTGGAATGTACTGTTCACTAGTCGTGCATATATGGTGAAAACATTGAAGGCTTGCAAGTCACCATTTCCAGCTTCTTGGGCAATTAAGGATGCTTGAAAATCAGCTAGGTCAGATGCTTTGCTAGATTAGATCCTTATTATGCTCAGAACCCTTTCTACAAACTCCACTTAACATGGAAGCAGGGTCAAAGCTGAGGAAATAGAAATTAGGTGAGGAAAGTGTAATAACAAGCCACTGGGACTCAGGTTCTCCATGCAGGAAAAGTTCATTCTTTATTCCCATAACTCACTCTTATACAGTTTTTATGGACCTTGTGGGCAACTTTAATTTGCTAGTGGTTTTCTTACTACTTAATTCATTGGTCAGAAGGTGATTTGTGTGGATTTGTTCTAAGATTCAGCCGTTTACATTTTTCTTTTGTGAATTCTTATGAGACAGATCAATCTATTGTTTACGGAGTTTCGGAGTTGTTTTTCTCTCCAAGAATAGGTTGTTGTGCTCACTCTTATGATTTTTCTTTATGGGAACTTACAAGCTACTTGTAGCTTAGCTAGAACAGCAGGACCTAAACCATATTTTATAAGGCCTTTCTCTTATAATACCTCTACCTGTCTGCAACAGGAAGGAGTTTATGGACTGACCATGAGACACAATAGAGATTAGATAAGAACCAGTGTTATAACAGTCAAGGAATCCCTTTGGAAACATTAGGATCAAAGTTTTTGCTTTCCTGACTCTCACAAATTATTTTGCATTCCTGATTGTCTTTTCCCTATTGAAGCTGAGTTTGTTTTCTATTTCAGTCAGAAAGTTTCTATTCCAGGCATCATGGAACTTTTTTTTTTTTTTTGTGCCACATATAAATCTTATCAATAAGAACAGGGATATTTTAAAGTAAAATATAATTAGAATACACTGCAGTACTTGTGGTGTTTGCAATCCACACACACTGCCTGGATGCAAAGCTAAAAAGAGCAAGTTACCATCTTAAGGTGGAAGATTTTTTTGTCTGAAAATACCATTTCCGTTACATTTAAAACTGTACTGACTGTTGAAGCCCCAACAATCTTTATTTTCAATTTCTCTGTATGTCATCATGTCACTATATGAGCATAACAGTATTTAATAAAATGTTCCAAGGTAGACTATCCTTTAAAAGAAATAATCTTGTTTCCACAGATTTTAAGGTAATATCTCAAGTTGCCTGCCAATTAAATTTAATTTTATTCTAGCCCGAAGATTTCAGTGCAATTGTCCTAATACTTGTGTCAGAATCCAGCTTATTATACACTTCCTCATTAGAAAAATTGAAATGAGTAATCTGTTTCATTTTTTTTCTGTCTATTGAATCTTCTCTCAGACAATGAGGGGTGGACTTTGATTTGTAATGAGATGTCTAACCCTTTCTGGCAAAGTAAGCAGTAGTTCTACATGTCTCTATCAAAAGATAAAACACATTGTTATGCCATCTCCTACAGACTCAAAAGTTTAAGAGGCTGATATTGTGCTCAGTGTTCTAATTTTTCAAAGAAGATTAGTTTATTTTACAGAAAATGCTGCTAGTGAGTGTGCCATCATTCAGCCAAAAATGCAGATGCTTTTGTTAGTCTGACTTATTCTGCCCTACCTGATTATAAGCAAACTAAACTAGGAATAGCAAAGCTTTTTACACAGAAAAAAATTTCCAGCAAAAAAGCCCATATAGTACAGACCTGTTACAAGACAAGCACACAGAAAACTCCTGGATGGCAAACTGCACAACAAAAATTCTCATGTATAGAGAGGATACAAATCTGTTGCTGTAAAACTACTGAAAAAAGGCAAGAGCAAGAAAGACATTCTTACTCCATTTTCCAAGGATCCACATGGAGATAATGTTAATCACTGTTATCAAAGCTGAAACTGTTAGTGGTAAAACAACCTTATTTTATTTTCATTTTTGTTATGATATTTACGTTCATACCTGAAAAGTTGCAACTATGCCCATTCCAGTGCAGCCCATCAATCCTATACATAATGTAAACATATTGCATGAAGACCTAACAAAGTGTGATGATTCATTTTGCTTCTCTATTAATAAATATCTGATGTACATTGTAATTGCAGCTGAAAAAAACAACAAAAAAAAGTGTTTTGTTCAATGTTCACATATTGATAACATTTTAACACATTTTCCTGTAAAATATGACACGCAGAATAAAATTATAAACATAATACAATAAGTAATACTACCTTTAACTCTACTGGAATGAAGAAGTTAATTCAGATGAACTTTCAGACATAGCTTCAACATTATCTTTGTCTTAAAATTGCACATTATTGCTATCTAGAACTAGCTGCAGATCAGTTCAACAAAAGCACTGATTTTAATCCCATTCTCCTGGGTGTTTAGGGCACAGAGGCATTGCCATTCCACTTTAGGAACAGATGTTACAGGGACACAAGAACCATAAGCTGGAAGTGGGAGGTTTTATTCTGCTCTGAGATGCAGTCTGGTACCAGAACTACATCTCCTTATAATGGGTCTGAGGAATTAATTCCTTTTTGCAGTCACTGCATGCCTGGCCCTAATATGCAGTTCACTCCTGGAAAACACATGTACTAAATTAGGAAATCATGGTTCTTCAGGATTTAATAAGTTGTAGACTGAATTCCACAGTTCCATAACACAGAACACAGTTTCAGCTTATCTACAGCTGGAAAAATAAATCAGGTAACTTTGCCCAGGCACTACGAGGTTTCATGAAACACTCCAAGATAGTGTGACTGTATGAGGCTCTTATAAAAGGCAAAATATGTGATTTTTTACTTTGTCTTAAGGCCACCATAGCTACATGTATATAGAGGTACACAGCTCTAGATCCTCCATCCTCTAAAAGATAATAGAAAATGCCTAACTTCCTGATTCACATCAGTCATTTTGTAGAGAAGTAGGCACGTTGCGGAGAAAACCAGGTGTTGCTTCAACACTGTTCTTCCCTTTGCTGCAGCATCTTAGAACCTGAAGTTTCCCTGCATCAGAGTTTTTGCAGAGTAATTATGCCATCTTTGTTCCACTTTTATTTGCAGTGTGTTGACTACTTTGCTCTGATGAGGTGCTCTGAGGAGACACAAGTGCCTCTGAGCCTTTACTAACTGCTCCTAAGGACCCAGCTCTCCAGGTATTACTTACATCTACCTGATAATGCATTTGACTGCGGAGAAGTTGTTCTGCAGAATACTGAATACATTTCTGTAATTAAAGCAGGGAGCTTTCACTAATTCTCATTTCTTCATTCTGGTCAACCAAAATACCTTATACATACCTAGAAGTGCTGAAATATTAATCATAAAACCAAAGACACCACTCTCCGGAGGTTTAGTTCCAGTGTCGCTAAAGCAGGAAGAGAGAGAAATTAAAAGTTAATTGAGACCTGTGAAACATAAATGAGACAACTGAAATCCCAAGAGAAATGTAACTTGTGTGAACTGCTGCTGTGTATGTAAAGCAATTCATCTGCTGCTGCATATTCAACCTCCATTTGTAGTAGAGAATCCTTCTTTTCAAAAAGAAAGCATATTTTGAAAGGATACTCTTTGAAGTGTATTTCTTCTTTTTCTGTATGCAATATGCAAAGATGTGACAGACCTGTACTTTGCTCATGAATGACATTTTAGAATTAAAATTTCTTTTATCTGCTGAATTTACAATCTGATAGAGTAAAAATATATCTAATGGCAGTCACTATCTAAAGATGTGAGAGAATTGGGTTTAATTTCCTTAAAAGGACTTTACCCTATGAGAGAAATTGTGTTCAAATGTCCAGGAATGTTCCTAGCAACTGTTTAATTTACTAATGTAGATACAACTTAAGAGTGCTCTATCTCCAAGGTGTTGTAAGTCTCTTCTGATGAAACACTTCACCCTTATAGGGTATTATTAGAAGTTCACCAGGACAGAGAGAGGGAGCATGAGTGTGAGAATGTCTACAGAATTTATATACATATCTACATGCATGTCTATATATATGAAAAACATAATGTATACAAAGTATTTGTTTTGCAGAAAATGGAACACCTTCACCATAGAATCCTTTTCCCTCTTTTCCCTACATATGTGCAAACACCCACCCCAGAGAATGCCCTTTCCTCACAGAATGAACATACTCCTGGGAGTATGTGGGCTCAAACGTCCTCAAGCAGAACTCTTCTGTGTGAGTGCTCTGTTGAAAGAACAGTACTATGATCCTGCCACCTCTTTGTACTATTTTTTCTTCTCTGATGTCTATTTTTTCTTGTTTAACACACAACCAGTTGATATTATTTGATCAGATTCTGTTGGTCAAACCAATGGAAAACATTATGTTCTTCAATCTTTACATAACTTGTAAGCTAAGTTTTCAGCTACTGGGCAGTACCAAGAGGCAGGATGCTGTTTTCAGACACAGGCACCCAAAAAATCTACTATCAGGTATACGAACACGTAAGGGTTTTAGCTAATTCCAAAGTTTAGTGGACACTGAGCAAAGATTCTGAGGACAAACCTTTCTCCTAGGGTGGGAGAGTCAGTCTGCTGGAGGGTAGGAAGGCTCTGCAGAGGGATCTGGACAGCTTGGATTGATGGGCCGAGATGAGCAGCAGGAGGTTCACGAGACTAGGGGCTGGGTCCTACACTTTGGCCACAACAACCCCAGGCAGCAGGCTGGGGAGCAGTGGCTGGAAAGCTGCCCAGCAGAAAAGGACCTGGAGGTGCTGGTTTAACAGCAGCTGAACATGAGCCAGTGTGTGCCCAGGTGGCCAAGAAGGCCAATGGCATCCTGGCTTGTATCAGTGACAGTGTGGCCAGCAGGAGCAGGGCAGGGATTGTTCCCCTGTTGTTGGCTCCGGTGAGGTCACACCTCGAGCGCTGTTTCGAGTTTGGGCCCCTCTCTGCAAGGAAGACCCTGAGAGGCTGGAGGGTGTCCAGAGAAGGGCAGCAGAGCTGGTGAAGGGTCTGGGGCACAAGTCTGATGAGGAGCAGCTGAGGGAGCTGGGGTGTTTAGCCTGGAGAAAAGGAGGGTCAGGAGTGACTTTATCACTCTCTACAGTAGCCAGGTGGGGGTTGGCCTCTTAGGTAACAAGCAATAGGACAAGAGGAAATAGCCTCAAGTTGTGCCAGGGAAGATTTAAATTGGATGTTAGGAAAAATTTCCCCACAGAAAGGGTGTTTAGACATTGGAATGGACTGCTCAGAGAGGTGGTGGAGTCACCATCCCTGAAAATGCTAAAGGAAAGCCTGAACTTAGGGCCATGATCTGGTTGACATGGTGGAGTCTAGCCACAGTTTGGACTCAGTAACCTCAGAGGTCTTTTCCAATCTGTGTTGATTCTGTGATTCTGTGTATAAGGGGACAAGTAGCTAATAGCTAGGGGGGGGGTTTTATGTCATTCAGGAAGATGAATACTCTTCATTCCAACAGCGAGGATGGATTAGGTTTCAGTGCTAAGAGTCTGAAGCTATCACTGAGTACAGCCAAAATGACCTCAGCGTGAATGCTCTCCACATGCAAAAGAGAAAGCACTCTCTACTTAAGCAATCACTCTGAAGGATTTTGACAATTTTGTGAAGTTTGGGACAGAAGAGCATGACCATCTCAAATTACTTGATTATTCTAGAAATTCATGTTTGCTCTCCAACTCCTTCTATGTTATAGAAGGATTTGTTTAACAAAAGTTGCTAAGATGATTTATCAGCAACAGGAGGAAGCTTAGGATAAAAGTAGGATCTTTTTCCATGAAAAGCTGATGCCAAAAAAAGAGAGAGAAAATTAATATATTTCTTTTCTTTCTAGATTGGTTCCAAATTTTCAGGCAACAAAATTTGGACCAGGCTTTTAGACAAGTTTTTACAACTTGTCAGGCACTAGGAATCCCTATGCACCTGAATTTTCTTGTAATGCTTTCTGAAGACTTGTTCCAGCTTGTAGTCTGTATTAATCTTGTTTCTCTTTGACAGTGAAATTGATGAAAACAATAAACTAAGTCTTTTTGTTTGTTTGTCTGTTTGTTTGTCACTCTTGAAAATCATCTTAATTCATGTTTCATTTAGCCCATTTTTGAACCTTGAACTTCATCTTTTCTGGAGTGTTTTCATTAACACGACAAAGGAGCCCATTTAAAACGTGGGCCACTTGTGACAATCTCCAAGGACTTTTTCAAATCAGAAACCACTCTGTGGTAAGTACAGGATTGTAATCACTTCAAAGATTTTGAAGGACTTTAGGTGAGAAGAGAATGGAATTGGCACATGCACAGAAAGCCATATGAAGTTCTTGGAACACATCATAAGAGCAATCCAAATAACCTGAAATTGCACTGAACTCCATTTTTTAACAAAATATTTTCTCAAGCTGAAGGTTTATAGGTAATTTTTGCTGTTGTGGACTTTTAAACTCAACAATCTTAGATTATGCTGTAAAGAAAATTCATTCCAGGAATATTGTATCATGACCTATTTACACAGTACTGCACTGGACTTTGAAGGACACAATCTTCTTAATGCTATATTTTCAATTAAAAATCCCTGAAGCTAAATGAAGACTTGGGTTCATATTCATTTTTCTTCAAGTCTGCTGCTTTGGAAAAAAAAAGATTAGGAAAAAAAAAGTATTGGTGACAGGCCTCTCCTTTTTATGAGAAAGAAATAAGGAAACAGCATTTTTGAAACAAAAATGTGGTTACTTATTTGAGCTGGTGCATAGGTGAGCTCAATCACCATGGAAAAGATGAGGAACCATGTATGAAAATGACAGCATTTGTGTCACCATTTCATGCAGTAGAATTTTAAAAACATGCAGTCTTCTGAAGAGTGGAAAGACAAGAAGGTGGAGAGAAGGAATAAATATTTTAGGGCTGAAAGACTCATCATAATTGAATTTTCTTCACAGCCATCATAAACTATTTCTCTTCAAACTGAAGTCCCAAATTTTTAAAATAGGAAGATTATATTTCACCTACAGGGATTCTGATTTCTTCAGAGGTACCAACTGGTAGCAAATACCTTCAGGAAAATTTCCTTTACTCTTTCACTGAGAATTTAAACGAGCAAACAGTCATCCCAACACATCCAATTTGCTTTGTATTTTGAGCAATATGAGTAACAAGACTAACCTGGGCACAACCTCGTCATCTTTTAGGACTCAGCTGCTAGAAAACACAAAATCATATTCATTTTATCTACCAAGAAATGTGGTTTACTTGATGAAACATTAGCACAGATCAATGACAAATTTAGGTGTGGTCACTTGCTGTGACAGCTGCTACATAGTAAGCAAACAAAATGAATGTTACTTCAAGACATACACAGAGTACTTGGGGAATGTATATAAGAACTACGGAAATGCTGAACTAAATTTGTCCGTATTCTTCTCCTTTGTGTAACTGAAATTTCCCCATATGACCTCTATTTAATTCTTATAGTTCATTTTAAGATATTGCACAACTGAAATGTTGCAACATTCTTCCTCTTTTTTAACACTCTTAGTTTTACTAAATCACATTCTCAACCACATGATTCAGATTCTTAGGCTAAAGCAATGACCTGCAAATTAAGAATGTGAATATGGTGTGACTATTGTCCTGAGTACTTAGAAGAAAATCTTGTATTATTCCTAAGTGCATCTTCTTTGAGGTTCTTATGCTTAGACCATGTGCCTTTAGAATTGTTGCAGGTGCTTCACCAATAGTCAATGTACAGCCTTAGTCCAAATGTGGTGGTAAAAGGATGCAACACAAACAAGAGTTTTAAAAAGCTTTACTAGTAAATGCAGAGGGCCTGAAATGTCAGTGGGAATCACTGGTTCAGCCTCTTATATATTTGTTTTGTTTAGGTTTTTTAGGGCATATGGATTTTTATTGTGATTCCATAGCTAAAGGATAAGAACAATGTTTTCTGGGAGCTATTCCACTAAGTTGATATAACTATGGCAGCTGTGATACATTCATTAGAGTTGTACAGTTGTGGCTTAAAGGTTTGGTCCATCCCTTTTAGAAAGAATGACACAATTAAGATACCTGGGCTGTCAAAATCTTAACTGCAAACAAAACTATACATAAAAACCACATCCCATTCTGTCATATAGTTTATTCTATGACATGACTTCAACATATGAAACATAATTTGTCAAATTTCTTACTACAGGATCTCCAAATATTTCTGAACACAAACCATGTACAGTTATATCAAATGATTTATTTTTGTTAGTTAATAATGGGTAAACTGCACTGATCGGAGGCACTTTTGTGTTAGCAAAGCTTTGTGTGTAATCAAGGATGAGCAGTGGGGTATTTGTTCAAGTACAAGAACAAGGCTTTCCAAGAGCTTTCCAGATCTGTGCAGAGAGTCTTAAAAAGTTTGCTAATATAAGCATGAAATCCAAATTTTTCTGGCTCAGTTTGAATGAAGCTCAGCTATCTTGTGGGCTGTGGTGTCATTTGCTCTTGCCTATGATGACAAGCCCTAATTTTGAACCAAATTTTCTTGCATGTGCCAATCAGGTTAGAAGTCTTCTGAAATTATGTATGTCCAAAAAGTCCTTCAAGGAATTAGGTCTAGATGTATGTTGAAAGATATATTTTAAAACTTTGTTTAGATCTTTTCTATATGAGAGACACTCTCCAATTTCTGGCTAGCCTTCAATCTCTTGAGGGAAAAATACTAACATTTTCATAGTTTAGATTTAAGTGTTAACATAAGCCATGCATAAAGAATGATTTGCACCTAAATGATTGCACCTAAATGATAATGATTATAGAAAAGAGATGCCAGGCATCTCTTGGGAAGTCTTTTAAACCCATTGGTCCTATAGAGAAATATAAAAAATGCATGTTTGTGGGGATGTGTGTACTGCAAAAGTCATCGCAGGGCTTGGGTCCAGTCATCGTCTGGTGCACTTTGGCCTAGTTCTGGAGTTATACAAACAGAATTACACTTCCACCACGTAATCGTAAAACTTTCCTAGGGTCAGGACTGCGTTGGCTGCGGCAGAAAACTTTCATGTCCTTTCCATCGTGTCTCCAGCGTCTGTGTCCTCCGGCTCTCAGAGGTGCGAGAGGTGTGATGGGTGCCGGGGGTGCCCGACGTGTCCCTCTGTCACCGGGAGGTCCCTCCGCCACTGTCTCTCCTCCCCTGGGGACCCAACATTCCCTCCGGGAAGCCCCTCAGGACACAGCCCATGGTCACACACACACAAGCCCCGCACCTCGGCCGCTCCCCCGCGCCTCCGCCTCACCTGATGTAGGGGACGAGGGGCTCGACGTGCCCCGCCAGCACGGCGATCACATAGGAGATGATGAAGGCGGCCGAGGACCAGCTGACGAGCAAAGCGGGCACGAAAGCCACGCCGGGCATGCAGCAAAGCATCGCCGGTGGCTGCCCGACCCGGGGCATCGGCAGCGGGGCGGCAGCGCCCTGGAGTCACGGCCCGGGAGCGACCCCGCATCCGCGCTCCCCCCCCGCCTCTGGCCCCGCCGGCAGTCCCGGGGATGTCCCGCCGAGCGCTGCCTTCCCTTCACTTTCGGTTCTCCGCTGCGCTCCCCGCCCCCGACGGCGGCGGAGAGCCAGGGACAGCCGCGGGCCCCTTCGCCTTTCACCGCTGCCGGCACCTGGGGCGCTTCGGAGAGTTTGTGGCTGCGGAAAGTCTGCCCACAGCCCGTGTCCCTGTCGCTGCCGGCTCTGCGGGACGCACACGCCCCGTCGGGGCACGGAGGCGGGCGGTGAGATGCTGCCGGGGAGTGCTCGCCGGGGTCTGCGGGTCGTGCAGGCGGCTTGTGCCTTCACAGTTGTCTTTAAAAGGGCTAAAAACGGGGTCCAATGTGAGCGTGTAGGGGCTCTTTGCAACTCGCCGGCCGGGGAGCGGCCGTGGGGACACAGAAACCGAGTCAGAAACTGTGCAGGTCCCATTACGGAGTCCTGCACACACCTCATCCGCCTTGGACTTTCGTTCCAAACACATAATGTAACCTTGATTTGCAAATCTTCCCTGAGGTTCACTTTACCATATGCTTAGAGGGAAACTGTAGTTTAATTCAAAATCATGCCGTGTTCAGCATTTTCGCTTTGGTTTAACCTAAGCCACGGACAACATCTGCCAAGGGTGTTTCTGTTTCCTTTGATTGTTTGTAGTTATCAGCCTTCCAAACCAACATCTGAACTCAAGGTCATCATTCCCCTACAAAGACATGTGTGTGCATACTCTGCCTCTCTCCTGAGAATGTATTGAGGGTCTTGCCTTTGGTGCACACTCCCTGTGGTGGATGCACACAAGGTGGTATTGTTTATCAAATATGTATTTTCCAAACTTGGCATGCCTTTGAAGGTATTAGGAAGGGAGACAGAAATAAAAGGACGAGGGACAGTATATCTTAATGCAAGTACAGAAAAGTAATTAAAAAAAAATACCACTAAGACTGGAGGTAGTCTACAACCTTCTTCTTGGCAGTAGCAAGTTGCTAATGTTCTTAACACATAAATTGAGTGTAATAGTCCACATTATGCCACAAATTCATACTTCACATTTCCACAGCTAATCTGCCTTCTAAAATTTTTGAGTGGTAGAAATTTCTGACTGGAAGAACAGGCTTATTTCTCTTTATGTTAAAGGTGCAAAAATGATGGAAGGGAGCTAATATTTGAGCAGTATGCTGGTTTAAATATGCTGGTTTAAAATTTTCTGTTTAATTATGCCTCAATATCAGATATCTTGGTTTTTTTTTTTCCTCTTGAGACAGAAAATTAAAGAAATACTATACAGGAACTAAATCTAGTCTCTTCGGTAAATAAATGAATGGTAGAAACTGCATGTTTATAGCACTAGAAGGTTTTTTTCTTTTTTTCTTTTTCTTTTTTTTTTTTTTTTTTTTTGGTGTGTGTATCAGTAATATAGTATTCTGGTTTGGTCTCTTGCAAAAAGAGGATGGAATTCACTTTATTTTAGTGCATCAACATCTAAGTCACATTGTCGGAAAAATGTTCCCTCCACAGTTCTGCAAGTTCCTCGTACTATGTTTGCTTTTGTAAGTAGTAAATGAATTACTCTTAAGTGTGAGTGGAGTATTTAAATAATTCACATGACTTTCTGAAGTGCCTGAACACTATTTGGAGTGAAAGGAAAGGATATGTTTGGCTCAAGCAGGTGGCAACTGACTGTTCGGTGAGTAGCAAAGGCTCTCGTTGCTATGTAAACATTTATTACAGCTCATGTGATGCTTCATTTTCTTTATAACTTTATTGTAGAAGGGAGTCAGTCACAACATATAATTTGAGTAGTGATCTTTAATCAGTTTTTTATCAGAAGCGTGTTCTTTAAAGATCTTTAGAAGCTGCATAGAGTAACAAATACAGGTTACTTATAAACTTGGGAGGAGTCATTATATTTACTGGACTTGAGAGCACTATTTCACAGAAAGTTTGTGTATTTTAATTTATTTCGCTTTCAATAAATTATATTAAAACCCTAGCTGTATAAAAATACAAAATAACTATGGATTTTAATATAGCTCCAAGAGATTTTTGTAGATGAAAAATTAGATATGAGTCGACAGTGTGCACTTGCATTCCAGAAAACCAGGTGTATCCTGGGCTGTATGAAAGTATGGGAAACATGACCAGAAGGTGGAGGGAGGTGATCCTGCCCCCCTGCTCTGCTCTGCTCTGGTGAGACCCTACCTGGAACACTGCATTCAGCTCTGAGGTCTCTTCCACAGAAAAGACATGGATGGACCTGTTACAGTGGGCCCAGAGGAAGGCCACAGAAATCATCAGAGGGATGGAGAACCTTCCTTTGTTGGAGAAAGACCAAGAGAACTGAGGTTGTTCAATCTGGAGAAGACTCCAGGGACAACACAGTGCACCTTTTAATTATTTAAATGGGGCTTAGAAAAAAGACAGCTAGAGACTTTTTACCAAGATCTGTAGTGACAGCACAAGGGAAAATGGCTTTAAAGAGAAAGAACATAGTTTTAGATTACATATTAGAAAAGAATTCTCTTTTCTGAGGGTGATGAGACACTTTGACAGGTTGGCCAGAGAAATTGTGGATGTCCTGGTCAAGGCCAGCCTGGCTGGGGCTTTAAGCAATACTGTCTAATGGAAGGTGTCTTTGCCCATGGCAGTGGGGTTGAAACTTGGACATCTGTCTGGTCCTTTCTGAACAAAACCCTTCTATGATTCTGTGATTCTGTGATTTAACAAAGTGATTGGACTACTTCAAAATAAAATTATTATAAAAAGAAATATGTCAACATGTGCAAATAATAACACATCCATGTCAGTGATTTGAAAACATATGAAGGAAAGGAAATAATAATGGAAGAGATCTAAAAAAGCCTGTGCTGCTGGTACTTATATCCCCTCTTTTCTCCTGTTTTACTCAAAATCTGGTTTCCATGGATTTTTATATTTGTTATATATGAGTATTTTTTATCACGTGTATTTTCCAAATGCATTAATTATGAAATTACCTGTAACATGAAAGACCCAGTTAGAAGGATCCCTTTCATCAAACACATTGGTTTTTAATATCTCTGCATGGTTTTTACATTGAACCTGTACAAAACAGTTACAGTAGCATTTACTTCCCTGATTTGGTAAAGAATCTGCTGGAAGATGGAAGGATGGAAGTACAAGCGAGACAAGAAAATGGTAAGCAGTGAAAGTATGGAACAAGAGCAAGAGAGATGTAGTTCAGCTACTTATTGAGACCTGTTGTTACACACAAGCACTAGGAAAAAAAGCAGCCTTAATCTGAGAATGTAATGCCTAAATTCTTTTATTAACAACTGGTTAATAACTGGTTTATTAACACAGGTTGCGCCAGAAATACATTTACAGAAGGAATCAAATACACTACCTGTAACTTCTTCAGATTACTGTGTGAAGAGTTCAAGCTGGTTTGTGGTATCTCTTCCCTTCCTCTTTGATTGTGTGCCAGTATCTGTAACCTTTTGTCAATAAAAGCATGTGCAAAGTATTCTCACTTCTGAAAAGAGGTTTGGGATAGCAATGGTAACAATCTGCAACATCTGTGAAGTCTCACACTGTGAGGCATTCATGACATGATGTTAATATTCCTAAAAGGTAATGTGATTTAGTTAAAAAGCACTTCTCAGCTGTTACTATTTAAGAGACGGTTTATTTTGCTCCATTTGTTTGGGTCCCCTCTGTGCATATCTAGATTATATCTAAATGTCTAACCAAAATACAGGTAAAAGATGTCTCAGCTGTCAAAAAGATTAGACAAGTCAAAACCCGACAGATCCCTTAAGAATGAAGAGGTAACTACAGAGTTGAAATTGTGTAATTTCATCTCTCAAACCGAACCAAACCACACAGAAAACAAACAAACAAAACCCAACAAAAACCTCCACCAAAACCAAAACCAAAAAAACCAAGCAAGCAAGAAACCAACAAACACCCCCAAAACCAAAACCAACCAACCAACCAAACCAACAAAACCCCAAACCAACCAAACAAAAACCAACAAATAGAAGCTTCCTAAGGTGCAGGACAGATTAATATCTTGCAATAATGATGAGGTGTGAAAAGGTTTATTCCAGAATTTCTAGAGAAGATTAGCTCTCGAAATGTATTTTTCTACTACTCCACTCTGTATTTTCAGTTACTTCTGAGGTGATGTTTTTTCAAATAAAATGTTTATTGGGAGAAATCTTTGTTTCTAGAATGCATGACCTGTAGATTGACAAGGGCTATGAAGGGCAAGAGAGAGACTGTTTAGCTGCAGATGAACCATTCTCCAGTGACTTTGTTGTCCTTCATTCTAAATGAGGTAGTTAACATGCTGAAGCAGTTAGTGGGAGAATTTGGCTCTGGTATTTTGATAATTTTGGCAGTACATTTTTGTAGAAGCACATTTTTAGTGAAAAGGAAATCATTCAAAGTGAAATGGGAGCTTTTTATGTGACCTTGTCATCTGAAGGAAATACCTTTGCAGTTTTCTTAGTGGTATACAGCTGCTGGCAGTAAGTTGCTTGCTGAAGATTAGGAGCAAGTAATGAAATTCATGACCTGAGTCAAATTAGAATGTAAAGGGATTACAGGAATCAAACTTTAAACAGAGAGAATTTGATCAATCCTAGGAAAAGCTATCAAAAATATCTTTTTTCTCAACATCAGAAGTGGCTAATGATGTGGCTACATCCAACACAAAATCTCCTGGAAATGGAGAGTACTCACTGCTGAAAAATTGGATTCTATTTCCATATGTTAATCTAGATTTGCCAATTTATGGGTGTTGGTTTGTCTGCCTTTATCACATAATATTGTTATAAATATAGGGCACTCAATTATTTCTTCCTGTGTACCATGCTTTGCACATTGCTGGCTGAATTACTGTTTTCTTCTTTCATGAGCTTCCTTTTTCTGTGTCTGGCCACAGCTGACACCAAGGTCTAACAGGGCCAGGGAGAGCAGCTACGTGTGCTTCAGGGTAACATTGTGAAATCTGTTTATGTTGAAACTGCTTGATTCTAGCTGACATATATGTAACAAACAGATGTATCTAGTAAAATGTAGTTTTACAAAAACCTAAATATTGTGTCCAATTTTGTCTTTTCAGTTTTAACAAACTGTTCTTTCCATCCCTCCTTGGCCTTTGTCCATGTCCTTCATAGTTCTTCAATATCAAAGGATCGTGCTGCATAGCAAATCTGTTATGACCACAAATAACATGGAAAAAAGGCAGAAGGATTGTTCTTGTTCAGTAAAAATGCAGAGCAATCAGTGTCATGAGGCATAAACAAATGCTCAGCTTTGTAGCTGGCAATGAGTACCGCAATAACCTGTGGAGCATCACTGCTTCTTATTTGTTTGAGAAACCTTGTATTTGGGAACAGCTGGTGCAGCTTGGGAGTCCCAGAGGAAAGATCATGAACTATACCTGTATCTTGTCCGTACCAGCTCCTTCACACTCATGAGCAGCAGTTAATTGATGGAGTCAATGGTCTTAGAGGTATTTTCCAGCTCAAATGATTCTTTGTCTCTATGTTCTGAAATAAAACAGATATGAAGAATAGCTAATATGGCTTTCCAAAGAAGTATAGTGGCAATTATTCCTACTCTACTCTCTGTGTAGTCTCTTAAGCATTTTTAAACATAAAACTGTATTTTCAACCATCAAAGGAAATTGTTAATCCTAAAGAGGTTCTTTAACTGTTCGATCCTTCTGTCTCATACTGTGACCCATACCAAATGATGGAGAGCTAACTAACCAAAATTAGATGCTCTTCTAACGTTCTGAGTCTCCATCTCACTACTGTGATGTAAAAGGTACATGTTATTTGATCCAGCCTCAAAATCCTACTCACCACTGTAAATCACTAAAAGCACCTCCATTATTTTCTGCTGTGTGCTGCTGAGTGGATTTAAAAGACAACCCTGCCCATTTCAACCATCAAATCTATACAGTCTGTTCTCTGTGCCATTGCAGTCTGGCAAGATTAATAAAATAAACATAAATTCCATCAGTATAATGTAACAATGCCATCAGTGTACCAAAAGTTCTGTATTTCTAATGTTACAGAATATCTTTTTACCCTTTAGAATAATCAAACATTTTATAGAACCAGACTACTGTGAGAAGTTCTATTCTACTCTATTCTATTCCACTCTAGTTAAAATGATAATTAAATATCAAGGATAATGAACTGCATATTTTCAAAAAGAATGATGAAATTTAATATTTAGAAAATAAGGTAACATTCATATATTTCCTAATATACCTTAAATATATTAAATCACAGCCTGTGGATATTTTCTGGGATATTTCATCCACTACATTAGGGATTTTGGAAACAGACATATAGATACGATTCAGTTTGAAGGCCACCATCAATTTAAATCTTAGTTTACCATTGCAAAGAGCATATCTCTTTAAAAAGCAAGGGCTTGCTATAAAGAAAACCAAGAACAAAAAACACAACATCCCAACAAAAACTACAAAAGCCCCAAACCAACCAAACCCACAAGCAACTGCCAGATTTTGCAGAGTTTCAAAAGGTTTCTTCTGGCTTTCTGCAAGCATTTATTATTTTAGTTTGAAATGTGCAGGAAATAACAGATCTTCTGGAGTAAAATGTTGGCGAATATTATGCTTAGAAAATCTGATTTTGCTGCCAGGTGCACATGCTGCTTCAGCTTCATCTAGATGCTCACTTTCAGAGATTTTTCAAATGGCATTGTTCCAGTCCTTTGCTGTCTAGGCACTGCTTTTTCTTCTGTTTCTGAGATACTACTGTTTTCTCTTTAGTTGTACCTCATTTCTACCAGCAATGCTCTTCAGATTATTTTAAACATTCTTTCCAGTATCTGCACAAATAAAAAGGAAGTGAAAAGGTAGGAACTGACTGATGTTTCAGAGATTTTTTTTCCAGTAGAGAAATGTGTGCAGTACAGAAATGGGTATAAAGAAAGAAAAAAAAAATTTCTATATTCTATGAAGAAAATTTTTAAGTAAATAAGTGTTCCTTACATACCTGTTGAGAGGGTTGGGAGCTGAACATCTGAGGGTTTTCAAAAGCACTGAAATACTAAACACGATTTTAAAATATCCACTTTTGCAGCTGTACTAAGTGAAAACTCTCACTAGCTGCATATAATTAGAATGCATTTGCTCATGAGTCATTACTGTAGCCTGATTAAGAGATAATCCATTACAAGACACAGCAGCAAGGTCTAACAGTGCATCTCAGAAACCGATCACTTATATTCTCTAAAATCCCTATTTTAGAGATAATGTCAGTGGGATGGACTCTCACCAAAGCCTAAGAGCTCTATAAATGGTGAGTCAAAATGAGATTATGGGATCATGGGTAGAACACTGCTCAGTCACTGTCTTTTACTCTTTTATGTCCTGAGTGTCTAATGTGATTTAATTATTGCATTTGATGGATAGTGGTACTACCAAATTCACATTGCCATACCAAGCTATTAATTTCAGAAGCACAGATATAGTTTTTTTGGGAGAGTGGAGTGGCAGAGAGAGAAGTCCTAGAAGGCCCTATTATCTCCCAGTTCCTTTCCAAAGAGAGTGCTTATTCAGCTCTTCAAAGTAGCGACAAACTCTCCACAGGCAAGTCGTTACCCCTCTATTCTGAACTTTTACTTGCCTGACTTGAGACACCTCCAAGTGCTCAGAAGATCAGAGCATTCACAAATGAAACCAAAATCCCTAAGAGTGAACTGCTGGGCTTTCAGAGTACTAAGAGTTATCTCCTGTAGTTTGAAAATTCAGACTTCAAGTGGAACAGGCATCAAACTTCCTGAAAATTGTATCTACCTTTGTGATCAGTAATTTTTGCCTCATAGAAGTGCTACAAGTTTCATTCATGTTTATGAAAGAGACCATACAGAGACAAATACAGGAAACCTATGTTGATGTTAATTCTCTTTTCTTTGGAACAAGATTCACAAAATGTCCAGTGAATAATATTCTTGGCTAACAGAAAAGCTTGAGATGTTTGGTTGATTATTTTTAGTCTTCTGCCTCAACCAAAGATAATTACACTGTTGCCTCAGATGTTTAGCTCTTACTGTTCTCCTTTCCCAGCAAATGAGAATGCAAAAGACTTGGAAAAAGCTACTACTGCACAAGTTTACCATGTTCAGTAAAAAGTTCTGCCTTCCTCAAGATTTTGAGCATTACAGAATCTCCATTCCTGTTGAAAGAAAGTAAATACTACTTTCCTTTTCAAAGTAGCTTCTACCCCCTCTTAGAAAGGTATAATAGTAGTAAGAAAAACACCAAAAATTCAATTTTCTAAGAGCTAAGAGAGAAAAAATATTGGTGAAGGCAACTTGCAGAATATCAAGATCAAGATAAAGTGTGTTTATAACTATTTGACTGCTTATTTAGATTACATCATAATCCACAGGAGGCATGCCTTTGTGTTGAGTGCTGCTACGTGCACCTTTGAGTTAATACAAATACAAGAACAGTCAAGTAGATTATCCCAAGAGCCCAATGGTTTACATGGATAATGACTTGGCAAGGCCCTCAAGTATATGTTGGATTTTAATGGCAGCACCTAATTTTTACATATCCTGACATCTAGTGGAATTTATTGCTCCTAGCAGAATATCTGGGCTCATTTGCATCTCCAATGACTGTGAGAAATGGAGAAAGTTAAGTATTGCATTCTTGGATACAATTACACAGTTCTCACCTGGAGAATTGCACAAGCAGTGCATTAGATGAAATGTGAAAACAAGAATTTGGCCTAAGCCCTGCTCCTTTCAGACATGTCCACAAAGACAGCTCCAAAGAGACACAAGGCCCCTGATTTGGTTTCTGGTTTTGATCATGGAAATAATTCCTAGTGACAGACATAGAATAATCCCAGCAACTTTGATAGATTGTCTCAAAAGTTATTTGAGCCTGTATCTGTCATGAGTACTTTAATAGCTTGCCATTAATTAGCAAGCTGAGGGTGGCCATGTTTTCATCCATATTCCATGCCTTTCACAGAATCACAGAATCATCAAGGTTGAAAGAGACCTTAAAGATCATCCAGTTCAACCATCAACCCACCATAATCACTCCTAAAATGCATCCTAAATGCCACAGCCAGATGCCTCTTCCAGAGTTGGTGACACTAACGCATCCCTGTGCAACTTATTCCGGTGCCTAACCAGTCATTCAGTGACATTTTTTTTTTCTAATACCTCTCCTAAAGCTCCCCTGGTACAACTTGAGGCCCTTTTCTCTCATCCTTTCACTTGAGACATGGCAGAAGAGGTCAGCTCCCAACTTACTAAAAAATCCTTTCAGATGACTGTAGAGAGCAATGAGGTCCCACATGAACCTCCTCTTTTCCAGATCAAACAACCTCATTTATCTGGAATAATTAAAACTTTGATGGACTGAAGATGGGAAGAGCCTATGAGTCCATGGAAAAATGGAATATAGGGGAACATCTGGAATATAGAGTCCTGTTTCCTGTCACAAGCTGGTTAGGCTGTCTCTCAAGGCTTGATAGGTATGCCTGCTATTTGAAATATATTCCAGAACATGGTCTTGTCTCCTTTTTGTGTTTTGTTTTGTTTGCTTTGGTTTTCCTGTGTTTTGTTTTAACCTGGTGACAGTATTGCATTTAGTTTAAGTAAGTTTCTGATCTCCATTTCTGTGATGCAAACAAGTCAAAACCTTTTAGTATCTCTTTAGAAAGAAGGATCTGGTTGTTCCTTTTCAGTTTAAATATATATTCCTTCAATATAAGTATTCCGCAAGAAAGGACAGATATAGTGCCATCATGATTTGTTCAGTACTTTTTTATATTTCTGTGTCTAATGGTATGCTTTGTCTGATACTTTATAAAATAATTTAAAGATTATATGAATTTCAATGGCTTTATCACATTGGTATCATATGGAAGTATTCATTAGTCTGTATAAATGTATCATCTCACACCTTGTACTAATTATTAATCTAGTAATTCAGCTTCTTGTGACTGGTTTTCTGCTTTACATTGGTAATATATCTCTCAGCTTCATGTTTCCAGCACATTCAGTTTCATTTCATAACCTGCACTTACATTGGATTATTGACCAGAAATAGATTTTTTTTGACCAGAAATAGGTGTTTTTCTCATAATCTGCATGGTTGCTACCCCTCAGTTCTCAATGAAAACCTCAGTCTGCTGACTCAGAATACCAGGCCATCACTGGTACTGCTGGCACAGTGATGTAGGTGGTGGCAAAGAGATGCTGCTAGGCAGTAATAATAGCTGAGTAATAATAGTTTAATAATAATAGCACAGTGCTTGAGCAGGAGGGGCAGGTGAGGGACTATGCAAAGATTAGATTCCCCTAGGGTAGCACTTTGACACGTGGGTGAGAACATGTGAAGGAGGGAAAAGTTTAGCTAGAGTCTTCTGTGTACCAAGACTGGAGGGCTGGGTTATCACAAAGGGCTAAGTAAGTATTAACAGGCTGATAACACACCTTAAGGAGGAGAAACACAGCACTCTGAGGTGGGCACTGAGGCTCTGCAGGGATCCCATGGTAAATCCACCCTCCTGTCCCGTGGCCCACTGTCGGAAAAGTTCACAAATTCCAGAGATTTATGTCCAAAAAGGGGACAGAGGAATCCTGCAACTTTATTCGAATAAAGAGAGAGAGTCCACTGGGGCAGACACCAGCGCGGTTTTGTCTCTGGAGGTTTTGGAGAACAGTGGCTCCTTTTATCCCAACTCCTGGCCACAGATTGCCCTTCTCCTTTCCCCACTGGCTGAAGTAGAGGGAAGGTACAGCCTTTTAGAACCGCCTAACACATATTCCCCCTTGAACCTCTTATTTTACCCCAAGTTCAGAAACTCTGGCTTGTGCAGTCTGTTCAGGAGCCAAGCAATCTGGGCTCTGCAACAAACCTGCTGCCCAAAGTCAGCAGGGACAATAAGCCCCGTTTCAAAGGCATTAACACCCATACCTTCACCCAGCAATTTTTAAGAATATGAACTTTCCTCTCACCCTGGAGAAAGACAAAATGCTGTGACATTAAAAAGTAAATAGGAGAAAGGCTCATTGGCTTGGGAGAGATGTGTGAAAGAGCCGTGCCGTCTTGGACATTTTTTCAAAGTACAGCCAGCTGTAGTCCTCCCACACCACCACTGTGTAAATATACTGGGACAAAGTTCTGGAAAGGGTCAGGCACTGTTACTTCACACAGGAAATATAAGATCACAAGGACGATGCTTGTGACTCCGAAAAGTCACTGCAGGAAGTTGTAAGAAATACTTAGAAGACCTTTCGATGCAGGGATAGACTACAGAGACGGGTGGAACTATGCTGGGCCCCTTGCAGGCCTCTGACACGCCATCGTTCTGCTCTGGCCACCAGCGGTGCCTCTGCCCGATGCATGTTTGACAGCGGCGGTAACAAGAGCCTCCGTCCTATGCAGGTGGCTGAACTTCACGGCAGAATCCAGAGTGTCCTGTCAGCTACTGGACGGTAACCAGTTTCTTGCTATGTTTTCTCCTCTTGAAGAACTCCATCAGTAACCCTCTGTAGCCTGCTGATTCCCATGCCACGAACCCACCCCCGCACTTCATTTCTGTGGCACAACACGCACGGACAGCTTAAATTAAATTTCAGCACGCAGCTCGGCAGTATCTGCTCGATATCCGCAAGCCTTCAGCGACGGGAACTGCCAATTCGGACGGGAACTGCCAATTCGCCGTCTCCGTGAGGGCCGGGAACGCCTCTCCCTCAGCGCGTCCCGCCGGGGGCGCGGCGCGGGCGCTGCTGCGCGGCCGCTCCGCCACCGCCAGGCGGCGCCGGGCGCTGCCGGAAGCGGGGCGGGCGCTGGGCCGGCGGCCCCGCCTGGCGCAGGCAGCGCGGGCAGCGGGGCCGGGCCGGGCCGGGTCGGGCCGTGCGGGGCGGCGGCCGCCGGCGGGCCATGCTGCTAAAGCTCCTGCAGCGCCAGACCTATACCTGCCTGTCCCACAGGTATGGGCCCTGCCTCTGCCTCGGGGGCCTCGTCCTCATGATCGTCTCCGCCCTGCAGTTCGGGGAGGTCAGTACGGCGCCGCGCCGGCACGGCGTGGCTGCCCCCCTTGCCTTGCCTGCGTCCCTCCCTCCCTGCCCAGCCGAGCCGCACGGTGCCGGCGGGACAGGCGCAGCCCCGCGGCTGCACAGCCCCGGGGGGATCTGAGGCTGTTTCCCCTCGAGGGAGCCGGGTAGCTGTGTTGTCCCCCAGAGCAGCGAGGTGCCTCTCCGGGCGCCTTGCATGTGACAGGTCGCGCCCATCGCGCCGCCGGGTGCCCCGTTCGCGCTGTGCCGGGCGGCGCTGCCGCAGGCCCGCCGTGCCCGCGGGGACCGGCTGGCTCTGCCCGCGCCCCGAGCGCAGCCCCGCGGCCGCTGCCGCTCCCCGGGCCGCCCTGGCCGCACCTGTTGGGCTGCGGGGAGCGCCGGCGGTGGCAGCGCCTCGGTGTCCCCTCGGGGGTGAGCTGGGCTCTGACAAGTGACACAGCCCTGCGTGCTCGGGCAGCTGCTGTTTGCTTGGGCAATTCTTTACCACTTCCCTCATCAGGTGACTTACTAGTGCTGTGTTTTTGTTTGAGTCTTTTAAAGCCTGTGCTGGATGTCACCTTCGCACGTCAGCTGGGAGTGATGGAATCCTTCCCTTGTCCGGGGTTTAAGGAGTTAAATGTATCCTCCCTCCAAGCTGCGCAGCGGTGTCTGCCTTGCTCGCTACTTGTTACTTAGTTCGCTCACATTATTTCCTAGGTGATGCAATTTAATTGCACACTTTCTAAGCATGATTTTACACGGATGTGTGGGATACTTAAATCTTCATTTCCCATTGCTCTGTCGATTTGGTAAGTCATCAGTGAAGGGATTTGGAGAGGAGAAGACGAATCCTGCTTCAGCGCACTGTTTTTTAATGTAGTGAGGAATCAGGTAAATCAAGTATTTTTGTCAGTCTGAAAGGATAGCAGTGTTCAATACAAACAGACTGGAATTTCGTGATTCCTAACCTGTTCCTTTTTTTTTTTTTTTCCTCTTCTCCTTTTTTTCCTTTTTTTTTTTTCTTCTCTTCTCTGTTTTAATTTGTTGAGCTTTTTCAGATGCAGGGAAAAAAAGAAGAAGAGCTGTAAAAAGTATTGCCTGAAACTCTTGCGTGTACCACAATCAAAACTTTATTTTGTGTCCTAACACATCTTTGCATAAAGTACTAATCTCTGCTGTCTTGCGGGAACCACAAGTTCCCGAAACGCTTCAAAGCTATCAGCAAATTAAGTAATTGTAAAGTACTCAGAGGCACCTGTTTGTACATGATTATCAGCTTGGATTGGTGTAGTTTTCATAGTGCTGTGAAACTGACATAATTTTGCATTTCTTTGGAATGTGGACTTAAAACACAACCTAAGGATATCATAGAACTTTGAAGGTTTTCAAAAATATTTCAGTAGTTGTCTAAGTTATGGCTGGTTTTGGTGAGAATCAGTCAAAATCACTGCTCAGATTTTCCTGCTAAAGCTTAGTTTACTGCTTCCAGCCCTTTAAAAGCTACTTGGAAAGCTTAGATACAATTTAGAGAGTGAGCAAAAGAACAGAAAGATTCATGTTGGAGTAGATTTTCCAAATTATATGTGAGCAAAAAAGTGACTAGTAATGTTTAAAAAAAAAACAAAACAGCTAAAACACCAATGAAATACCTGCACTTTTTTTTTCTTTTTTTCTTTTCAAGGGTGGTAGATGAGCCTGATGAGAAATGTTTGCATGCATCTTGCTTTTTGCCTTTGCAGTTTGGTAAACAGTGGTAGTTCAGTGACTTAGGAGAGACAAGGCTTGTGAGAATGAACACTGTTAGACCTCTTCTGACAACTGTCCTGGGAATGGAAAATGCTTCTCTTCTTCAGTACAGAATCTGCAAGGCAGCAGCTAATAAAAAAACTATGAAGCTGTTCGGAAAATGAAACCAAGAAATCTTTCTAGAAATTGACAGCTTAACCACTTTTAGCCATCTGCGGGAAGCTCAAACAATAAAAAGCAGTGTGAGGCAGCGCTTATCAGACCCTGGTGTCTGAACAGCATTTGCAGTTCTGCTTTTCCCCCACCCCCAGAACAAGTTTAGTGGGTTGGGTTTTTTTGTTGTTTTGTTTTGGATTTTTTTGTTGTTGTTGTTTATTTGTTCTAGTAGGCAAAATTAGGTCTGACTTCTTAAATTCATGCTAATTCCAGTATTACTGGTGGAGTAAAAATGGATGGTTAGTGCAAATAATTTGAGATTGCTAATGATGTTCTCACAGCCAGAAGCTGCAAATTAGCTTCATTTGAAGGAAAGCCTTGAGCTCAGTGAAATATACTAAGGCATTGAACATGAGTGAGAAATATTTCTGCAAAAACGTATGGGGCAGCCAGGTCTAAATCAATGCTGTTCCCTGTTTGTAAGATGAGCTTTAAGTATTAGGGCAGTTTGATTATAAACCCTTCTTGGCCATGCTTCTGTAGGTAGTTCTGCTTTGTAAAATGCTTTATAACCAGAACATGCCAGAGCCACTGTTATCATATCTGATACAGTATCTCCTAATAGTTGCTGTCTGTCCCCTTGTTTTTTAATGTTTCCTTGGTGGTTTTATAATACCAGTATATAAAGTTGAAACAAAACAGCCTCAAGGCATTATTGCACTGTGCATAATATGTTAGGAGGAAACAATTGCAGGGAAAAAATGTATCAGGTAAGAAGCGTTTTTAACTTTGTTCCTTAATGTGTTCCTAAGAGATCTGTCCTCTTCTTTTTCACTATAGTTACACAAAAGACAAAGAAAAAGGCTGGAATGGGTAATGTTGTTCTTCTGGAGAGTTATATTATTCATATATTCTTACTCAAATACTTCAGTATTTCTTCTAGACACAGATCAGTCACAACGTGTCGATTTGTCATTATCAGTAGGAGCAAATGTTTCCACGTGGATATGAACTTCCCATGTGTACTGTATTAAATCTGGCATTTGGCAGAAGGGCTTAATGACTTGTGCATTAAAAAAGTGCAATAGTGTGTGTTTTTCAGACAATTCCTGACTTTGGTGTTTAAGGGAGAAGGTTTTTACGCCTATCTGGGCAATCTGTGTCCTTTGTGCGAGGGGAATGGCAGTGTGCTGATGTGATCGTGGTCACAAAGAGCCCGTTTGCAGCTCTGGCAGGAATTGCTGTGCTCTTGTCACCCAGGCACATGATGGAGCTTCCCTGCTCTATGGAAGGCTTTAATTTGCTTTAGTGGCAATGAGGGTAGAGGGATGTATAACCTCTTAAGAGGGAGGATGGTTTGTTTATGGTTTTGAAGGTGACCTTAGAGAAATGGTATATTTCATAGTTCCCACAATATAAGAAATAAGCAATAATAACATTTAAATCTAAGAAGAGTAGTGTAAAGTAAGTACTATAAGTACTATGCTTTCCTGGTTTTCTTCCTTTTTGTTTTGTTATTTTCATTTGTTTGTATGGGGTTTTTCCCTCTCCAGTACATACAAATATGTACTTATCCCAGTAAATTAGGCCACTGTGCCTTCAACTCTAAAACAGTTCAAAATGCTACTGTAGTTTTCAAGGTTGGACTTTCACTGTAAAAGATGTCATATTAAATTTGTCTCAGAGGAGAACATATATATTTTATATTACTTCTGTCTCAAAATACTTGGACTTCTTTGTTATGTCAAAGCATAGTTACCACTTTTAGTGTTGAAAAATTGTAGGTTTTTTTCCCTGGCTGTTTGTTTGCAAAGCTCAGATTTTGGAGGTGTGTATACTTGAGTATATCCTTTATGAGAATAGAAAAGGATGGAGCAAAATTGTGCAGGGCTGTGTGTGTGTCAGGGGTTTCCTACTTGTATCAAAGTATATTTGATTTAGGTCTCAGTTTTGGGAAAACATTCCTGAATTTTTAAATGCTAAGAAACAAGGGGGAAGTAACCTAAATAAAAAGAAGTTTAAAAAGAGTGTACGTAAGTCATGAAATCCTTTGTTGCAGGGAAAAGCAAAGTTTGCTTAAATTAAATGCTCTTCAGTTCTGGGTCCAATTGCTGCCTCAGTGTCATAATTTCGTTGGGATTGTGGTCTGCTCAGTTGTTCATTAATGCATGGATCAATTTGAACAAAATCGGTTGTGGTTAAACATTTCAAAAGGTGAAAATTAGTGTCTAACTTTAGAAGGTGGTGACATCAATTGGTTTTGGTTTTTTTCTTTGCAGGTTGTCTTGGAGTGGAGTAGAGACCAGTATCATGTTATGTTTGATTCATACAGAGACAACGTCGCTGGCAAATCATTTCAGAATCGGTGAGCTTTACCTACACTTGACACTATTGCACATTCTAATTTCGAATTAAATATTTAAATAAAATATGTTATTTGAAGTACCATACTGTTGACTAGAACCTTATTGTATGGGCTCTAAATCTGCAGCAAATTTTAAACTTAGTGGGTGCTTAGTTAGTGCATAATCTCCCAGTTTGGAAGATTGGCTTTTGAAAGCTCTAGTCATATAATAAATTTATGTTTTAAATGTGTTTAACTCATCCAGTCTCTAATGAAGCATCGAAATGGTGACAATGTTAACAATGAAGGGAGGCCATGACATGTTTTCCAAGTTAAGATAGGAAAACATAAGTACTCTTCCTATGTGCTTAATGTTTCAATATTCAGTGTTTGGAGAAATTATTTTTAAATTATCATATGTTTTCTGTGATATTTTATGAAGATCATTATTTAGCAGAGAAGTCACAAAGCTAGTAAGAAGCTTTTAAAAGCTGAGTGCATGGAAGAATCTCTCACAGCAAGTTGGAAACCATGTCATATGGGTCATTTATTTCAGTTTTGTTGACTGCTACATGACTTCCTGTGGTTTCATCATTCATGTCTGAACAGCCACGGGGTCTGTTGCTCAGGGAGTAAGTGGACTGTGAGTTGGTAGGTGGAAGAAAGCTGCTAAGAAGGTATCATCTGACTCTTAATATTGATACACTTGATTGGGATAAAACCTAACTCTGAATGCAGAAGCTTTATTCTGCCTTGAGGTTTGTTGCATCATGGAACAGTAGAAATGATCAGATTAATTTGTCATGCTTTAGTTAGTGTGAGATAGCTCTGTAAAATGCATTGCATGGTGTTGGTGAATACAAGGAACTTTTGTAGTCTCTTCTCCTACTCCTCTCCCCCATTTTCAAATGGATGACAGATAAAAGCAGGGTGATGCAGCTCATATGGATGAATAGCTTAATGTTTACATGTTTTAGCTGTACTGAAGTGAAAGTCTGGTCCTGTCACTACTAAAATGCTTGACTTAGTAATAATTAACTGAAGTGTTTTTATAAAACCATTGACTTCTTCTAAAACAAAATTACAAATCTTACTGTTGTGGTGTAGATCCAGCCAGTTCCCATTTCTGCAGTGTTTCCTTCATTTTGGTTGTGTAAAGCACTCCTTTGCTAGTATTCATTTCTGTGGATTGTGAGTAAAACATCCAGCAAAACATCCTCATCCTGGTGAGGAACTGTTGGCGGCCTAAGCAAAAGCTTAAGGTTTTCATGATGGGTGCCTAAATTATTCCAGTTCACTCATATGCCTTTAACAATCTTATGTCAGGACTAACAGGGAAGTTTGCTGTGATACTGGTATGCAGCTACCAGCTTCCTCTAACAATTCAATAAGAAGTATTTGTGGAGGCATGCTTTTAGGCATTTGTTAACTTTTAGACATCCCTTGACAGGGGTTGAATTCATTTTTGTTATCAAACTTCACAAATGCAGTAGTGGATTCTGTCTTGCAGCAGGCACTTGTATCACTGGTGGTTTGGTGGAGATTTTTAGGCTGGTCTCAATGCAACATATAGAGTTACACATAAACTGAGGACTTCCAGATTAAATCTAGCTTGTCCAGTGATTTTAATCAATTCCTATTTTAGTGCTAGAGAAAAATATTCAGAATTGGAGAACAGGAGACTTGCTGGTTATAAAATTAAGCAGGTGTACTGCTTTGTGGAAAGTAAAAGCTGCATGGCCTTTGGGAAATATTAGTGGGCCTTCAATTGAATGTGCGTTGTTCTCTAGGAGCTTTGCATGTAAAATTTTCTGTTCTTTCCGTAGAAATTTACAACTTCTATGGAGAAAATCTCACTGTGAGTTGTAGACAAATTTGTGTATATGGACAAGCTCCTTATGATGGTAAACTCAAAAAGCTCATCACACAGAAACAATGACATCATTAGTAACATTTTTTGAACACTCTTCTCTGCCAGAGCAAGGCAGACTTCTGGATTTGCCTTGGAGTTTAGCAATTGCTTTTGGTTGTTTTTCCTTCCTGTTGCAAACCCTTGGCATCCAAACTGTGGCATTTTTCAGGTAGCCACATCAGCTGCTAAACTTGTTTCTTATATTGCTTGGGTTCTTATACAGCTTGAGAGAGTGCACTAGAAATTCCAGGGCTTTTTACCAAGGCACTTTATGCAAACCCATTTTTGAAGACTAAGTTTTATTATGAAAATAAAAAGGGAGAAAAGGAAACTAAATAATGGAGTTCCCTGCATGAGTGTTTTGGATGAGGACTGTGTTTTATTACTCTACTTGCAAATGGTATAGTAAGTATAGATTACTTACTGTAAAGTGTAGCTTGGCTATTCCAGGATGTCCTGTTTAAAACTCAAACATATATAGGGAAAGATATGAAGGAATAATCCTCATCTTTTAAAATATGCAGACTGATTTCAGTATGGTGCAGCAATTGAGAGCTGTCAGTGGTTGGCCAGGCATTAACTGTTGAGCTGAGGAGGCTGGAGAGAGGAAAAGACATACAAACCAGGGAGCAGGATAGCAAGGGAACAGCTCAGTTACTGTTAGTGTGTAATTAGAGAGCTGGAACAGGCAGGAGGGCTGGGAGGTTTACTATGAGCATCTTAGACTTGTATTGTTCATGAAGGGGCTTGGCAGCATTGGAGATCACTATATGGTATCTTGGAAGAGATGTAAAATCTGCTGTACTCCTTCAGCAACAGTGAATGTTAAAACAGAAGTTTGTCTTCTACCTACAGTCTCAGCTGTGATGATGGTTTTCTTATGTAAACACACCTTGGGTATGTGAAGTTCCTGCCAGCAAGTGTTCCCCTACCCTGTCTGGGGGACTCTGGGTTTGGTTTTGTCTTCAAGCAGGATCCTATGGATGTTTTTAGATTTGCAAGTAAAAATGGATACATTTTGTAAAGAGAAAAATGTAAAAAACCCTCAAATAATTGTTTGAGAGTCTCCAAGGAATTTTCCAAAGTGACGATTTTCTTTTCATAGGAAGATGTTAAGATAATTCCCACTTGGAATCAAACTGCACCTTTGAGTCACAGCTGTTAGTGAACCAGAAGTTAGTCACTTCAAAGAGGGGAAATAGCTGATTAGAACGGTGGCTGTATTTAGTAAATTAACTCAGGTCATCTTGGGCTTAACCCATTTGCCAGACTGGTGTTTCTGATGAAGACCTAATGTATGAATCCATATGAAGGAAACACAGCTAAAGAATTTGAGGGAGTTTTTGAGCTTCTCTGAGCTTCAGCAATCTGCAAAAGACTCCAAATATTAAAATAGTGTTTGAGAACAACACCACTCGAGTGTAGTATCTGTTCCTTTTCATTTAAACCATTTTACAGCAAAATTCCAACACATACTTCTGAAAATATAAACTCTCAGTGTACTTTTAGAAGCCATGAAACCATCCAGAAAGCTTTGGCCAAGTCCAGAAAGGTACAGTTTTAAGAGAGTTGCTTGGCTTGTTGGAAGCAACAAATTGACTTGGCATACCTGGTTTTTGTTATTATGGTTGATAAACATTACTTTCTGAAACAATGTGTGCTGTAAAGGTGCATTAAGAAAATTCATTGAGTATTTGGATAAATTTTAAGCAATTAGACTAGTGGATCTGCAAACAATTCACTTTTTTTTTTTTTTTTACTGGTCTGTCTCTGTTGCCACTGGTAGTGAAAAATGAGCTTGCTATGCCAGGGTTGGTTAAATTGAAAAGCCTGCATCTGACCAAAAATGCTTTTCCTCTGTGGAATTTACTAGCTTTTGGCTGTATCTGGCATTGTGTAGGAAATTATATAGGTGTACGTGCTACTGCATAGAGACACGCATTTAGAAAATGGTAAAATGGAGATAGGCTTCACAGAAGTCAAAATTGCCTCATACCATAGAAGGAGTCTGAGTTCTTTTGGACATGCTGTGTTCTTCAGTGAAGCCTGGGTGAATAAGCTCTGCACTTTGCCCAGAAGGCTGAAGGTTGGAATTTTTGAAATCCGCTGACTTGAGTCAGCTGGTTCCACCTAAAACACTCCTTTCCGAGCTGTAGCGTTCCAGGGACTGTCAAACCACTAATTTACCTGATCACAACAAACGTAGAAAAGCTAGAAGAGCTCCTGCCATTGAATTTCTACTCCTCTGGAGGACGTTTTAGTTCAAAACATGCCTTGTAAATGAACCAGAAGTTAATTATCTTTGGAAAAAAGAAGGGAAATAATTGAATAGAAGGGTAATTGTATTCAATAATTTGACTTTTTGTGGATAGAAGGGTCGCTTCCTCTAGATGTGAGAGACTTTCTTGGTGGTGCAGCTGGGGAAGGCAGCACTGCTGCTGAGATGCTCAAATTGTCTCAGAATGCCCCACCATTATCCTCTGAGTGTTGCAGCTCAGTTAGGAACAGCGGTAAATTGAGTACGGAATGTTCCTGCCCATTGTGTTGTGACCAGCTACTGGCTGACCTTGGACCAAATTTTGTGCTTCAGTTGTTGAGCCTGAGCCAGTAGAAAACGAAGCTGGGTGCAAGCTCTGCATGGCATGCTGTGCAAGGGCAGGTGGACAAAATACCTGCCTGTAAGCTCTGTCTCTCTTTGAATGCTTTTGGAAGGATGCAGTAGGTGGAAAGATAGCATCTTTGAACCTCTCTAATGCTGAGATCCATGGGGTCACAAGATGATGTTTTCCAACGTTTGCTAGCCCATCTACGGTTTAGGAAGGTATTAAATAGCTTAACACTGGAACTTTTGAAAATAATAATTGAGGTATCCTCCTGCTATATGGGACTCAGATTGACCTATGGCAGTAGCCTGGAGTACCTGCTGACACAAAGCTGTGGGCTTTGGAGAGGAGATTATGATTTAAAAAAAATAGGAAAAAGGTATCCAACCCCCTTCCTTTTGCCTTATGCATGCTAGGAAATCTGTAACTCTACAGAAACAGCTCCAGGGTATTCAATTGTGTCAAGAATTTGTCTGCCGTGTCTAGAGTCTGAATCCGCGTACCCAAATTAGATTGTTGTTTTATGAAATGCCCTGTTAATATAAGCTGAGAGACATTCCTAGGATAGAGACCTGGTCCTGCTGAGATCTTATTGGCTCTGTGCAATTAAATAACAGTAAGTATGGTTTAACTCGTGCTTCATGCTGTCCTGTCTGAAGTAGTTGGTGAATTAAGAATGTGCTCAGGTCTTGGTACTGACTTGAAAAAGATTTGATGGGTTTAAAGGAGGTGGGCCATGAGTTTGAGTCAGTGAAATTTAGAGCATAAAGTTAGGATTTCCTTTAGTTACTGAACAGTTAAAACCACTTTGTGTCCCTTTGGTAGATGTCTGTGCTGTTTTGTCAAAGGCTTGTGTATAATTAAGACATGATATATATAGCTAAAGAGAGTCTTTTTGCTTTGTCTTGTTTGCGGCCCAGACACCAAGTATTTCTGTTGTTAGACAGAAATTGCTATTGTAGGATGCCCTGAACGCTTGTAATGTAATATTAAACAGCTCATATAGCTTTCCTTTGAATTATGTAGGCTTTGTTTACCCATGCCAATTGATGTGGTGTACACCTGGGTGAATGGCACAGATGTGGAACTGATCAAAGAGTTGCAACAGGTCAGGGAACAGATGGAGGAAGAACAGAAAATAATGAGGTAATAATCTTAGATATTTTTTCCCTTTAACTGACAGCAGCAATCTAATGCTGTACTAGTTCTCTTCATTGTTATTTTTCCCATATTACTCAACATGAAAATTAAATGCACGTTTTCTCGCTTCTTCATTTGATTATACCCAAAACCTTTTTCAGTTCTACTTTTAGAACTGTCAGGTACTGTCTAATTAGAAAATTGTTTAGAATAAGCATAATAATTAAGGCTGTTCTGTCATGAATTTGCAAAACGCTGTGTGGAAAACTGTGCATTGTGTATGTCATTTTGTATTGATTTCTATAACAGTTTGTAAATAATAATAATAATACTATGCCTCAAATATATAACCTCTCTTCTTCCCTTTTTTCTCTCCCCATCTCCCTGATGTTTCTTTTCATAATAGGCTTCATAAAATCTTAAGCATGTTTCTTAAATTCTTGGTTTTAGATTAGCTAGATTCATAGTCTCACAAATACTGAAACTGAGAAATGGGAAAATAATTTCTGCATGTTATAAAGGTATGAGTTGGCCTTTATCTAAGGAACCAAAGACATATAGTGCTGCATATGTTGTTGTAGATTGTGCTAAAGAGTTCTGCAAAATTACTGATATAAGCCTACAAGCTGCTGCAGATACCTTGGATTATGTCTTGTAACCACTGATTTAGTTTCTGATAAGCAACTCTGCTCACATGATCTGTTTTTGCCAGTAAATAGGCTAAATGGAAGGACAAGTCTGTATTTTAAGGGCTATAATAATTTAGTTCAGAATAATGAGAAGTCCCCAAGTTAGTGGATTGATCTGATTTTTGGCATGCTATGTCTTGCAGTTTGGGTACAGCTGAAAGTGTGATCTCAAGGGAAATTCTTGATATTTTCTTTGTTACCGAAATACTAGAAATATTAGAAACTTAAATTCACTGACCTTAAACATAGACAGTCTCTGCTCTGAAAAGCTTTCAAATTTATGCTAATATTTTCCTAGCAGTTCATATAGCTAGTATTAGTGGGTTTAGCTTTCTCATCACTCATACTGTGATTTCTGTTCCAGGAAGGGAAAACCACTTTTTTTTCCATAACACCGATTTGGGAAGTTAATCTTAACCTTATGAATAAGACTGGTATCTATACCATGTTTGCTATCTACAGGGACACCTGGTTCCCTTCCCTGTAGATAATTTTTTTCATGTCCTTTGAAATCAATGAGCACTGCTATAAAAAGAGCTGTTCCATAGACCTTATCAGAATATTTATGTTAGGCAAAACAAACAAGTCAACCTAGTTTCAGGTCACTTTATCCCGATTTCTTACCAATGTTTTTCACATCAACATTGCTTTTGTTAAGTAACTTAATAATAACCCCATAAATTCATGATAGCAAAAGGAGTCCTGCTGCCACAGTTCTCAGCACAGCCATGCATCTTTGAACTCCATACCGCATGTGAGCAGTGAAGGGCACGTGTCAGTCTGTGCTCGCCTTGGCGTGGCCAATGGCAAGGCCTTGGCAGCTTTTTATCTGGGTTATTGGTGCTTTGACAATGTGTCCCTGACTCAATTAACAGTTTGAAATTAGACTAAATTCCTTACTGTCAATTCAGTGTTTTTTAATATCCTTGTTTTAACTTTGTATTAGGGAAATCCTTGGAAAGAATGCAACAGAACCAACAAAGAAGAAGTGAGTTTTTGGGATTTTTGGGTATAACATGGAATAAATGATACTCTACTCATTGTTAGCTGAAAGCAGATGCTGGTTGGAGGGAGTGGTTTGGTTTTCTACAGCCTATGCAGGCTTTCCTATGTCTCTTCAAGAGCTGTCAGCATGATAATATATGTGCTGAATAAAAGTAATGTTACTGTGACATATATGAATGAGCTTCTTAAACAATAACACTTTCTAGAGTTTGGAATGCGTATCCCTGTCACTGTTCAGATTTAGCTCCTGTTCTGAGTATGAAAAATCTGTCATGCTTTTAAATCATAAAACTCCAGGTACATATGCATTAAAAATTCAATGTTGCTTTCATCTGCCATTTATATACATGGCATTGTAAGTAATTGTCTGTAGAGGGTCCCTGCCTCTTGTGGCTCTGCTGCCAGGAAGCAGCAGGACCAGGTCTGTCCCCGTTGTTTGGCCTGGTCCTTTTGTTATTTAGAGATTTTTATAACGTCTCTTCTGTGGATGGACTTGGAAATCTTGGAAACTTTTGAAAAAACAGGCATGGGATTGAAGTAAACACTACCAGTCAGATATTTGCCTTCTGCAGGAAAATAAGCGTGTTTTTCAATAATTCCCCCTTGCCACAGCAAATGTCACAAATAATTATTCAGATTTTACAAAAACTTTTCCCATTGCATCCAAGATTGATTTTTATTTTGAATTTTCTACTGGTGTTAAATATGCCTTTGGTATTTTGCTGTAGTGAGAAGCAGCTGGAGTGTTTGCTGACACACTGCATCAAAGTGCCCATGCTTGTCCTGGATCCTGCGCTGCCTGCCAACTTCACACTGAAAGACCTGCCGTCCATTCATCCTGCTTTACAAGCTGCTAACAATATGTTCTTTGTAGCAAAACCAAAAAATCCTTCCACCAATGTGACTGTAATTGTTTTTGATAACCCTAAGGATGGTAAGAAGCTCTTTGTCAGATTCCATCTAGTTTTCTAGAGCAAGTTTTGTAAGCTGCTGTGAATTAGTTTTGGGGTTGGTTTTTTCCTCCAGTACTGACTTCGATGCTGATTTTTTGTTTGACTTTAGCAAGTCATTCAGTGTCTCTCTTGCCCTCAAACTGTTTCTCTGAATGATGACATTAATGATACTGTTTGCTTACCACCCAGACAACTGATTACAGATGATTAGAGTGCTGTGCTTTAAAACACTATTGCAAAACAGGTTTGATATCTGAATATCTGTGTTGCTCTGACAATCTCAAGAGGCTGGGGTTTAGACTGAGGAAGATTAGTTTTAGAAAGCCTCTTTTAATTGTTGTGAAGTCTAGTTTGAATAACATGCACTAAGTTCTGCCCTTGCTCAAAGGATTGGCAACTGTAAAACAAAATTATTCATGTCTTCAACATCTTAGGTCTTAGAGCAGGTATGAGTTTTGTATTTTGTTTAATATTAAGTGCCTCACCACTAATCCAGCTACTGTTCTTTATTTTATCACCAAGAATTATTTACTATTTATAAAGACAACTTTTCACACTATAAATACTCAAATATCTTTAATTTGCAAAAGTATTTCTTGGTTACTGCAATACAGAAAAGAAGTGACTTTATACTGGACAAAGTTTTTGATTTGCAATTTTATGTATTCTAGTTGAAGCTGCCCATTCTGGAATGTTAAAAGACAACAGCAAACAGATAGTATGGAGGGGTTACTTGGTATGTACTTTGACAATCTGTTGATTAGTTTTTGTATGTGTTAAATGTTCTGTACATTTTTAGAAACCTTCTGTGCTATTCTCTTTCCATAACTCACATGAAGTAATAAGTGAAAGCTTTCAGAGCAATCCTTATTGTTATGTAAACTATTCTACCTTTAAAATGGTCTTTATAACCTGTTTTCTTGTTTTTAGACTACAGACAAAGAAGTTCCAGGTCTGGTATTAATGCAAGACTTGGCCATTCTTAGTGGATTTCCAGCTACATTCAAAGAAACAAACCAGCTACGAACAAAACTGCCAGAGAGCCTGGCCTCTAAAGTAAAACTGGTAAGGCTCTGGAGGAAAGAGTGCCTTAGTTGTGCTGATCTTTTGGAATGGGTCAGGTATGGAATCTCACTCACCTAGGAGACTTAGGATATTTCTGAGAGTAATCTGGGGTTTTTTGTGTGATTCTTCCCTGAGTAGTGAAGAGTAGCAAATAGTGACTCTAAGAGTTGCCTGCAAAAGACCAATTGTCCAGTCTGTGACTTCAGGTTCTTAGGCACTACATTTGCTAGCCTGCAGCTGATTAAAAGGCAGCCTTATCAGTTTCTCTCATCCATTTGCTGGAGGCTATTTTCTTGCTGTAGAATTCTAGATCGTTGGCTTGTTTAATGTGGCAGAATTTTGTTTATATAGCTTCTTAGCTTTTTTTTTCTCTCTTAGCTCTCTTAACAGTAACAAGCTCTCTTAACAGTAACAGCACTGAGTGCTTCGTTTCACTTTGCCATGTGCTCTGTAGGGTCTTAAGCAAGTTGCACTTCGGCTGACCCAGCTGCAAGGCAGCAGAAAACAACTTCTGTGACTGCTGTTTAGTGCCTTCAGTTCTCCCCTGCTATTAACCTGTTCAAGTTCCAGTCAGGTTTAATGGATAGGTGAAAGTTTAAAAAGTTTGTTAAAAGCACTGGCTTTTATATTGGAGATAGATGTGATTCATGGAGTGAAAAGGATTGAGGCCAAGGAGTTTGTGGAGGAGAAGGAGTTAGCAGAGATAATGGGATGGCAATCCATAGGTAATTCATTTTCATTAGTTTGTACACTTGTAGTATGGTAGTAATTCACTTTGCAGCTTGTTCTTGGTGCTCAGATGAACATGAGGTCCTTTTACCTTTTGTTTTTTTTTTTCTTTTAGTAGGCTGGGCTAACAACTCTAATGTACTCTGTTGCAGAAATCATCTTGTGTAATTCCTTTCATTGGCTGGTCACCCTCCAACATAATGCAATCTGAAATTCTTCTTTCTTGTCTCAGCTTGTGTTAGTTGACTTGGAGCCTTGCTAATGGCAGAAACCTTGCAAAGTAAACACATTTGTGCCTCGCTTCATTCGTGCCCTAAAACAGATTAATAGAGAGAGTTTTTAGGCAGTTATTTAAGTTTAAATAGGTATTTTATTTTGTCTTTGCATCTGTAGTGTTACAGCAGTTAAATAACAGTGGAAATTCACGTGGTTCCTTGCTGTCCAGATGAACACAAAGGCTGCGTTTCTGGGGTCTTAGACGTGTTTCCCATCTCCTTGTGTGTCTTTATGGAAGTGACATCCTGTGCCTATTATCTTTCTATATGATTTTTTTCTTATCCTGTCTAGTTGTGTTTTTTAATTTGTCATCAGTCATGTGTCATCTATTTGTGCTGTTTCCCTTTTCCTTGGCATGTTAATCTGTGTGTAAACAATGCCACTGCTATTGTTCCTAAGAGCTCTCTTCTGCAATTTGGTTAGGCAGATATTTGTCTATATAAACACATATTTTTTCTCAGGTATCCACAATATTCTGTGGTTTTCTTTACAGTCATCTTTGCTGTCTGTGTTTCTTTTCCTGGTGGTGGATGCTTTAGAGCAATTAAATTGGGATTATTATACCCTGTGTGGTCATAGCAGTGAATTCTTTCCTAACCAGTCCTCTATTCTTGATAGCAGTGATTCATGTAAGTTATGAAGAAACTTATGGATGTGAATGTAAGAAATGGGGTTTTTTTTCATACATAAACGTTTTTCCATCAAGTGTAGATGTGGTTATTTCTATAGAAGCCTTTGGTAGGTTCTAAGCTCAGAGTTAGTTCTTCTTTCAGAGGGTATGGTAGGTAGGCAGTAATGGTAAACACAGCCAAGTGTGGTTTTCTTCTCCCCAAAGGGAGATGCTAGGTTAATGTGCAGTGAAGTAGAAAAAAGGTTCATTATATACAGTCTCCACTGACATTTGCAGCAGTTCCTCTCTTGTTATCATTTCTGGGATCTCTCAAGTGGTGTGAGATGCTCGGTGGAGAGGAAGAAAGTTTCACCCGAGCTTGAACTTCACTTATGTCTCATAGATGCCTCCTGATGCTTAATGGGTTTCTGTGTGCTTTAAGTGGCTGCTTCTTACTTCAGCACCACAAGTAAAGAAACAATAATAAAAACTTTGAACAATGCTGCTGTTAGAAAGGAAGGAAGGTGAGAAAGAGAGGAGTGTAGTTACTGGTGCATTTGTCTTGTATATTGATAATGCTATTTTGGTTCGATTACTTTAGTTTGGTTGAAATAACTTCTAAATCCAAGGAAGACCAAAAATTGTTCATCTAGACCAGGTAGTTCTTCTAAAAATCTAAATCTCTGAGGAAAGCAGCTGAGCTCAGCTAGAGGTGATTAAAATGTGGAGATTGATGATACAATGGATCTGTTTTCAAGGTGAATTGTATCTGCTAGAGTCTACTGATTTTCTGTACTTACGGCCTGCACTATAATGTAACGATACAGAAGTTTATTTCAAGATGAAAGTTGAGCAGCAATGTGTCTCCTGGTCACGTTGTCGTAGGTCGTGTGTTATGACAGATGAAGTTGAAAGTGATATTTGACAGCTTTTTGTTGTCCATGTATTCTTAACCGAGTGTTAGCAAGCCACTAGATGGAGGTGTTACTCTGGCTGTGCAGCTGATGGCTGCTGAGCTGTTTCTTTAAGCGTCCCAAGACATTACCTTGGACCTATGTGTGAAGAACAACTGAATATTTCATTTTCACTTCACCCCTACCGTCCACCTTAACTACATTTCTAAAGGAGACTATTATTCAGCCTAAAGACATGCTTGTAACTTAAAAACTACATTTGTTTAAGAACTTGATTTGAGTTTTTTGAGGCTGTCGTGCTAACAGTTTTTCACTGAAATTGTACACAGTAGTGAAAATTTTTGGAGAAAGTTGATTTTTCTTTTAAGATTTAACAATTGCTTCAAGGACAACTAAGAGCTTGTAGATCTTTCTCTTTGCAAAGTATCATCTCCTTTAATCCACATGTACACATACATACATAATATAGACAAGTTATGTTAGAAACTTAGGGATGTCTTAATGACCTTGTCTTACTAATGGAAGTAAATCCACATGGGAAACTGCAGGTTCAGTCGTGTGGGGTGTTTGCTGCCCTCGCTGGAGGATGGAGGTTTGGCATTCTTACTGCTCCTCATCAGTGTTTCTGGAGCAAACAGGTGGCTCCAGGAGATGGTGTTATAATCACACAGATGTAGGAAGTAAGCTTTGTAGAAAAAAACCCTAAGGCACTGCATTAGTTTGACCCTCCGACTATGTCATCTTAAAAAGGGCACTTGAGACATTTGTAAAGACAACAGTGTTTTATATTTGTAAAGCTTTTTGTAACTCTTCAGCATATGTTTCCTTTCCCTTGCTATGTAGGCATATGAATTTTCCCAATATCCACATTGGAGGGATATTTCCTTATATAAGCTTATTTCCTTAATAATCAGCTTTGGTCATTTAGAAGATAAGGTATAATAATTTAAGGACTGGTTAGGAATCTAAGTACCACCTCAGAAAAAAAAATGCTTTTGAGGCCTCTTACCTTAAGAAAGTAGAAGTGAAGGTATTTATTTCTGCATGAGGTATCTGAGCTCATCTGACTCATAGTCTAGTAAGCTAGAAGTGAAACATGCTGGCTCCATGCTGGAGAACCTGCATTTCAAGTTCCCTGGTGGAGATAATGCAGTTTTCCTGTCTTGCTTTCAAGTGTGTTATGAAAATGTGTCCCAGTGGTGGTCTGGGTGTGTGCCTGCAAGGTGTGTTCTCAGCCCATTTGTGTCAGCAGAGGCTCACCTGCTCACTGGCTCTCTGCATCTACCTTCTTATTCTCCTGTTCGGTTTTGACAATACCTTTGGATCTGCTGACCTGTTTTGGCAGGATGATGATGTTCTCTGGAAGGTAATATTTTAAGGGAGTGGGTGATGGCGCCCATCTCTACAGAGAGGAGGGTGATACCTGTGAGATGTTAAAAAATCTGCCAGGAGACAGTTCCATTTTGAATGTACTAGCAACAAAATGCTTGGAGCAGAGCTTGAAATTTATTAGAATCTAGCTAGTTATTTCACCAGATAAGTTCACTGAAGTTTAACTTTATTGATAGCCTGCTTAGGAAAAGACTGGTTTCTTCAAAGGTATTACTTAGGAAAAAACCCCACTCTGATGTAATAAAAATTACCTGTTCAGTGCAGGGGTTAGCCAAATTGATGCTGACAAATGGAACGTGTTTTTCCACTGCTTCCTGTGTGTGCTTGGAGTATTACAAATTAAAAAAAACTACAGCATGTGTGCTGTGTTAGTGGGGGATAAGTGTTTGTAATAAATCTAATTAGGCGTTTGTAGTGCAGGTACTTATTTTGCAGAGTTTGGGAGCAAGTTAAAGAGAAACTAAATGTTCTTACATGCTTTCAAAGCTCTAAGATGATATTTTTGGTGTGTTGTATGTATGATTTACAAGATAGATTCTAAGGGACTGTGTGATACTGTTGTATTGCTAAATAAAGCACATACCCAGTGCTGGCAGCTTTGCAATCTGCAGCATTTCAATGCTGGTATTTTTGGAGGTGGCTGCCTGCAGTCCGTAACTATACCTCAGCCATTTAGCTACTGAAGCCATCCTTTCCACCCATAAGTTCAGATGATTCCCTGGAAGGTCTGAGATTTATCAGATTTTTCTAATGACAGGCCTCATAAGTCAGATTGAAAGATCTCAAATAGCATATGAGTCAAAGCATCAACAGCTTTAAAATGTCACAAGTGGAACAGCTGGTCTTGCTAAGGGAAGGGCTGCTAACTCTAGGACAAGTGTTGTTTTAAAATGAGCAGAAAGGGTCAGATTTAATAAAAAATGAAGAAATAAAACCACTTAGAGTTGTTATGAAGGGAACTGTGATGTTTTTGCTTTTTTAAAACATTATTCAAATTTGATAGCTTATGAATTGTATTTACACTGAAAATTTGGTAGATGTGGTTGTCCTATGTTGCCTGAAAAATTAAGCATTGCATCAAATAAATAATAATGGTTAACTGTGTTTATTCTTAATTAGACTGTTGAATGCATGCACTTGGAAAATCAAAGTGCAGTCCTGCTTTTAGCTTGATTGGGTCTGCTCATCCTACTTTGTATGGCAAACACAGCATTTACTGGGTTATGCCATATTCCTAGGAAGCTGCTTTGATGCCCTGTGATCTGTAAACTATATTTGCTGTTAGGGAGTGTAGTGCAAGCCCCTGATCCTGTGCATTGTGAAATCTGATATACAGACTTACTGGTGGCAAGAGATAAAAACAGCAAACAGATCAAACAGTCCACAACTAAGAAATGACCTTAGCAGTATATTGGCAACCAGCACTAAGGACTTGGAGACCCACATGGATTAGGTCTGGAGCCCTTTGTATCTCAGATTTCGGAGCTGTAGGTTGAACTAACTGTAAACCATTCTGAACATTTCACGCTTCTGACAGTGACGATACATCAGTGCCCTAATTTTCTGGGAGGATCATTCCTTGTTTAAGATGGGAACAAAAAGGACAATTCTGTCGTATAATAAACTGTTAATAAAACTTGAATTTTGTTATTGGAGTGACAGAGGATGAATGGGGACTTACTATTCATTTATTCTCAAAATATTTAAAACATGAAAAAGTTTACTGTTGCTGGATCATTGTGTAAAGAGACATTTACTTTGCAGAGTGAAAATTAAGCATATGTTTTGTATCTTTTTAAGTTTTTTTTAGTTTGCGTTTTACTACTTCTTTTTGTGTTTTTACAAAATTGTAGCTCTTTAAAAACAGTGCTTACCAGTCATTCTTATAAGTAACTCTAGTAAAAATAATACAACCAAAAGATTGAAGAGGGCTGCTGGAGTTGTTTTCTCTGCTTGTGTAGTTGCAGCTCTATTCAGAAGCCAGCGTGGCACTCTTGCAACTGAATAACCCCAGGGGTTTCCAAGAACTGAGCAAGCAAGCAAAGAAGAACATGACTATAGATGGGAAAGAATTAACGCTTAATCCTGCTTATTTACTGTGGGACCTCAGCTCTGTCAGTCAGGTGGGTAAATTCTCTTACAGCTGGTAAATGTTACAACATTTCAAAACTGCTACCTAGTCAATAACAAGGAATATGGGATTTTTTCCAGAAGCTTGGAAGTATTAAGAATCAAATATTTATTAGCTTGTAAGGAAATATCACAAGAACAGTGCCCAGTTCTCAAATCAATGGGAAGGAAAGAAGGATCAAACAGTGTAATACTTAATTTAAATTTTCATGTTCTCTACTAAGTGAAAAATGTTGCCCTCTGCACATGTTCTGATAAAGCTGTGGGCAGTCAAGTCCTGAAAGGCTTAACTGATCCTGACTGGCAGATAAGCAGGCTTCTTGTGTGGGGAGAGAGAGGGTTTTTTAATGAACCTGATTATCTCGTTCCCAATATATTTCTGAAACGCTTCTTGCTTTGCAGCATCATTTATGCTGAGCAAGTGCTAATTGCTTCTCTTTCAAAAATGTTGAAGTTCTGAATTACAGATATCTGTAAGGAAAGGAGGTTTACTTTAAATGCTTTTGATACAATGAAGGATGTTTGGTTTAAGAACAGGAAGTTAAAAAACAAGGTGTCTGTTTCAAAATAAATTATTCTGTAATCTTGGGGTTTTTCCTCCTGCTGGAATTTAATTTAAGGGTAAATGTCAAGTGGCATGGTTAGTGTGCCTACTCTTGAGAAGCCTGCAGTCTCTCTTCATGTCGTGTGATTTGGACTTTTGGGGAAATCTTCCTAGTTAATACCAACCATGAGCTCAAACTTACATTTCCCCATGTCTAAATTGCACTTTATTTTGTAAATGGGCACCTAGCCAATGGCTGCTGGTGTTGCTAAAATGTTTTCAGTTGGTACTCTTTTTGTGGTTCTGAAAGCTGTATTACTGTATATGCTAGAAAATTTATGTACAGTGTGTAGAATCTGCAGCGAAAATGGTAATTATTCAACATTCAACTGTTTTCTTGAGTTTTTTGTTTCATTTGGGCTTTAGAAAAGTTCCTTTTAGGCAGCCTTACTTGTTGGTTTTAGCAGACATCAGTAAGTTCTCATGAATGGGGAAAAAAAGTTTCAGTATCCTATAACCTAAATTTGTTACTTAACTGATGAGTTTCTAACGGAGACATTTTCTGTTTAATAAAAATCTACAGAAACATTTAGCAATTTGATAGTGAATATTAGTTAATATAAGTTTTGTTCATTTTCTCCTGCTTAAATTCTTTAAAATAATAGAGCAGGGGATAATTAAAAAGCAGCTACATCATGACACTTATATCTATATTAGGTGACAGTCTGTCTATATTAGGTGACATTTATATACAGCTTATGATGCAATGTACTTGAAAGGCCCCAGCCTCTTGAAACTGGATTTCTGAAAGGTGATGTTACTGGTTTTAAATGCAGGAGGGGGTGGTTTTTTTCTGCTTCATTCTTCAAGAACTTCTTTCAGCATGGTCAACAGACATCCTAATGATACCAGGTGATCAGCCAGTGATGTCAGAACACTGTACTGTTTACCTTGATAATTTGGAAGAATATGATTCTTTGTAAGAATAATGGTTATTATAACGTACTTTTTATTTCTGCATGTCTAACTCCTGAAGTACTTATGCATCCATATGCCAAAGCACACTGTCCTTAACCAGCTGGATCAGAACTTCAGTGTTCTGTTTAAAATGTAAGAAAGGATATTTTTCTTTTTGTAGTCCAAGCAGGATGAAGATGTCTCTGCCAGCCGCTTCGAGGACAACGAAGAGCTGCGGTACTCGTTGCGCTCAATCGAGAGACACGCCCCCTGGGTACGGCATATCTTCATTGTCACCAATGGGCAGATTCCTTCCTGGCTTAACCTGGATAATCCTCGGATAACCATTGTGACACATCAGGTAAAACTCAATAAAGCTGCCACTGTGAAAGGGCCAGCAAAGATATCCTGTTTGATTTGAAATGCAGTTATCCTCTTGCAGCAAAAGGCTGAGTTTAATTGGAAGAAGTGACAACCTCTTCCCTCTCTCACGCAGGGTTTTATCATGTATGTCCTTATATTTTGGCTAAACAGCTGAATATATATCAAGCCTGTATTTAGCACACTCTTCCAAATATTAAGGCTTCAGTTGACATATACCCATGTCTAATTTCCTTACAGAGTCTATAAAAACTTCGGGAGAAGAAAATGTAATCTGAATCTATAAACAGTCTCTCAGAACCAGTAATAACCTAATAAGCTTGTGTTGAGATAGGATGGATTACAATTACTGTAACTAAGAAGATTGCTACAAAAAAAGTAGCTAGGCATTCTAAATATATTATTTAAAAAGAGATGACAAATCCTTCAAGCTCCCTGAATAAGTGAAACCAAATTCTCAAGTAGCAATTTACAAATCGAGAAGTAATTTTGGTATCTGGACTTGCCATAGGAATTCTGTACAACTGAGGTGCTAAAGAGATACTTACTCAACTTCTTCTGCTGTCTGCTGGTGAAGTTACTTGATAAAGATGGAACAATCCTGACTTTTTGAATGATGCAACATTCAGTTTGGTTCAGCTTGCTAGAAATTTTGTGCAGCCTGAAGTTCATGAGAATTAGAAAGGTGTACTCTGAGACTGGTCCAGTACTCACTAAAAGAGGAGTGTGTGAAAGTTTGTGACTTTGTGAAATCAGGTGCAATTTCTTAGTTAAGCAGCAGAACTGAAAATGGTATTGTGTGGGGAAAGAGATACTCAAGTTTTTTGTTGCGGTTTTTTTGTTTGTTTATTTGTTTTATGTTGTTTTTTTGTTGTTGTTGTTGTTGTTTTCTTGTGCTTTAATATATTTTTTTCTTTTGTATCCTTGTTCTTGATAAGGTTTTTTTTTTAGTAGATAAGTATGAAGTATTTGTGTGCCTGACTGAAACAAGTTTTTGGTTGTTGGGGATTTTCTTGTTTTAGGAAATATTTCAGAATGTGAGTCACTTGCCTACCTTCAGTTCACCAGCTATTGAAAGTCATATCCATCGTATCAGTGGCCTTTCTCAGAAGTTTATTTATCTCAATGATGATGTTATGTTTGGGAAGGATGTTTGGCCTGATGATTTTTACAGTCACTCTAAAGGTCAAAAGGTAAGCAGTTATGAAAATATATTTTAGCAGAAGTAGAACTTCTTTATTCTAATGATAAAAGCCAAAGGAATGCTACTTTGAAAGGGAGAGCACTCACTCCTTCTGTCTCTAAAGGTTCATTGTTCTTAACTAGAGAAATGTTGCCTAAGGTTGAGGGTGTGGAAAGCTCTTCTCTGTATTCATATGTGTACTATGTTTGTAGGATTACTCTTTTTCACCTTCACTCTTACATTTGGATGGTTACAGTGGTTCCTCTGTCACTTTAGTTTGTGTTATTTGCTAATTTTCCTGCTTTGTGTTGGAACACTGTTAAGACTGATGTGGTGTTTCGCAGTTGGCGGTCTTCCTTCCTTGTAAATTCTTTTTGTTTTGTGGGAAATACTCAAAACAAACAAGAATCAACTTTTCTGTGGGAACACTGAGGTCAGATGACATTTGAACTGGTTTAATATTGAAGTTTACCGTCAATTGCCTCTCTTCAGACACCCATAATATCTTTGCCCAATTTATATATAATCATATAATATATATACTATATATATAATTGTTTGCTAAAATAATAGATATTGTTCCACATTTCTAAGTGTAAAGTAATTTAGTCTTTCAACAAACCCATTATCATCAACTGGAGTTTAAGTAAGGAAAGCAGGCTGAGGAAACATTAGCAATATTTATGCATAAACACTCTCGCTGCCAGGAGGGTTTTCGTCCATTACCTTGATCTACAAAAGTGACATGGAGGAAAAAATTGAAGATTTATATATAATTATTTCTATTAAAGCAGTGGGCACACAAGGCACTGCAGGCAGATATGCACACTTGCATACAGAAGAGTTGAGCAAAATTAGTTTAAGCTACATTAAAATAACTGTTTCAGTACTTGAGGATGTTAGGAGGCTTTTAGGTGTTTTAAATTTCTAAGAATGGAGGCATATAACTGCAAAACCATATTGTTACAGCATTTGTATTGTTCTTTACTTATTCATCCCTGTTATGATGATGAAGTCAGCTTAGCTGCAGTGTTGTTTGTGATAAGAAATGATATCACAGTGTTTGCGATCAGCAAGTGTTACTGATCAGCAGGTGTTACTGTTGGAAATGTGCTGCTAAAATCTTGAAACAATAAAGTCTAAAGGAAAATGTATGGGGTTTTTAATGCCTCCTCAGTTGAAAGAACACACACACACACACAGACACACACACTTGTTTTTTATCCTGCCAGTTCTTAGGATTATTTAAGTCATAGAGGATGAGATGCTTCAGGGATTATGTTCAACATGTGCTGCTTATCTCATGACTGGTTAGTAATGAAGAAACATTTTGAGTCAGGAGAATGAGTGAACCGCAGAGCTATTTCAGAGTTTAAGTTCATTCTTCCTATCTGACACAAGAGAAGATATTAATTTTCATTGAAATATAGTTTGCAGAAGTAGATTTGGAAGTCTTACTTCCATTTCTGGCTCTTGCTACTTTGCTGTATGGCCTTGGGAATTCTTCAGTTCTGCCTTCCCTTTGAAAGGGATAACATTTACTTTCACAGGCAATGGGGTGTGAATCCTGTGTGCCAAGCTCTGTGGAATCTAAAGGCACTGTGCACAGGGAGACATTATTGTAAGTCTCCATATTCAAAGAAACAAGCTCATTTGACTTCTATTTGCCAGTCCTCGTCTCAGACCGTAATGTTGTTCCAGGTGTACTTGACTTGGCCTGTGCCAAACTGTGCTGAGGGATGTCCTGGCTCATGGATTAAAGATGGTTACTGTGATAAAGCCTGTAATAACTCAGCATGTGATTGGGATGGAGGTGATTGCATCGGTAAGACAGCAATGTTTAATTTAGAAAAAGTGAACTGTCTATTTTTCATTACAGGAATAATTTTGTAATTCGTCTTTTTCATATAACTACAGAATTTGCCTCGTTTAGTAGTAAAAAATAAAAAGAAGTTGATTTACAGATTAAAACCTTATTTCTTGCAAACTACAAATTTCTGTGGAAAATGACAGGAAGTAGAAGGGCATACGATAATCTTCCTTTAGATATCAAAGTTGACTAGCTGAAAGAAGAGATTTTGAAATTGAAATTATTATATATTACTAATATGCAGTATTATATATTATTTGGACTCAGAATCCAAATAATAATGGATTGTGAAGCTACACTATTAGTTCCTACATGAAATTTTCAGGATTGTGGTGTAATAAAACAAAGTGGTGCTTCTGGATTGAGGAAGTGATACCTTTCTAGGAGGTTGTAAAGTCAAGGCTGCAAGCACAAGGAATAGTAAATCAGTTTTCTGCCTGCCTTTTGAAGTTAAGACAAAATATGTTTGCAGTTTGGTTACCCTTTTCACTTGATTCCCAAACTTCTACACTAAGTGTAAAATATATGGTATGCACAAACTCACAGAAGCCTAGTTAGGATTTGCCCCTTTTTAATTTCACTGATGATTATTTAGTCTTAGTCTAGCTTTAACATGGTGGCCTAAATGTGCCTTTCTTCTGTTATTTGAAATTCTTCCTTCTGGTGGGTTTGTTTTTTCTTTTTTCTCTAGGTAACAATGGGGGTAATCGCTATGTTGCTGGTGGAGGTGCAGTTGGAGGTATTGGGAATGGCCCACCATGGCAGTTTGGAGCAGGAATAAGTGGTGTTTCATACTGTAACCAAGGCTGTGCTAATTCCTGGCTAGCAGACAAATTCTGTGACCAGGCCTGCAATGTCCTCTCATGTGGATTTGATGCTGGTGACTGTGGCCAGGGTATGTAAAAAGCATTGCTCATGAGCTTCCTACGGGGATTCTCTTGTATTGCCTGACCTTTCTGGGTTCATCATTACTCTCAGACTGGGCTAAGGTGTCCTGTACAAGCATCTTTATCTAAGGCCAGTTGAATTGATAATGCCTGTAGCAGTTAAAATTTGAAAGAACCTCTCTGATGCTGACAGTGTGAGTTCAAGTCTGGTTCTGGGCTCTTGCCAAAGGCTACTTTCAGTCACAAATGTGTTTCTGGTGATTCTGTTGCTAGCAATGAGGTTTTGTTCATCTAGCAGATGACAGATAATGCGTGTTCTGCTGTGGGAGGGAGAAGTTCCTTTCAGCCTATCCGATTTTGAAAATTTCAAATCAAGATACAGCACTGTAGCAGTGAACTCCAGCTGTTGTAACATTACTCTCCTAATACGGCAAAAATGTAATATGGGCAAGCTACTTATGAATGATAGATAATTTTAAATGACATGATAATAAGACATTTTAGGCTCTTCAGGTAGAGACTGAAAGAGTGATGAATTATACTGACTTTTAGAATTAGCATGGGAGTGACTGGTAGTTTTATATATCTGAGTATGTTCTAGTCATCCATTATTGTAAGTAAGTGAGCAACAAGCTGGAAACTAAAGTAAGTGTTCCTTCAGAAAGCAGTCTCCCTGTTAGTATAGTGACTGTAGCTGGGCATATTACTGTTAAAAAAAGAGTGTGAAAGATAAATCTCATGCTGAAAATTGGCAGAAACTTGTTTTGATTCTTTCTTGGGTTTGGTTGTTTTTCCAGATCACTTTGAAGAGATGTACAAGGTGATGCTTCAGCTTAATCAGACCTACTATGTTATTCCCAAAGGTGAATGTCTGCCCTACTTCAGCTTCAGTGAAATAGCCAAGAAAGGAATTGAGGGTTCATACAGTGATAATCCAATTATCCGACATGCTTCAGTTGCTAACAAATGGAAAACTATCCACCTAATCATGAATAGTGGCATGAACACAACTGTGATCTATTTTAACCTTACATTCCTAAATAAAAATGATGAAGAATTTAAAATGCAAATAGCTGTTGAAGTTGATACTAGGGAGGAACCAAAACAGAACACGACTTCCACTCAAAAATCTAACTCTGATTTTAAAAGTGTAACTTCAGTACCAGAAGCTGAAATGATATTTGAAGATATTCCAGAAGAAAAACGCTTTCCAAGAGTCAGGAGACGTCGTAATGGCACAAAAGAGAGTGTACCTGAAGAGTTGATAATCCCATCAGTAAATGTGTCTCTTCTTCCTGAGGATGTTCAGCTAGCACTGCAGAAACTGGACTTAAAACTGCTAAATGGTGATATAACTCAGAAAGGATATAACCTGTCCAAGGCTACTCTCCTGAGACCTTTCCAGTTTTTAACCACAGCAAGGAGTATTGTAGGCCTGGAAAAAAAGGGCATGCATGATCATTCAGAAAATCAGAAGAACCAAAGCAGCTGGGAGAAGCCTTATAAAGATGGCAAAAAAACCCCAGTAAAAGCAAAGGAGGAAGAAGTTCCTTCAAGGCTTATGGGAACAAAGGAGACTGTTGTGACAATGAGTACAAATAAACATATTTCTAAAGTACAGCGTAAAGCCATACTTCCCTCCCAGAGCTTGGGGAAAAGAAATGAAACTCGAGACAAAGTGTTGAATGCACTCATATTAAGGGAAACACAGAAAGCGAAACATACTGGGAATATTGATACTGGAGAAGGTGCACAGGTGATGGAAGGAGTAAAAGGGCACGAGCAGGTGGATGCAAATATAAAGGAGGGGCTAGTGGGAAGAAAATTACAGTCTTATGCTGGAAGTTACCAAGGCTTTTTGCCATGGGAGAAAAAGAAGTATTTCCAAGACCTTCTTGATGTGAGTATCTTAATGTCATTCCTTACTGGAATAGTTGCATCTTTCTGCATTTCTTGGAATACTGTTAATATGATTTATACATTTGAAATGTGCTTTTGCCTTTGAGGCAAATGCTGGGATTTTTTTGAAAGGTACTTTTCACGTAAAATGTGACTTGTTTATGATCTGGGTCTCTCTTAGCTAGGTAGTAAAAGCCAAATAGCTATTTCTGTTCCCTTTCTACTACCTTTTCTTGGTCAAATTCATTTGTTGTTTGTTGTATGCTGTCACAGAGCTATCGCTCAGACACATATAGCACTATAACAGAAAGCTTAAATTTTGTTTTGATTGCATTTATGCAGGTATGGATTCTGTTTATGTTTAAAAAATGCAGAAAATAGATACAATGATAAACATTTAAATTCTAGAAGTTAAATTGAAAGTCTGAAAAGAAACTGCTTATCGAAATTGTATCAAGAAAATGTATAGGAAATTTCCTCTGCTTCCATCCAAAGCATTCTGGCAGTTTTGAAAAGCTCTAGAAGAGAAGATACTGGGCTTCAGTTGGTAGCAGGTGCTTTGCCCTATTTCCCATAGCAAAGGGCTATATTTTAAAAAAACTATCTCTCTCTGTTCATCTGAGATCGAATTTTGCATGAAGAATCTTTATATTATAGGATTTCAGATTTATCAAATATGGATGGATAATTGCAAAAAAAAAGGCAGTAGTACAAATAAATATGATGACAAATAGGGCTCTTAGTGTATGTGAGGTTTCAGAGCACAAATATTAAGGAAGATTTTTATAGTTTTCCTCAAAGCATGAAAGCTTTAGGGAAAAGTTTCTTTTATTTCTTTTTAATGGAAGATCTAAAGAATATGAAGAAAAATATTAAAAAGTTCCCATCCCATTTTCAGATATGGAAAGAGTCTGCAGCTGGCTGAAATGTCATTTTTCCCATGTGTCTAGTGTTTTCTGACTTTTTCAGTAATGCAACCTAGATTTATGCCTGTCCTGCTCTTTAGGAAGAAGAGTCATTACTCAAACAAATGTCATACTTTACTGAAGGTAAACATTTTGGAAGGCAGCTGAAAGATACATTTGCCGATTCCCTTCGATACGTGAATAAGCTGTTAAACAGCAAGTTTGGATTTACATCTCGTAAAGTCCCTGCTCATATGCCTCACATGATTGACCGTACTGTTATGCAAGAGCTCCAGGATATGTGAGTGTGGTTTTGCTTGGAATAATGTAAAACTCTGGGAAATTCTACCTTTCTGTTGCTTTGCTGTAGCCTTTTCCAGTGTGTTAATAGCTACTCATTAAAATTATATTTTGGAAAAGGAAATAAATTTATTACAACATGATAGTTGGGATACAATGGGATTTTTGAGGCACTTTCAAAATTCTGGATTAGAACTTATTTTTAGGTAAGGAATGTTTTCTTCAAGAAACTAGAATGCTAAATGAGTTTTCATTCTTATCTAGGTTTCCTGAGGAGTTTGACAAGACATCATTTCACAAAGTGCGTCACTCTGAAGATATGCAGTTTGCTTTTTCATATTTCTACTATCTTATGAGTGCAGTTCAGCCACTGAACATTTCTCAGATCTTTGATGAGGTCGATACAGACCAGTCAGGCATCTTGTCTGACCGAGAGATTCGCACGTTGGCCACAAGGATCCATGATCTACCATTGAGTTTGCAGGTACTCTTTCCTTACTGATGAACTTTTAGAGCAACTTCAGTTTTAAAGTCCAAAATGGTTAAGATAAAACCAGTCAAATTGTTATCCTTTCTTGTAGCATCAGTAACATTTGGCAATTTTTAAACATTAAATAAATATACCTGGGAAATATAGCATTGTGTTCTATTTACCATTGTTTGATTGATTTTTCTATGGAGTCTGTGATTAAATGGAGTTCTAGCTGCTTCAGAAAAATGGCTCACTGCTGTCTGAGTTCAAGAAAACAGTGTGAGTTTGTCCAAAAAAAAGTTCACTGCCAAGAGTTGGATCCTGTTGTGTTTAGTGTAGTTTCTGCACATAGTAGAAGATAGTTCTTGCCCTGAGGAACTTGTGGCCTAAATTAACTGCAAAAAAGGATAGCAAGGAAGTCATACTAGTAAACAGTATGATCATATACAAAGACTCATGCTTCTGTTCTTCTAGGAACCTCATAAGCAGAGACATAGTTTTTGTAGGACTTGCATTCTTAAACATACAGGTAGAGAACAAAGCTACAGAGAGGGAATGACACAAGCCCATGAAACAATTTGTTTGTGACATGACACAAAATCGTTGGCGTAGCCGGAACACAGCCCTGCTTTAGTGTGTTCCTGGCCTGTACCTTAATCAGAAAATCTTCCTGTCCTTGCAGTTAACTCTTCTGTTTGTTTGCTTGATTTGGAATTTAATATGCCAGTGTCGATTTGAGAACTCTGTACTGTCCTGACATTATTAGTAAAGATGCACTTTTAATTTTAAATAAAAATGATATTAAGTCATACTTTATCTGGTCTCAATTAAACTCTGTACTGAGCATTTGCTTTACTTTATAAGGAGTCCCAGTGACTTAGCAGTTACTGAAATGGGGTTTGCTGAATATTAAGTCTTCTTTTGTGGACAGTAGCATGGAAATTTGTTATGTAGATAACAGTAAATACATTTGGGCACCCTGGGTTTTTTTAGATCAGTGAGAAAAACAGTAGGATTGTAACTGGTTTTTTCCCCCCTTTCTTTCTATTAGGATTTGACGGGTCTAGAACAAATGCTAATAAATTGCTCTAAGGCTCTGCCTGCCAACATCACTCAGATCCATGTTATTCCTCCTACTCAGGAAGCATATTATGATCCAAATCTGGTAAGAAACACTGATCTTAAAATATGCGTATTTTCTTTCTTGAATATGTATTTACTTTACTTTAAAAGCTGTTTTGATTTCTAGAAGGAAAGTTTTTACAAAAATTACTACTTGTATGTACATGAACTAAGTGTTGGAAAATGAAAATTTTACAGGCTGCTTCCTGACTTACTAACCCTTAATTTTCTTTAAAAGCAGAGAAAAGCTGCGATTTAGGATGTTACTATAATTGGGATTTTAAAAGTCATCCTTGTTAAGAAAATTTACTGTTGTGAACCAAAAAGACAGTAAGCCCAATACCTCTCTGACTAGAGCTTCTTGATAATTCTTTATCTGAATTATAACCCATGTATTGAAAAAACACCCTAAAATCCAAAAATCTGTTACTGGTGGCACTTGTCAGAGGAGTATCAGACAGCTGTCAAATGAGTTAGAATTTTTGATTATTTTACTGAGAATGAAGTTGCAATGTTTTTGCCAAAAAATTAATTTGTATTTTTCATATATTATTTGTAAAATAGGAAATTGTGATGTTATGCACCACTGTTGGGTTTTTTTCTCCCTCCACAGTTGATAACAAAACTATAGCTTTTGATTCCAGGAGAGTAGAGTATGCAGGCCTCTCTAGCTGTAGTACAAGTTTTCTTACAAAGTACATTTTAGAACACTCTGTAATTTTTAGTAACCTATAATCTAAACAGAGTTTTCTTCCAGCCTCCAGTAACCAAAAACCTAGTGACTAATTGCAAACCTGTGACTGACAGGATTCGTAAGGCTTACAAGGACAAAAACAAATACAGGTAGGTTGTGGCAGTCCTGTGAAAAGAGATGCTTAGTGTTGTAAAGCCATAGGAGGAGGGCTAAATACACACATGACCCAAGATTGCATGTATGTGCTAACAAGTCTTAGCTGAACCTATTTTAGCGGTGGAACTAAAGAAACATACTGTTGTTAACTTACGTATGTTTCGTTGTGCAGTGATGTGGGTTTTTTCATTGTTTGCTTAGTAGACTAAATACTTCCATGTTACTTGTGTCATCTTGGGTCATTTCCTAATTTGTGTTGTACAACAGTAAGCCAGAATATGTTTGGATGGCTAGAGTGAGTGCAGTTCAAGTGGCATATAAAGAAGGAAACAGGCTTCCTGTACCTAGAAGTTGTAAAACTACTTCATCCTTCCTTCTACTGAAGCTTGAAAAAAAGAAAAGAACAGAAAAAGCATTTTAGTCTTAACTACCTTGTACCTTCTACCTTTCCCGTGAGACAGAGGAGTGACAGTGGCATGAGCTTTTTAAGTGGAGTAGGTTCTCAGGTGAGACCTGAAGAAGCCTTCAGGGTGCTTTCTTATATTAAGATAAGAGAAGTAAAAAATATAAATGTGGTATCTACCACTAGTAAGACTGTTAACCTGGAGTCAAATGCTCATATTTTATATGCTTTCTCTTAGAATTCAGATCTATGATTGATAGGTGGTTACTGATAAATCTACAGAAAAATGGTTCTGTGCAAGAGCATTAGCTGAAAAATTTAAATGTATCAATAGAAAGCAAATGGCAAATTTTAATGAAGGTTGGCCAGTCAGATTAGGAATGTTGCTTGATAATGTTAAATACAGGACTGATACTTATTGAACCAGACTTTAGGCTGTTTTACTAATGTCTAAATATTATTTCAACAATAAGGTTTGAAATCATGGGAGAAGAGGAAATTGCCTTCAAAATGATTCGCACAAATGTTTCTCATGTAGTTGGTCAGCTGGATGACATACGAAAAAATCCCAGGTATCCTGTCTCATGATTTGTGTGAAGCTGTGAGATGGTTTTAATTTTCTGATTTGACTCTTTAAAGTTTTTTGTATTTAAAAGATAATTTATTGTCATGGTATTTAAAAGATAATTTATTGTCCTGTATTTCTAAACTGTGTGTTACAGGGTAAGACAGATTTGAACCAAAAGTACTTCTGATTTTTTCTTTTTGACTGAAGCTGACTCCTCTCTCTGTTATGTCAGGGGTTATCTCAATAATTTGTTATGTTTTTATTGATATAAAATCTTTGAAAACATGGAAAATTCAGCTATTTTTGAAGCTTTCATTTTTGCCATTCTAGAGAGCATACAGTTTACATTGCAGGCAATTTTATTTTAAAGGAAGAACTTTTTGACCTGCTTTATGCAGGTATTTTTTACTAGGAGTTAGCTGTGGATTATTTTGTTACTAAATCAGTTTTGCATATTCATTGTGCTTTTATTTTTACTTTTGCATATTCACTCACTTTTACTACATGGAAAGAATCTTGCTTCTGTCTTCAGAAAACCCAAATTTTCTGCCAGTTTAATGAGTTTGGATGCAAGAAGAGGTCTTACAAGTGTCAAAAGACAGAGTAAAGAGGAAAGTAGAACCAGGTACCTTGGGCCAGGGAAAGTGAAGCTTCCTCTTTTGGTCACAGAAAGCTGTTGGGTAATCTCAGCTACCCGTAAAACTATAGCATAATCTGTATTTGTAGGTAAAGAGTAGATTTCTACTTTCCTCACAACACTGTACTACTTTTGCTGGGTTATTTGTTCAGAAAGGGAAATGCTAGTCTTGAGGCATTTTACAGCTGAAGGTGATTTGTATCTATTGCTATTCCTTTCAAAGAGTACCTTCTGGCCACATAACTCCTGCATTCCAGCTGCCACAATGATCCATTTAAAAAAAACGTAGGCAGTGCTCTAGCTCATCCTACTGCTTCCTTTTCCTCCTCTATTTCTTTGCCTGCTGGCTACAAGTTGGTTTTTTTAAAGGTAGGGGTGATTTCAAGTCTTGTTAGGCTCAGAGAGGCCTGAGTAATTAAGTTTCTCACCTTCAGTGTTCACGAAGTGAGGAGTTGATTACCTGGGCTCTATTCCTGCCAAGTACAGTGCAGTACTGTAGTCATCTTGTTAACAAAGGAGAGCTAGCACAGTTATGTAGGCATACCATTTCCTTCTCTTTGCCATGTTTTCCTTGCATACAAACCACTAATTATAACCAGACTCTAAAAGCAGGTTTTTAGTGCCTGTCTTGGAATGCACTAAAAGTGTCATTCACTTATGAATCTTCCAGAAATGTTTGGTTTGCACCCTTAACACAAAGTGAGGGTTAATTGTCTAGGCATTGATTCTGGAATATCCAAAGGAATGTCATGTTTGGTTTCTTTTGGATTAATTTAAACAGTCTTTCCATTAGAAATGGGCTAATATCCTCATCAGTCCCGTACTTTGCTGTGTCTCTCTTACAGACTCTCAGTCTGTAAGCTGTATCTTTTTTTAATGAAGCTAAACAGGAATATACACTCTAGGAATACATCTACTGCATTCCCAGGGCTAATGAGCTGCCAGTCTGAGGGATGAGGTCAGGGATAGTCCAGAGTGAACTCCCAAAATGCTTAGAGTGTAGCCATGATTGCCATAACCAGCTGCTTTGCATAGTATTACTTGATATAGGAGATGCAGCTTGCTCGTTTTTGGAGAGGCATATTTGTTCTTCTCAGATGTAACAATTTGAATGCCTGGTTATCCCCTGCACGTAATTGTCTAGAGCAAGGTTACCAATTATGCCAGATGCAGTACGTTGCCATTCAGTGCTAATTCCCTGTGTGGGCTGATATACAAGCTCCAGAGTTCTGCTTATTTCTAGATTCCTGTAGAAGTCTGAACTTTGCTCTTTGAAAGAGCACACCATACTGTAGAAAATACAGCTGACCAGGAGTGCTTATTCACAAAGGTTAGCAGTGACAAGGCATATGTCACCAGATATGATTTCTGCCTCTGGGGAAAATGTAGGGGTCTTGTGTCTCACAATATAAATAAAGCACATAGCCTTGCCCAAATGTGGGAAGGGGAATTTTTGTTGTCAAGCACCAGGTCAGAGTGGCCAAGAGCAAGTTTAGCACACTAGCTGCTGCTTATGTTTCAATTATTTGCAGTAACTTGGTTCCATGTTTCTTACATGTGAAATAGCTCTCTGCAGGAGCCATTATTGTGAGCATACTTATTTGGTCACAGTGATTTCCATGTACATTCTATCCAAATTGTTGTTCTTTGTATTTTGGTTGCTTATACAAGTCTAGTTTGGGGTCTGTGATTCGACAGACCAATTTATATAATGTTCTCAGTAAACCAAGGCCGAGGGACCAAGCTTTGTCCTCTCTTATACAATCTGATGTCGTTTTTATGTTGATTTTCTCTAAAGAATTCAGAATGCACAATGAAATATTAATTTAGTATGTTTCCCTCCTACAGTGGAGCTCACTTTGTTATTTAAGAGACTTTCCTCGTGATAATTCAAAAGTATAAAAATCCTTACTAAGATGGTAATGCACTGTTCAATGGGCTCTGGGATTGTGCACACTCTGATGGTGCCCATTAGATGGCAGCATTATATAACAGAAATGTGGCCTGTCACTGGATTCTTGTGAGGTTTTGACTTGCTGTCAATCCTAGTTCTCCTAGAATTAAAATAAAATTAATGTAACAACAACGAATATATCTGTTTGGTTTTAAAATAATGTGGGTTTTGGATTATGTTTGTGTTACTGGTTTGGTAATACCTTTACCATATTATCAAGGAAATATTCTAACAGTGTCATCTTGTTTCTTAGAAAATTTGTTTGCCTAAATGACAATATTGATCACAATCATAAGGATGCACAGACAGTGAAGGCAGTGCTTAGGGATTTTTATGAGTCGATGTTTCCCATCCCTTCCCAATTTGAACTGCCAAGAGAATATCGGAATCGTTTTCTTCACATGCATGAACTCCAAGAATGGTATGTTCCACAAGTTCTTTTCCAGTTACTGTAGTGCAGTAATATATAATTACCTAAGATACTGCTAACAAGCTGGTTTTCCCCCAGTATTGTCATGAAAGAATTAATAGTGAAAATAGTGTGGTAAGATTTGAATGGACTAAAATATGAGGTATGCTGGATTTGGGTTTTTCCAGTGCTTAAATAGTCATCAACATTTTTTCAATTGGTCCTAACCTACTGCAAACAAAAGCTGTTGGTTTGTTCCTTTGTTTTGTTCATTTGTTTGGTTTTTTTTTAAATAAAACAGGAATTCTGGCTTTCTTTAAATGCAGAAAAACCCCAAACCATTGTTACATTTCTTACTAAGTGATTTTTTTCAATCTGTCACATAGCAATAACCATCTGGATAAAAATCAGAAAAGATATATGTGTGTCTTATTTTTGCATAATATGTGAAATGTTTGTGTATGTTTATCTCATGTCTTTTCATAAATAACAACTGAAGAAATTGCAGTAGTTGACTTGACAAGACAAGCAAAATGTTGACAGATACAGTGACAAAGATGACACAAGACTAATATAAGTAAACCTGTTGCTGATCAGCAAACCATAAGAAATAGCTGTTAATAAGAAAATAGAAAATACTAGAGGAACTGTAGAAGGAATGAGGATTGTAGGTGTAATTGTAGTGCTACAAGCCTTGCTCTACTAGTGGCAGAGGGAGCAGGGGGCAAACCCATTTCAGCAGTTAGTTTTAGAAATTTGTGTTGGAGGAGTAGACACAGTGTTGGCTCTCTTTTAGAGACTCTCCATCAAGACTTTGGTGTAGCTTCAAAAAGACACTTTATTTTGACTTTTTTGTGGCCAACGATGATTCTACCCAGGGTATATTAAGGCAGGCTAAAGTGCAGGTGGAAATCAAAGTATTTTCAGAATCACAGGACAGCCCAGGTTAGCAGGGACTTCGAAAGATCATCTGGCCCAACATTTCATGGGAAAAGGTGCCTAGATGAGACTGTCTGTTGCCAGCTTTCACGTGTCCTGGCTGCAGGTATATAACTGTAGCAATAAGGGAATTGCAGGTTGGTCAAAAAGGACACAGTATGACTGCAAAACCATAGTTGCCACAAGTAGATGTGGCACTTGGAGATGTAGTTTAGGTGTGGACTTGGCAGTTTTAGCTTAACAGTTGGACTTGATCTTTGAGATCTTTTCTAGCCTAAAAGATTCTATGATCTAGCACCCTGAGCAGTCATATCTTGGAAACTTCCAGTGGTGCAGACTCTACCCTGTCTCTGGGAAGACTGCTCCAGAAATGATTGTTTTGACTGTAAAAAAGATTGCCTTATATCAAGATGCAACCTCTCCCAGCCCAACTCATAGCTGTTGCCCTTTGTCCTCTCTATGTGGGTCTTTGTGAAGAGAGAGCCTACGTTCTCTTTTTAGTTACCCGTTAGGAACTGAAAAAAACTTTCTTTGCATGTTTCTTGGAAACATGAAATATTTGCGTTTATGATATATAAAGCTGTTTTACTGTTTCCTTGTTTCTTTGTCCAGGAGGGCATATAGAGACAAGCTCAAATTCTGGACCCACTGTGTTCTAGTAACACTTATTGTATTTACAGTCATCTCATTTTTTGCTGAACAGGTAAAGTTAATGTCTTCTTATCAAATCTGTATAACACTTAACAGAATGTGGAATCTTCAGGATAACATTGGATGGATTTTTTTAAATAGGTTTTGAAGAATAGCTAGGATTTTCCCTTCATAAAAGAAGTAAAGATGTTAGATGACTCATGATTAGGTTGCTTTAATTTTTAGGTCACCATGTTGAGATTCCTTGAAAAGAGAGTCATATGGGGAGGAGGAGAGTGGCACCTTCTCAGGTGCCTTGGGACAGTAAAGTCCATCACCAGTGTGCTAAATTCGAATGCTCAAATTCAGTCATTGTTTTTGAAATTCTTGGTCTGTTAACATGGATATTGGTAGAAGCATATAGTAAGATAAGAGGAAGGAAAATTAGTCCAGGAGGGGATCTTAAGTTACTTAAAGGCCTTATCAGAATCTCTTCCCTAAGTAATTGCAAGGACTCCTACTGAATTCAAGAGATTTTGAATCAGACTCAAGGGGAAAAGCTTGACTTCTGCAAGCTTAAAATGGCTTTCTTGAACATGATTAGTCCTGCTAAACTCAGAGGGAGTCAATGGAACAAATCATATGGGTAATTCTTTGCAGGTTGGGGCCTTAAGTAACACTTTCCGTGGTCTGATGAAGAGGGTGTAATTCTTGAAAGGTTGGCTTTTGATTATTATTTTTTTCCTACCTGTAACTTTTGCATGACTCTTTCCATTGATTTTCAGTATTTTTTATTAGAAAACTCCATTAGTAACTTGGTTTTGGAAGGGGATACTCAACTCAGTGATACAGTTAGGAATCTAAATACCATTTTAAGATGCCAGCTTTGTGCTGAGATTTTAAAACTAGACTGTAGCCTGGTGTTAATTTAAACACACAAATTACTTTTAAAATAATCAGAATAAAGGCATGGTGTATTTTTCACTTTCTGCTTGTATTCTGATTATTGAGAAGTCTAGTGGAAATGTGCCCATCTAATAGATGCGTTGGAGTAAAAAATGCCTTTCTGGTATAATCAGGAAAAAAAAGTACGGGACTGAGTATTTACCATGGGTGGTAGAGATTTAATAGTTTCTAGAATGAAAACCTGACCAGCTTTTGACCTCTAGCCCAGCAGAGAACTACATATTGTATTTTTTTCTCTCCTCAGCTAATTGCACTTAAACGAAAGATTTTTCCAAGGAGAAGGATCCAAAAAGAAGTTGGTCATGAACGAATCAAAGTGTAGAAGAGCTTTATTTTGGAGATCAGTCTACCTCAAGCTGTGATTAAGCATTTTAAATGTCTCTTTCAAAAGTGTCTTTTCTGGTTTGCTGTTTAACTACGTTGATATGAAGAAAAAAAATCATGCACCTACATTTGAATCTCTGCAGTACTCTTCATGATATAAAAGCTGCTGTTGCTGTGACAATGCAACATGAAAACAACAAATAATTGCAGGACACCTGTACATAGGCAGTTTTCAACAGATCTTACTTTACAACTCTTAGTTCATGGCCATGTTATCCTTTTTTATAAAAAGGGTTACCTAAACAAATGTAACTGCATTTATTGCAGTGGATGTTGCCAACTAGATAAAAATGTTGGAAGGAAAAGTTGTTTGGGATCAGTGTAAGAAGTCCTTGATCTTGCATTCCAAAGCATTTTGCAAATTGCTGTCATTGCTGCTTTTTTTAGCCCTCTGGGGAAAATTGAGAATTATGTAACTTGTCATTTAAATTTAGAATACGTTTATAGATGTTGACATTCTTTAAAGCACAGTGACAATTCATCTCCCTATTTGTAGTGTGTAATTGGGATTTCAAAGAAAAGGTACTCTAAAAAAAATTACACTGGAACAACATCTTAATGGTTTATATGAAAGATATTTTGTATGTGGTGTATTATAGTCCAAAGAATAGACAAAGAAATGGTGTTATTTCCTGGCTTGATTAAAAAGAGAGGGTTGTAATCAAAGGAAAATGATCAAGGTAAAATATTTTACAAGCATTGTAAATAAAAAAGCAAAAGTGCCTCTATATGAATGAATAACAAACTGTTTCAAAGTAGAAAAGTATGGGGAGCAGTGTTTCACTTCATAAAACAATATTTGTACTGACTTAAAAAGCTGTGGTGTTTTTAAATTTAACAGGGTTTGCCCTGTATTTTGCTGAGATACCGGTGTGGTTTTATGTGGGAAAGGGTACTGAATCTTTTCAAGCAGAAATTTTTGGTGGTGTGTCTTAATTGTATTAGCAGTATTCAAAAGGCATTAATTTTTTTGTAATCGGATGATGTACAAAATGTATGTGCATATGTATTGTAAGATACTTGGCTTGCTTTGGAATTAACTAAAACGTGATGAAAGTTTTGTCTGCCGTTTCTGTTTCACAGTCAACCAAAGCTCACACATTTTGGTAAATTAGCCGAGAATCTGTATGTCAAAAGTTCTTATTTTTTCCGCTAAAACCTTCCAGCTGTGATGATTTAATAGTAATTTGAAGCATGGCTCCGTGCTCAGAGCGGAACGAAGCTTTTGAGCAGCGTGAGGATCCATCCCGGGGCCGGCAGCGCCGCGTCCCTGCCGCGCCCGTTCCCGCCCTTTCCCGGCGGCGGGAGGCGCTGAGGCGGCACCGCGGGAACAGCGTGAGGGCGGCCAAGGGCCCCGGGCTTTTGGGACAGCCGGGTTCCCTCTGCTGCATCGGGGGCTGCCAGGAGCCCTGTCCCTGCCGCCTGTGAGTCCCCTCAGGGTGCAGCTGAGGGTCCAGGTCTCCTTTGCTGCTCTGAGGTGGGTCCCCACAGTGAAAAGCCCCGCACAGGAAATCCATACAAGCAACGGTTTGTTTAATATCTTTGTGGGGCACGGTGGGGAAAAAAAGGAGGTGAGTTTCTCTAAAAATCACTGTTAAAATACACAGCTGTGGATTGAAGACGCTGAGATCGGCTAAAACAGGTACCTACACGGGATGGGTAAGGGCTGCGTGGGCTTGTGAGGTGGCAGGATTGTCTTACACCTCGCTGAGGGGGACTGAGAAGTTCTCCTTTGTAAACTGATTTTTAGTACGAAGAAAAGTGTCGGTAAGCCTGATAAAAACAAAGTTTAACAAACTTTCAAAAGTTAAAGTGGCTTGGCAGCACAGGGACAGGCACAGCCAGACACCATGGGCCAGCATCTCCTCCTCATGTCCTCAACAATCAGTAATCAAAAAGTAGATTAAGTCTTGACAATTTTCTCCCATTTGAGGATAATTCTAATACAAGGGCTTTTGATTTTCCAGTCAATAAAGACACTTGTTTCTCAAGACACTTGTAAAATCTAAAATTCTTCGTACTACATAGAGAAGCATCAACCTCAGAAAAAGCTCAGTATTAAAAAGCCCTGTTCCTTCCTTAGCATAGTGTGGCCATGTTTGTACAGATCCATGGAATTTGGGATTAAAAAACATTTGTCAAGGGCTATTGAGAAATAACAAAAATTTTTTTAAAAAGTCAGGAAACTGAGGTGTGAGAGCATTGGTAATGTTGGGGGGACATCACAGTCCTTCTCAATTTCCATGTGTGCACTTAATTTTCAGCTCTGTCTCTGCCCTGGCTAGTAGAAAACCTACTGATATTATTTACTTTAGTAAATTTCTCATTCTAGACATAATCCAACACAGCCAGAAGTAACTTTTCAAGAGGATAGTCTACGTGTAAAAATGTTTGCCAGTGTAGAAATGGCATTAATTACATTACAGAATGTAGAAGTGTAATAGCTATAAAGAGAGATAAATCAGAACCTGAAAGTTGCCCAGGACTTTAAAAAATGGTATAAGCTTATGTATATTTGTCTTCACAGTGTGGGATGACTTGTAGAATCACATTGTTCTCTATGGTTTATCATTTCTCTATGTTGGACAGTAGAATACTGGCATAGCTTTTGGGGAATGCAGTACTGGATATGACAAAATGTGTAATAAAGCTTATGCTTTATGGAAGCTAAGGTGGCAGACGTCTTAAGAAAATGGATAATTTTTTTTTCCAACCAAATCAAGTTGGTTCCTAATAGCCCTGGCATTTTTTTAGCATGTTCTGAAAAGCTTCAGTGCTGTGGATAATGCTGTGGAATACCTCAAAATTAAACCAGTTTTACTGCTAGCATATCTTTACAGGTGCAAACTGTTAAAGACCCATAATAGGTCCATGTAAGCATGAAAACATGTTTATTTTCAATTTATTGTTAATTGTTGAAGTTACAAATACAATATACTGTTTCAGTAGGAAAAGATCTCACCATGGCACCATCGGGAAGAAAGCATGGAGGAAAAGCTAGTAAACCAGCACAGGAAGAACAGACCATACCTAGTTATGACTTTGAGGAGGAAAGAAAAGAACTGAGTGGATCAGAGGAAGATATTAGAGAAGGTGCTTATATGACTTCTTTAGCACATTAATAAAATGCAGATTTTATTATGTTTGTGACTATGAATAGAAGGAAAGAACTTCTGAGTCAACTAGGGACTGAGCAAAACATGGTTCATAATGCCTGAGACCACCAGGCTCCTACTGTGTAATTTTGATTGGTGATTTTCAAAATAATATAAATATCTATTTGTGGTTTTGTTTTTAAAGGTACAGAATTACAGTACCTTTATTTCAGTAAAATTCAACTTGGACTTTATAATTTTTATGTTGTTTGTAGCTTTCTGGTGGTTGCTATATTGTGAGATGGAAGTAATGGTGTAGTAGTGGAGAGAGAAGGTAAAACTGTTTGGGACCAGGGCAGAGAACTCAAAGCAGTGCCAGCTCCAATCTGGCCTTGCAGAATAATTCACCACCACCTGTCAACTCCAGATCAAAGTATAGCAGCTGCCTGTGTGACTGATGGGCACTGACCATGAGATGTGGTCAGGGAAATGGCATTACAGAAAAGTAATTAATTACACTTTTAATAACTCTAATGACCAACACAAAATGTATTTTTGTAAATATTTCCATAATCCTTCTTATTAAGGTGACATACCAGTAATGGACAAGCATGGAAAGAAAAGACCTCTGGTGACTACTCATGTTCCAGATGATGTGGGGTAAGGCTAGGTGTCTGGGGGCTTTTTCCAAAATAAGGAAGTCTTAAATAGGTACAAACTTCAGTTATTCACTATGCTTACTTTTGCTGTGTTTGGGTGATAGATAATACAGTATTTGCAGGTAAAAAAAGGAAAATGTATCATTTTAAAACAGCAATTCTTCAGTTTCTTTGTAGGTACTTTTTTAACATGCAGAAAAATTTGATACATTTGCATGAGTTCTTACAAATTTTTGTTTCTTTTAAAAGATTATTTGTTTTCTTCTAGATTGTTGATAATTTAATTAAATTCCATTAATTTTTTTCCTTCTCATTTTAGTTGCTTGAAGATATTACTAATATTATAAATTATCTGAATACTATATGAAAAATAAATTCTTTTTTACAGGTAAATCTTACAAAATTTAATATTCATGGGCAGAGTAAATGTAATACATAAGTACATGCTGAAATAGTTTTCAAGCAGATTGTATCTGTTAAGTTGAAAATACTGTTTTTACTGTATTGTAACACTTCCTTACACACTGGTGTTACCATCTCAGAGATGAAAAAAAAAAAACAACCCTGATACTATTTCCTTTGATATTTTTACTGTGCCAGTCATGCTGACTGAGATGGACTTGTTTTCATTTGGAGTTCCAAAGACAAATTTTATTTACTGACTGCCCTCACTCAAGACCCTTTAAATGCCTAATAGTGTCTCTTTACTGGGCAGTAAGCTAATAGATTCTAGCAGTTTTTTGTTGGTTTTTTTTAAGAGCAAATTAGTATGAAAGAAAAACCTTTCACAGGTGGAGAAAAGGAATATAATTATCTTATGGCAGTGGCAGTGCTGTCACTATTAAAAAGTAATAGGCATGTGAATAAAATTAGTTTTAAGCATATTCAACAGGTCTTACTCTAAAGTCAGAAAATAAAAATTTGAAACACTCTTTTGTAGGGGTGAAGTACAGAATATGTTGGAGAGATTTGGAGGTAAGTACCTTTATATTCTAATAAAAAAAAATTTGTAGAGTTAAAAGTAGTTACTTAACACAAAATAACTTTCAAGACTTACATAAAATGACCAGGTTTTGTAGGATTTTTCAGCATTTCTGAATAAAGCCAGTTTTCACAAAAAGAAAAAAGAATTTACAGCTACAGAGAGCAAAGGGAAAGAAGAGAAGGGAATAACTGCATATTAATGAGTCACAGCTTGTAAGTGTAGATAATTACAAAGGAAAAGGGAAAGATGCATGAGTGCTTTGTATAATCAATTCCAATTTTAAGATGAAATTTAAGACATAGTAAATATATTGTACAGAAAAGCGACAAAAGCAGTTTGCTTTTGGTCTCACTGAACTTTTTGCTGCACTGACATAAAGGATACTGTGGATGGCAGGACCTGAGTGAGAAATATGAAAGTGAAAGGGGAATGTAAATGTTAATATAAACAGCAAAGGAGAACAAAAAGTTCTAAACAAGCTATTTTGGAAGTAGAGTGTAGTTGTGATACAGAATGAGAGAGCAGTCTGTAGTTAGCACTTCCAGAATCTAGAGAACAGGGAATCAGCAGTAAGAGGATTTCAGCAGTCAGAAGGAATAGGAGTTTCTAGAACAGCCAGATTACAAGGATAAGTAAAGCCAGTCATCCAGTCAAGAAAGATTTATGTGTGTCACTTAGCAGGATTTAGTCATAATCAGATCCTCAGGTGGCTTTACCTAGTTAAATTAGCATCTGAATTCTAGATGGTGACAGATCAGAGAAAAAACACTTTTAACTTGTAAAGAATGTACAATACCCATCACAGAGTAAGCAAACATCAAAAAGCTGTGGAAGGAAAGGAAACCATCTTAATGCCAGCATTACAGACTCAATAGCTGAGTAATACTCTCATTGTATGTAATAAAAGAAACCTGTCAAATTTAAGGTGAAAGAGGAGCTTAAGTAACTCCTTAATCCACAAATTAGGACTTTTGGCTCTCACAAAATTACATATTTTGTATTACATATTAGAATGATATTAGAGATCTGGCAGTTCAGATAAGAGGATTTCAATGCTAAAACGTTACGATTGCTTGTAGTTTAAGACTCAATAAAGGAAGGAAGGGAAGGAGGGAAAATTAATGGATCAGAGAGAGGATGCTGTCTGCACAACATAGTGGGTTTGGCATTAGCAGAGGTAGATGCTTCAGCAAATTAGAGGTTTGACTCTGAAATCTACAGCAAGAAGGAAAAAAAATTACTGTATTAATCTTAAGCTGTGACTTGATAAATCTTCAAATGTAAACTGAAGTGAAACACAGTAACTTATATTAATACTTAAAAAGTACTGTTTCTCTGAAATATAAAAATAGTTACTCATTTATTCATGATGTTCACAGGGACAGTCATCGCATACTAACCTAATTTATTTCTAAAATTCAAGAAATTTGCATATGACTCTGAAACAGGTGTTGGTTAGGGCATGTGAGAGGCATAAGGAAGCAATGTTCACACCAGTGCCACCAGCAGGCTGAGGGACACCCACCACGTCAGTTCAGATCACAGGAGCTTCTTGTCACTAGAACACACCTCATTTGCTTCTCCAAAGTGTAACTGATCAGCCTTTTTAATACATGGCACAATGTATCCAGCATGCCTAATTCCTAAATATTCTTTGACTTTCAGCTGACATTAACAAGGCTCTCTTAGCTAAGAGGAAGCGATTAGAAATGTATACAAAAGCCTCACTCAAAACCAGTAACCAGAAGATTGAACACGTTTGGAAAACACAGCAGGAGCAAAGGTGACCTTTACCCTTGGTTTTCAAGCCTGTGGAACTAGGTTCCCTTCCGGGTCACAGGATGGATAGTTGGTCTGTTGCCTTGCAATAGCAAGTATTGTATCTAATGTTAAATATCTGCTCAGGGCCTCTGCTGCCTCCTGTTGTGTCCACTTTGTTAATCTGACAGTAATAGTTTAGTACTTTCTCTTTTGAACAGACAAATTTAAGATTTGGAACTCTGAGAGCAAGGTACATTAAAGAGTGGGGCTTACTTTGATCTTTATGGAAAGTGACCTTTGAAGGTAATTATGTATTTTAAAACAACATGGCAGGGGGTGTTTCCCACTTTGGAATTTTCTGTTTGTACTTGAAAACTCAAAAATGTTCAGTAAAACTTTAATAACATTCTGGTTAAGAAAGTAAATATCTTTCATCTTGTTTAACATTTCTGTCACCTCTTAAGGCGTATTTAATTACTACATCCAAGACCAGAGATGGAGCAAAGGGAAAAAGGAGACAGCTAAAAACTAAAAGTCAGCAATACTTCTAACAGTCTTGGTGTTGTTCTACATTGATTTGTACTTGAAACTTGTATGAACAGAATGTTAAGAAATGAGCTTATCAGTTTTGCATCATAAACCCCTTGTGTTAAAGCAAACATCTGTAATTGGATTAGAAAAACACAGTAAATCTCAGAAAACCTGACACTGTTAGGAAGAAGAGCTGTTACAATTTCTTTTTAACCAGCATTTTATGGGAGTGCTGTCTCTATAAATATATTCCACATTCTCTCAGTGTATGTGTGTGTTCAATTTTTCAAAATATACAGTATTTAAATGGGGTCAGATGTCAAAATAGCCTATTTCTTTATGCCACCTTTTATTCTATTCCATGTGTATGTTGAACTTTAGCTTTCCTTGTAATTCCCTGTAGCATTGGTCATACTTATAGATAGTGTCTGTTTATAGGCAAAAGCTCAATCACGAGTTCTCCCAGCAGTTCCTGACTTTATTTCAGCAATGGGATGTAGATGTACAAAAGGCAGAGGAGCAGGAAGAGAAACTAGCGGTGAGTTTCCGGCATGGCAAGAGTTTCACTGTAATTTCCACAAGGAGGGAATATTATTGTTTTGTTACTCAAGAAATGTAAAACCACTTTATGTAGTTTAAACATATGATTGTTTAAGTTTGGGAAGAGGGGTGCATTTATTAAATTTATTGTAAGTTTATAAACACTGTTAAGTGATGCCCTAGGCCAGCATACAGATTGAGAAAAGCATAGACCATCTAAGGAGAAGAAAGACGTGCTGTTTCTGTCCATCCACAGTCTTTGGGTTCAAGGAATAAAGGAAAGTACTTGTCTTCTAGCATACGCTGCTTAAAAATATGCCTGTATATAATAAAAGTAAGGGAATTTGATCACTGAAAGAGGATAGGAGCTATACAATGGAATGTAATCATGTTGCTGTGTTTGTACTTCCAACACATTTGCAAGTTTTGCTTTTCCCTAGGTAGCACATTCCTCTCGGATACCCAAAGAAGCTGCAGAGCATAGCAATCCTTATGGGATTTTACAGGGATAATTCAGGTTGCAAGAGACCTCAGGAGATGACTTGGGGCTTAATCCAGTCTTCAGTCTTACTGTTGTTAATAAGAGCCAGGGTAGCTTCTCCAGGCAGAGATCTACATTACAAGGCACAGATTTCGAGTGAAGGCAGAATTTCTGATTCTGAAAAATGACATTGGTTTGTGCTCCACGAACTCAGGTTAACAACTGATGCACTTGTTTTCCTTTTGCTTCTGCTTCAGAATATGCTTCGTCAGCAACAAAAAGTTTTTCAACAGGCAAGAATAGTTCAAAGTCAGAGACTGAAAACCATTAAGCAACTCTATGAGCAATTCTTAAAGGTAAATTTTTTCCTTGGAAGGGAGCTGATCCTTATCCCATCACTTAAGAAAGCTGTATTAATTCAGTGTTTTAAGTTGTTTGCTATTTCTTTAACAAAGTAACTAACATACTAGACAGCAAGCAAAAAAACCCTTGTTTTGAGTACAGCCACACAAATTTTTTACTTTTTTAGTTAAGGGCTTTCCTCACAAGAGAAAATCTTCTGTGCCTTTATCATCTTCATGACCTTTGCTGGGCTCTGTCCTGTATGTCCTTGTCTCTCTTGTACTCAGGACTCTGAACTGGACCTGGCACTCCAGGTGTGGCTTCACCAGCTGCACAGCCCCCAGTATATGGGGCAGATTCAAGTCTGTCAGTTTCTGAAAAACCTTTTCAGTTCAAGTAATTCCCTAGCTGCTTTTGAAATTTTAGTTGTGATAAGCTTGGTGTTTGGTTTGAGTTTTCAAGCCTGGTAGTTGATAAAAATAAATCTGAAATGGAGCAACTCTTAGTTTAAAATAGTCAGAATTTACTGAGTATATTACAGAAGCATTAATAAATAATAGCTGTTCCAAAATGTCAAAAATGTTTTCATCAAAGAGGAAAAACTGAACAGAAGGTCAAATATTACCTTGATTCTTCTCCTCAAAGAAGATCAAAAAGTAGAAGTCAAGCCTCAAGTAAGCTTAAATAAATAAAAATTAATGAAAATGCAACTAGACAGATATACAGAGGTAAATGTAATTGTATGTAAAAAAGGGAAGATAACCAGAGAGTTTTATTTGGCTTATTTGGGGAGAAGTGTGCAAAGAAACACAGTGGGGTTTATACTCCTCACTTCAAGTCCTGCAAGGTTGTCATAATATTGAACCCCTAGAATTCCTGACAGATGTCTCTTCCATCTCCTCTTGTAGAACTTTTATCTAAATTGAAATGCAGAATTACGTAGCTGAGACCTCACAGAGGCTGACTGGAGGGTTCTACTTTCTTCTGAGGGTACATATTGTTTAAATAGGAATGCAGACTGGAGTATGAAGTCCTGTATGGTTCCTCTGCCAAGTTTGTGACAAACTCATCAATTACCTGTGACTACTGTAAAAATTAAATTGTAGTATGAATAATGATTGGTTTGTTTGGTTGCTTTAAATGAACCCCTTGACATTGAGGAGTTCAGAATTAATATTATCCTTAACTTCAGAGTATGGAAGAGCTGGAGAAGAGCAATGAAAATCTTCTGGCTGGTGCCCAAAATGAACTTCGCAAGGAAATGGCGATGTTGCAGAAGAAGATTATGATGGACACTGTAAGTATCAGGTCTATGAAGTTAGTTAAATGCAAAAATAGAATATCCAATTAAAAGTCATTTGACATTCATTTAATTCAAAGGAATCATATTGATACAGCATTTGTTCAGCATTATCTCCTTTTCTTGTGACAGCAACAGCAGGAGATGGCGACTGTTCGCAAGTCTCTTCAGTCCATGTTATTCTGATGGCTCAGTGGAGGAGCAACTTGTACCTAAGTAGCATGATACAAGTACAGGCATTAGAAGGATGTTGAGATTTAAATTGTTCAAGGTTCCTATTAAACTCTTTCCTGGATTGTTCTAATCTTGTCTGTTAATGTTGCAAGAACATATCTTAGTAAACTTTTACTACTGGGGGGCAGTATGGGCCCCAAACCATTCACTGTCTGTTCAGCTGATTTTTAAAAATTTCATATCCACTTCCAATAGCACTGGACTGTTAAATTGTTTCACTTTTTCTAATACAAAAATTGTAACAAGGGGAAGAATTAATGAAACATGCATTACCCAGATTTTAGGTTGTAACTTGAGGCCTTTAGGTACATTGTGCAAACAGAAGCATTTCTAACAAGTTGCAGATTTTCACAGTTTCAACATTGTCTGCTGATATAGTAGCTGTTATAAAAATTCACAGGGTATGACATAGCTCAGATGTTTAATGATGTATATAATGGTAAATTAAATTTTGTTAACTTTTTTGTTAGTCTAGATATTGTACTATCTTTGTATTAGTAAGATTTATAAACTGCTATGATTTGTCCAGAAAATGGGTGTTTTTTAGTTAAATGATGAGCTTAATGTATCAGCTCAAGTAACGATAATTAAGCAATATGCATTTTGGGGTCTACTTTTTGTAGAACCACTGCTAGAAGGAATCTACCTCATTTATTTAGTACAGGCTGTTACAAGCCTTTGAGATGGAATATTATTTTTTGCAATTCCAAATGACTAGCAATTTAGGGAGGCCTGAGTTTTAAGGGTAAAGCATTTATCTTCCATGTATCTTGTTAAAGTAAATAAGTATAAACTAAATTGGCTTAGTGTGCATGCAGTTTGTTTTTATGGAAAACCATTACACCTGAATATCTACTTTTAAAAATTAGGTAGTTGCCAACATATTTAACATTTTAATACAACAGTAGATAAAACAAAAACTATCCACACACACAAAATGTGATGTTTTCACAACCATGTATTTCAAAACCATATTTTTCTTCTCAGCCTACTAGCATTTTTTAGGTCAGAGTCAAGTAATTTGATGATGTTTCTACAGCTCTGGAAGCCAGCTTAGTAATGGCTAACTAACTTGCAGTAACTTCAGCTATTTGGTTAGAATGAGTATGGAACTTCGTGATCTGCCTCTGCTAGGATTCAGGACAGAAGTAAATGTGGAAGTCACACTGCTACACTGATGCATGAGGCGATATGGGCCTCTCATGTTTAACTAGTAACATTGCTGATCTGTAATTACTGAGTCTTGGCCCTCTAAGGACAATTACAGGAGGCTGTAAAATAGGTGACAGGTTCTGCTTCAGATCTTCAGTAGGTTATTTGTTAGCATTACCTCCTGGTTCTGGTTTTCTGAGTGATGTCTGCATTAGTTTCCTGTTATCCATATACTTGAATCATATCCTCAAAACTACTTATACCTACTATGCCAGGACACAGTTTTGACCATTGTAGAGAACCCACTCATTTCACTCTAAAGTCGTTGCCTGTGTCTTTTCATCAGGTTAACTTGCGTACAGTATTCAGCCAAAGTAAAATGGTCATTACCATCTTTGTTTCTATTTGACCATGGCCTGGGTTCAGGCTAAATTGATGTGCAGATGCTGTGTCATTTCCAGCCTCAAACAGGAGTAGTAGGATTCATTCTGAATTGATATTAGTCTCTTGGAGTTGTAGTCCTTTGGCAGTAACTGTTACAGTTATCACTCAAAAGGATCATTATATTCTTCTTAGGCAGGAAGGTGGTGGATTCCCTTCACACCAACAGACAATACACCACTTTAAAAGTTCCTTGAATGCCTCAGGAAGTATTTTTGAATTAATAAGCAGGTAGGAAGCTAAAGTGGTAGTATTTTTAAAACAAACCATGGCATTCTTTATTGCAGCAGTCCTCTTGTTAGACATACTGTGGTGCCCAGTGGGTCTGTTCTTAAAGGAAGAGAAAGGCTGATATTGGGCCTCAGTTCCTGTTTTGGAGTTTTATATTATGATTCAGTTTTGTGCTCTTTTGTTTGGATAAAGTACAATGGTAGCTATGAGATAATAGGATGAAGTGTAAGGTAAATGAACACAGTGATAGCACAAACACCACAGAGGGAAATACAGCTGGGCTGCAGTGCTGGAGCCACAGGCAGTGAAGTTTATCAATGAACTTTGTCCTTCACTTGCATAGGCTTACAGATACAAGTTAGGGTGCCTAGAGTCCTGTCCTTACACAGCTACCTCTAGTCTAGATGAGGATGAAGTACAATGAGACTAACCTTACTATGACCACAAAACCAGAAACTGGCCTTGACAGAAAGTGCAAGCTAAAGTTTTATGTGGTAGCAGTAGGTATGTACTTTAATACTAGAGAATGCATGAATTCTAAAGGCACTCATAATGGTACTTTCAAGGAGAAGAAAATTTTCCTGAGCTGTACCTCCTTTATCTACTGCTCCAACTAGCTAGTTCCTTAGAAGTACCAGAAGAGAGATTGAGTGATTTTTACCTCATGGCTGCCTCATTTTACCAATCTTAATAATGCAGGATTTAATTCATTGGTATATCTGACAACCACTTCAGAGCAGTTCCAACAAAACTTGAGAAACTAATGCAACAAGATTAGACAATTTGGTTAGGGAAACATGAAATTCCTCTTCAAATTCTGGTTGGTAGCACCTTGGTTTGCATCTACATTCACCAGAAGAGAAGTACAGAATTAAAGTTACCTAACAGGAAATGGCAACATTTTCAAATGTAGTATTTGTGGTCTGAAACGCAGAGAAATACGTACTGGTTCAAAAGTACCACAGCATCTGCACAATGTTGTATCTACTAATTCTCACATCTGGTAATATCTGTAACACAGTGAACTTTCTCATAAAACTGTTTTCTTCAAAAGTTTAATCTGTCTTCCAAAAAACAGGCTGCTTCGTTCCCCTAACTGCTTCTTCTCTTGTCCTTGACCTATTTAATCAGTCATTATGGTTTTGAACCTGCTCAGGAGCTTGATGAGATGAAATTCTGAAGACATGTATATGAAGATGAGCGGCAATCTGTAGGCACACACCACTGGCATATCTCAGCATATCAAACAAGGATATGAACTTCAAAAGAACAAAACAGAACAGGTTAAAAAAAACACTTTTTAAAAAATTGTCCCTACTATAAATATGCTATACTTTAATCAGAATTTATGCAAGTGACAAGTGTAACATACATACATCATTGTAACATACAGCTGCAGTGGGGTCTAGTTTAGAATTAAAAAGAAAATCACAAAACCCCAACAGCAGTAAACACTTACAAGAGCTGATTAAAAAAAAGTTCATCTGCAGTTCACAGGACTTGAAAAAACCTACATGGACTAAAGCATCATTTCAGGAGAGATGTTTAAATTTACTTTAACATCTCTGTTCCAAGGAAAGCAAGCCAGTCAGCTCCCAAAAACATTTACATGGCACTCCCTCTCAAGTGACAGCAGAAATGTGAGCAAGTCAGAATTGGCAGAGCAGAATGACAGGGACAATCCTCTAACTATTCCTTAAAGCAGAGTCCAAACAAAAACTATAAAACACTTACCAATGCTATCCACAGAACAATATATTCATCAATGAAACTGTTGAAGTACTGATCCAAAAACAGAAGTCCTGGCCCAATAAATGCAGAGTCCTGAAGACAAATTTCACTTTTTGTCATGTGAGCCACCTATGTTAAAAAAAAAAAAAAATTAAAAAGTGCATCTCTGCAAGATTGGTGTAACTACCAGCAAACAGGCATCACATCCTTGCCCAGCAATTTCCTCTTGGAAGTTACATCTATACCTGTGCATTTCAGCTACCTGCAGGGCTTCCCCCCTGTCCAGTTTTCCTGCACTGTATTCAAACTGGAAGACTACGCAAATGTATTACTGAAAAGAAACACTATTCACTTGAAATAGTGTTTTCAAGTCTGCCTTGAAAATTTTGGCTTTCCCTAGCAAAAAGTTAACTAGGAAGCAGACCTTTTTTTAGGTGGCAACACTTGTTCTCACTGTTTAGTAAGAAAATCTGTAGAATACATATTTTCTAGTGTTTATGTGTTTGAAAAATGTCATCCCTGGAGAAAAAAAAGCATCTGGCTGGATTACTGATATGCAAATATGTAGTAAGGCAACTTTTTTTAATCCATTGAGGAGTGTTTTATGTACAAAAAAGGCAAAGACCAAAGACAGAATAGAGATAGGAAAGTTTCTCTCTTCATTTTAATGATCACAATAAATTCTTATTTCAGATATTAAATGAGAAGTCACAGAACTGTTAGTAAGGCTAAAGAGACCCCAGTGAGGATGGTAATGACATTTAACATCTTAACTGGGATGTTAAATGCATTATAAATGCTTATCATAAACGATTACTAAACGCAGTAAGTGCATTTCTAGGAGTAAGTTAAACAAAATTGAAACTCCAAACGAGTCCATTCAACACCAAACACGTTTGTATCAGTGTCACATGTAATCTCTGTGGAAACGTGAGTCTAGTTCAGTGTCTTGACCACAATTAATCTGGTAATACAGTAGCAAAGCAAAATGGAAAAACAGTGCCCCCTGATCCAGTAAGGGTTAAGCCAAGAACCAGTTCAGTTTTAGGAGGTTTAGGACTGACTTACCACCAACTTCTGTGAGATTTTGGCATTCACAAGCCCAAATGTCAAGACATACAGGCAAGAATGTTTTTCGAACAGCTGAGTTGTAGACTTTTTATAAATTGTAATGGCCAGTGTGATAAGCAGTCCAATGTGCAGGCCTGGTGAAAGAACACTTGTTCCCTAAGATATAAGGGGTGAAAATTTGTCATAAACTTCAGTCACCCAGTAAAGTCCAATTTTTATACATATTGCAAGTCCCATTAAACAAAACCAGAATTGTCAAAACTTGCCAAAATCCATTAGCATTATGCCACTGCTCTTAGTACCCTTTGCAGTGACCACTAATCAATTTTTTAAGGAAAGTCACTGCTGGTTCCCCTGACAGAAGAAATCCAGTAACAGGCAGAGAGAAGGTAGATAGTGAACTTTGCTTTAGCCATCTAACACTGAGATGCCTCTCTGCTTAAATGCTTAAACAAATAAAATCCTTATGGATCATCTGAAACACAATAAATTATGGGCATAAATTATTCAAGCCCCATTTGGATTTTTAGCACAACTTACTGCTATTGTAGATCCATTCTTTCCAACCCCTCCACCAAAGATGACACGAAAGTAATTGAAAAAAGAAAGTGTTGTTCCACACAGGATGCCAATAACTGCAAAGAACTTCAGTTCTAAGCCCAGCAAAGGGACCTTAGCAGAACACAAAAGAAACAAAAAAAAAAAAAAAAAGAAAAAAATGAAAAAAAAAAAAAAAGAAAAAACAAACCACAACAAAACAAGAGAAAGATATTAAAAGTTAAGCACACAACACCTTTTTAAAGAAGTGATGAAAGCAGCCACTCTTACTTACTAAAGAAATGTTTTATTTGAACTGTCACTTTCCTGGGAACAAGCTCAGGACAACAGTATTTAAAATTTGTTTCCTTACTAAGAAAACAAGTATCTTTTGTAATGCTTAAACTCCACTATTAACTACTTGTTCTGTTCTTGAAATTCAGCTAAATTTTACCCTGTTCCTCCTTAATATGTTATTCAAATATTTTCACCAAATAAGCAAACTTATTTGCTGATGATAGACTACTGCCATCAATCACCATGATATAGGAGCAGGAAGAGTGATAGTTCCTTCTATTCCACTGGATAAAACAATGATCCACAGGAAACACAAACACCATCTGCCTGCTATGTGTTTTGGCATGTTATTTGTATGCTGTATCTTTGCATATCACAAGACTATCGTGAATAGTCTCCAGATACAAATTTTAATTAAACAGTTACCTTTTGAAATCAATTGCAGTTTCAAGGAAACTTCCAAAGGCAGCAGAGGATTAAAAAAGAAGTAATAAATAGAAACAATTTACTATATTTTTTGAATATATAGTTTTTTAAGATACAGCATAACTATATTTTTTGAATATCGTTATAGTTTAGTTATATATTTTTTGAATATAGTTATAGTTTTTTGAGATACAGCATAACTAAAATAGATTCTAATAGTGAGGAAAAAAAATAATAATTTAAGTTTAATGCACCTACTTTGTTTTCCAACATGAAAACAAGCTTTTTGAAAATAATAATTTTAAAAAAAAGGCTGGGAAAAGGAAACAAAATTTAGCTAAACAGTCCTTAATTGCTGAGTAAACTTTTGAGCTAGCTTTCATTTCTTGGTGGTTTATATTTAGGTTAATTCCTATTAGTTATCAATAGTATGGAAAAATTAAGTCTCAGCTCTTCACACTATAACCAATCAGGACTATAAATTTCTGAGTAAAGGCCCTAGAAAGCTTGAAGATCTTTTGATATTGTCCACTAAAGTGCATCTTTAAAGATCAGAATAAAAGCCAGAGATATGGAAAAGTTTTGGGACAGAAAACAGTGTTTTAAATATAAATATTTACACTTACATGGCTGTGACATAATTCTTAAAAATCAGTACACCTGCATCGATACAAATATAGATAACTTAACCAAAACCTCCTGGCTTCAGCCCATGGTTTCATTAGATTGAAGCATTTAATTCTTTAGATTTTAAAATAAATCATTTAACTGAAATATATGCCTTACAATAAAATATACAAAACATATAAAACCATAACAAAAACTATTTGCTAAAGTTTAAGTATGTGTGGAGTACTAGTTCCAGATCAGAAGTTTATATGTGGCAGATGGGGTCTTTTTTCCTCTATGTAGCTGTAAATCTGTGCACAGGGAGTCACACCAATAGATCTAAGTGAACTATGACATTAAAATAACCTACACTTACACAATAGGCTAAAACAACATTACACAACTAGTAGGTGTTGATGGTACTTGCGCAAAGCAGCTTCAAATACCACAGGAACTGTGGACACTTAACAAGAATACTCAGCAGGAACTCTGAGCACTTAACACACCCACCTTATAGTCCCACATTGCCGGTCCTCCATAGGCAGATATCAAGAGCAGCATTGTTATGGCAATCTGAACTTCAGTTACATCAATTCTGTGAAGGGGAAGAAAAAGAGATTTAGTTCAAGGACTTTTTGCTGGAAGTGTAAAGTGTATAAGGAGCAGGGGGGGATAAAACCCCAGGTCAAATTATATAAATATATATAGAATATTACTTTTCTTGACTGAGAAAGTTACTCTATATGGAAGACACATCTCTGGCTAAGATTTAAAATTAAAGCTATACTTCTTTTCTGGAGCAAGCTACATATAATTTTAAGAGGGGGACTCCTTAATGAATACATTGTTAACTATTTGAGAATTCTGTACAAATTTAGACTCTTTAATGTGTAAGTATCAAATAAAGGTTTAAGGTAAGGTCATAGTAAACGCAATCAAGCATTTCCATTAAAAGCACGGCATATAGAAGTGGAGACTATAACAAGCAGGCTGGGAAAGAAGCGATTTTTTTAAGCCTTGTGTTATGAAAACCTGACAGACACAGCCTGCAAAACAAGGGAGGACTGAGTCAGTGGAAAGGTAAGCATTTCCTGTATTTCTGAGGACATATAATTGCTATCTTGCTTTCCTCCATTATTTTAGGAAAGGTGGCCTGCATGTCCTATGAAGTCCAGACTCCATATTTCACCTTCTTTTGTTCTCAGACAAGATAGACAATTCTTTATTGTTGTATTTAATTGATGACGCCTCACATGAAGCCAAAGCTCAAGAAAAAATAAATCAGTACTTTTTAACCTTTAACATAAATAATTAAAATAATGACCAAAAAAAGTGCATATCAAAGGTACCTTTTATGGTACCAAAAGTTTTGAGACAGGTGCCTTATCTTCATACTAAAGTTACCAGCAAACAGTGATAATGAATGTTCAAGTTTTCTTTTAGCAGCTGGAATAAATTTGCTGTTTTGAGGTATTACAACCAATGTGCATTGCTACTTACTTAGCACATAACTTGTCTGCACAGGAAACAGTGGATTTTTAAAAGGAGATAGCAATCATCTCTTGAGTAATGGAAAAAATTTATCTGAACTTGACAATCTCAGTTAAAACTCTCTTCTTTCATCAGAAAGATGGTGATAAAATATGCTAAATTTCATGACAGTTTTGTGACTCTTAGAGGATTCAGAGTTTAAACTGCAGTTAGATGATAAGCTGAGGTGCTCGTTGCCTGTTAAAGCAAGAGAATGGGGAGTCCTCTTCTTCCTAATGTGCTGTAGTCCCTCAGGTTTTTTTGCTGTAGTGCTCATTGGACTGTAAGGTGAGCCAGTCCAGCTTGCAAGTCCAGTGTAGGCTTTTAAACGTCTGCCCATTTCATGAAGTGGCTTGGGGTGCAATGACAGGGTGTCATGGAACACTGGGGCTGGGAGTAGGCTCTTCCTTCTCTGCCAGGGATGAAGTGTTGCATCCAGCCAGCCATTGCTGAACTTGCTGGTTACCTCATGCAAAAGCACCCATGTGCAAGTGTTTAGAGCTTGCACTCTGCACTATTAACACCAGGATTTCTAATCGGCATTGCCTTTGTTGTTGCCGGTGGTGGGAGGAGGCTCAAAGTTGAAGTTGTGCCAAAGTGTAATACTTAATTTTACAGTAGCTCAAACTGTTGGTGGCAACAGAGCCCAAATCAGAGTCCAAAGACTTTACTCAGACACTGCACAGTATTCCACAACCTGACAGTGTCACATTATTCAGCTCTCTGATCCTTCCTGGCTATCAGCTCTAACAAACTCTCATTTGTGATTTATTTCTAAAATCGAGTACTGCTAATTGAGAAATAGCATGAAGTGAAAACTTCCATTCATCTTTTTATGTACCATCATATTTGGAGCACTGTGGTAATGCCTTCTTCACACCTCTTTGTCTAAGAGAAACAAAACTGGGAGCCTTGAAAAAAACTGTGACCTGTTTTCACTGGACAGAAGTAAGTTAACTTGCAGAAAAGTTGTGTCTGTTTAACTTTAAACAGTAACCATGGAACACCAGGCCATTCTGACCTGTTTGTATTATGCACTATCTTTATGTTAAAGTCACACAGTTTTTAACAATATCTTTATGTGGTAAAGGAGTCTCAGTATGTTCCCGATGCGGGGAAATCATTCTCATGCTTTCTGCAAGAATAAAAGGTACAGAAAAGCAGTCACGTCTGCAAAACACCAGAGCTCATGGCCTGGTCCACCTCCCTTCAGAGCAGCCTACTGTCATGGACAGAAAGTATCCTGTTTCAGCCATCACTGTAAAGCATCTATTTTTGTTTACAGCACAAGATGTCCTTTAAAAACAATAGAATGTGCAGGCAGGCAGAAGAATTACGGTTTGTGTGGTAAAATGCATTACCAGCAAATCAAAAAGAGCTCTTATCAATATCACAGGGACAGCTGCATTTGATGCAGTGTGCAGGGATCACCAGCCTGTGTGCCTGCTAAGGCACTTCTTGCAGGGCAGAGCTAAGCAGGGCTATGAACAGGTGATTTAGTAAGCGACTGGGATTAGCAGGACAGCCTTCATCAATCACTTATTTTCAGTTCTGCTGCCACAGAAGTCTCAGACCTTTTCCTCTTTTCAGAAGTAATTATACTAAAGTGAAACTCGTTGCTTAAAATCAGCAGAAGGCCATGGCCAGGCACTACCACAGCTATAGGAGGGTGCAGCAATCCCCACACTATTAGCAGTTAAATTTAAATTATTGTCTTCTACATGAATGTCATGACTTCTCCTATGCTGCAGTGAAACATAAAATTTCTATCAAGTCATGAACAGCATCGCAGCAGTCTCTAGAACTGACCTAACACAAAACCTAAAGGACATCAAAGCCAGTATGAGCCAGATTAAAAAAAGGCCCTCATATAAACGTGGCATAATTCTTCAAGCATTGCCATAGATCTGTGGAACTCCTTGAGGATGCAATGGGTGCAGAGAGTTCATTCCAAGGAAGACTGAAGAAGTCTATGAAAAGGAAAGCCATTAGCAGGGGAATTTCTCTAAAATGCATGTGGTTTAGAGTCCCCTGGGGCTGAAACCATTGCGTGGCTGGGAGATTACAAAGGGAGGTACCAAGATGCTTGCTCTGTCCCTACTCCTACACAGGGCACTTGTTTGCAATGTAAACAAGACCTCTCTGGCCTGAACCTGCACGGTGCTTATTGGGTTCAGACAACAAATCTGCAGACAAAAGAACCGAAGGCATGCAAACAAAGCATATAGAGCTAAAATCAGCTGCTAAAAGAACAAGTCCTCGGTATTATGCAGAGTTTCAAGTTCTTGTCAGACAAAACACAAGTCTGCTACATTGGAAGGGAGATGAGAAAGAAGGTGAGAAAAAGAGAAAGCAGGGATTAAACCAAGAAACTGAAATCAAGGAGCCAGCAGTCTCAGACATTAAGCCACATGTATTTCTAAAGATACCTACTTACTTTCCAAACCTTAGTATGCCTGATACGTATGTCTGCCAGTGAGCAGAATAGAACATGAACAGTCCCACAAAACAACAGAAAAACAACCAGTCAGGATTTGTTCCTAGTCGGATTGCTATGCAGGATCCAAGGACAACAAATACTGAAAAGCAGAAATGAACATGTTAGTCATTCTTTGCTTGAAGTTAAGAGAAATTAAAAACACAGGACATTTTACATCACTCTAACAAAGTAATGCTATGACTGATACTTTACTGAGTAGCTGACCTTCAGGGACAATCCTGGCAGGAGAGACCAAAACACAGCACTCCTTTTATGCCAAGACAGACTCCTTTTCTGCCATGCCCTCTAGCCTACAGTGGTTGTTCTCCCTCCTCCTGGCCTTGTCATCTCGTGTTCTTTGCAACACTGATGACTTCAGCTGAAGGGCCAAGCTCAGGGAGAGTGGCAGCTGCATTTCTCTGCGAAGTGAGACATAAAGAATGTACCAATTCCCAGAGCAACTGTTCCAGCCATTGAGCTTTACAGAACTACAGGCACTGGCACCACCAGCAGCTCAGTTATGGAAAGTGAAACTGAGCAAGGCTTACTTTTTAAGGACTCCCAACTTTTATAAACTACTTCTTCTAAGGAATATAAATTACCCTTCTCCTAAGTGCCAGGCTGGATGCCCTATTACCAAACTGATATTTTGGCACATTACTCCTGAAGTGGAGTAGATGGACTACTTAAGTAAGTACAGAATACATATTACCCAACATCTGCCAAAGGAACTTCTAAAACACCCCCTTATTACTGGCCAGGGATGCAAAGGTCAGAAGATGGTGAAGTTATCCTAAAAGACCCTGTTTCAAGCACGGGTTTGGACTAAATGATCTCCAGAAGTCCTAAACAAACTTCAACAAATCTATGATTAATCAGCTCCTCTTTGAAACAGGTAACTTATAAACTAGGATGGGCGACAGTAGGTTAAGGCTACCTGTGGAAATAGAGTCGCAACCATGATCAAAGAGTTCTCCGAGAGGAGAACTACTGTTTGTTCTTCTGGCTTGCTTCCCATCAATGGCATCCAGAGACTGGTAGATAAAAAGTCCTAGTGCACCCAGGAGGTATGCCCAAAAAGGTGCCTGAAAGAGATTCACATAAAAGGTCACCAAGTAGTTCCCAATTTCTTACGTGATAATCTGTTTTATTAAAGGTAAAATAATGTTCACCACAAAACTGTACTATACTGTACTATTTGTTACTTAATTAATGGACAAACCAAACACCTTGCACTAATTTCTACATGGATTGTAGTAACTACTGTAATTAATTACTCCAGATACACCAGTGGAACACAGGTCCTTCTATTTATTTAAAAAAAAAAACCCCAAAACTTTAGCTCCTCTACTGCATCAACTGACTTGTTTTTCTACCTTAAACCCACAGTATTTCTGTAATTATTTGCATTCTTTGTGCTGAAAAATGTCATACAAATAAAAATCATCTTTAAAAAATAAAGTAGTGGCGATGCACTTGCTAAAGCTTTCAGCAGTTTGTGTGACAGACACTTAGATGATTTGCTCATATTTACAACATATAAATATAAAAAAAACACTAAGTTTTTTACTAAATAAAGACTTCAGCCTTTAGGGAAAGATATTTTTTCCAACTCACAAAAATTGACTACCTAGGCACTTTGGACAGGGCTCAAAAAACCTAAAAAATTCACTAAATTTGAAGGAGAAACTATCTATTTAATATACCTCATTAGTTTCAAACCAAGCTGTTACATTAACACCACTTTTAGCTTCAAAGGAACTGTTCTGCAGTCATTCCTTTCAAAAGCATTATTTTCATATGCACAGTCAGTCTGGCTTTGTCTAGGAATTAGGTTTTGTTTAAAATTATTTAAAACACCTTTGGAACAAAGCACAGGCAACATTTTTGCCTCATGTAGTTTCCACAGGTACCCACAGCATTCAGAAGTACTGTTCATGAAAACAAAGTCAGGTAAAAATGCTGGAAATACAACTTGCAAGTTAAACAAGTGAACACCCACAGGCAGTCAGAGAGCTGAATCCTTTCCTGCTCCCTGCTCAGGGACAGCTGTGGTGCAGCTACACCTCTGCAACTCCTCTCCTGCAGCACAAATTGACCGACATGTGTCCATGTATTTCCTAAGACCAGTAAAGGCTATTAAGCAGATTAGACAACAGATCAGATCTCAGTGTGCTGAGATTTGTCCACACTCAACTAAACCCGATGTCACTGCTGGGGAAGAAGGGAAAATGGCAGCCATCTGTCAGTTCAAAGGCAGCAGTAAGAATGCAGATGAGGTGCAGATGCTCCTCAGGACATTCTGATGTCTCATCATCATTATACTCTGTGTCTTGAGCTAGAAAAAAAAAGTTATGCCTCCAGTTAGACTGGTCACAAAACTCACTAAGCAGTGACATGCTTAAGGACAGTCCAGTTCTGAATAGCATTTTTGCTGTTATTTAAGAATACCTTATGTATTTTGGGCTGGCTGATACACTGTTATCAGAGTCAAATGGTTGGCTGCTTCACCCAGCTTTGAAGGAAAAGACAGTCAAAGATTCAGAGCCCGTGGAGAGCAGGAGGGGCCTGTGGCTACCCCAGGATTGAGGATCACCAAAAGCCCCAGGGAGGCAGAGAGAACTCAAGGGTTTCTCATGGCACAAGCTCACTTGGTCTCACATTGTGCAGGGGGACTGTGGCTACCTCCACTTGCTCTCCACCCTCCAAAAAGAGAGGGCTCTCAGTCATTGTTAGGGTCTAGGGTACTTCAGAACGTAAAAGCACAATTAGGATTTTGCTGAAGCTGAGATAATTTTAGTTGTAGTATAAACCACATACTAAAATTACCACAGCACATGCACTAGCTTTCAGAATAACTTTGTTACATGGAGAATAACACAGAATCTCAAACACTGCAGCTCCAGACCTATGAGCAGAAAGGCCATGAGAAATCATTGGTTTCAATGCTGACTTTTAAACGAGTATTTGAAAGACACTGCCAGTTTTATCAGCAGTATTTCTGTGAAGTGCCACAAAAGTCATCTGCAGTGTTTTGTGAGGTGTCCTTATGGCAACACACTTCTATTAATTATGAAAAGATAGCTTCAGATCTACATTTAAGTTCCCACAAAGCAAGTGTAACACAATATATGCAAAAATAAACAAATACATCAGCTTGAACTCAAACTTCTCCTATTAGGTCTTTCTGACAAAGCAGTAGCTTTTTTCCAGTTGCAAGTTATGGTATAGGTATGATCATTCAGGCTGACCCAAGTCTGTTTGCATTAACTCCTGCTATCAAAGGACAAATCAAAGCAACAGTCCCTCCAGAGCCCAGAACTAAAGCACTCTGTCTGCCCCTTGCTGATCTGGACAAAGGGTGAGCATTTTCATCTGCTTCCCGGTAAGGATCATCTGTATCCATTAGCATCTGTAGCAGATGTATCAGTATCCTCCAACCATTCAACAGAAAGGAAAATTATCCCAGTAAGAACAGCATATGTCAGAGCACTTAGAAACACTATCTAGAGCATTTCATCCCTAGGCTGGCAGTTTGAATCTAACTCCAAGTGGTAAGAACCAAAATTCACTTGTGATAAGCTATCATTTAGCAGATTAAATGAACGCTCTAATGTTTTAATTGGTAAAATAGAGTTTTCCAAATCACCAAAGGTTCCTAATAACCACGGGTTTTCTCTGCTATCCACCCTCCCAATACAGCTCCTGCTGCTGTCCTCCTTTGCCTTCTCACGTGCTTGGCTGTCCATACAGGGATGTCCCCTGATGGCTTCCCATACTGGAGCTAAGTAGTCTTCAAATTAGAGAACTGGGAGCATCTGAGAATGTTGACATGGCTGAGCAGAAAGGGCAGGAGGCTCCCAATGACCATCAGCTTTTCACTGATGAGGTGTTTATTATCTCTGCCCCAAGTTATATCCTGCCCCAGAAAATGTATTATTTGGGCAGACCTAGGTGCTATTCTCACAGAACTAGAAGAGGACAGAAACCTGAGGGGGCGGAGGCAGGGAGGGAGAGGGGGATGCTTCTCTGCTTCAATTCAAAGGGATGCCTGAAGGTACTACAACCCCGGAATCCTGTCACACACAAACTCAATATAGTAGAATTGGTCATTTACTGACCCAAAGCGTGCCAAGACAAAGCCATGTACATGTAGTGTTTGACAGGTATGCATGACATGCATTTCCTTCAGGAAAAAATGGAAGTTGAACAGCAGGCATTCTTCTGCTCCCTTGATTCCACCCCACAAAAGAGCATGGACAGCTGCGAAAGACTACATGTGTCAGGGCAACCTCTTAGAACTTGTTTCAAGCACAGCTCTCAAGTCCAGAGAGATCAGCAGGCCAAGCTTTTGCAGTATTTAAAGATTCAGTTCCTTAATTACTCATCACGTTTAGCCATAATCTCACTTCCTCAATCCACACCAAATAGTGTTGCCTTAGTTCACACAGTCCCTCTCTGGATCAGATCCAGAATAGAGGGAGACATTTTGGCTGGACTTCCCCCTTCTCCACCCCTAAACGTGGATCATTTCCCATGCTTCTGCTCAGCACAAAGCACTGTTGCAATTGTACTAATAGCAGGATGAGGGAAGGAGCTGTTCAAACCTGAACTACAGCAGGGATGAAAAAAATAAAAATAATAATCAAATAATCGTACCATAGTCCAAGTGCATTTCATACATACCAAGGACTCTCTGCATTTCTTTAGCATCCTCATCTCTCAAACAAGCCCTGTCTGCAAGAGCTCCCACTCTTCTGTGTCAGGATTCCAGTACCTTCTTACTTCATGCAAAATAACCTCCTTCTCCCATTCACAACTGATCTGTTTAAGACTCATGGGTTTTGGCTGAATTTCCCACTCCATGCTTCACATTTCTTTTCCAAGTCAGGTAATGCTTTTTCCTTCATGCTCCTCACCCTCACCTATGTGCCCTGTTCATACCAGCTCCAGTTCAAGTTATTTTCTACTTTTCTACTCTCTCTCCCAGGAAGTTCAGCAATGCCCTTGCTGTTTACAAAATACCATACCTGTCAATATCTTCCCCTCATTTTGCTCTGGCAGCCCTCTTTCATTTTAAATGTGGTTCGGTTGTTTGTTTGGGTTTGCTGGTAGTTTTTTAAAGTTTTGGTTTTTTTGTTTTTTTTTTTAAAGAAAGGCAGAGTCTCACCAGTGTTCCTCTTCCTCCAAACAGCTGATAGTAGAGCCAGGTAAAGTCACCTAGACCGTTCCCTGCTTTTTGGTGTTCCTAGATGTATGGCTTTCTAAACAATACATTTCAGCAAGGTATGACACCCTTTTATAAACTCACTACACCATTTCCTGAACAATCCTACAGAGCTAGCCACCCTTCCTTCCCTTAGCTCTCTGCAAGAGAATCCTTGGGCCCCTGCCCCCTTTTCCTAATACTGCCCCAAAAGCAAATCCATAATCCATGCTTTTCTCTCCCTGTCTTTCTCTGTTCTCAGTTCTTTACTTAGATCATGCTGTAAGTGCTACAAGATTAATTTTCAAATAGTTATAATTCAATACAATGTAATAATTACATTTAGGATGCACTTCTGTCTACAATTCTAGCTTCTCAACATATTCTACAATTCTAAGACTTTATAAAAGAGGGCAATTTAGACTAAACATAAAGAAGGTGGGGTTTTGTTGTGTTTTTTTGTTTGTTTGTTTGTTTTTTGGGGTTTTTTATGATGAGCGTCATGAAACACTGGCACACATTGCCCAGAAAGGTGGTGGATGCCCCATCCCTGGAAACATCCAAGGTCAGACTGGACAGGACTCTGAGCAACCCAATCTAGCTGAAAATATCCCTGCTGATGGCAGAGAGGCTGGACAGAATGGCCTTCAAAGATCTCTTCCACCCAGCTATTCTCTGATTTTAGAGAGACCTGTGGCTGATCTTGAAGGATTACCAAAGCTAGATCTCTCTATGAGCAACCATGAAAGCAGAGGATCAAAGTTTCCTTTCTCCCTTTAAAAAAATTAAAGTTTAGTCAGTTTTCTTCCTTGGTTTTCCCCCAAAAAGGGAAGGATATGCAAGAGTCCCCTGCAAGGCCTTATGAATTGACTAGCTGCTTCAGAGAAGTCTGCTGGCAGTAGGGGAGAACAATTCATTGTCTTATGCTCCAGATAAAATGGAAATCCTCACCTAAAAAGTACTCCTTTTGCACTAGATACACACTGTTTTTACTTAATGTCAGCAAGAGTTTTCATTCCTAAATATTTCCTAATGAGTGTTTAAAAAAAAAAAAGAAGAAAAAAAAAGAAGAAGAAGAAAAAAGAACACAACCCAGGCTGCAGTCACAATGAAAACAATATTTCAGCACTCCACAGAACATGAAACATGCAGGTGGTGTCATCTCCATCACCACACCTGTATACTGTTTCTATAGATTGCTGTCCTAAATTACAGAGATTAGGAAACTGGACAAACACTCGATAAAAATGTACACCTGAATCATGGTTACAACAATGCCTGAGGGGTGCAACCTGCTAATGGCTTAGCTGTGAAGAAGAAAACTTGTATCAAAACATGCACTTACAGGAGACAGTGGTACTAACCATGTTCCTGCTAGGCAAGGAAACATTACTGAAACAGACAGTGTTTTATAATTCCAAAACATACCGTGCTAGTCAGTAACGAACTGGCTTTTAGTGGCTACTGATACTGATAAAGATAAAAAGGGTAGTGTATAGGGAAATAATGGTTCCATGTTAGGAGAACAAGAGAGCGTTTTGTGGTTGAAGACATTAATTGCACTGGGGTTGGGAATAAGCAGTATGAAGTCGTGGAAATCACTGCAACAGGACAAAATGGAAGCTGAAAGTACAAACAGGTTCAAAACAACTAATTCAAAAGCCAAAATCTTGAGGTGGAAAGTGTCTGCTGGAAACAGATCCATCAGTTGCTTTTTAGCAAGTAACCCAAACAGAATCCCTTGCAAAGAAACTGCTAAACCAGAGTCTTCTGGCAGCTGGAAGACTGGTATACTGGAGAAAGATCTCCTTCCTAAGCATTTGTTAGCAACTGCACTCCAAGAGATTTCAGCTACTTGGTTTGGATGGTTTGTACAAACATCAAGACTTCTGTGTTTTCAATAAAGGTTTAACCAAAATGGCCCACTTAAGATTGGTTAGGGAATAAAAAATAACTACATAAACCAACTCAACCCCCGCCCCCCACCAAAACCCAAACCTGCTCATTATTTTATCCAAGTCTTCTATTCAGTGTGCCTACCTATGAGACTATAAAAAGTTCTTGTTTGTCCATCAGGTGATCAAGACATGTTCGTGATGGAAAGAGGTGCTGTTGAAGGGCACTACAGTATTAGTTCAGTCTATGATTTCAACCATCTTTAACATCATTTTCAGTTCCAACTATCCTTTCCAGCCCCCGCATCCCAGTCAAAACTATAAAATAGGTATTACAGCAGTGCATGCAGCACCTGTTAGTGTTGCAACAGTTTTAGCTTTTTCAAAAAGCCATCCAGAAACATGACCTTAATTTAGGCGGAAGACAAGCTGAGTCATTAAACAAGCTGGAGAGAGAATGATGCTTCTAAGTGATGCAGCAAGAGAAAATCAGGGCTATTCTCACAGAGCACAGGCAACAGGAAACAAACAAAACAACAGGCTGGGTCCACACTGCATATTTATAAAGGACATACTGATAGCTGAACATGAAAGTAATAGTCCAAACTACAGGGTCTTACAAAATCCAGCTTCCAAAATTTAAAAAGACAGAAAAGATCCTAAAACCCAACCTAAGTTTTCCTGGAAGGAATAATTGCCTGGATATCTGCAACACAATTTTTTTTCTTTTTGTACAAGAGTCCTCAAGGGAAAAATAACTGAAGTAAAATTTACTTTCTGCTTTCAGTTCTGAATAGCAAAGAGGAAAAGCTACAATGAGCATTCAGACACATAGATGGCACAACTGATATTTTCATCACAAAATTAACCTAATAGTAGAAGTACACAGGCATTTTAATTCTGAAAGTGTGACTAGACCATCTGTAGCTTCCAACCATTCACTATCATCTCTGTCTTCCCTTCTTCTCAGGCCTGCAAGGCCTGAGTGCCTCTACCTGGTGATGTGTATCAGGGGAGTGATTACGGTGAGACCAAACCGAAGTTAATTCCTATCTGGATCCATTTCCTGATATGTCTCACACAAATACCTCTGCAAACACAAAGGGCAAAGCAACTAGAGAAAAAGAAATGTCCCTCTGACAAGAACACTCATCAGGGTAAAACCATGGTATTAAATAAGTCCCAACCAACTACCAACTTCTGCTATTAGAATTTAAGCCAAACAGAACACAAGAAAAACAACGGCCACCTTTCAAGGTATTTTACCCACATAAAGCAATTTCCCTCTGCTATTTCCTACCCTAGCTCTGCAAAGGGAAACATGCAACAGGCTGGGAAGCTCTGACAGAGCTCCTGAAATTGACTGAGAAACTGTAGGCACTGCAGTTCAAGTGAGAGCAGCACCAGCCCACGTTAACAAGCACGTTTTCCCTCCAGAAGTTCAAGCAATTAAATATTTCCTACACAAGGAAGGGAAGCATTTGAGCTACTGTCAGCTAACATATTTGCTACCAGCCCAGCCGCAGCTCTGGTGCCTAGGCAGCATCAGCCTTGTCGCACGGCCCAGCCCTGCCCTGCTCCTGGGCACATCCCGCACTCTCTGCCATGACCAGCTGCTTTTTCCACATCCACGGCCCGTGTGACAACCACACTCTTGAGGAGGCTGACAGTCCCTTCCCAGCCAGAGGCACGCACATGGATGGAATGCAGGACGGGTCGAGGGGGAGGCGGGGGTCCCACGCCCCAGGCGAGCCCGGCTGTGCCCTCCGCACCACAGCGTGCAGTGCAGGCCAAGTGCCCATCACACCAAAGCCCCGGCCCCACGGGACCCTCGGGGCAGCGAAGGGCCGCAGCTCCTCCGCTGAACCTGGCCCTTCCACGTGATCCCTACAACATTTTGGCATTCCAGCCTTAACACCCAACTCCAGCTTGACCCCTGCTGCCCTAAAGGGTGAGCCGCACCTCACCGCTCCCCTCATTTCTCAGGACAACCCCGCAGGGCTACCTTAGCCCTCCCTGCCAGGGACGGGCCACGCGTGTCGCTGCGGTGGAGCGCGAAGTGACAGGGCACGGCACCCGAGGCGGGCACGGCCCCCCGGCTCCGGACACTGCCAGGAGGCACCAGCGGGGCCGTGTCGGGCGGTACCTGCTCGGTGGCGCTGGGGCAGCAGGCGATGAGCGGCAGCACCGTCAGGCAGTTCAGCAGGAGGCCGCCCATGGTGATGGCGTTGGGCGCCAGCCCCCGCGGGACCTGCTCCACCAGCCAGCCCCAGTAGGGCTGCAGCCACGGCTCCAGCAGCGAGCGCCCGGCCGCGCTGTAGCGGTGCTGCTCCAGGCGCTTCAGCTGCGCCGGGCTGAGGGGCGCGGGCAGCGCCCAGAACACGGCCATGCCCGCACCACCGGGACGGACGGCACCGGGGTCAAGGAGCTGCCGCCGCCGCCGCTCGGGGCGGGGCTGAGCCGAGCCGGGGGCAGCGGCGGAAGAGGCCGACGCCCCACAGCGGCTTGGCCGGAGGGGAACGGCTGCCCCCTCCTCGGCCAACGCGCGGCGAACGCCCTCGGCCCCGGCCCGGCTTTGGCTCCTTCACCCCGAATGCGCGGCGCCCTCACGGCCCCAGCCCCGTAGCGGGCACGGCTCCGGCGGCCCCGCCTCGCCGTGTGGCGCTGGGGTTGCCCGGGCGGCGGGGAAACCCTCGGTGGCGGCGGGGTGCGCCGGCAGGGCCCGTCCCGCCGCCTCCGCAGGCCGCGGGCGCTCGGGGCCGGTGCTGCCCCCGGGGAGAAGCGCCCGTGCGCTCACCTCTCATCTCCGCGGCGTTAGCGAGAGCCGCTCTCACCCGTGGTGCGCTTTGCTCGGCTTCTTTCCCTTTCACAAGTTTTATTACGCAGACAGTGGCCACAGCAGGGGTGCAGAAGGTGGCCAGAAGGATTTTTGCAAAGCATAAAGGCAGGGTTCGAGCAGCAGGTGTCCTCACTGCAGGCACGGCTGCCCTGTCCTGCTGGCCGCAGGGAGGTGACCTCACGGCATCACCCGAGGATCCCTCCACCACCCGGAGGAGATCCATTGCCTGGGGAGTTCTGCTCTAACACCTGCACGCGGGGTTAGACAGGACTTACTTCACCAGCTTGACTTGTTTAGAGAGGGTGCTTCAAAACAAATGCGACTTTTCAGAAATTGTGGTACATCAAATTATTTGAATTGGTCGTGTGAAGGATTTTAGATGTGTCCCTGAATCTCCGGGAAGGTGTGTAGTTTCTGAGTGAGGCCAGGGAAAAGCTGTGTAGCTAAAGTAGTGAGAAATACAACCTGCAATGGCATCTTCTTAGTATCAGAAATTCTTTTTTTAAGTTACTCAACTGTGAGCCAGAGGGTGCAGCTTTCTGTCCAGACACTACAATTTCCTGGACAGAGCCACTTCCTGTTATTCAAAGTGAGTTGATCCACTTCAACTGATCAAGTTATAATGTGTTTGAGTAGGTTTCTCTACTGCAAGAGTCAGGAATGCTTGACACAGGTTGAATGGTGACTTCCAAATCCCTATGTACATTCCAAGTGCTACATCATTCGTCAGCTCACTTAATTTACAGATCACTAAAACCAGTATGATGCAGCAATCACCATTAGAAGCAAAAGCAGAGGCGAAAGGAACTGCTAGCAAAAGAGAAGGTAACATTATGTAGTAAAGAAAGGTTCAGTTACAGCCAACTAGAAAATGGCAGAAAGGAAATCTGACAGATTCACAACCAGTCAGATCCCCAGTTCACTGGAATCACTACGTTTGGAAGAAGGTAAAACTGTTTAGTTTAATATCCTGTGCATCACTGTGGTCAATCAGCATAATAGAACTAGTATTTATGGAGAGATTGCTCAAGATCTTTGGATACTTGGATGAAAAAAGAGAAACTAAGGAAGGAAGTGGAGGAGAAAGTAATTGGCATTAAAAGCAAGGGCCATATTAGAGAAAGAAACAGATTCCCTGCTGAATTTATCACTGTGCTTGGGGAGGGGTTGTTTTAATTTCAAAAGTATTCAGCCATAAAGTGTAGAATAAGAGAACACAGAATTTTAAGTCCAGCATGTTTAGTCTTCCAGTGCTTCCTCAACCTTCAGGATACAGTTTTGCTTCCAAAGCAGCAGCTTTACTTGTCAGTCAGGAAAGCAGGACATGAAAGTCAAGTGTCAGTAAGTACAGTGTGCTTAAAATAGAATGCCTTTTGCTCCAGAATCTCAAAATGCAACAAAAAACTTTCATAACGTAAGGGTCCCTTCACAATGTTCTGTAAAAGGTACCAATATTACACTTTTCTTTTTCCCCCTAAAAGGAACTTCAGGAAACTTGAAATATTTCTTATAAAAGGAGTACTTTTTAAAATTTCTGACTCTCCATAAAGACCTTATTAACAGTATATTCCAAATTAAACAGTCTTTTAAAGATTTTTTTTTTTTTTCTCTGCTTTATATTTGGAGATTGTTTTCAGTGAGGGAAAAGTGTGGCTTTTGAGCCTCTGGCAGGCTTGCTCTTTTAATGCATATGGGTGACTGCAGTGCCCATGTCAAGCTCCACATACACCAATTTGAGAATGGAGCTGTGTTTCTGCATTTATATGACAATAACCTTCCACGGGCAAAGAAGGCCTAGAGAAGACCAAATATTTTCCTTTGGCTGCATTAAAAATAATTGAAAATTTTTGAAATTAGCTTTAATTCATCTTTATGTGTCTATCTATATGTGTTTATATGTATTTGCTGTCCTCTGTTACTCCTAGGTCTCTTTCAGGTTCACTAATTACCTGGAAATCCCTGTGGCTTTAGAGAAATTTCTTTGGAGCGTTGTGTCACATCTTTTACAGCATGATATTCTGCTGCTTCTATTCCCACCAAGTTGCTTTTCCTGTAGTTGCTGTCTTTGGTACCTCTTCATTTTCTTAAGCTGGTAGTAACTGCAGATTTCATTAGCATTTTCCTGACTGTGGGTTTGGTCACTATTACCTCCATCAAATGGGCAAATCTATAGGGCAAATTATCGTAAATCAAAACTTTACCTTCTATTCTTCTGTAGATAAAGTTCTGCAGCCCGTTTTAAATCGCTAGAAATCCCTGTCCTGTCCCACGCCATCCAATCATTTCTCTGAAAGTCGGTTAACTCTTAATCCAGGGTGATGGCTGTTGGGTGTGGTGTGGATTTAGAGCGCGGTACTGCCCGCTCCTGCCAGCCCCATCCACGGGCTGCTGCCCTGTGCTTCCTGCTGGCCTGGTGCATCCCCAGCCCCAGGCACGGCCAATGGCAAATGCTGGGCAGCGCAAGGCGGGGAGGAATCGAGGGCAGCCGAGTACAACGCTCACTGTTCACACAGGGAAAAGGAGCTTAGTTCAATTTGGCGTTTAACAACGCTGGCATCTGGGAGAAATTAGAGTAGCTAATTCCATCCACAGAGAGCCCACAGAAGCTGAGGTTATGCTGGCTTCCAGCTTATTATGTGTGGAATATTAAGACTGAGGCAGATAAACATAAGCTTGAAGCTGTAAACATTATGCATACAAAGTGCAGATGTCTGTGTGCCTCATTTTTGGGCTTACTGAGAAGCACAAACTCAAAATAACTGTAGCTTTTAGTGCTGACTATAAGAGACTGATACTACTTTAAATGAGGGCCATGTGCTTAAATGCTTAAACTTCTATGGCATTTAATCAAACTGACCTTCTCCTGCAGCTTTCTGTGCTTCAAAATAGATGGAGGGAGTCTCAATTCACTGGTGAGATACAGAATAAACAAAAATTATTAACCTTGTATGAAATTTTCTTCCTAGTAGATGTGTTGATTTCTTTCACATGTAAGTGTAAATGAATGTGTATAAGAGGATTAATTTTAACAGGAGCAGGGTGAAATGCATGTGGGATGTGGGGGGGTGTCCAGGATCACTGGGAATGCAGAATTGCTTCCCTGCACAGGTGGCACTACAGAAGAAATCACAAAGACAAAAAGAAGGGAGAAAAGAAAAAAAAGGATCTATCTATCTATCTATCTATCTGTCTCTCAGAGTAAGATCCACTGAACAACATGAGAAAATGCACTCAGATTCCCAAAGCAATAGAAGTGGGAGCACAACTGTAAAAACACCACTTCAGCTGTGGCAATTCAGGGTAACACATTCTTTTATTATTGCATGATTACTGACTGCTGAATGTTTGAAAATTCACATCAAATAAACATCTTGTGATGTACTACTGGTCTAAGTAGGCCTTTATCTTTATAAACCCTAATTGGAGATCAGTCATTACCTAGTGAGCACATAACCTGTCCTATTTCTACAGCCAGAGTGAGAACTGGTAAATAAATGACAGGGCAATAGGGAACTGACAACATGCCCAAAATACGTGTGACCTTGTGTCTCACATGCTTCAGGGTATGCTGCAGACTTAGGGACAATCACCCCCTCTCCTAAAGAACTTAGAGGTTAATGATGCTGGAGTTGGAAAAGGAATGTAGCCATTCTACCTCATCTCAGGCACTTTTGCCACACACAGTGAGCTCACTAGTGCTATGTCCCTTTTCTGATGTGATAGCTACAAGAGCTCCATGAATTACTGGGGAAAGGGAGTGGATCCAGAATGGTGAAAGCCATCATGGTTGGCATTTATCACATTTAAAATATTGAAAATGCATAGATAAAAAATTGCATGTATCTGTAGCATTTATCTCCACTCACATTCTGTGTCATGTATTTTAAGGTGTAAGCCCACTGGGTTAGGTGACTGTTGATACTGTTTTCCACTCCATGTGGTGGGCACAAGTTCCTGCTTTACTGTAAGTGGAAATAAACAAGAAATGTGGTAAAATGAGACAGGAAAAAAAAGTAAACAAGAACTTAATAGATCTTAAACACTTCATGTTTATTGTACATTAAATAAACCAATTTCAGTTAAGTTGAGAGACCAATGGGTCAGATTTAGGAAATCAAAACTTCTATAGGAAGATATGTTCAGCTTAAATGATCATTAATTACATATGCATTAGTTACATTATAGTAAAACCATATTCTGTTAAACAATTCTCAGGTGAATAAGATACATTATCAGAGGTATGTTTTCCAAGGATCTTATTGCACATCTACTGGCTAATCCATGTACTTCCAGTCTGAGAAAGATATGCTTTGTACCACTGAGTACAGACTGACTGCCTCCTTATGCTTGTTACACAGCTTCCCCTCTTTCCTCATTAAAAAACAGAACACGATATCAAACAGAAAATAAAGCCGAACATTACAAAACGTGTGTTGTCTTCAGTTCATTTCAACCTCAAAGCAATCCATGCGTATTCTTTCTTTTCAGTAAGAGCAGGTAGGGAAAACAAAAGGACAATTAAGAAAATAAAAAGTCATAAAATCCCCCACCACACGTGTTATTCTGTCGTTGCAAGAACTAAAATGTTGTTATTCTGCTACCAGCTTCGAGTGCAGTGGGAGGAAGCACTGTGGACGGACTCTCACTTCCCTTCAGTTTTGTCTGCCTGCACTTCACGCATATACGAGTCAATGATATGCGGAGGCACTCCATCCATTAATAACTTGAAGAACGAAAGCCCACCTACAAGCAAGGAAGACAGGTAATCTTCAGGTTGAAGGTCCCTGGAGCAACAGACTTGCACCTTTATGCTCTGGCATAAGTGACAAGTTTTAGTCAGTCCCTGTTACATACTTTGAGATGTGGTAAAATTCAGCCCTGCTCAAAAGTCCGGTATGGCATCTAACCATTATTTTATTGGTACTACACAGACCTTTCATGTCCTCTTGTGCAGGGTGAATTTCACTTCTAGGGTATCATATATTCAGTCATTTATCTCACCACATGCAATAGTTTATGATAAGTTTCACTTCAAATAACTCTCCTGGCTTTCCATCGTGCTGGGTGGAGTATGGTCAGAGATGGAAGTCAGTGCAGGGGGAACAGTGTAGAAAACACTGACCAGGATGAGTTGTGGAAAACATGCAGAGATATTCGATTTATTCTAGTTTTGGGTCTTAAAATGGTTTTTAAGTATTTAGCAAAATATTTACTGTGTTTCTTGAAAATAACAAGTGGATTGGCATACATGAGAGAATCATATTTAAAAAGCCAGGATTTTAGATACAATCTCCAGAGAGAGAGATGATGAAAGTTGAAATTTTCATCTGCTGGGGAAGTCTGAAGAATAATTTTCACTTTTAAATTCACTTCAAATTTTCACTTTTTGTTGGGGTTGTTCAGGCTGGGAAGGGAAGGCTCCAGGAGACCTCAGAGCACCTTCCAGTACCTCAAGGGAACTTACAAGAGAGGTGGAGAGGGACTTTTTACAAGGGCTTGTTGTGATAGGACAAGGGGTGGTGGCTTCAAGCTGGAAAAGGGTGGGTGTAGATTAGATGCAAAGAAGACATTCTTTGCTATGAAGATCATGGGGCCCTGGCACACGTTGCCCATAGGGGTTTTGGATGCCCCATGCCACTGAAATAAAAGCCATTACACAGGAATGTTTCTGTTAGTTTCACTGAAATCAAATGATGTTTGGAAGAAACAGTGGGGAAAAGATAAATATTTTGCTAAAAGCTTTAGAATCTGCCCTTTCTCCAGACAAAGTGTGTAAATTGCTTTAAGAAAGCTATACACCATTACTATTCCCTTTACAAATCTTCATGAATATTGTGTTCTGCAAGTTGCAAACCACCCGCTGATAGCTGCACTTACCTTCTGAGCTTTTTCTGGAACACACCAAAAGCTTTAAAGCAAAAGTACATTTCCAGGGTGAAGATAACTCTCTCTGAATGCTTCAGCTAAATGCAGTTGAGCTGATACTTACATACAACATTTATGCCAAGTACAGATGTTTAAGAATTTATAACCTTTATTAACACAAGGATTATTCAATTAAGATGCTATTAGTTACTAGTGATTATGAGACTGTGCTGTCTCCTTTAATGTCGTCATTGTGGCAGAACTGCTCGCTCCCAACCTTAGGTAGATGCACAATACAGACAAAAAAGAAAAAAAAAAAAACAAAAAAAAAAACCCAAAAAAAACCCAACCAAAAACCAAAACATGCTTTTTTGGCATTCTTTCAGCTCATGGAGTGCAAGTTGTGCTGTGAATCATTCATTTTAAAAAGAAGTTAACGCTGGAATAAATATTTTGTTTATGTAGAGGATATTCCTATAAAAAATAAGTTGCTGAAAAGACATAATGCTCTTTTTATTACTTGCATTTTATTCGTGCCAAGTAAACATGCTAAGGCATGCACTGTTAAATTCCATTGAAACATGCACCATTAAAAGATATGGGATGTACTACTAAGAATTACCATAACAAGCAATTACTAAAATCTGAATTTCTATGCCTTAAACCCATCATGCTGCTAACTTATAAAGACATTTTCATTAAGTGACATAATGAAAATCATGCCATACTAGGCAGACATTGTATGACGTATAAACAGACATAAGCTTCATATGCAAGAACCATATGAAAGCTTACCTTAGATGACAATATACATTCAAAAATCCTTACTGTGTAACTAAGGGAGAGAGAGAAAGAGAAGTAACAGTTTAATTGCAAACACAAAAGTGGAGAGAAAATGTTGAGTGAAATTATTATTACAATTATTTCAAGGTGATAATTTAATCCTTAGTCATGTAAAATATGTGGGAATAGGAGCACATGAAGAGTAAAAGGTAGGGATCCAGTTCCACTTCAAATTTATCATTAATATGTAAAGGCTAGATTAATAGGTACAAGTAACTATTAAAACCTCTAATTAGTCTAAAGTATAGATTGGAACCAAATAATATTTATGATCAAAGTTTCCAAAATGTAGCTTCAAAGAAGCTAACACACACATATATATATATATTTATATATGTAGTATTTTCCACCAGGGGAAAAAAAAGGCACACACATAACACTGAAGCATATATATATATATGTTGAAACTCTGTAAGGCAAAATAATCAAGTACAGACTAATTACATATCTGTGCACTAAAGTATGTACTTTGTCATATATCCACATTTACATAACTTAAGCATGCTATTTACTCTGTAGGAGCCCTTACCTTTAATTAAACATTTTGACTCTATAAAACATCCATATATATATACACTTATCTGTGTGTATGTCTATAAAAGCACTAACTTTTTACCTATTGTAGCCTTTTAAGAAAAGTACCCCAATACTTCAAAAGCTGCGGGAACATTATCCAGTCTGATTTCCTAACGTGTTTTAGGACTGAAATTGTAAGTCTGGATGCATAATATATTGCAGACCAGTTTCTGGGCATCACTGTCATTTTAAAACTGCACTATTAATATTCTGAATCTGGGCAAGATTGCAAGGAATGAGACATTTTCTGGAAAGAGTAAAATTTTCTGAACTTCAATGAACTTGAATATAAAATAAGCTCTACAAGAAATGGAGTAAATGAAGTAAAATTTTCTGCTCGTAAGTAATTGAATCAAGATTTCATCCTTAAAAACTGGTAGGTTAAGTTCAGGCATGGATTATCATTCTGAGCACTAATTTGTAACCAAAGAGTAATCTTTTATAAAGAGTGCCTTTTAGTGCAGCAAATGACTTTATGATACTTCTGGTCTTCCAATAATTCTACAAACTAACTGAGAGCTGTTTTTCTGAAATGCATATTTCTTTCTTCTGGAAAGATCTAAGTGTTGTGGTCAAACATATTCACAGTCATTAAATAAAATCTTTATAGATACATCTACTTTTATGAAATACGTCTAAAACCTTAGTAATTCTGATATTAAATATCCATATGATTGGATATTGTCTTGATTAATTTGGCCTTCTTTGCTCATGTGACATAGACAATGTATGCCATGAGACTAGCTAGTTTAATCTAAAAAAGCAAAGAAATACACACTTTGCATGCAGAAAATGCGTTTGCATGTGGAAAGAGAGGGTGGGAATGAAATGGAATGTCCAGAGGAGTACGCGCATTATAAACCTGATTATCCCCCGCCATGCTGAGTGGTTCTCCTGGGTTAATTACTCCATGATAGATCACTGCAGAATTAGAATATTTATAGTGGTATTTATTCACATTTGAAATTTTTCCCAGTTGATCTTAACACCCTTTAATAATAACATTTCTTATCCAGCAACTTTGCTATCACCAATCTATTATTAGAGTCACCAACCTATTATTAGTCACCAACCTTTATTTCACTTCTAAGATAAAAGTTCTCCAAAGCTGTTTTTTCCATGATAAAAGAAGCACAACACCTTATCTAATTCTTTTCATTGACCTCAGTGAAGCTGATAAAGAATCAGTTCTTTAGTGCTTGTAATGGGAGATTTAGAGCCAAATTTATTGATCTACTTAACAAACTCAAAAGATACATACACTACTGTTTGTAATGAGATTTTGCATGTGTTGTTATCTTTCGAGATAGATGAGGAAGAGTCATCTGTTACATGACTTTTTACACAAACACATTTACAAAAAAAGCCACTATATCTGCAATTGTACTGAGTAGGTCACGTAACTTCCATCTTTAAATTCACTCAGCAAAACTTAAAATCAAAAACCAGAAGACTGTATGTCTGAAATAACATCAGTACATGAAAAACCTCTTATGAGGAAAGAATAAGTTTTTATTATTTTAACTGTGCTTGTAAGTATCACTAAAATGTTTTCAGGAAATGATCATTACATTTAGCAACAACTTGGGTGGTTAATTTTACACCTAAAATAGTGTGAGGAAATGGCTAAAAATGTAGAAAATTGTAGCATACTGATAGTATTCATAGCCAGTGTATTCCTAACTAGTCAGTTGTTCCAAGATTATACACACTCTGAAATCCTAGGCTGTTCAGATACTTTTGAGGCTGAGCATTTATATAGGCACAATAATTTAAGTTCTCCAATATGTCAGAGATGGATGGCTAAAAGTAATTCTAGCAAGCATGAGGAAACATAGCTTGCTACAATAAATACTCTTGCATGACATATAACTCTCTAGCAGGACTTACTGGTAAGTCAAACATACTATCTGTAGTAATAGCACTGTAGCTTGTATGCTCACCAGATAGGCTGCAGAGCCTCGAGCCTGTTAGTCTTATTCAGACAACAGTCAACTCTATCTCATCATCTTACAAATCCAGAGCTTGACAGTTACTTGCTGGAATAAAGCCGAACCAGTTTAAAGCTGTACATATGAAAACAAACACACACACACACACGCACAGACACACTGCAGTTCATTTTCAGTGAGTCAGATATCCGCAGGTCTCTGCTCTGCATCAGCGTGGTGAGCAGTCATCTGGGGAGCCCTCCTAAATAAACAAACAGGCTGGGAAACTTAAAGGGATGATAAATCAACATGTAAGTCAATAGAAGAGAGAAATAAGATGTAATGATGTCTTTGTTCTCTGGCTCTTTAAGAGTAATTTGCTATATTTGCCTAGAGCAAACCAGCTCTAGCAGCTTCAGCTGCTGTGTTCACTTAGCAACATAATTTGGCTTTTCAGTATAAAAAAATAGACAAAGCAACTTTCTCAGGTGTTGAGGTCTTCTGTTACGCTGTGAAATAGAAAGTTTGCTTGTGATTAAGGAAAACAATCTTACTTCCAGGATGAGGACATTACTTTTTAAAGACAGTATCTTAAAAATAATAAATAAAAACTAAGAAATACATTGTGCATATTTTCATTACATTATTTAAGTCTTAAACTTAACATAGACCAAACATTTATTGAAATGTCTTCTTGCTGGCAAATCTGAGCTGTGGGACAAGATACATCAGAAAATACAGAAAATGGAAACTGAAATGCAAAATAAACACAATGCAATCCATAAAAATTTTAAATGTGGTTTTTATTATAGACTAGCATGATGGAAGTAATGTAATTAAAGCCATATTGATGTCACCTAAATTTCCTCTGAATTCCTTAGTTAGACACTTCAAATCAGCTGGCTTTAGACAGTTTTCCTTACTTATAACTTCAGAATAATTTTTTGAGAAACACTTAATTTTTTGAGGAACACTGTTTATTCCACAGCTGAAACTAAGCCTTTGGTGGAAATAAGTCTGGGTAAATATTACCCTGTCTTTTCCTAGGAAGTAATTTTCTGAAAAATATTGTGCTGAGATTATTCAGTAGCTGTCCTATCCTGTTGCCATTCATGGTATCCCAGTTAATTCTGAACTACCTGAAATTCATAAAAATTATCCATTAATGGAAATAAACCACAAGAAAGCAACCAATATTATTTTGTCCTAACAGAGCTATTGATTTAATCCAGTAAAGTTGAACTCCCTTTTGCATTTGGATCCTTTCAGCTCTGTAGACAGTGCTCAGGCAGAGAGGGTGTTTGCAGTGTTTAAGAGCCCTTACCTCTTACTTCCAGTTTACAATCCACTTCTGCCTCTCCCAGTTCATTGACTGCTCGGCAGGTGTAGGTGCCTCCATCGTAGGGGCTGGGTTTGCGGATCTCCAAGGTACAGACGCCTTGGTTGCTGAACATCCGGTACCTTGGGTCATTCATTATGAGCACTTTGTTCTTCATCCAGGTTATTTTGGGCTGTGGTAAAACAAAACAAGCCAACAAAAAAACAAACACAGAGAAACAACGACAAAAAAAGAAAGCTTAAATGCACAAACCTGTGAACTGAAATATTTTATCCCCTGTTTTGTGGTGTTCAGTTAAAGCTGAGTAATCAGAAATGATAAAAAATAGATGGAGTAGTGATACAAAGGAAACTGTACATCTTTAAGGTAAGCATTGGCTGCATCATACATCTGTTTTTTAGCATTTTTTTCAGTGCAGCTCTTGTCACCTAATAAAGTCATAAGTACAAGTCTGTTATCAGTACAAGAACTGTGTAATGATAGCAAACGTGATCATCAGCTTTTGACATCCAATTACTCTAAGTCAATAGGAAAAACATATTTTTGCACAGTAATTTTCACAGACAGAAACTGTGAAGGTGAAGGTTGAACAGCACTCCAGATTTCTCATTTTACTCGGGCAGTTCAGTTTCTCACACCAGAAAAAAAGATCTCAAAAAGACACATCGTGCAGTGGGTCTGAGAAACAAAGTGGCATCCAGAGCATTCCTGCAATGTGCTTACTTAGAGAATAGTTAGGTCTTTATGGAATAATTATGGCTTTATTTTGGTAACAACTTTTACTGATATATTAACTGTACAGCTGTTGTCAATGAGAGTCCCAGTGAATCCCAGCCTTTTCGTGAGGTTCTGCCCCTTCACTGAGTTATCTATGCATTAACTATTGTAGTGCCTATAGCACAAGTAAGCAGCTCCTTCATTTTTGTATTCTTTAGAACCCACACCTGTCTGTTTGCCTTCAGCCTGGCTCACGAGTTAAATGGTAAAAGTGGCATTTAATTTTCATTGTCAGGTTAAACTCTCTCGTGCTTTAAGCACTGCAGTCAGAGCTGTGCTGTACCTTGGGGTTGCCACGGACGCTGCAGTTCAGGGTGGCGTTGTAACCAGCCACAGCAAAGGTGTTCACCAGAGGCTGAGTGAACAGCGGCCGCTCGCTGAAGTCAAAGTCATCGTACACTGGGTATTTGTAGACTTTACCTATGAAGCGAAAGTTAAACATTTATAAAAAGAGTGTTGGCAGGTAGCTAAAACACCCAAGCGCATTAAATGGCTACAGAGAGTCAGTTCTGAGCTGCACTGCTTTAGTACCAACGTGACTCCAGTAACTGCACTTGTAGGAGAGGGTCTGCACAGTGACTGTAGCCCTTGGTCATGCTATGGCATCGATGTCTAAGAGCCTCTCTTTGTTTCCTGTGCAGGTGGTACACAAAGCAATATGTGTTTATTCTGTGTCTGTGCTTGCATGCCCTGCATGCTACAGAGCAGGATGGATCCTGACCTGTGTACTGCAGGAAACCTGTCTTTGGCAAGCCTTGCTCTCTCTGCTGCCAGTAATTTTTTACAATTTGTTCTGATTATAAACCGTCTCTGTATCTGAAAATCCATTTTTCTTTCTTCTTCAAACAGTACACTGACAATACTGATACCTGAATAGATGCAGTTTCTGAACAAGGAAAATGTGGTAGCAAAATGTATTTTCTCACTGCCAGTTTATCCCCACTCTGCAGTGGAGATAACCACCAACAAATCCTCTTCAGCCACACACTCAGCTGGCATCTAAAGTGGCCGGACAGACAGACATCTATTCCTGTGCACAGGTATCATTAAGCAGCTTTGCTTCACTGAAAGCTGATCCAAGCTCTCATACTGACTTCAGTGCAGCTTAGGCCTGATACTTGCTCTCATGAGAAGGGCAAGTAAGCAGTGCTAAAAAAGAGTTCCTAGAGCCATTCTCTTATTCGTGACTCCAGAGTCTTTCAGCCTGGCCGTGTGCGTTGCGCAGGTTGTCTGTCCTCTGTGTCATAGCAGTCACGTATTCCTTGCTTTCAGACAAACTGTTTTGATTTTCTTCCTGTAAGCTATTTGGTTTTAGAATTTTCTTTCCATAGGAAAGTTTTGTAGGTTTTAAGTTTACAGTGCCATTTCCAAATGACATCTTCCAAAATGTCAGGATTTTTGACTGCAGAATCAGAATTTGCCCAACCCCACCCTCAAGAGATGTGAAGATGCTTTTCTGTTGAGTTCTGCCTGAAATGCAACAGGAGCGCCTGCACAGCTGATGCCAAGTCTCCAGTGGAGGGCAGTGACCCACTGCTTTTGACAGAACAGCTACTTTATTCCTCTTCAGCTCTAGTCAATGTGTATGTGCCAGTGGTGACCTGAGTCTGAGATCCAAGACCATGGAAAATCTCAGAACCTGGGAGAAATGTTCCACTCCTGATTAAAAGCAGTGACTATGAGCTATGTGGACAAATCCAGAAGTCTGAACAGGAAATTCCCTGGCTGTTGTACCTGGCCTTGGGGCTGGGAGTGCCTCTGAATGCTTTAGAGATACTGCGTTTACCTCTAGTCACCGTCCAGCCTCTGAGCATCCCCTTCCCCCTTGACGAGGCATGGATAATGAACTCACCATCCTTTGCAATCAGAGCACTCTCCTTGGTCATGGTTGCATCCTCGCTGAGGCCGCACATGTTCTCAGCAAAGACCCTGAAGTAGTACTCGTTGCCTATGACCAGCTCGTTGATGGTGGCGCTGGTGCGGTGGTAGTGCTCGATCACGGTGAACCACTCCTGAAAGGCACAGGCACACAGGGTGAGCTCCCCCCAGCACCCTGAGCCTCCCACACATCCCCTGCAAGAACCATCAAGCTTCTGGGAGTAGATTCTTTGAAGACGACACAGCTAACAACAATTAATAATGGAATGAGTGATAATGGCAGCGCTGCAGAGCTCACTGCTGAGCAGTGAAGGCCCAATGGAAAGTGAACTCTACGGAATTGTTACGCCGGCAGCTGGAAGGGATCATTTTAGCAACTGTAGTATTATAGAGGTTGTGTTGTGTGAGCAAGGCAGGCTCCTCCGTTCCTAATCCACACTGCTGACAGAGAAAGTGCAGTTGCAGATAACAAAACTACATTCCTGTGGGAAAGGCAATAGCATGTGCTGTTCTGCAGTAACATGCGCTCACAAGAGGCCACTGCACTAATCTGCCCTCTTTATCACAGGCTGAGTGTTCATGAGAAATGTAGTTTCATGCTGGTGGTCCTCTGATATCTAAAGGCTGAGATTGGCAAATGGGTTTTAGTGCTTTAGTCTTGCAGCAGTAATGGGACGTGTGGATTCTGTCCTCTTGCACAATACCTAAACAACAATCTGAGATGAAAGAGGTTAATACTAAAAATGCAATTAATATAAAGTGCAATATGACCACAGCAATGTTCTTGCTTTTCTTTACTCTGCCCTAAATAGTTTCCTTGCTTTTCTAAAGAGGAACTTGTGCTGAGTTCCCTGTACCACAGTTTGCATTTATATTTGGTCAACTTTAAGAGCTAAAGTTCCTTTGGGAAAACAGTTTTTTGTAGAAGACCAGCTGTGCCAGAATTGCAAAATTGATATTGTGAGGAAAGTGACCTGAATAATCCATGTCACACTGAACCGTAGATGCTGTTTGCTGTTTTTGTTTCTCCTTACCACAGTAGTTTATAGAGGACATTGTTCTGATCACATACCAGACACTTACAGTCTCAAGTGAGAGAGAAAAAAAAATAATAAAGAAGGATGGGAAGGAAAATAGTGGCATAGGAAAAATGAATTGATCAGACCATGAAGGAGATCAATGTAATAATGTGGGGGATAGGATGGGACAGGAAAAGATTTTCTTGCAGAAGGCAGTTCCCAAAATATTGCCCTGGATTTCCAGTGTTTAAATTTGCAGCAAATGTTATATCTGAGAATCTGACTTCTGTCTTTTAAGAATACGTAAATTTTTTGTTAGTTTAATGAAAATAGTAAATGTTTCTGTATTGCACTTTTCATCTGCAAATCTTAGAGCAGTTTCAGAGTTACCCATGTACTGTTTTGCCATGGGTACTAAGGAGTGGCAATGACTACACAGTGGGACATTGCAGGTTTGACAACAGAAGAATGCAGAAATGGTACAGGTACACTTCTGTTCTGGTAGCAGCCTACTGAGTTCAGAATTAATATTTTAAGCTTTTCTTTTCTCTCTTGAGGCAAAGGAAAAATGCAGAATTACTTCTCTCAAATCCACCTATCCTTTCCTTTTTAAGTTCTCTTTGGAATAATTGGAAAATATTTCCATTTCTTGGCTTTAGTTATAGTGAAGAAGAGATTTTTAGAGTTTTTAGAGAGTCCTTTAGAGATTTTTTGAATGCTGATAAATCAGTGCTTTGTCCACCTGCATAATTTTAAACATGTGAGTCTTTTTGTTTCTAAAAGGGAGAATTCATGAGTACATCCAGCTTTTAAACATCTCCTTATTGCTTACCATACTCTTCTTATCTGCTTTTTGAATAGTGTAGCCAGTAATGGCAGCATTGCCATCATCTTTTGGTGGCTTCCATGATAAATTTACATTCTCTCCCCAGACATCCTCAATAGTTACAACCTCTGGTGGGCCTGGGCGATCTGTAATGAAAATATGACATATTCTATTGTTTGCTTTCTCTATCTTTTCCCCACACACTACTCTTCCAATTAGTTTGATTTCTCTCTCTTTCTTACAAAAAAAAAAAAAAAGAAAAGAAAAAAAAAAAAAAGTCAAAAGAAAGATGTGGTTGCAAAATAAAACTTTCCAAAGTGAAGGGCTGTCAGAATTACAATAAATTTAATAGCTAAAGTTGTGCTGTCAGTTTTGCCTATTATGTAAAGGAATAGATTGTAAAAACAAAAAATAAATGTGTTTTCTTGTCTGTCTTTCCTACCTTCCTGTACTTTCAGCATTTAGGATTTCTTCCACACTGCATTTATGACAAACTTACTATGAATTTGCTACCATTTCTGTCTATGGGTACAACTCAACAGGAAAAATCTTGCATCTTGGATAGACAGGAACATGAGGGGCTTAACAGAGAAAAGAAGAGACTGACATTCCAACAATGCTGTGGGGTATGGAGGTTTCCAGAGACACCACAAATCTACAGCCAAGTAATTGGGCGTGGAGAGGTATCACCGCCAAGAAAGGCATTAGTATTCCCATTTTCCTGTAGCCTTGGAACAGCTGGATTTATTTTTGTTTCTCCCAACATACCAACGATCTGAATGTCTATCGTGGCTTTGTCCACCAGGTTCTCCACCTCCACTTTCATGTCGTACTCCCCGGAGTGCCCCCGCTCCGCCTTTCGGATGAAGATGATGGTGTCGTTCTCGGTGTTGCGGATGTTGATGTCGTTCTTGTCAATCGGAGAACCGTTTTTCTGCCACGATACTTTTGCTCTTGGTTTTCCCTGCAAGGAGCCAGGAAACATTTTTTGTATTACTTTTTTAGTGAGGAAAAGGGAAGAGAAGGAAACAGGTTTATTTCTCATTTTTCTCAAACAGGACGTAAAAACTGTCCTGGAAGAAACAGAATTATTTTTAAAATTATACACCATTTAGAGATGCAATCATACCAATTCACTTAAAGTATAACTTTTTTTCTGGGGTTTTTGTTTTTTGTTTTTTTTTATTGTTTGTTTTGGGGTTTTTTTGGTGGGTTTTGTTTTGTTTTGTTTTGTTTTGTTTTGTTTTGTTTTGTTTTTTTCCCAGGAGACTGAAAATATTTGCAATTTCTGGCTATATTGGACAATTGTATTTCTGGCTAAATTTGACAAATAATTTCCAGTTTTCTGAAAGATGAGGAAGAAAAAATAGAAGATAGAACTCACAGAAAAGACAGAACAAAGTATTTCACTCTCTGGAAATGCTTACATTCTCTACATTGCCAGTGAAAGAAGAAAGTAATAGATTTAACCTCCAATGATCCTAAACTGTCTTGTTCATTGCAAAGGAAGTTGTAATAGCTGTTAGGAAGGCTTGATTGATCTCCTTTGTGTGCCATTTTTTGTGTGTCTAAGTGCCCAATATAGGTACTTAAAGTAGAGTGAATTTCACCTGTTTGTCCATGGATTTGCCTTCCACAGGCAAACAGTTTGCAGATGCTGTCTGAAAAGGGTAATTTCACACTATTCTGAACACCTTATCTTAGAGAACAACCATAGAATATTCTTTTTATTTCTCAAGAGAAATATATCTTGCAGTGCATTTGCTGATCAAGCTTTTATGAGGCTTTTAATAGCCTCTGTGAAGCTGAGTTATGTGCACCCAGTATCTTAAAATGTGCAGACATGAAATAGAAATGAATTCTGCCATAATTCTTTTATTCAGAAGAAGGACGTGCAAGAAGAGAGGCAGGTGCTGTTTAAAAGACATGGGAATGAAAGTTAACATGATGCTGTGGGAAAACATGCCATGTATTTTAGAAATAGACATATTACAGTTGTGATCTTAAGGATGTAATCGTTGCAGTCTTTCCCTCACTTTTCCTCTCTCATGAGAAGGAAGTTATTAAATGCTACTGTTTCACTGTTGATAACCGTGTTTAACTGCTTCCCTTTGCATTGTGCTATCAATTATCTCATGTGCAATGTCTACTGTGAAGATTTGTAAGCGTCCTTTGGATGACAGATGACCAACCAATCTGTCTGAGCAAATTACCCAATTCATTACTTGGCAGAACATAATTTGTTTGGGATGTCAAACCAAAAACTTTCAAGCATTTCTGTACTTCAGAGTGCTTCCACATCTGCTTAAGTTAGCTCACTGGCCAAAGTTACTGAGAAATCAGTTAAAAAGCAGCAGTATTAAAAAAGGGAAAAAAAAAAAAAGGCAAAGAGAATTTTTCTATCCATGTTTTTAGTTCTTACCTGGAAAGGAATAACAAGATTCACAGTTTCTCCAACTCTTCGAGTATAGGTTTGTTTTAAGTGTCTTGGTAGACGAATCTTTGGAGGTTCTGAACAACAAAAAAAGTTTATGTTAAGCATTAATCTTGTTTTCTAACTGAGGCAGCACTGGTGTGCATCAGTATAAAAAGGAGACAGTGCGGTCTAAAATTTCCAGAAGTGCCTAATGAGTGAGATATCTTAAATTTCTTGGTCCCTTAGCATTGCATTCAGGACACCATCAGCTTTTATAACACCAAATGCTACAATGGTAGGACTAGGTGGGACACTCAGAGCAACTTAAAAAAAGCACCATCAAGTTCAAGTTCTGCAGAAAAAAAAGCCCTGAAAAACTGAGAAATAAAGGCTCAGAAATGAAACAGAATTATGAAATTTTTTAAAGACAATTTCATGATTTCTACCCACCAGACAATGGCTTTGTAAGGCCATATCATCAGTTACCAATAACAAGTATTAGCCTTTAAAAACCCAGGTATTAGTATGGAAACAGGGTATTTGTGGGTAAGTGTAGGCAGCAGGATCTTACCTATCACTTCCTTGACTAAAATAGGCTGTGGGTGGTACCTGGGCTCACTTTCACCAGCAGCATTCACAGCTTTTACTCTCACAAGGATTTTGGAGCCAGTTGGAAGGCCATTGATGGTAAACTTCGTTTTGTCTGTCAGCTCTGGGTTAGCCACAATCCATTCATCGGCTGGTTTAGGGAAGTGGGGGAAGGAGGACAAATCCAAAGAATAGGGAATTATAAATACATCAAGAGCATGGATGAGGAAAATTTGAGAACAGTAATAGTTTCATTAGATTTTGAGGAATAATTCTATTTTGTTTTTCTAATTATGCTGGAACACAATATAAATTCACTTTCAAATGTGGAAAGAATGTTTCAAACTCTAAAGGGTTTCTGCTGATTACATATTTTTATATTTATATAGCTTTATATAGTTATACAACTATTATTAGAATATGTCTGTAATTTAGGTGTACCAGAGAGAAAACGGCTTAGACTTTTGAAATTCAGCTATAATAAAACAAGGGGGACATAGGATATATTTCCAAAAGTACTCATCATTGCTTTAACAGCTTCCTTGGAGAGAAATGGGGTTTGGGTTTTGCAATTAATTTCAACCAGTGCTGAGTATCCTTAAAAGTATAACTGAGAAATAAGAGAAACACAGAATATTTACACATTGCAATGCAATGCCATCTCTCCTCATGCCTTTAAAAAAAGGATGGCTGTGTCAGAATTATTCACATAATTACAGCATTCTCGGATTTTTATTCCTACTCCCAGGCGGTCGCATGAAATTCATAGCGTGATCATAATAGTAAATTCTTTCAGAAGAGCTTCAATTAAAAACCATACTTTCTTATCCATCCTGTCCTCCCAGCATAGACTGCCCTAACACTGTTGGCACCTGGGCACTGGAGCCACATTTATGAGCTAGCAAGTCAGGATCAATACTTCCCACATTATGCAAGGCTAGCACTATAAAGTGGGCACAGAAGACAAGAGAACTGTTATGAACTGGAGAGCCCTGCAGACCTAGAGTGTAGTGCTTGGGTACATTTTCAGAACTGAGTGTCTTGCTTTTAGGAATTAAGTTTTCCTTTGAGCTTCTAGCAGAAAAGGATTTCAATCAATGACTGTTTTCCGAGTATCCTCCCCTCCCCTTACATGTATACTACAGAAAATTCTGTAGGCTGTTGCCCCTAAAATTCTCTATTAGGAATTTATCTTTACTTCTATGAAGAGAGTTTTTCTTTCATTAAAGAAGACTTATGTCCTTTGTGGAATACTGTACCTTCCAGGTTAAAAGGTGGCTCCCCCAATTCCTCAGACTGATCTGTCGATATACCTTGAGAGAATCCATCTTTAAAAATTAATCAGAGACACCCACTTTCACACAGATGGAGCATTTTGTCAGTGGTTAGCAATTCCTGTTAGTAAGTATGCAAAGATAGATGCTGGGCTTTACAGATTTAGAGAACCCATATTTAAGGAGACTGCAGTGAGAAAAGAGATGAAAAGAGGACATCTAGATCACAGAACAGTTATATGTGATGCCCACAAGAAAGCTAAAGGATGAAAGAAGAGGAGGATATAAAGTTGTATGAGTTTTTTGGGCTCCAGAATAGCCCTAGAAATATGAAAAGAAAGTGACGAAAGGAACACTTGGAAGAGAGAAATGAAACAAAATGATAATGAGAGAAATTGTAGAAGGAGAAGAAAACACATCATAGAAGAGATTAAAAATTCAGGGATAAATTCTGAGTGAGAGTGACACGCAAAAAAAGAGGTCTTGGAAAAAAACTTGCAGGAAACAGAGGAAGAGAACACATTTAGCTAAAGGTAACATAGATAGAAGAGTAAAGAAGAACAGACCCATGGATGATGACAGATAAGATGTAAACCTTAAGGCTTTATTTTCTTGACAAAGTTATCACTGCCCTGGATTTCCTGTAATCCTGGAGCTGGCTATTTTTGGGATACTAAAAATACTATTCTAGTGTCTTTGCATGGTCCTGGATGAGTACACTGGCAAAGATCTCAGCCAACAGAAACTTTCTGAAGTACTTATTTACTGGCTATAAAAACAGATCATCTGCAGGTACAACAGCCTGTTACAAGCAGATAAACATATCACAGAGAGCACTCAGGCTGTGCTCCCAGGCTGCCCTCAAAATGCCCCACAAGAACCAGTCACCAGCACACTTTACTAGGGACTGACTTCTCCAGTGTCAACAGCATTTGGTCTACTCAACTTCTCCACAGCAAGAGGGCCAAAGGTGGATATTGTAAACTAGGCCTGGGGAATTCCCTCTCTCTCTCTCTGTATTCTATATTCATGTCATTCACACCTATGCAATGCTGGATCAGGACACTCATGATGAGACTCCAGTTCAGTAACATGCATAGAGTGGTGCATAGTTAAGGACTCCAGGAATCCACCATGCTGATCAAGTTATGTGGTTCCCACTGAAGGGAAATACCAATTTTGCAAAGCCAAACCAATGTTGGTTTTATTCTTCTAAATGATCTTTATATATATTTTTTTTCCTATTGTCAGCTTGTGATTTCTCCTAATGATTGCTATGTTAAGGAAGACTCTAAAAAGCCCTCTTGAAAACTACTTCAGTGACAACAATGAAAGAATGGAGAATGTAAATACAGATGAGTTTACAAACAGATAGAGAAAAAAGCAGCAGAATGAATATAGACAGTCATAAAAAGTATCTTGAAATTAAAAAGAGTTATTAAACATTACAAAAAAAATTAGTTTGAGGCAGAACAGGCACCAAAAAGGCTGAGAAAAAGATATTGCAAGAAAGGAAAAAAAAACTGAACACAGAGAAAATTATGAATAATCCAATAACATGGCTTTTTAAATTGGTATTTTAAAATTGGCATTTTAAAATTGGCATTTTCTACTTATCTTGCTTCTTCCTAAGCATTTTCATAACATATATACATAATGTCAATTGTGTATATATAGATGTATATCCATATACAGGAGGTATATATAGATATACATAAACACTCAAAACTGTGTAAAATACATTGTACCCATTGTATTTTAACTGAGGTGGGTAACAGTAAAATGACAGACTTGGCTGCCATTTTGTTGTATCTTCATATGTTTAAAACCTATCTGGAAAAAAAAGTAAAGAATTTGTTCCACTTAACAGATATACAATGTTCTTCTGTCTAACGGCCCTTTAAAAACAGGTTTAGAAGATTCCTTCTCAAAGCTATACTTTGAATTAATCTGTATTTCTCATCCTCTCTTATCACCTAATTTGGATATCACATACTGTAATGTCAAGCACTTTTAAATTTTCCCTGCCATTCTACCCAGTGCTAAACAAAGTATAATATAAAGCATACATTGAAGTCCTCACATTGACAGTCCCCTTTATATTCCCCTTCACCTGGCCTGTGCAGTGGAAACAAAATAAGAACACTGTGTCTTGATGGAAGACTTCATGCTTACTCATCCTGAGCTGTTCCCACAGCTCCCTCCCAATATACAAGGAAAACCCTTCCTACCATTCCAGCTGTGTCTGCCTTCAGGTACTCTTCTCCAGGTCTCTGAGCTTCTTGCAGTCCTGCTCCTTAAAGATATTCATCTCAATACTACAAGATGCTGAGTGCTCCTGAGAAAAGCCAGTGGATCTTCACACCCTCTCCCACTCGCCTGAGAGAGAGCTGAGTGCACTCTGATGCCGTGGCACCTCACCACGTTTATGACCTACTGTTTTCCTGGATTGTCTGAATCTGAAACATGTGACAGCATGAATGACAGGTTCTGTCCTCTACCTTTTGTCTCCAGGCAACGGACTGTGTTTCATTGAAGTAAATGCCTTCATGGAAAAAAGGTGTTCAACCCATCACTTGATTTACAGCACAGTTAAGAGCAACAGCAGTGGAGCTGAGGATAACTGTGTCCCCTTCATCCAGATCCATAACATGGCTGCAGCTGATGTTGTTGGTCCACAGAGGCTGGGTATTGCACATATCATCCAGGCTATTAGATACTTACCAAGTGCTGGTGGATGTTACTTTCTGAAAACAGGCTTCATTTGATACCAGTTCAGAAGAAAATCTTCTGGAAAATACTAAGTTTCTGCTGCTTGATCACCAAAGACTCTTAGTTGTAAAATATAATTTGTATTTCCCTGTTCCTTCTTATTTCTTATCTTCTTATCTCAAAAGTTAATTCAGTCTACTTATCTTCCTCCTTCAGTTCTTATATAATAGTTAAAAATCCCCAAAACTGCATGGAAATGTCAGAGAAATTGAATATCTAGATGTGGACTTTTCATGCCTAGATGACTTCTACAGGAACTATTGGAGAGGTTGTTCTCAGTGTTGGCAGCCAGCACTTGAAGTAGGTGGTTAGTAATATTTCAACATAGGGATTACCACACTGAGGACCTCCTGTCCCTAAAACCCAGCCAACCTGAACATATTTTGAGCCACACTTGTGGCAATATTCATTATTTCCTATGCCTTCATCAACCAAAGAACGCTTTACTGCCCTGACTCTCATTTAGCGTATGAAAGACGATAGTTATTAGCATGGTACACAACAACAGATTATATGGCTTTTGATTTGGATTTCAAATCAAGTGTAATATATGTTGAACCACGGTCAGCGGGTGGCATCTGGAATACAAACCAAAGGAAGCCTGAACAAAACCCTGCTCCTTGAGGTTTTCTGCCTGATTAGTCTCTGCCTGACAGCCAGAGCCCCTGATACCTGTAGAGAAAAAATGGAGAAAGTCTCACCCACTTTCCCTGTGAGTCAGGCACCCTGGGCATTCCCACTTACTTCCTTCAAAGCAGTATTCCACCACGTAGCCGTCCAGCCCTGCTGCCCCAATCTGGTCTGGTGGCCTCCACTTCATTGTCACCGAGGTGTCGGTCACACTGTCCACTGCCAGCATAGTTGGGGGGCTGGTCACAGCTGAAGCAAGCAGGGAGAAGGCAGAACACAGTGTTACAATTAAAGGTTTACATTTATGGTCCGTGTTCCTCTGGTTTAGTATCAGGGGTGACAGGTTATCCTGCCTACCAGGATGATTTCCCATCATCCCTGGCACACCTTTCCCAGTTAGGATCACACTAGGAGAAAGCAGCTATCTCATCCCATATCTGCTCACAGCCTGACCCAAAGATAAATTCCTCCTGCTGAGGAAGAGAGAAGGACAAGCAGCTGTGTCTGGTAGAGCAGAGAAGTTGGGAGCAGTGTATTCCACCTCAGCAGGTATGTTCTGGCAAGAAGGGAGCTGTAAAAGCCTCCTCCTTCCTCCTCCTCTGCATTCTGGGGGTGCTGCTGATTGGGGTGCAGGGGGGACCTTTGCTGATCTACAGAACGAGACACCTTTCTTTTAAGAGACTTGTGATTGTTACAATAGTTTGAAAATCTGTTTCTTTATATGGAAAGTCAACTGAGTTAGCCTGTCACTGTGTGAATAACAAAACCTTCTAGCTGTCACGCTAATATAAAAATTCTATAATTAGGCGACTATAATAATGTATTAATGGTTATTTTCTAAATGCATCCCTATCTCTGTGCTCTTGGTTACTTACCTAAAGGAACAAAGGACTTGGAAGGCATACTTGGCTTGGACATGCCGATAGCATTGACAGCAAACACACGGACCTCATAAGCAACACCTTCAATCATTTTCTTTGGCTCAAAAGTTGTTTCCTTACACAGTTCAAAATTCAGTCTCATCCACCTGGAGCTCTGTTTCTTTTTCCTCTCAATGAAATATCCTTTTGACAAGAAAAGATTTTATAGTAAGCGATGGCGTCAAGGTTAGTAATAAAGGGTCTATTTTTTTGACTGCCCAATGACATTTTTTTATCAGGATACACTTCAATATCCCCTTCTAAGCACAGAGTGATTTAGGGATAACTGTCCCTATTGCAAGCTATCTGATGGTCACCTGTTTTGTTTTCATTGCCATATATGACCTTTTTTTGGACTTAGAAGTGTGTAGTTCAGAGTGAAAAGGGCCTGGTTCTACTGACCTCTGGGCCCCTCTGACTTTCGTCTTGGTTCGGTGTATTAAAACAGTTTACTCAGCAAATTGTTTCTGAAATTCCTTTTGACATTCAAACTGGCTGATAACCGATTCAAAGTTCTGTTTTATAAGAGGTTGTCTTTCACCCAGGGGGATTTATACTGTGGTAACATAAAAAGTGACAAATCTCAAAGCATTAGAAAACAAGTATCTGATAAAGTCAAAGAGTAGATAGAACATTCTAGCTTCTGGATATTCCCAGTGCCAGTTTCCAAGGCCTGAGTTAAACTCTGATCTTGTTGCATCCACTATTCGACATTTGCTTCTTTTGTCTAAATTAGAGAGTCACCACCAAAAAAACCCAAAAAGAAAAGTATGTACCTAAAATGGGTGATCCACCATCATTTGCTGGAGGTTCCCAGGTCATAATACACCAGTCTTCACCCACCTCAGTCACATTTGGTGCCTGAGGAGGATCAGGGACATCTGTCGTAAACAAAGTAAATATTTAAAAAAAAAATTCTTCTTTTTGCATAGGTTGAAATTAAAAATGTCAAATAAGGAACAAATCTAAATAGTTTCCTGAGGTGCAACAGGAATTCCTAATGAGGAGAGAGAGAGAAAAAGAAATGTAGTGGATCCGGACTGCTTAGGAATGGATGAACGCCAAGGTCCTCTGCAGGGTCGAGACACTTGAGAGGCTCTCGAGGTCCACAGAGCCCACAGCCACAGGGAGAGTGGAGAACCACAGGTGCTAAGGGCAACCTGAGGCAACCAGAGAAGTTTGGCCCCTGGCAGCAGTGATAATTAACTGCTACTGAAATCCCATCCAAGCTCCTACTCCCTTCAGTAACACCCAGCCTTAGTACCCTTGCATCTCGATTCCATGCCTGGCAATGGAGACAAATAGGAAAATGGAAGTTTCCTGAGACTCTACCACAGTGATAAAAGTCATGGCTCATGGGCACTTTCACATGAACTTACCAACCACTTTAATGTTAATTAGAGCTGTGTCCTCTCCAGCCTCATTCTTTAAAGTGATTCTGAAAGCACCCGAATCGTCCCTCTCAGCTGCATCAATGACCAGGCAGCTGCTGTCTGGGTACGATTCTGCCCGAATTCTTCCACTGTCTGTGACCATCTAGGAACCACAGTGAGCAGGGGGAAAAGTCATATTTTCTGGATTTGAAAATCAAAATACTCAAAAACCAAAATTTAAAAGTAGTACAGGTCACTTCAACAAAAACTGTAAGGAAAACCACACCAAACCGCAGAATTTTCGTCACCTAATGGTGAAGAAAAATGATAAAACAACTAAAATAAGTAAAATATGGTAGCGGTTTACTACTCAGTTGAGCCATTACATCACAAAGAATGGCACTAGGCTTCTCCTGTGAGCAAGAACACACTTTTGTCAACACCACACATCATTAATTCAATGGAAAAACAGTAGGTGATTCTTCCAAAAGTCAGATCAAAAGTAAGTCATTCACTTTAAAGATCAGAGTGATTGCAATGGTCAGTAGTTTCTCCTTACATTTCAAATGCTGTCACATATTTTGGAGTAGGAACTCTCCTAGAATAATTCCCTGTTTGAACAGGACCACGGTGGTGACAGTACAATTAATATTTGAAAAGTAATGTTCACACATTTGGCCAGATAGGTCTGATCCATGCAGTAGTGTTAACATGTCCCAGCTTCCACATATCACAATGAAAATTTAAATGTAAAAAGCATCTATTTTGGTATTTACACAGCCAGAGATTGATGTAAGCAAAAGTTTTGCATTAAGATACCAGATGAAAGACCTCAATTGCCCAGCCTATTGTTTCATTTGAGACTTGAACTGCATTAGAATTTATCATTAATTTTCCAAAACCAGACCATATCATGGCTTCCTGCCAAAACCTGGAAGCCATTCTGGGCATTGAATGTACAGAAGAAGTAGCCATTTGGTAAATTTTCACAACTTTTCTTCTGCATCCCATATATCCTTCTCCTCTACAATTTTTTAATGGTAAACCCGTATTTTTTTCCTTATTAATTTCAGGTTTTCCTTAAAAGGACCCAAAAGATACTAAATAATATTGTCTGTTTTACCCTTCTTTTTTGAGGAAGGAGCATTTTTAAGTACAGGCCATCTCCCCCTTATTTTCTGCCATTAAAATCAGTGTGCTCAAAAGGCAAAATATTTTTTTTTGAAGGAAAAGGCTCCTTGTTAAGCTAAAGAAGTATCTACAATGACAATGTACCTTGTCCCCTCTACTCCAAAAGACTTTTGGAGGTGGTTCACCAGTGATGGGGATCTCAAGTCGTAGTTTGTTTCCTGCCACTACTGTCACAGTGTTATTTTCTCCAAGACCATCCAGATGAAGTTTAGGAGGATCTGAAAAAGGAGAGAGATTGTCCAAGTTTGACATGCAGCTGCTGCTCTGAGAGTTCAGTGACCTGGAACAGGTCTGCAACACACAGAAACATGAGCTATGTTTTATTTTCTTGATATTTTTAAGCAACTGAATTTTGTTTTGAAGAAAACTTGTGAAGAAAAATCTCTATTTAAAAAAAAATAGTTGCCTGATAAAAAAGAAATCATGGCACCATGGACATTTTGGAATAGTAAGACCATATGAAAAAACCCACAACTGTTTCCCTGAGGCACAATTCTGTATATTCACGTAACTTCTGAGAGGGTTTTCATCTAAGTGGCTCTTGAGAATTTCAGTTGTGGGCTTTTTTATGGGGCATTTAACCATGCTTCAGCCCTCACTATCCTTACAGTTTAAAAATTTATTAACACTGTTCTGTTCTGAAAATGAAATTATCACTTTAGTTATATACTGTGTCCATGAAGAACAACTGATTAATATCTTCTTGCAACTTTTTAAAACATATTAGAAATATAACAATGGTCATTCCCCTCCAATACCACTTCTGTTTTCATTCTCCCTAAATCTCACCAATACTTTTTCTAATACAGATATCCCACATCTCCCAAGTTCAATTAAAAAACATATTTTCTAAAACTTTGGTCATTTATACTGCTCTCCTTTCGATTTCCAAGTTGCTGGTTGCAGTTGCAGAAGCTGTGGGAATAGTCAATGCCCTGTTTTAGTTTTGTTTGAAGGACTGGGATCACTAACAAGCCTTCTGCTTTGCTGAATGAATCAAAGCTGGGAAGAACAATTTTTCCCTCTAGATGGTATTTAATGCTTTTAGTGAACAGGTAAGTACATGCCTCTTCTACTACTCTCTTATCAAACGAAATCACGTTTTGCAATGTTAGCAAGCCAGTTCTTAAAGATAGCAGTGTATATCTGAGAAGTGGGCAGCAGCAGGTGTTTTACACAAACTCTCCATAGTGGTTTAGGTTTAGGAACTGAGCCTCAAGAAGTCTCCCCCAGGAGCTCCCCCCAGCACATAAACTATGAGCAGATCCTGAGCACACGCAAAGGATTCTCCCAGCAGCTCAACTGCACTTTCCCAAAGCAGCAGATTTGTGTCCTCTAGTGGATGCCTGCTCAGAGGATACAAAGGGGTTGTGATCAGGGATATTTCAGACTGTTTTTAATTCCCAAAGGTCACAGAAAGATGTTCTATAGAGGTCACTGTGCAGAACACTTACCCACAATGTGTACTTTGCATGGAATATTAATGTTGTAGGCATCTGGCACAAACATGTATTCACCCTCATCATCAACAGCAGAAACTGGTATCACAAATCTGTGGATTCTATAAAGGAATTGAAAAATAAATTAATGTAAATTATTTTTGAAGAGTGCTTGAAGAGATAAGGAAAAAGTATTTTAGGAGATCTGTGTAAGTATGTAATATTAGTGACTAAAAAAATTCCTTTGCTGGTTGCCTGGTGGTATTTTAGGTGATTAAATACTATGTGCTTTGTACAAAATATTATTGAGACAACCACCAAATAATGTGACCACTTTTAATATTGTTTGTTTGAACACAGAACAAGAAATATACAGGAGTGTAATCTTTTTTTTTACAAGGGGATTTTGTGCTGCTGCCATTCAATTGCAATTTCATTGTCCAAGAAAAAATCTGTAGGTGATCCCATAGTGGGAATATTCTGACTTTTGTTGGATCATCTTTGTGAGTTAATACAAACAGGAACTATGAGAAAAAGAGCTGTATATTTTTAATAGTGTCTAACAATAATTTTATTTTTCTGTTTAATATCACATACCAACAGCAACAGCAATGGCAAGAAAAATCATTAGCTTGAACTTAGATGGACTGAGGATTCGATTATGGTCCTCCACAGCCAAAATGCACAACATTAAAGGAAGCAAGGAGACATGGCTTTTAAAATGACAGAAATAAATATGTTTTGAGGGACAGAGGTTAGGCTTGTTCAGCAGGTAATTTTTAATGAAGTAACCCACATACTGTCACATCTTCACAGTGTCATTCCACCAAAAGCCAAGTCAATACACAGCAGGCTTACCTTCCTTTGTGATAAAGCTTTACACGGTCACTAGCTTCAATCAGCTGTCCATTTTTGTACCATTTCCCTTCCACATTCTCAGATATCTCACACTTCAAGTGGATTTCCTGTCCCAGCCTCACAGTCTGGTCTTCTAGTGCAAGTGATATCTTCAGTGGTCTCACTTAGGAACACAGAAGCATTAAAGAAAGATGAAGGAGCTCAGTAGCCATGGGGGATAATTTCCCACTTTATATAAACCAACATGAATTGGTCATGGTGTCAATTTGTACAAAACAGTCAATATGAATATTACAAATAAAAATGTATATTTATAAATGTGGATTTGTACATAACACAAGATAACTTCAGAGGATAGATCAGATACATTTTGTTTAAAAACACAAACACTTTAAAGAGATACTGCATGAAAAAAGCTGAGAGGGCTACAAAGTCATGTACTTGTGCCTAGGTTTGGCTTTCCTGTGAAAATGTGAAAGGACTGAAGAAAAGCAGATACTTCTCTTGAAAATTCACTTTGTTGACCTATGGTGTCTTTGGATGGATCACTTTGTTTTCCATCTTAATGGTGTGACAGGGAGTTAACAAGCAGAACTAGTTCATGGCCTGCTACTGGATATAATGTCTAAAGGGAAGTCACTATTCTGGAGATTCACAGCAAAAAAATTTGATATGGAAGTTGTCTCCTTTTCAAACTCCAGGGAAAGGCAATAAAATTGTTCATTTCTGTTTGCCAGCACACTGTGACGTATGAATTAAAGATCAAGGTGGATGATACTCACAGTCAACTGAAAGCTTGGCTTCTGATTGCCCTCCAGTTGTCATTACTGAGTAAGTTGCAGTGTCATTTTTGGCAGCTTCTTCTATGATCAAAGTGTGTTTTTTACCCTCAACCTTAATTCGATACCGAGATTTAGGATCATTGGAAAGTTCTACGCCATTTCTAAACCTGATGGAAAACAAACAATTTTTATTTTTCCCAAGGAAATCCTGTGCAAGTGAGACTCCCATCACTGAAGCTCCCAGAGAAGACTTTTCAAGGCACTAGAAAAGGTTGAACAAACTCATCCATGAATGTATAAGGGTATTTTTGGTGTTCCTACATTTTTGAATAAAGTTTTATTGATATTTTCTTAACAATTTTCAGGTTTACTGGTGTAGGAAAATCTGCCCACATTTTTGCCCATGATTAAAAGCTTCTGGGTTTTATTTTCAGGGAAGCTGTTCAAAGCATGTCTTACCATTTCACATTTGCATCGTCCTCAGACACTTCACAGCTCAGTTCTACTCGTTCACCAACATAGGTGCTGGTATCCTCCAGGCCTTTGGTAACCAAAATGGGAGGATCTTTGGAAAGAAAAAAAATTACAGATTTACAATCTGAGAGGGAAAACCAAGTGAAAGAGGTTTTCTAAATCATGCTGTAGAAGGCAATATAACTTTCAGATTCTAATATGAGTATCAGTGCAGCCTTTTCTGCCTTAAATCAGAAAAGCTGTTGCTCTTTAGAATACTAGTAGGAAATTCTCTCAATAAAAGTGACATTTCTTCATAGTAATACCTCTTTTGCTTTGGTAATCAACACCATGGGAGCAAAGGGAGTGAAGATATGGCCTCCCATGTGATAGAGTCTTCCCTCAAATCAGTGCAAATGGAATGAAAACTGGCTTCTAGAAAGCCTGATCTGAGGGCACTTGGACAATACCAGAGTCCTCAAGTACCAAGTGTGGTGTTAGGGGAAGCAAATGCTATGACACACAGGTCTCCAAAATGGCTTAAAATTTTGAAGGGCACCACAGTCCCACTAGATCTCAATGCACAGTATCAAGTCCACTATACCCCCAGTTCAGGGTTTTCACTAAGCTGCTAAATACAGGATAAAAAAAAAAAAAAAAAAAAAAAAAAAAATGGTCAGGGATCACATAAATACCGAGTGATCCTAACAGCTGCTAACAAAATTCAAAAATATACTAAACCAGATCTTCCCTGTTATTTTCTGTTGCAGCCAAAGAAGCCACATAAATTTAGGGCAGGTGAAAGAGCATCAATCTGACATCGTTACCTCTCACAAACAGTTCTGTGGAGCATTTCTCATCACCAGCTGTTACGTAATAGCGAGCATCGTCTGTCATCGTACAGTTATTGATGAATAAAATTCGCTGGTTACCTTTATGCTCAAAAATATATCTGTTTGGACAGGAATGCAGCAAAGACACATTAGCAAAACTTCTGGACCCCTTTTGTTTCATGTAGAAAGTGCTGTAGGGATTTTTAGAGGCAAAAACTCTGAGGTTTACACAGTACTGGGAAAATTGCCCTTGGAAGCAATTTCCAAGTTTCAACAGAGCTGTCATAGACTTGTAGAAAAAAAGAGCTGGGGTGTAAGAGTGACAATGAGCTGCTTCTGGCTTGTTCCAAGATCCCAAGTCTGGGTGATATGAAAAGAAGAAATTAAAATTAAAGAACAACAACAAAAAAAAGAAGCTGGAGTTGAATTATGGCAAATAAGATGGAGTCTGAAACTCTAGATGAGTAAAGCTGAAAATAACTAGTAAGGGGACACCATCACTCATTCCAACATTTTTGTGAAGTGTAATAATAGCCAAAGTTAAGAAGTTAATATTATTGGTAGGCCAGATGGCACAAGATATCAGTAATAGGATATGGGGTTTTGGTAATGGGATATGGAGCCTTTCACCTTTATGTCACCAGTTTAGATCTGTTCCAGGTTTGAAATGGCCAAAGCTCATTAGCATCTGACAGCTGCTTCAGCAGCCTGGTAAAAATGCACTGGAGCACTCAATCCAGCCCCTCCTGCTGGAGAGGAATCCATAGAGCTGACTGCAAAATACCCCTGAATTGCTAATGCCAGATATAGGGGCTAAAGAAAAGGTACTCTATTATCCATTTTTTTGTCAATCAGGAGTTTTAACCAAAATCCTTTATTGATTTCAACAGAATGAAGGAAATCTACCTCGTTACTGTAAGAGGGTTTTTCTTAATGACTTTTTTTTTTTTTTTAAACTGGTCGGAGGAAACATTGTCTAGGATTTTGTGCTGCTAAGACACATTTGAAGAACAATACATGGTTATGCATATCTTTCCGAGGTATATCTGACTGTGGAATGGGGTTTTCTGTACCAGCTTGTAGGAGCTGGTTGTGCCCACAAAAAGAACTAGGCTCAACTTCCAGGCATTGCTCTACATGTACTCAAATGTCTGCACCTGCACTTATTCTAGGAAAAGCCAGAGAATAAACAAATATGCAGGTGGTACAGGTGAAGAAGCTTGGGTACACTAGACCTGTTGCTCATAACTGATGGTGCAGGTTGTTGATTTCAGTGTGTTACTGTTAACAGGGTAGTGGAAGCTGAGACAAACCTCACACCCTTTTTATTGGGTGGTTTATGAGCCAGGTGGGTGCAATGTCAACATCTCTGCTCTTACCACACAGCTACTGTAGAAAGATTGTGTCTACCTCCAGACATGGAACCAAGGAGAAGTGATTTATTTACTCCCAGTACTTCCTGATTTTTAAAAACTACTGAATAGGAAATTGTGCCACTTTTTTGAGGATGTTGAAGACTTCTGTCTTGAGACAAAGGAGAGAATCTATGTTACATTTAGTCTACAGTGGACTTTTCTGGGTCCTGAGCAATGTAGCTTCGTTTGCATACTCTTCACATCTAATGAAATTCAGAAGTAAAATTGGTGCAACCTGAGCAAAGACAGATCTATGCAACACACTTGTCAACAGAGTACATGTGTATCCATTGTATTGCTTACATATGCTAAGATCACTTACTTTGCACTTGGTCGTATTTCTTGGCCATTTTTATACCACTTGAGTTCCACTGTTGGATCTGCTAGCTCCACCATGAACCTTACTTTACCTCCTTTGTCCACCTGGTATGCAGGATCAAGGCCTTTGGCAAAAGCTGTTGTGGAAGTCAAGTGTTATTACAAAGTAAGGTCAGAAAACAAAGATATGGATGATGAAATGACATTGCACAAATCTCATGAAAGCTGTCAGAATATATGCACACGAAGTTATGCATATTCTCACACTGGTCCGCATGGAATCGTCTAGAAACATTAGAATAAGCAGATTTCTGTGCAGATCTGGTTATCCTGACCAAGTTCAAGCTGCTGTCTGTTCCAGACTTTGCAGTGTGATTGTGTTCAAAATAGGATAGGGTAGATGCATAAAATGAAATACATAAATAAAAATTAATGTGTAATACCATAATATATGTTATGAGGTGAGGTAATGGATGAGGAGAAAGGGTGTATCAGGCAGCTGGATTACAGCTGGATTTGTGGAGGACTTCACCTACAAAAAAGGGAAACTAGTGGCACAGCAAATGTATACACTACATCCAGTTCTGAAATGCTGTCCAGGAACAAGCAGATGCCACAATAGTATAATGGGCAGTATGTTGTATTTATATGTGTGTGCAAACATATTCTGTGCCATATACATTTATTTTATGTACACAGGTATATATATATATTTCTGTATGTAATTACATCTCTCATACTATTCAGTAGGGTAGGTGGGGAAAGACAGGCCTGAATGTCCTCACCCAGTGCAGGGTGGAGGGTCTGTAGGACAACTGGGATTTCTGAGCAATGGAGATTAAATGCAAAACAAGATTATGAAGAGCAAACACTGCATGTGTTTGGAGTGATCTCTGTTTAGAGCAGAAGATACTGATGGTAACACAAGGTCTAGTTTCTGTATTGTTTGATTATGTAACACCTTTCCACACACCTGGGGGGCATTGTTCCAGATGGAACCAGTATTTGTCTGAGAGGGAGGGATGCTTTAGGTAAGCACTGAGTTGGATTAGGTGTTTACATTTCTACCATGGACCAAAGCTGCCTTCTGATCAACTCCTTGCAGGAATGAGCTGTAGTGTGAAAGTTCCCTTGTGTGGAAGTGAAGCATATTTGGGTTTTTAAGGTGAAGAGTTGCATGTGACTAACAAGCAGGGGAACATTCTGGCACATCCCTACCTGCACTCTTCTTCACTTCCCTGCGCATGCGCTTCAGGCGCTTTAGCATCCCCCTGAGGTCGGTGATGCCATACTGGAAAGCAATCTTCTCGTATTCACTGGGATTCGCGTTCTTCAGGAGATCCCACACATCCACCTCAGGCTCTTCTTCTTGCTGTTTAACCTCCCTGATATCAGCAAGATGAAATTAGGGGAGAGGAGTTAGTGAGGCTTTTAATTTTTTTTTTTTTAAAAATGGGTGAAGCTGAATCTATGGTGAGGCTAGAAGTGCTTTGACCAAAATTTGAAGGCGGCCATCATATTCTTTTTATTTCACCCAGTATTAGTGGAGTAGCTTAGAATGACATTCACACCTTACTTTGCACTTCTTCAAGGCAGAATTTGAATGCAAGTTTTAACTTTTCCTTTCCTGATACAATCAGTTATGAGAATTTTTATATTGCTGCAATGCTTAAAAAAAATACAGTTTGAAAATGTAATAGCATACAGGCTAATCCCATTTAAATCAGTTTTATCTGCTGCAACTTGTGTGGAATCAATCACAATTTATGATGGCACCACTGAGTCTAATCTGTACATTTCAAAATTAAATAAAATTTTTTTCAAACCCTGAGTCCTTGTAACTGCTACTGGGGGTGACTAATGACAGGACATTGAAATACAGGGAAATCTGTGGGTTTTTATAGTTACACCAGTGCTTCTCAGCATTTCTTAAAGTTGTCCAATGAATAGGAACTGGATATTTCCACACCAGCTTGAAGGATGGATCTCTTTGCTTCCATGTGTATCCCAGTCTTAAGAGCAGGGAATGTTTTCAGAGGTCTGTGTGAGGAATCACCTTTACAGAGAAGTTTCAATACCATATTTACTATCTGCTACTCCAGGCTAAGACAACCAATAAAGAGAAATATAATTATTTTCACAATGGCAGCCATTAAGTAATAGAATAATGGCAGCATCCTAAACAAAATGATAATTTTTTCAGATTGACCATTTAGCTCAAAAAAGTGAGCTGCTATAACAACATTGGAAGTGAAGAAGAAATCTAGATTTTTCTTCCTGTAAATCATTTGGATCAGACCAGAATGATTCTGATTTCATCTAGCTTATCTAATAAAATCAGTACTTCTGAGAAATAAAAAAAATAGCAAGCTTTGCAGAGAGGCACTATTAGATCTGAGCTTTATGGAGTCTAAGAGAAGATTTTCTTTGACATATACAGAAATAGCACTAAAGATCCCTGAGAATTTCTGCATGGCTGGATGAGGAACCATGGAAACCACTTTGCTGTTTAGTCCATGACATTTATTAATTTTCATAATATGTCTATTATTTTAAAAAGTAAGAGAAGTTCTCCCTGATTAATCTTTCAAATACAATAATTCTGAGGCAGCAATGTTGAGTTAGACAATCTCAGATATGTAATTTTATATTTTGCTCTTGTTATCCATGCTCATTCTTTCAGAGGGTGACTGCACAGTGAATGCTGCCATTTCAGTGAGATTCCTTCTGTGTGGGGCAGATGGAGATGAGCCCTCAAACACCTGTGAAAGCTGAGACCCCCCATGGGGCAGCACTGTCCTCTCCCAGGAGTGGCTGCTCACCAGGGTCTGCCCATGCCAAGGAGATGTGCACTCTGTGGGAAGCAAAAAAAAGCTCCCCTTTAAATCAGGCAGCGATTGAGAATGAGCATCCTGATCTTCAACCAGACTGAAAGAATCAATTTCAAGCTTGTTCTCCTTTTGCATAACTGGAGAAAAAAATTTGATGCTTAGAGCAAGCCAGCTTTGTTCTGAGATCTCAGTAGTTTGAGCTGAGGCCAGAGGCCAAACAGAGCACGGTATTTCCTAAGCAGACTGACCTTGCCATGAAATCACTTTCAGACCTCTTTCCTAAATATATGCATTTTGTTGCAAGACATAAAAAAACCCAAAACCACAAAAAACCAAAAACCACAAAAAAACCCCAAACAGCAACAACAAAAACCTCAAGCAATGAAAAAAACTCCCCCAGAAACTGAAAAAAAAAAACCCCAAAAATCCAACCAACAAAAAATAACCCAAAAAACCAAACCAAGGACTTAAATATTTGAGTGATTTTAAATCTTGTGCCTCTTGGAATTTCATGCTGCTACTGATCCACTGCATTGACAAAGCATTCATGACGTGGCTTACTGAGATAAGAGTTGATACATCTGCCTGCCAACTAGCAGAAAATTAGAAAATAGACAGTATATTGATAGTATGCATTTAGGTTTGTTTTTTTTTAAAAAAAACATGTTTCAAGTAGTATGGACCAAAAGGGAAAAGTTCTAGGTCTTTCCTTGGTCATACAACATAAAAAAAGAGAAAGAATACACCTCCAACATTGCCTGTTGTAAAAATTGAAATGAAACCATGGATTTGTCTTCATAACAATGGATGTTAATATCCACATACATGGATATTAATATCCTCACTTTGGCTTAATTAACAATTTTATTCAATTAAGCTCAGAAATATGAGGTTGCATTTCAGGGCCTGAAGCAAGGTGAACCAATTTGACCAAAGTCAAATGATGGTGTCTAAAAACTAAGTATTTGCTTTATCCATTAAACACACAACAGGTATATCATGTTTATATGGATGTACAGTATTTATCTTACAAATATTGAGTTAATTGCTAGTAAAGTGACAATGTCTCTTAAATCACATTTATCTTTCCACAAAAACACCAAGAACTCTCACATGCAACTCTGATGTTACTACTGAAACACCACACAGGTGATCATGAGAACTGGCATGGCAAGTTTTATTAGTAGGATGAAAAGACAAACTAAAGGTCCTAATGAGGGATGAGAAGATTGAAAAACCAAAGACCTGGTGGATTGGAATTTGTCCAGGTAATTCTTATTTTGCTTTCGGCTTCAGCTTTTTCTGTGTGCTTTAGTTACTTAAATGCTATCCTCACCCTCATACACAATGAGCCATTATGACCTTTTAATGTAATTAATATTGCAGATTTTCCTCTTTCAGTGTAAGTGGTAGATGAGATAAAAGATGTAATTTCTTTTTCAGTTCTCTGTGATCAGGTGCCATTGATTTCCATGGCACATAAAATTTGTCTGCTTGATTTTAAAAGATGATGAATTAACTATCTTGTCTTAATCTGGTGAATGACTAAACTGTGTTTAAGATCTGAGATAACTAGAGGTATAACTATCATAACACCAGATTTTCAAGGCAAATCAAAGAAACACATACTTCAGTTTTTCTCCATCAAAACATTTGAATTAAATTAAACATGATTGAGCATTTGTGTGGACATATTTAAAAAAATGCTACTAAGAATTATACCAATATCTGTGACTTGAAAACATGATATATTCATGATTTTTTCATATCAGGGTGCTTATAAAATCAAGTGAAGATGTACTCACAGAGATAAATTTAACCTTTTCAGTTTTTTTACTGTTGCACCAGACTCAATTTTCTGTACTGCTCATCCCTGTGTAGGAAAATTCCCCCCTCTGCCTTCCATGCAAACACAAAAGAAATAGCAAGTGAACTAAATGTTATTGGCTTCTTTAGGCTGAGGGTCACTTTTTTCCCCAGCACACTCAAACCTGATGTTTCTTTTCTGCACAATTAGAGGTAAAATTAACTGAACATTTGCATATTATACTATGAGAATAATAATAATAGTTAGAAAGTGGAAAGGCCACGAAATACCCCTGACTGTTTCTGTGTACCTAAGGGTTTGCAATCCACACCTGCTCACTGCATCACTTGGTTCTCACCTACGTTTCAGGAGACCACTAAAGTCAAGTTCTCCTGCATCCTCTTGTCCTTCACCGCTGTTATTAACAAAAGAAAGATCAAATCTTTGTTTAATACAGGAAGACTTAGCACACATTGCAAATGCTCTACGCTTCTCATACACTCAACACTGTCCAGACACACAAATAATTGTATAAAATCAACACAAACTTGTATGCTTTTTCACATGGATTTTGTTTCTGTAGGCACTTGTGAAAAATAACACAAAGGTTTGTATTGCTTCTTCTTATACGTTGATGGCAAATTTTTGTAACTGAGTACATAAATTTGCCAAGTTTTGTGTTAGATTTCAGTAACACAAACAAGTGGGAGCTAGACAGCACAACCAGCTTTGTTTTTCATTTCCGTAGTGGACAAAACAAAGGGCTGGTGCTGGTCTCTTGCTGTGAATACAAAACAAAGATTTGCATTGCTGGGTGATGCTTTTAACAATGCATAGCTCTGTCAAATACTGATTGAAAAGTACTTAACCTTTATGATTTAACCTTTCTCCTTTCTCTAAATGAAGGTAGAAAACATTTATAAAAAAGAATAAAACATTGTCCATTTTTATAGATAGAATCACAGTCCTATGAGGGTGCATTTCTTTCCATGATGTGATCTTTAGCAAAATTACCTTATCATAGAGTACATATAGATAAAAAGAAATGCCCTAAATATTTGTTAAAAGGGGAAAATTGTGCAAATTTTAACTGAAATGAAGCCAAGGTTTAATCAAGATTTTGCATGCACGATATTACTTAGAAAATCAGAAAATACTGAGATAGCTTCATCTGCTTGGGCAGAGTATTTATTGCATTTTAAAAAACGTGCTAAAGAAGGAAATGCACCTTGAATGTAATATCTTTTGTATTTATCTTTAAATTAAAGCTTTCTAAATAAAAGCAGTTTTCTCTGAGTTACAACTTTACTTGTAAATTAACAAACTCCATTCATTATCAGTTTGTAAAATATTTTCATCTGATTTTTTTAATATATTTCATCACAAAAAGATTACATCTATACTGGTTAGAATTGCTATTTTATCAGAAAGGTTACAAGCCTTAGGACATAATGCTTTATCTTACATTTTCTGCACTATACTATTTCTTGTTTTTCCTTACTGATGGTATTTACTGTTTACTGTGAGGTAACAAAGCGAGATCTTGTCTTCTTGAAATCAATGTGAATTTTCTCTCTGTCTTTAATCAGTGTAGAATTGGGACCAGGAGATTTCTTATTGTGGCTGACAGTTTTCAGGAAACTGATGCAGTAGAATATTTGAGTGAATGAAAAATACGTTTTTAAAAACCTCCAAAGAAACATATATTTAATTGACTTAAATATTCAATCTTCTTTTAAATTAATGACACATGTAATTTCACAGTAAGGGCATTTAATATCATATGTAGTATCTATGTCCTGTAACTATTTCATTATACCCACCACCAATTACTTTAAATCCCACTTATTTAGTCTATATCTACAAAAACAGTTTTATAAAGTACTTGATACAATTGTCAGACACAAGTTCTGTGCATGCTACCAGTATCCATTACTGAGGAGCTTGATAGGATCACTGAAGTTACCTTCTTTTGAAAGCAGATCTGATGTCGATGGATGGAGCCGCTTGGGAAGATTCTATGAAATAATGGTAATACAGGAATTAAAAACATAATTTGAATCATTTATATAATCACTGTGATTTGTAATATGAAATTTGTTCAGTTTCCTGATAAGTGACTGTCATTTGTGCTTCCCCTTTGGCATTATGTTCTGATCTCTGCAAAGATGCTCGGTGCTAAGTGTACAATTTCTCTGAAGTATTTTCTGCAGTTCTGCATAGGATATCTGTTTCTCTGATGTTTCTCTCCATTCTCCTTCCTACTTTATTCACGGGCTCTGGACTTTTTGTCTTCTCACTTCTTATGCTTTTTTCCCTGGTGGCATCTTGCACTCTCAGCATCAGAGAAAGGAGGCAGAGACAGTCTCCTCTACAGCTACAGACTTCTGTTGATTCTCAGGGCAAGGGAATTACCCTTGTGTGAATCACCCCTTTGGGAGAGCCTGGATCAGATTAAATCGTTCTGATCCACAGCCAGTGAATGGATGGAGCCAGGCTGGCCCCTGCCTGGCTGACCTCTAAGCACACACACAAAGCCCTGGGTTTTGTGTGCCAGAGCCTGATTTGAGTTCAATACTGGTTTTACCTACCAGCTTTTCTAATTTTTGGATAAATGTCTCAAATGGTATCTATCCTAGTGTTCATTTAGACAATAAATTACAGACACAAGAAAATTCCCTGAGCTTTGTGCTAAAAACATTCACTTTAATTATTATTTCATTTAAAGGGTCTGAACAAAATTAACTGTCATTTCAAATTAAAAAAAAAAAAAGGGAAGAAAGAAATCCTTATAAATCTTTACATATACAAATGGGACCTTACCAGTGACCTCAAGGTCAAAAGAGCAGCTATCAAATTTGTCCTTGTAAGATACTTCACAGCGATAGTTCCCAGCATAGTTTTCCTTAGCTTTGATGATCTGCATCTCAAATGTATGAATCTAAAAAGCAAGCATAGCTGTTTGTTAATGAGGAGGATGCATTTGCAAAAAGCAGAAGTTAAAACATGAGTCTTTCAGATATGTACCAGAAACAAGGAATAACTCAAAAAAAGGGCTCTGAAAAGAAACTGGAACCCAGAAATGGCATCAGAAAATTTTGATTTCCCCACCGTTCCTTGTCCTGCACTAAGAGAGCAGAAAATCTGCTTCTCTAGAGGGTCAGAGATCACCACTGAAATCTGTGTGGGGAAGCCAGGGTTAGACTACACTGCTCTGGAACTTCTACCTGTTGTCTTAAACTGATCTTTAAGCTCTCTTTGGATCTTCGCCCCCACAAGAAGGTAAAGACATACCTTAGTGTGACGCTCGAAGGACTCCTTCAGCTGCAGGTGCTTCCCCGCTTTACTGGCCAGATCCATCCATTTTCCTTTAAACCACTTAACATTTGGCTTTCGGAGAAGATCTTTGGCTTCTACTTTGGCTATAAATGTAATATTCCCACCTTTCAGAAAGAGAAAAGAATAATGCAGCTGTTGAGGAACATGTGGTTGGTTGGTCAGTTGCATCTCTACAAGTTTCTTTCACTTCTGCTCCATTCAGCCTCCATGTGTTCTACCACAACATTAAGAGTCAGATGGAGTCATATAGACTATGAAAGTACTGCAGTGGTGCAGAGGTTAATGATTTTGGGTCTGGAAGCTTTCTGCTGCTACCCTACATAAGATCTTCTTGATATTCCAATAACAGTACAGCCAATAGTATCAAAATAACCAGCTTTCTTCTCTAAAAACTCTACCTCTTACCATTATGCTCAGTAAATTATTAGATTTTGAGTTTGTCTTGAATTAAACAGCTGGGGTTTGCATCTTTCCATGCAGTCCTTTTGCCTTCAGAGTGGAGTTCACATCCAGCTAAAACCAGAGGCAGTCCTTGCAGCTGAGGGCAGAACCTGAGTGCCACAGAGTCTGCACACACCATTCCCAGCTCAGCCTCTGTCTCAGGGAGTGGCTTTTGATCTTGTTCCTCGGCACTTACCAACACTCACTGTCCCACTCTGAGGTTTCTCCACGAATAAAGTGGATCTTTGGGCGTCGTCGTGTTTTTCTGATTCTTCTGGAGCTCCTTCTCCAAGAGACCATACTGGGATGCAGAGAGAGGGGGAAATATCAATCATCTGAGGGTGTTTTACTCCCTCCAAAGTACACTTACCTGAACTTCCTAAACTCTCTAGCCCTAGCACCTTTCTCTTCAGATGTCCTGAAAGACATGTAAGCTTTTGTTCACACTGACATCCATTGCTTGGCTGTCACATTTTGTATAGTTCCTGCAAGAGCACTACCTCTGTGGTGACAGAAAATGAAACTGTCAGGGAGGAAGAGAGGGGAACCTGATGAGCCAGGACAGGCACTGAGCAACTTGAATGGCACCAGCATTCAACCATGAGTGCTTTACAGAGGCAATGCACAAAGGTCAGCTGTTTGTTTTCCAGAAGAGATGGAGGTTCTGAAAACACAACAGCTAGAAGCACAAAAATTCTCACATTTGGTACACATTTCCCCAGAATCTCTCTCAACCCAAACTAAGTCCATTGTACAAGCTGGTTCTTCCTCTATGTCTGCAAAGTAGGGCAGGATTGAAACTCACTTCTGAACTTTCTTCTCTTCTGCCATGATAGAAGCAGAGAATTTGTGGATTGGTCAATATCATGTCCTGCCATGTGAATTTTATGTGATATTTTATGGAAAAAGTAGTTTTTCAGATGGAAATGATTGTGACACATGCTCAGACACACCAGCTTCTCTTCTGGAAACTGGGACTTTGGAACTCAAAAGGAGCAGCAGTACTGAGAGGAGCAGCAGTACTGAGAGAAGCAGCAAATGAGTGTTCTCCTCAGCGCAGAGCACTGTGCCAGGATAGCTATGTGTTTCTGGTCTTTCTGTTTATCTGGACAGCCTGGGCTTTGTTCTATGCCATTACATCTTGGGTAAAACCATGATCAAAACTGATTCCTGGCAGAAAGTGCAAGAAGAGCAAGGCAGTGAATGCCTGTCTGTTTTCTGCTCACTTTCTGCAGAGAGGCAAAGCATGTGTCTTATATTCCAACCTGCAGTCCAAATGCCACCTCTCCATTTTTTTAGGAGTTATCACCAGAACAGAGAGGAAATTAATTAAAGTTGGAGGTCAGAATAGTCTCTCTGATATGTAGGTAACCTTTTCAACTCATGAAAATTTTGACCACTCACAAATGCAACACAGCTCATGGCAACAACTTGAAAACGCAAACAAATTGGTTTTATTATCCTAAAGTCTACTATGATTTTTAAAAAGGTATCAAAATGCTAGATAGCTTTGCTATAAAACCTTTGTGTTTCAGTCAATTGTGAGTGGTGTGCCTAGCACATCTGTATTTGCCTGCTTGTACAATATTTCCCACAGGTAAAGACATTCACATATATACACACATGTATGTACACACATATACACACATACATGAAATGATTTACACAGACATAAATGAAGGCATATATATATATAGATACATATCTATATATACTCTCTATAATCTAAATGTTTAGATTATACCACTATAACATGGTACTATATGGAAATAACATGAGAACAAGTGAAGGTTATTGATGAGAAGAGGATGAAATGATGACAGTATGGGATCTGGTCACGTGCAGTAACAAACCTAGCATGCCATGAGGTGAAATGGAAAAAGGATATTAATAAATGGAAAAAAGCTTACACAGAGTCATTAATTTGGTACTACATAAAAGAACACCTAAATATTATTGTCACCTTGAGATATTAACATTTTCCTATTCATTAAACAAACAGAAGGGGAGGTGGGTTTGACGCGGGCTGGCATAGGCGGCTATGCCAGGTCCATAACCATGGTTGAAGTACCAGCTGCTCATTTTGTTCCAGAGGCTGCAAATCCTGAAATCATGAGAGTGGGTGCAATGTGCGTTACCTGCCAGAGTAGGAAGAAAGAGGTTATGATGACCGTGCTAAGTTTTCCCCACAGTTCTTTGAGAAGCAGCCATTCTCCTACAGTCTTCTGGGACCTGTGTGTGGGATTTGGGTGAGGCTGAATGAAGGAATGGAATTCCTGTAGGCTGAGGAGGAATGGAACAGCTATGTATCTATCTATACAGAAACAGATATAGATAGATAGGTATGTATGTATGTGTCAAGTACTGCTGTATGTGTCCTGCTCTGTGCAGCACACCCTTCTCTCAATCCTGGTTTGGCTGCTAGAAACCTATTTGTCCTGGTTCTTTGAAGCATTTCAACAGCTGTAGTTTGCTACTGTCTAAACAACAAAAATAAAGTATTATCTTTCAGAAATAAAGTCTAAACAGCATTTTCATTATGTAATTTTGGGAGTGTTTTTTCATGTTTCTCAGGAGGTCTCACCTGAATCTTTTCTTTCCGCTGGCTTAGACATCCCATCTGAAAGGGAAGAGCAATTTGGATGACACCAGCTCAGAGATCACAGCTTAACTGACCTCAAATCACTGGGATTTTAAGAACATTGATTCTTCATACGAGATTAGACGAAATATTTGGGACCATATCCATGAGAACTACTTGAATACCAGAAAAAAGTGAACAGCTAAGAAAAGCCCCCAGATATCTTCCCCACTTTTCTCTCGACAATCTAAATTCGTTTAGTTTCGTTCAAGAGTTTCTTTAGAAATGTTACATGAGGTGGATGTTTTTCCATGATTTGTGGAGTTCCAGGTATCAGATGAATTTCTGTTCCTCAATATTTGTCTGAGGGACAGTATTTTGGTTATTTAAACAGTATACTTATTTATCTGGAGTTGGTTTTAGATCTACTAACCAATATTTTACCTTCCACTGGGAGATCTACTAAAGACCTCAAGAGAGGACTGGAAAGGGACTTAACTAATATAAGGGTCTTGTACTTCTGAACAGAGATTAATAAAATATAGGGCACTTAAATTTTTTTCTAAGTTGTATATTTTGAGTTCGGTCCGCTGGTTTGGACTCTTTCTTCACTAATATTCAAGATAAAAATACATACATACATACACACTCAAAGCACTATCACAGTCCTAACCTGCTGGTGGAGTACTAACTGAGGTGTCATCTTCATCTGTGAAAAGAAATACAAATGAAAAAGCACATGAAGAAACTGAAAGCACAGGTGATCATCTGCTTTAAAACAACTACATGAAAATGTAAAACCTGCAAAAGAAAGGGAAATAAATTGCAATATTCAGGAACACTCACAATGGAAGCTTCAAACTGATGAGGAAAGCTTTGCATAATTCAGTAGCTGAAATGGTAAACCTTGATGTTTCAAGCAAATAAAAAACAAAATGAGATGTGGACTGTGATCTATGATTAAATCATGAGTTTATATGAGAGCTGCGAAGTGATTCTGTTTGTTAGAGATGTAATCCACAGTAATTACAATAAGAAAGACACAATGAAATGAAGGAGAATCACATATCTAACCTGAGGAAGATGTCATTTCTCTGATGACCACGTCTGCAATTAAAATGTGCACCACATATGCATTCAGCATTATTAAATCAAGATATGAAAAAGTTAAAAATGAAATTTTTATGAATATAGTCCCCTCTATTTATACTTTGTAATTTCTATACGATAGTATTAATTTAAAGTGCAAGGAATATACAACTCACTTTTTGCTCATATCAACAGGAGAATAATTTTAAATAAGGAAAGAAGTATTATCACCATGCTGGATTTTCCTTTTGATCACACTAAAAGCTGACTGTCTGGAGGTATTAAATCACTACAAGCAATTGTTACCCAGGTAATTTAAAATAGTTGAACATATAAAATACATATATTTATGTAAATCAATAGCCTGAGAAAAACATGAAACTGGCATTAAATGGAAATATTGTAATCATGATTGTTAGAAAACCAGAATAAGGTAAAGACCATATTTACAAGAGTCTCTTTGAATTTTAGATGTTGACTAGAAACCTCAGAGATCAGCTTTGATAAAAATAAGCAAAAAGTCGTAGTGTCTTAAAAGCCTAATGGTAAAAAAGAAAGAAAATAACCAATATATCCTTTGAAACACAAAAATAAACTAGATATCTTTAGGATTTAATACATAAGTAATATGAAGATAACATGTTTTTATACTGTATCAGAAAATAATCTGTAGAGCATTTCAAAATGGAGAACAGAGTTAGACAAGAACAACTTTGGAAAAATATTAACCCACATCTCTAAAGATACTTTTTGGGGGGGTTGGATTTTTTAACATCTTCTATTTGTGTTAGCATAATCAAATTTTAAATCTAAAGTTATCTTTTGATTTTGGCCTTAAATTTATAATTTATCTATATTTTTTCAATGAAAAATGTAATAACTATGACAGAAGGACATATGAAATATAGTTGCATTTTCCTAAACACTGGCAATATTGAATTTTTGGGTTTGGTTACCCACTGAAGGCTAATTAAAAGTCTGTTAATAGAATTTATCTACTTTGCCATAACGTTTTACTCATTCCTTTTTAATGATTCATCAAACTTCATTTTAAAGATCCCTTGGGAGAAGGATGAGAGTTCTAAAAGGTATGCCTACACATGAAGGATTAATGTGTTATCTTGCAAATATCTTTTCTTATTCATAGAAAAAAAAAACCAAAACAGACTAATGGAAGAGTTCTCATGACCTGCATCATTCAATGCCATAAGCAGATGTTGGAAATGTTGATTTTCAGTAAAAGCACAGTAATGATTAAGTTGTATCAGACATTTTAACATACTGCATTAGCAACTAAATGGATGCAAGGCTATGTACTTCCACTGGAAATATTTCTCCATTTTTCATGAAAGCATTAAGAGTACTTTCAGCTCTTCTTGTCAATGATGTCACCATTGTGACTGATGATGACTCAAAGAGCCATTTGGCTAAAAAAAAAATTAAGACCAACTTAAAATATTTGATGCAATGCATCCTACATGATGATGTATGATAATCAAGTTATGAAAGGACCACTCAGATTTCTCTTTCATTTAATAACTTGAAATAAAAAATCCAAAAAGAAGTTATTAGTTTTGCAGGAGGATTGCTGGGGTTTCTCCAGGGCAATCTATCATTTTTCAAGCAAAATGTTAACATCAAAGAAAAACTAAGGAAACAAACAAACATGTCAGAAATATCAAGATGAAATCCCAATTAAATGTTTTAGAAATGGAAAAAGTATGAAAACAGTACATGCTGGAGGAATTGTTTTGATAAATGGGTACCTATCAATCAGTCCTTCTATCTCAGGCTTCTTGGACTGACTATTGGTTCAGCAGCTACAGCCAATTCAGTTTCTGTGATAAATGATGGTTTATGCTAGCAATAAAGTCTATGTAAAGATAACAAAAATAGCAAAAATACCAGATCTGTCAGCAGAACTATGATCATTAATTCACTACCCTTATCTTCTGCAACTAAACTTTTAATGGAATATATTTTTCAATCTGTTGCACGACAAGAGTTTGGTATGGGGAAATCAATTGATTCATTTGACAATAGGCTGATTAGATGAATTACTCCATAGAAATCTTTATTCTTTGTCTGTGGCACACTCTCATTAACATATAGGGTATTAATGTTTCTTTTTCTTGTTTCTAAATGATAACATTAACTGTGGAGCACACTCAGCTGCATCAGGAATGGATGCAGATTCTGCTGCATCCTTGTTGGATGAAAGAATTCTCCATATGTCCAAAGAGGCTAATCTAAACACACTTGGTGTAATCTTAACATTAAAATTTCTGACTGCTGGCATAGCAAACATAGAAAAATCTGTCCAGGAAAATGTAATTACTGATTTATATATGAGCTGCTGGTATCAAGAATTTTACACCTACTTTCCCCTGATCTGAAACATCCCACACAAAATGGAAGCTGCTATTATGCCATCAGCTGCATTGTTGACAAACTTAACATTGTGCAGAAGTGGCAAAAACCTATTAATTGTATATTATTTTCTGTTTTTATTCTATTGCTTATGCTGAAATTACAGAGCACAGCAAGACTGAGAATTTCAAATTTAGTTGACTTCAGCTACCAATCTGATTTGCAAAGGGAGTTCAGCAGTCCCATCAAGGGGACTTGGCACTTTGGAAATGGTGAACAAAGTACATTCACACAAAGGGGAAATTTTAGTAGGGAGATGAATGGATAAGTGAAACCTGGAAAAATACAAGGACTACACATGCAATGAATATTTTAGTAGATGGTTGGAAGAAACCTAGAGGAAAGGTATCAGTAAAATATAGAGAAGTTTTAGTAGCTCTCTGAATAACTGGATGGGACCTAAAAAAAAAGGAATGAGCAAATTGACGTTAACATTTGATTATTATTCCAGCAAATGGGAACAAAAATTATAGCATATTTAATCTGTAAGATAATACTAAAATTTAAAACGAAGACACAAGAATTTAAATTGAATTAATATAAGACAATGTAGTAAATTTGGAGGAATTTATGGTGATTCACTTTTTTTCTCTGAAAAGAAAATGATGATCACACATACACTGAATTTTCACAACATTATTATAGATATTTTAAAACTGGTTTATTTTATGAAAGAAAATTTTATGTTTACTGCTCTGAGCTACTAATTTACAGAAAAATAACCATGAGATACAAAGAATTTACCACACTGTTTTTCATTTCATAACTTTACAGTGAACACAAAGGAATATAAATATGTAATTTCACACAGACAATAAGTGCTAAAAAGAAATAGAACAATAAAACAGACACACAGATAGCTATACTCTATCTTCCTGACATCTGTTGTTAATTTTTTCTTAGAGATGAGGTGACAATGATGGGCTATGGGATAAACATGAATTACCAAGATTTCTTTCCTAGATGTCAGGTTCCAGCACGGTCCCATTTCAGGTTCCCACAGTGTCTACAGTCTATCTCATAAATTATCAGGAAACAAGTCACAACTGCTGGCACACAAGTGTTGTAAAATTGCTATGGAATTCAGATATTAAATGTTTCCCTCATTCCCATTCAGGAAAGTACTCAAATCTGCTACTTCTGAAGCTGCAGAAAGTCTTTTACATATAGCTTATATAAAAGCTAACATCTACCTGGTTCTGTCCTAATTTCCTTGCTAAACTGTTTCATTTTAATTTTAAATTATTTTGGACAGGTTGGAAGAATGGAACCTTTTCCCTTTTTGTGAATTATTCTCACCCTTATAAAGATTTCTCTTTTTTTCTGGCACATGAACCTGAAGGAATCACGCTATGAAAATATGTTTTCTCTTACTTGGTGATACTCTGCAATAAAACAAGAGCTGATAGGAAAAACTTCACTGCAACTAATTTTTAGAAGTATTACTACTGAGTGTCTGGCAGTGACATCTAGTTTTCTTTGCAGAGGTGACTCTTTCACTGGAGCATGGCAGAAGATCATCTACATATTAATATTCAGACTTTCATTGGAATTTTTACAGAGGCAACAGCTGCCACCATGGACTGAAACTGGGAAAATTTTCCATAGTAGGATCTCAAAAAATATTTTTTGGTAGTAAAATCCTCCTAGCACTGAGAGGTTTCTGTCAGGAGGAACATTTTCCCTCCTAGAAAATACATGTGTCCTTCATTAAATTCAAAACAGAAACATAATAATGTATAAGAAGATAACAGACGTTTTGAATAAGTTACCTACCATGTTTTCATTTTTATTCAGTGAAATGTAGGCTTGTAAGCAGTGAGGAAATCACCATTCATGTTCAGTTTGGGAACAAACATTTCTCTCATATCCAAATTAAAGCAAGCAGAACTAACTGTTGGAATAGCTTGAGGCAAGACCTTCATCTTTTTTCCTATCATTAAGCATGCAAATTATTTCTGAATTGCATTTCCATTACCAAGTTGACAGATTTGATTACTCACACAAAATTTTGTGTGTCAAAATAATTGCTCAATGCAAGGATAACTGGCAAAATAGCATGCACTGAAGCCTAGTTCAGCATTTTTATTTTCAAAAGGGTACTGGAATCACACATTCTTAGTGTTTATATTTTGACTCTGCCGAGAAAAATAGCCATGCATGCCTTTGCCAAATAAATCTGCAAGTATCAAGTATGCATCCAGTCTGTCTAAAAGACAAGATTTTGCTTGGATGACTCCAAAAGCCAGAATACATTTTCAAGCAAGCCATTTCTTGATTTGCCATGAAAAAGCATAGCCATGCCAGATGAAAAGCAAGCATTGCATCAGTTGTAAGCATATCTTGGTCTGGTTTAGCCTTTGATCAGAATTAAGTTTAAAAAAAGATTATTCTTTTCAAAATAACCTGATGGGGTGTTTGATTTCTATTTTGGCAGGGGTTCTACAAAAACCAGAGGGATTTGGCCCAGTTCCCTCAAAATGTATCATCCTAACCAGAAGAATAGACAACAGAGCTAGAATCTAATCTCAGCAGCACAGATGTATTAACACTGGAGCTGATTTTTGCACTCATTGCTAGTGGAACAGTTAACTATTTGTTCACAGCAGACAGTCCTCAAACACACTTTTCAGAACCTGTAAAGAGCTCAACTGCTGGGCTCCCAATGAGGACAGAAAGACGAATGTGTGATTTTTAATTTCAGATGAAAAAATCTATGGGGCTTTCTGAAAGGTAAAAGATCATGTTTCTGTAGTAGAACAGAAACAGCTTAGAATGAGAGCAGGACATTGTCCACTTTACTTAAAACCAGTGTGCACAGTATCTGAGTTTTAGCAAGCTTCGTCAGGGGCAACATCCAGGCTCATTTAAACACAGCTTTCTGCTCATACAAATCACTTGTAATTTGATCCATTAACTGAACAGTCAATATAAATACTGTTGCTAAAATATACTGTTTGCAGAATTTTTGAAGATATTCATAAGTATCATAATTTCCTTGTGCTGGCTAAGTCATGCAGAAAAAGGATCTAAGAAGCCTCACATCACACTTCTGAAATTTAGCACCAAAATTCTGAATTACAGCTCAAACAATCCAGCATCAGAACAGCATTTAGGAATGTTTTCTTTACTGCCCATTTTTAAAGTATGTTTTCAGACTTACCTTTACCCTTTTCATTTCCACCCTCCTGTGGTGTTGTTTGTTCTGTGTAGGAAGTACAAGTATAGTTTTGAGAGGATCTTAAAGTAAAAAGAAAGACTTACACAGCATTAAAAATTGCAGGTTCTGCTATTATTGGAAAAACAGCATTAAAGAATGATTGTTATATGTGTATATGCAATATACAGTTGCAATCCCATAAAGCATTTCACAACCTGTGCATATTAGTGCAATTTCTATGTTTTGAACAAGTCATGTAAGATTGATGTTCCTGGACTTAGTGGAAGAAAAATGCTGGGTTTTTAGAAGCAGCAGTTAGTCTCTTGTTCTTGGACTAATTCACAAAACCTTTTGAAATTAGTTACATATCACTGTTAATTGAAAAGAAATTGGATCAGACATGAGATTCTACCACTCAGCTGATACTTAAGAAAAAGTACAGAGAGAGTATTGAGGATATTCTTTAATTCTTTATCATCATCTTCATCATTATCAACACAGTCTTGCCGAGACTACTTGTACTTAGTTTTCTTGATCAGAAGTGCCAGCCTGTCCTCTACTCTGAGCAGGTGAATGTGAATTATTTTTGACCTCATCTGTATGAGAAAACTTAGACTGTGCTTTGAACAAAACAACAATTTGCACACTTTCTCTATTTCAGGATTTTATAGGATTCCTGTTGGTTTTGGTTTCCCACTTCATTCAAACTAGAATCTTGTCAAATCATTGAAGTGTGCTGTCTTCATAGTATAAACACTCAATATCCTATCGCCTGTGAACAGTGGCTTTCTGTGGCAAACCCATCTGTCAACTGCCTGACAGAATATGGATTTGGGTGATGGACAATAGACTAACATTATCAGGACGGAATTGAGATAATTTTTGTTCCATGGGGAAAACATCCACAAGAGCCAGTTGATACTCCGCTTATCCTGATTTCTTGTTCATATGTGTGCAGCCACAGTAACTATGAAAATTAAAGCTGAAACTTAAAAGGAAACTCTACATTCTGGTAGTGTGACAGACTCATGGATGCTTCTATCTGGATTCCCTAAATTCTCAAGCTCCAGTGGTCAGGTTGCCCACCTTGGCGAGATGTTCCTTTTTAATGGGACTTTTGCTAAAGTAACACTTTCTTTTCCCAGTAGGAACTGGGATCAGGAGATTTCACTCCTCTTGGGAGATGGTAGCATGTCTACATATTATTTGGAAACTTCACCAAAGTGTTCCGCACTTGTGGCTTGACATTGAGATTTGGAAACACCTCTCACAATGACTTCCCTAAAATTTCCTGGTGCAGTTCAAGATTCTTGATTATTTCCGACAAACTACTCATAATTTATAAAATTTGGAATCTTGAAACGAGCTTCCCTCTTTGTGTATTATCATCTTGAGTCAGGCAGAAGGAAGCTAGAAGTGACTGGCACATCCAGGTTAGAAATATCCAAGTTTGGTTTGTGCCTAACCATAAAGGCCTAATGGCACCCTACTTATCTTTCAGAAGAAAAACAGGTAAGGAGAAAAGAAAGGAGGTTTTAGAAGTGATTTTGCATTTAATCCTGTGTTTTTAAATAGAAAGGAAGATGGTAATTATCTGAAAATGTTAATAGATTTTTTAATGTAACACTTCAAAGATGCTATTTCTTTCTGTATACAAAGAGCTGTTTCTCATTTCAGTTCTACTTGAAAGTTAAGATTGATTAAAAACATGAATTCAAGTACAAAGTATATCAGGTAAGACCCTAGGGGTGAAATTAATTAGTTTAATATTAACTGTATAAATTTTATGGTTGAGTAAAATATCATTTATTAAAAACCAATTAAGTTTCCTTACAAATATATGCAATATGAAAGAGTCCATCACATAAAAATAATATTTGGATAATTTAACCATGAAGCTCCTTGTGGCAAATGATAACTTTGTAATTTTTTAATGAGAGAGCGTATTGTTGAAACAAAGACATCTTGAATCGGCCTTGTAAAATGCCAGTTCATGGGACAGTAAATAAAGACACAGATTTGACACTCGTAGGGTATTTGTTCTGTTTAAAATTGCTGTGTTGGTCACTATACAAAGAATAAAATCTACCATACAGTTAAATTAGACGTGCATATTGTAGATAAATATATTAACCATTATCTGAGGATATAACTGAAATTACAAGGCAAAGGCTTGACCACCTTTACACCTCCCACTAAAGAGAACTCTTGTGCTTTGCAGAGCTTCATCTTTACCTGAAGTCCTCATCCTTATGAATGAGTTTCACCTCACCTAACTTTGGCTTCCTGGAGCTCAGCCACTTCATTCTAGACAATTAATCAGACTCCTCAGGGCAATTGCCTGCACATGGATATCTAGTGACATTTTAGACAGGTTACCTGGGAAATGCCTGTTGGATGAGCATGTATGACCCAGGATGTGCTCCACTGGTCAGAGGCGGAGCTATTGAAATACTTAGACATGATACATAATTTTCAAAGGGCTAAAAGTAAGTGAAATGAATCCCATGCTTGATTCTGTCAATTTTACTCACAGTGTGCCTTTGAGGCAAAATGAAAGGGAGTATTTTGGTAATTAGATGCTGCCCAGCATCAAAGAGGACAGCATAATTTAACCACATAATTTAAGCAGCAACGATTTACCTGTATCCTGAAGGACATGCACAATATTAAGCAAACAACTGATCACTCACAAACAAAAATGGAGTCTGAAAAATCAGTATTCAAGCAAAGCGAAGTGAGGATATCTTACTTGGGCAGGCGTTTTTTACTTTTCTTACTATCCTCTTATTTTCAAAGAGACAATGGACACAAACCATATTATGGCTATGCAGTATCTAGTCTCATGCAACTGTTAGTGCCACAGCTCAAATTAGCATTTTTTACACTAACCTGGAGGTGGCGGTGCACTTTCATTTTCAGTTTCTGAAAAATCAGGAAGGAAGAAAGATGTTGAGCTTCAAATACAAGCAAGTATTTTTCATACATTTGGGATATGTTTGTTGACCTTGAGTTTCTTTAATATTGAAATGCAGTTGTGAAACTTATTTTGCTTTCACACATGCAATGTGTGATAACTTCAGGGTGAAAAGGTCAGAGATCTAAAGCTCTTGTTCTGCAAAGAGGAGTTAGTGAGATTGTATAGTGTGGAGACAGACAATATTCATAAAAACGTAGAATGTTTTCAACTGGAAAGGATCTCTTAAGATCATCGAGTCCAGCCATTAACCCAGCATTGCCCAGTCACCACACATCCCCAAGAACCACATCTACACATCTTTTAAATTCCTCCAGGTATACTGAGGACTGCAGGTATGCAGCTCTCTAGGCATCCCTCTCTAGACAACCCTTCCAGTGATGAAATTTTTCCTAATATCCCATCTCAACTTCTCCTGGTGCAATTTGAGGCCATTTCCTCTCGTGCTATCACTTGTTACTTGGGAGAAGGGACTGAACTCTACCTGTCTACAACTTCCTTTCAGGTAGTTTTAGAGAGTGACAAGGTCTCTTACTCATGTGCAAAATTAGGCAAAATTTCCACCAACTGACATAATATCAGATATTAGTTTAACTGTGAAGTGTAATGGATCCATTAACTTAGGGGGATCATGTGGAGAAAATCCAGAGACCTTCATCTCATTTTCACCACACCATTAGATCTAGAGTTCAATGTTTAGTGCAAGCAGAATGCAAAACAAAACAAAACAAAACCCCCCAATTTTGCTGCTCTGAGTAGGACCTGCAGTATATTTGGGTTTTCTTTTTTTCAATGACGATTTTTAATGTAAATCACTTCCCTTTCAATGTGTGATACAGAAACCAGGCTTTTTATCCTATTTAAATGTTATCTTTTTGGGATGACATGTTCTCCCATCTAAAAACATAAGAACAAATTGACTAGCTAACATATATATTTAAAACAGAAAAGGAAGCTTATTTTCAACACTTAAAAGCTGTAGGAGTCTAGACAGATTGAATACAGCAATACTTTTTGGCACTAGCATTGACTTACAGTTTAACTATTTATAACAAGCGAAGATTTAAAGGGTTGAAACCCTGAACTATAAGAGTAGATGGTTCTTACTAACCTTTGTCATGTTATGGACATTAACCCTTGGGACCCCACCACAGGCCAGATTCAGGAAAAAAATGTCAATCTCTCACACAGAAATGCTGGCAAGGCTACTCCTTTACACTCAAGTCTAGATATAACTAAAACACAATTCCCATTTTTTATAAACTCCTTTAATTTTTAAAAGGGAAGCATGTTTTTAGTGCAAATATAATTTTAAGCTGAGTGTGTGAATTTTATATGATTTAGAAACTTTCAGTCACATACACAGGTACAACAGCAAATCCTTGTAGAGGTTCTAAAGAGAATCCCTTGCTATGAGGAAAAGAGCTTGTGTTATATGTTCTGATTACAGCACCCACCACACAGAGTGGAAGGAAGTATACTAAAGACACACAGAGAATGTGAAAACAATTAAATATCTTTACATAGGTTCATAGCAATTTATTTTTTCTGGTCTAATTACTGACATACTAAGTTTCGTTTTGTGGCTTAGAAAAATATGAAAATAATTCATGTGAAAACATGAAAATTGTACCACAAGGTGTATTTGCTTTGCTTTGCTACCATGACATTTCTCACTGTTTCTGCTAAGAGTAAAATATTCTGCTGAGACATCATTGTGGCATGGAAGTATGTTTCTTGCATGGATAAGTAATAGCAGAACATTATTGATTATATAATTTTCCTTGTGTAATTCAACAGCTAGAAACAGGGAGTATTCTTATGAACACTGGATTAGAAAATCCTCCCTGGCTCACTGTCATTACGATTCGAGATGGCTCAGATAATGACACGTAAAAACTCTGGTTTCTCCAGAGGGCATCATAGCGAAAGTTTATTGAGAGGCACATCCTTTTATAGTGCTTTGCTACAATGAATATGTTTGGTCATTTGGAACAACACCTCTCCATCGTTTCTTACAAGTGAACAACAGGTTAGAAAAAATAGCACCTGCTAAAGGTCTTTCACCTTCCAAGGATTGTTTTTGATTCCTCCTTACAATTTCTCAGGCCAGTGTGAGGAAGTTATGTGACTTAATTTCACACAGACTCAGACTCTGCTGTTGCTGCCTGAAGCCTAGAAATGCCTCTTTGACCACTGTCAGTTCCCACAGCTCACCAGCAAGAGTAACAAACTTAGAATTAAAAACTCAACAAATAAAGCACTTTCCAGTCTGAGATGAAAGGCTTATGAGACTTTTGAGGGTCTTGCCTTGAATTTTCTTTCATTTTGAGAGGTATTCTGTCACTTCACCAGCATTGTAATGCTGCTCAGCAATCACATATTTACCAGTCCCGCCTCATGCAACACAGGTGTTAGCCAAAGTCTATGGCACAGACCAGACCTGAAACATTATCATTGTAGTCTAAACCTCATCTCATGCATGCAGACAACAAAAGGAGACATTCAAAACCTGAGCACTCTCACAGACAACCTACTCTAATGGACCCTGTTCCTAGAAGAGAGCTTGGACTAGACTATCTCCAAAGGTCCATCTCCTATCCAACCTCAGCTATTCTGCAGATCTGTGATGGGATGATGACTGAAGACAGACCAAAAGTCAGTGGTTTGTTTCATAAACCATAATTCAAGGCTGTTCAGGTTATTGCTAAGAAAACTGAGGCAAGAATGGAGCTCAAAGGAGAGACGTGAAGTATAATGTGAGAAGAAAAAAGAAAAGGAGGGAAGAATTCTGGGCAATGGGGGTGGCAGAGACATGGGAGATACTTCAATATAATCTTTTGGCCATGTGCAACCCCTTTCATGGTCATGCCTGGCTTACAGTTCCATTCCTGAGGACAGCCAGGAAAAAAACCATTAATAGCTCCGAGTAGTTTCCACCTCCCCAAAGAATGATAGCCCTCTCTGGCTGACCTCTGCAACAGGCTTGTCAGCCAGGACAGGGCTCTGCACACTCAACCAGCAGCTTATGGTTGTGTTCCTTCCCTAGCAGGCATGCTCCCTGGAGTCCCCACATGCCATTCCTCATGGCCTGTTGCCTAATATGGTGCTCTGTCCAGGCATTGTCAGGGCATTTCTGGTGGAGAAAGCACGCAATCTTCAATCCCTTTGGAGAAGTGCAGTTCACTGGGTTGCAATGATGCCTCTTGAGCTAAAGGGGAAAGAGGCTGTCAAAGGTCCAGTTACCACTGAATTGACACCATAATGTCAAGTGCACCTTCTATAGAACAAAGTTAACTTCTGATTCAGAGTCTCTGAAACAAAAGGTCTGTTTGTAGTTCTTTATTTGAGAAGCCAAGATTGTTGTATTTCAGCAGGTTGTGTTGTGCTAAACAGATCTTGGGTTAGTCATTGGTTGTGAAACTGGCTAGATGTATCTGGCTAGATGTAATTCTACAGCAAGGATAGGAAGGAACTTAGCAGTCCTCTCTACATGGCTACTCAGAAGAAAATAGTGTATTAAGTGTAGTTAGCAAACAAAATGAAAGCACAACTGTTGCTTAGATAACATATTCAGAAATGCTTTCATGCCTCAGCCATGTCATGAGATGCATTCAGGATCCAGTTTGACACAGGATATGAGCACTTAGAGCCAAGACATTTTCATTTGTAATTTATAATTATATACATACACACACACACTTGAAAATCAGCAGAAGGTGCAACTTGACCCATTACCAACAATTTTCCATCTCTTTTCCACACTTACCATATATTTAACAGATTTATCAGATAAAATAAGACCTAAAATCTCTTGCTGTATATATAGATAACTAAGCTTAAAGTTCCACGATATCAACTGATGTGCTAATGTTATGAAAATACTTAAGAACCATGCTAAACTGAGGCTACCATTATTTAAAATTTCAATTCCATTTTAGGTCTCGTTGCACTGGCATCCAACCTGCAACAGCCAGAAGAAGGTTTGGCAGGGAACTGACATATGGATGTCAGTTTGTGTGTGGTGGCCTGTTCTCAAGGGCTCTGGATTCCCACTTCCATTGGCTTCTCTGGCAGCAGAAAGCATAGAAACTCCCTGACATCATATATATTACTTTTCACACTGGAGTGCAATCATAATGAGGGATGATGATTGTTCTAAAACAGGTCCTGCTCTACTGCTGTGCTGAAAGCAAAGTATCCTGGAGACCTGGAGTTCAGACCATTCAAGAACTAACCTGGCAGCAAACACACTGGGAATGAGCTCTGACTGGATAACCCTTTCCATCATTCAGCTCTGTACTCATGACCAGCTTTATTTTGGGTAGGCTTAAGAACTTTCAATCATTTTGGAAAATAAGTAGTGGGTGGATTTGGGGCGTTTTTACCTTAGGTAAGTAAAGGAAATGACCTTGAGCATTAAATCAGGGCTTGCAGAAAGCCTAAAGATAGCATTTCACTGTCATTGGGCTGGAACATTTGCAGGAAGGAGGAGGAAAGTCTCCTGCACTAATTTCTTCCTGCAGTTCTATACAGATCAGTTACAACCCAGTAAAGAATAGCCAAGGGATTCAGGATCTCACCCAGTCTGAGCAGATGACTCTGCTGGAAAGGAAAGCAGGACTATGGCTGCACCATCATGGACACAGGTACGATATCTGTCTTTGCAACAGCAACATGTTAAAGAGACTCCCGTATGTCAAACAACATGAGGATAGTCACTTAATGCTTTTTGTCACAAAGACCTGTCACTGTCAGCTTGTGTCAGATTTAAGTAGGTGGATTAATTTTGCGGACATAGCCTTGAGGGATCAGACCAATATAACTATTACATAGGCACTCCTAAAGTGCTGACTCTGCTAGTCAAACAAAAATAGGCAAAATGCTGGTTTGGGGAGAGAGCAGGGCTCACCCCAGACCCTGTGCAGTTGTCGTGTGTAAGGATTGTCCCTTGTGCCTGGCCCCGGTAAGACACCAGAACCATCCTTGTGGCACCAGGCTTTCTCCTGAGATAGATGCTCCACTGATATTGGTGGGCAGGGAAGGACTAAGGACATGGAACAATTGCCTGACAGACCTCCTGTCCAGATCAGCAGAAAACAAAAGCATTAAAGCTTATTCCTTTCATTCCTTATATTCCCTGAAAAAATTCTCTCCAAAAAAGAGAAATTACTCAAAATGATTGGACTATTTTTTATGGATCATTTCACCCAAATCACAGAGGCATCAGTGATGTGGGTAAAAGCCTTAGCCTCACCTTTTGGGAGACAGGAATTTACTCAACAAACTATAGAGATTACCAGAAAACGAGGAGCATTTCTTTGGGAAACAGTACTGTTAGCAAACCTCAGAAAAGGAGCTGGAAAAGAGAGGGCTTGGTTCAAAGCCATTTATAATCAATAAAAGTGCATTCAATTTGACTTAAATTGAAGTAAATACAATTCTTATTAAAAAAAAAAAAAAAAAAGAGGAATGCTTATCATTCTGCAAAATCTGATCACAGTCATGTACACAGGGTCTGCCCAGTGCCCCATGAGCCTGTTCTCCACTGAGGAATAATATTGAGATTTGTGTGCAACTTCCACAGACAATTCCCAATCTGAGCAGAAACAAGAAACTACAATATCAGCTGAAATTATTACCTTTTAAAATTAATATTCATGGACATTTTCTATGTTATTTTTTAAAATATACCAAGAGAAACTGTTCTAAACAGACATTGGTCCTAAATCCTAAAACCAAATTAGTTCTAAAGAGCTGAAGTAAATAAGCTCTGGTGGCTTATTAGTGCTCTGTTGGCTGGCCAAATGACTATTATTGTGGCCGTTAGTGGGATAGAGCGAAACTGATACATTTTTAATGTATTTCTAGTTTCCATTTCCACTTGTAGTGATGGATTGAACAGATAAACTGCTGGGTTTGACTTAGAACAGTGTTTAAAGGTGAAAAAACAACCTTATGTTAAATATTCCCTCCTATTGTAACAAAGTGAACAAATCAGCTTGTTCACTGAAATTGAAGTCATTTTATAAATATTCCACGTCTGAAAGTGTCACAGTCCCGTGATGAACATTTAGGTAGGGACTGAAGACGAAGTAAAATTAACAAAGATTTTGCTTAAAAATTTAGTTTAGCATATGATTAAAATGCAAAAAACCAAAAAAAGCCTGAGGATAATAACTAGTCCCAGCATATAATCTCACTGAGAGTAGTCCCATTTCAGGACTAATCTAAATGCTTTCCATTATAAAGGATTTTATGGGCACTGGAGCCAATCAAACTGTCACATACTAAATGTAAGAACGTTCCCTGACTTGAGGGCTGAAAAACTGAATGAAGAATTGGAACAAAAGTCTGAAATATGGAATTCTGTAGAATGGACAAGACATCAAAGAAAGTTTACAGAACCACGTGAGGAGCTGCAGTATAATTGGTGAGTCCAGATTTTTTCTTCACTGCCATTCATAGTTACAAAAGTGCATAAAATAATCATTCTTTATTTAGAGTGTTTTTCGTGTGGTTTCCACTTTTCTGAAATGATGCTGCTAAATCAAACCTGACCATATGTAAGCTTCCACTCTTTTCTTATGCTGTCACATAGGAATTAATCTCTAAAGAACACTGTAACCATGACCTTGAACAAAAGTAATTTAATAAAATATATGTTTACATGTCTCTAGTTATCTAAGTTTCTTCTTTTTCAGACTCAAATTTTCATGTGTACTGTAACAGGGATCTAGAAAGCTGCCAAGCATTGACAATATTGAAGATGGATAGGGGAAGCGTAGTGGCTATAGTGTGGTTATCAAGTTCCCATGCATTCTCAGATTCATTTTTAGCCTACTCAGTCCAAAAGGCACCAGGACGGAGTAATTGCATTCCATTCTATTTCCATGATATCTTTCTTCTCTTACTTTATATCAAAGCAAATAAGCCATAAAAGTTACTTCCTGAGCACTTGTCAGCTAACAGAAAAAATGAGTATCCATGCTGGTATCTCACACTTCACAGACTAGCAGTAGACCATAATTTGAGTACCAAATGTCGTTGAAATTTTTGACTAAGCCTTTTTAAACTGAGATTTTCACAATCACAGTTTTCTAATTTATTTCATCATTAAAACCATACCAAACCAAAAACCCGAACTTGTGGGGTTTTTTGACTTTCAGGACTAAAACTTTGTGATGCTATCTAGCCTGCAAAATCCTGTAGATATAGTTCTGCTTGTTAACCCCTTATCAGACAAAAGGGTTTTGCTGAAATGTCTTACAGTGTATACCAGTGTGAGGAAATTCAGTTTACAGTCATTTCTACACCTTCATGAGAAGGTTTTGTCAGCACAACTGCACTTGCAGAGCCTGAGACTATTCATGGTGACATTGATTTATCTTTTATTCCACATCCTGATGTGTTAAACTATTTCCACGTTTGAAAATAAAAACATTCTATTTTGAAATGTCGCTGCAAAACTTGTTATACAACGAGGTATATACAATACTGAATGTTGCTGAAAAAAGTTCTTAGTATGCGTTTTCCTCCTAAATGTGCATAGTGAAAATTGTGGAAATACCACACAGAAGCACCTTTTTCCTACAAACAATAGAGAGCCTCATTTTTTTTTTTTTTCTGTTATGGCACCATCTCAGTTTCTTTACCACCAACTTAATGTGAGTCCGGAATGACTCACAGCTCCTGAAATTCTGCGTTCCTCACCCACCTGTTCTCAGTCACCTGAGCCACTCTTTAACGCTGCTCCACATGGTGCACTACACGACTCTGGCTCTGGTTAAACAGAACGGAGGAAACTGGCTGTGGAAGCATTCCCAACGAGGTGGGTGATTCCCGGTGAGCTGGCCTGGTGAACCTCACAGATTAACCCCTGCAGGGCCGTACCTGAGAGCCCTTGCTCTGCTTAGTCTGAAGAAACTGCACGAACTCCTGAGGGGCTGGAGGTGGGAGCTCTGCAGAGCCATCCTCCCTGCACTCCAGCCCGGTGCAGGGAAAATAAATAAAGTAAATATCGGGAATATTTACTCCGCCTTTTCGTGTTTAGAAGGCCGCGTTCAGGCCTGAGAAGGGAGGCCCCCCCCTGAGCCTGGGGCCAGGCTCGGCCTTGTCCCCGCTCCCGCCCCGCAGGGGGCGATCGGATTCCTGCCTTCGGGAATGACCGGGGATCCACCTCCCAGGGGCCGTTCAGCCCTTCAGGACCTGCGGGGCCCAGGGACAGCCCAGCCAGGTCAGCTCCGATGCTCAGGAACTGCGCTGTGTCAACTGGAAATGCAGGAGCTCGGCCTACGTCCGATTTCTTTCTTTCCACTCCTACTCGAGCCGAGGGAAATAATTCTTTCAAATAACCCAAACCCAACCCATCTTTGATATTTACGTACCAAAACCAATTAATCCACTCATCAGAATAGTCTGATCCCACTTTAAAAGTATGACAATACCTAGGCCTTTTTTTTCTGTCTCCTAGGCTTTTTTCTCTGTTTCTTATCCTGCCTTGCAATAATTTGTTAATAATTTTTCTCTAGAAGCAAATATTTTTGTTTCTCTCAAGACATTCCCAAGGGCAAATTGAAAGCAAAAAACACCACAGCATAACAGCAGAGATAGAAGTACAGTCACTAATGCTGATGTCCTTTCTGAAAGCTTCAAAAGGTAATAAAGTAGACAAGGTTATTGGTAAAAAAATCTTCATAAATCACAGAACTGCTGCTCAGAAATGAAAGCAATCTGTTCTTCAGATTTAACAATACACTTTCAATGGCAGTTGCACTTCTAATTATAGGATAAAAGTCAGCAATAAAGTTGAAAGGTCATTTATTTCAAGAGATGAGTACTTAACCAATAATGAACTTCCTTTCAGATTGCTAGATAATTTCCCAACCAACTCAGGAAACATTTTACAAGTTTGGAAAAATGTCTTTAGTCTTGCTCAACCCAAAACACAACACAGTTGTTTTGATGAGCTCTCCTGAAATATTTCACTGTGAATTAAGAAAATCATTTGTAGTATTGTTCTATGGAAATCACATTATGGACCTAATGCCCTGCATAATTTTAGTGAGTTCCACAAATGTCTGTCTCCTGTTGTTCAGTGCACTCAGAGTAGTCCTGAGAGCCATGTGATTATGTGCAGACAGTGGGAAATCATTCCACACAGGGAGATTGACCCATAGGGAAAATGATGCCATCAGCATAAGGCTGTGGTGGCATGAATTCATGCAATCTATCTTCTTTCAGTCAGTTACAAGGAAATATTTGAGACATGCTGATGGGTTTCATTTTCACTAAAATTCAGACTAAAACATTTCAGCGATTTAAAATGAAATCCTGGTGGTATTCCCACTCCATGATTTTTGATCACAGACTTTTCTTTGATGTTCAGGGCAAAACCAGCCATTCACGTGGGGATTTGCCAAGGACTGAATCTATCAGCTTGTTATCAGCTCTTTGTCACAGTAATACATGCTACAACTGGGTCTAAACATTGTCACAACCCTATCCAAATCCCAAATAAGACTAACATTTGCTAAACTCTATTTGACAGTGGGTGACAGATAATCTGATACTCTGTGATCTTTTCAAGAAGGAAGAGTCTTCTCAGACTTCCTTCAGATAAGAGCACTCTCCTGTCATCTGCACTTCAGCCCGCAGCCTCCTCCTGAGAGGCAGAGTCTGACAGAATGGGATTGTAACAGGAGCCCGGGCTCAGGGCTGTTAGGCGCCTGTGTGATTAGGGATTGTTCCAACTACTTAATCGCTAATAATCCATTATTGTTTCACCCGGAATTTTCTACCCAACGCTGGTTTTCAGTCATCGCACTTGTGGAAAACACCTCACTCAAGATGAAAAAGAGGGTAGTAGCATCTACTTAGTTTGCTAAGGGTAACTCAAATTTATGGACTACAAAATTCAGTGGCTACTGTTTTCTGTGAGTTTCAATGTCCCAGTACATGCTAAGCAAAATGGATTTGTAATTAAGTTTGGAGAAGAATTAAGAAGGGAAAAAAAAAAAAAAAAAAAAAAAAAGCCCAAACTGGCAATACAGGAAAGCTTTGTATCAGAGTTGCAGTATTGCCAGTAGAAAACATTAAAAGAGTCAGAAATTGACCTAAAACTCAGAAACTCAGAAACTTACTTCTCTGTTGGGATTTTTATGTACTGACTTAAGGTGTTCTCACTTTTTGTAAGCTTGTTTGTTTGTAAATATTCATTGTTGCTCAGATTCTGGGGATTCAGCATTGTACTGAGAAACCTTTCAGATGTATTTTGCATATGTGGAAAGAAAGGACTCTTTCTGTGGGTAGAAATTTAGGACACCTACATGAAATCATGTATGCCCCTTTGTGCGTGCTCACATATGAAATTACAAACATCCTTCAGTTAACGTTTTCTATCTCTCAATCTCATCCTTCAACAACAGACATAACTGTGAGAACTATATGCCTTCAATTTTAAAAAGCCTAAACAGTTAGCACTGCCTTTGGGGCATGTTTGCACACAGCAGGATGTTTGCAGACAAGCTGTGGGGGTTTGCATCAGTGAATCAGTAAGTGATATGTATGAGAGAAAGCTCTTACAAAGCCTGACAGCAAAATGCATTTAAGATGCTGTTGTGAATTACACTCACAGCTGATGGCATATGGTTTCTCTCCAGCTAAAAAGCTGTTGGGTAAGAGAGAAAACTTCATTGCAAAACATGGAAATGCATAACAAGGGCAAAGAAAAAGGGGCACAGGACAGAGGTCAGATTTCCCCTTTAAAAATAGGGCTAAGGAAAGCTTAGATGAAAGATTAGTAAGGCTGGAGGGAATGCCATGGAAAAAATGTCACCAGGCATCTGACCCTCTGTGCCCTCTCTGAAGTCTGCATCTGTGGGGGAGTGGCAGCCACAGTCTCCATTGGAATTATGCTTTTCTTTGGGTCTAAAATAAGGGGTTTGACCTAGATACTATGTTCTTATAAAAACACAAGATACCAAACGTGTGTGTATGTATATCTCTATCTATATGAGTATCACAGGATGAGACCCAGAAGCTATTAGTCTATAAATTACTCCATCTGCATGGCATTTCTCATGTGGTTGTTCCTGGATGTCTCAAGCCACAGATATTCTCCACGCCACCAGGTGTAAGGGTTTTCTGTGATTTTTACAGGAACAATAACTTAGTGGCTCTGGAAATGAAGAAAACTGTTGAAAAAGGATGGAAATGCAATGCATCGAGGAGGTGCGAGTCGTTTGAGATATTCCATTTCAGTTCAGAAAACAGTGAAAGTTCCTAGCACATACACTCAATCAGCTCACACGGATTAGAGGAAGTTCTTTGTCCTTCTAGAATTGTTGGAACTGGTTCTAGGGGCCATAATTGGTGCATTTCTTTTCCACAGGAAAGAAAGATCTTGTGCAGAGAACTATAAAAATAAACACAAAAATAGCTGGAAGCTGGAATTCAACAGCTGTTCAAGAGATTTTAATCCTCTTTCTAGTCCACTAGCACACTGGAGTAGGTGAGTATCAAGGTGTAAGGCCTCTCCCACCAGTTGAGCCAACAAACTTTTCATTTGGGGTCCCTTTCAGTTTTAACTACATTTGTATTCAGTTAATTTGGTCACAACTTCAAGGCTTTGAGAGAAGGAAAAATCTGGAACAGGCTTTTGGACCAGATTTCCAGGCTGGCTGAGCAAAGCATGACTCTCCTTTGAGAAAAAAGTAATTGTGCTGTTTTGTCAGTTGCTTTTGCCCAATCACTGCCTATCATGTTCCATCCTGTCAGTTCAGTACATAGAACAAATGTCTCTGCAATTAATGTGTATATACACAGAGCTAAGATTTATAACCAGAAATCTGTAGGAAAAGGGAATCTTCATCTGTGTCTGTGGTTGACTGCAACCTACTCTTGGCACATATGACCAAAATTAGGAAGTTATTCTGGGCCTGCAAAGGCATGATAAGTGTATTTTAATACAGATCCATCTCAGGAAGCATCATGCTACTACTAAAAAATGCTTTCAGATGCTTCCTAAAACCACCATTTGATCCTACAGAGAATTAAATTGGAACAGAACTTTTTGTAATAATCACTTGATCAAAATAACTAGCTGGAGCCATCACACATAAGGACAACTGCCCTAAGAAGTAGATCACAAGCTATTTTCAATTAGTAACAGGGCCAGAGAGAGCAAATTATGTAAGAACTATTTCCTAATCTCCAGGGAAGGGAGAGCAATGACTGGGTTGACCATTGCTGCAAGATACAGCAGGACTCCCTTCTTGCTGCACAGTCCGTACACTTTTGGCAGAATGGAGAGGGCACGTGGAGGGCCTCTAAACTCTGAAACTGGTTATCCAACCATGCTCTCACTTTCTGACAGAAAAAACACATGCACCGACCAACTTACAAGTTATCATATTTGTGATGGCTTTTCCTAAAACAAGCAACTTGATCCTGTGGCAAACTTCACTCCATGAAGCAATTTTTAGGATGGTGGATTTTTTTTTTAAATTTTTGGACTTTCCTGAGACTCTGTCCTATTTGGCTTTTTGTTCAGCAGCCCTTCAGCATTGCTCCAGGAGGTTTAATGACCTGAATTAGCCTCCACCCAGCACTAAAAGAGAGCAGGGCATGCAATATCTCAGTATTATGACATCTAACACCATCATGCTAACTGCAGCAGAGACCACAGGTTATTTTGTCACTTTGAGATGAAAATACACATAAAGACAGTTGGCCAATCAGCACAGAGGATTGTGGATGTGGTTAGTCTTCAGAAGAGGCTGTTCAAAGCCATGTGGGTATAAGGCATCCCCTGTCACCTTAGTCTAGGTCCCACTGACTCCTCTGGGGAGATGCTGATAGCAATACAGGCACAGGTAATGGATGAGGGAAGTCAAAGAGAAACCACTCCCTTTGGTGTAGGCTGCATATTTTAGGGTCTGAGAGGTTTCTGAGCAGAAATTTATCTTCAGAATTCTTGAATCCTGAGTCACTTTCTGTTCCTCCCAGCATCCCAGGAAGCGGTGAAGATAGACTGAAACTTTCACCAAAGCATGCTTGCTAGAATGGCTTCCTAGGACATCACATCCCATTGAACACAGAACTGGATTTTTACTTTAATTTACCTTCCTCTTTAGGCTGCTTCATCTTGGCTGAACAAGTGCTAGTTTAGTGAGCTCCAGGAGCTAAGACCACACCAAAAAATTAGAGTAAATTCCAGAAACAGGAATTCTTGGAGTTTCCTAAATGTGTTTTGTTGAACACTTTGTAGAATATTCAGAAACAATGTATTATTTAACATAAAAAGTTCTTTATTGCCCATAGGTACAAATATCACTGATGTAGCTAATCATTCATCTAACAGTGTGAAGCTGCTGGAGGAAGTGAGAGTAAGCTTATATTAAAAGGATGAAGATGAATTACTATTGATTTGAACAGGAATGCAACTTTCTGTTTTGTCTCATTAAAGGAAAACAAAAAATTTAATTCTGAGTTGATTAAAATACTCAGCCATGAAGTAAAATATATTGATACTTTCATATAAAATAAATAAAAACATCAGATTCTCAAAAATAACAAAAGAATGGCAGTAGAACCCTTTTTCATTGGTATAATTTTAACTTTAACAATGCACAAAGCAGATTATAGACTACAGAAGGGTGCACACATCTCTGCTCAAGGTAATCTGAGCCTAATGTACTCCCTTATTTATGGGGAAGAGCATCTATCACATGCAAATAATAGTAGAATGTAACTCTTTCCTTGTCTTCTTACAAAACTACCCACTGCAGAAGATCCTTAAACAGCAATTGAACAAACTGTAGAGTAGCACTGCATTCTTATCTTTATGGTGCTCAGAAAAAGGGAGGCACATAAATGTGTCTATAATGTCAGCTGGGAGTCTAAGCTGCCATTATAATCAGTGGAATTAGATTTTTATTCAGTGTAAGATAGCTGCTTATGGCTCAATTTTCATACACACAGGTGATCAAGGACACTCAGATCCTTTAGGGTGGCCATCTATTTTCTAGCTGCTATTCCATGGTGCTGCAGGCCTCCCATGGGTCCTGAGTCCTATCTGCCAGCCCAAGATGTGTATCTGTGTATCTCAGGGCATCTTATGTGGCAGTAGGGCACCCATGTTTAGGCAACTGCTGGCTGGTCAGCTGAGCAGCATCAGACTGGGCTGCTCTGACTTTAATGAGCGGCTGACTCCACTGCGAGTGGGAACACTGAGTTCACTGGCACATACTCCCAGTTGGGTATCTGGTTCCCAACCCAGAGATCTTCTGTGACAGTGTAAAGACCACTGGGATCTTTGTAGGGTTGCAAAGTTACCAACATTTTCAGTGGACTAACATGGACCTTCATTTCAGGCAACTCCTCTCGTCCCTGACGCTTAAAACACCGGGAACTTTTCAAGGCAAAAGGACAAAACGTCCTAAAGTGTCATAAAGTGAACAATGATGGAATGATGGAAAAATGGCGTCAACTATTGATTCCCTAACAGCAGTGAAAAAGAGAAACCTTTGTTTGAAGTCTTCAGAAACAGCACTTCATTTGTGTCTGAGAGCACAAAGAGTGGGCTGGATGGGATGAGAAGGGGCTGTTTCTCAGTCACATGGTTCATCAGACTCAGGAGATAAAACTGCATGCAGTAGGACTGGAAAACTAATTACAAATAAAGCAAATGATCCTGTCTGCTTGTCTTGTCCTTCATTTTACAGATTTTTACATTGAGGACAAAGTCACATTAGTGTCTGAATAAGAACAACCTCTTTTTTCCCCTTTTTTCATTCTAGAGCAATTATTAAACTAGGACCTCTAATTTACTGGAATCTCTGCATTCCCATGAATTATGAGTCTAGTATTCATCCCTATCCCAAGGGAAAGTTGCCCAGGTAATTTATTTTCAAACTTGATTTGCACTTCCCCTTTATAGAACACTCTGGATGTCTCCTGATGAAACATGAAATACATTCCGTGACTTATTTTCCAAGGACTGTTGATGTGTTAGGCAGTTACAATTGTTTCTACAACTGAAGTCCCCCCAGATTTCTCTGCTGTTGTTTGGTTATGCAACCACCTTGTTTGGTAGTCTCCTGAAATGAATATGAAAAAACTTTTTCAGTTTTTCATGGAACAGAGGAGTATTGTAGCATGGTTGGTTTTTTTAGAACCCTCTTAAAGTGATATATTTAGGATGTATGAGGGGAAAGAACTGGGTAGGCCTTTATTTATCTTCCCAACAGGTGCAGTATAGCGAGGCACAAAGACAGCGTTTGCTAAATTCAGTTTTGCAAAGTACAAAGCAATCTCTTATCTGCTGAAAAGCTGTTCCCTGCTTTCCTCCCAAAATCCATGAGCTTTGCAATTTAGTGTGATAATATTAAATATTTTATTCTTGTGCATAGATGCACTGTTTTTCACACAGGGTAGACAAGCTTTTCAACTTAAGTAAGAACAACAGCAAGTATGCCAGATCAATCTTGCATTATCCTCCTTCAGCAGTATTAGGATAAAGTCAATGCATGGTATAAGAAAAAGTTACTGTAGTACCTTCAATTTACACCATAATAAACCAAAACATAATAGCCCAAAGATAAATCATGGTGAATTTTCAGTCAAATTATTTTGATTGAAAAAGTTGTCAGAAACTTAGCAATGATGGAGGCGGAAGGTCAAAGAATAAATCTGAGACGCTCTGGTATCTCAGAAGGAAGTGTGGGAGCCACACTTAGAAGTTAGCAAAGGGAGGGCAAAGGCAATCTAAGAACAACTCAGCTCCCAGCAGACAACACAATCTCTGCAGGAGGAGCTGCTCTGTGGAGCGCAAGACGAGAGCGCAGCCCACCCTCGCGGGTCTGATTACAGCACTGAGGCGTGAGTTTGCTTTCCATTTGTGGAGGGCTTAAAATTTATTAGCTAGAGGTGATGAAGAGAAACTTTCTAAAGAATTGAGACAGAAAATAAGATAAGGGGTTAGGGTTTCACTCTTTCTTCATCTGCCAAAATTCATTTACCTGCGATTTGAATACAGAGCTTTGAAAATGATACATATGATACACTTTGAGTGTGGTTTGGCTCTGAGACTAAGAATAAAGGAAGTTTAAAATAATGGGAATGCATTCTACAGTCAGTGCTACAGAGGGGCAATGATGATGACAGAAGATGGATGTCCATATGCTTCTCTTTTGCATCAGCAAGGAGAGAGCACTTGCACTACCCACCCTGGTGCCAGAAAAAATGGTAGATATATACAGATCCAGTCTTCTGCATAGAAAGCACCAAACAATGTTGAAAAATGTTCTCATGCTGGGATCTTGAATTTTCAGGAAAACTTTCCATCAGTAGTTTTAATTTTGACACAAGCCAAATCTGTATAGTGAAGCAGAATTCCAATTCAGCTTATTTTTTGCCTATGAAAAATGTCTAAGCTTGAAAATATGATATTAAATTAAATCTTACTTTAATTATCTCTTAAGCAACCTTCATGCTTAGATTAGTTTCCCATTGGAATGCTGCTCTACATGTCTACTTATATGATTTATATGACTAAGTGACTTGTTTGACAGTGTCTGTTATCTTGATACACTAGACAGTCGTATTATTTGGAATATTGTAAATATAATGCAAATATAATGATAAAAAAGAAAATCTCAGAATGAAACAAAATTAATTATGTTTAAAAGCGAATAGAAGTAAAGGCTGTTTCCACTGGGTGTCTTCATGGAGAGCAGTCCTACCATATCTCCAAAGCAATCTGCACTGATATTTATGTCTGCTTGGCTCCTTTCACAAATTGCTTCATGTTTTACAGATTGTTCTTCTAAAAGACAGTATATGCAAGTAGTTTTCTTCACAACTTTTACATCTATGCTATTTGTAGATTGAATAAAATTTTATTGAAACTCTGTCTAAAGTAGACACACTGATTTTAATTTTGATTCCTTGCCAAAATGTGGATGCTCCAGGCGGCATCATTCAAGCAGAGCTTGCAAACACTTAGAAAATGAAGTTGGCAGACAGTTGATAAATGCTTTGGCTCAAAATTTGGAATGATCGCTTAACTCATGGCCACGAGTTATTTCCTAGATTGGGAAGAATAAATAAGGCAAATTTAAAGAGCTGCCTACTGGGGACAGACTTGCACCTGTCCCTGTGGGATGATGCCCACAAATAGTTTGAAAAGGTTGCTCTTGAGAGACTTGGCACTTTTACAAAAGCGTGTCCAAATGCCACGGCCTGTGACAGCTTAAGAGGGCACCTAATTAATGAGCAGCTCTTATTATGAGTATTGGTTAAAGGAAAGGGGGGAGAGGAAAGATTGACTGAGTGATTGCAATAAATTGCAGGAAGTAATTATATGAGGGAGGGTTATTTTATTAGTCACCGGGAAAGCTAAAGGCTGTTAAATTTAAATGCACTCGTCAAGGTCTCTGGCAACTCAGTCACACCCCAGTCATCCACTAGGACCAGTTAACCCATTGATGTAACTTCACCTTGCACATTTATTTTGAGCCAGCTAAGACAAAACTGTCCTACAACACCATGGCCATCTACTACAAAGAAGCTACAGCTGATCTTATATACAGGACTCAGCTTTTCAAGAGTACCATAAAGGCCTTAAATAATTAGTCATGGAAGCCTGTTTCTACAGTGACAAATTCCATCAGGCTGAAGCTCTCCAGCAACCTTCTCTAAGCTGAGTGGTGTGTTTAATTTGGTTATCCTATTTGTTAAGAGTGCTTTGTGAGGCTACACTGTCACGAAGTCAGGAATTTTCTCACTTTGTTAATCTAATAATCTTAAAATAGCTCAAAGACCATTTGGCCTGAAAAAAGCCTGGGAGATTGTTACAGCACTGTCTCTGAAAAATTAAGCTATGTACATCAGGCACTGCGGTGATACAAACCCACAAATCTGAGATTTTCTTAACGTTCAAGTGTTAGCCAGTTTCTGATTTTTCAACTACTTGCTTGTGTGTGCTGTTTTTACTTTGCAGGGCCAATGCAAATGAGGAGCATGGGATAATTTAAGTAGGTTGCTTCTGTTGGAAGTGTTGGAAGAACCGTGCTTAGGTGCCCATGTGATGCAGAAACCTTAAGCCTCTTTTTTTTCCCCCCTTCTGTTTTCTATTGTAGCCTTTCAACAAGCTTGCCAAAGGTTTCTCAGACAGTCCTTCCTGTGGTAATTTCCAGAATTAGTCAGTCCAAGGTTCACCTTCACTGATTAATTTTCTTCAGTCCTTGATGCCTTGGACATTACCATGAGAACAGGCATTTGATGATCATGTGAGGTTTTGAATTCTCACTGGTAGAGCTGGTATGAGTAGAGCTTGTATGAATATTGTACTATTATTGGTACCAAATCCTCCTGCCACTAATACAGGGTGTGTACTCACAAGTACTATCAACAGCTCAGGGGAGTTCTTGATCAGCAAAAAAATCTTTAGGAAGCAGCTAATCCCTGAAGTACAATGATATAAACCTGTTACTCCCCTGACCTCCTGGCTGCAAATAAACTGGATACAATAAGGAACACAATTACAACTCAATTATATCACTTTTCCAGAGCTCACTACTCCTTCTGAATTCTATTAAGAAAGAATGATTCAATAGTTTTTAGGCCCTGAATACTGAATCATCAAAAATCACATTTGTTCCACTGTCAATATTATGTTGTTCAGAGCTGCTAAGTTTATTTTGTAACATAAACATGGAGCTCTATTGGTAATCACTGTGTTGTAAAAACATCTTTGAAACAATCCAATTTTAAACAGAATAAGAAACATGAGCCTCCAAACTAACTTTCTTCAAAGCACATATCTTTTGAAAGTGCATAAATATTTTAGGGTTGGGTTTGTTTTTTTTTTTGATTTGACAGCCACAGTATGCGCTCTGATTAAAGTGTATAATACCCAGTCAAATAACAGATCAAGTAAAAAGGACACCTAATACATGTGTAAATAATTTGAATTACAAATAAGACACTCTAGAAGGGGCTTGGCTCTAGGTTTGATATGGAGGATTAGGCTTTCGTATTAATACGTGCACTTGGTGTAACTATTTTCAGAAGGATACTTCATCTATCATTGTCCTCGAGCACTGAGGAGGGCCAGTAAGTAAAGTGATCACACTGGTCTGTCAACACTGCTTGCTTAAGACTCAGTCGTGCAAAAAGTTTAGTTTTCATGTGTCCCCAGCAGAAGAAGGTGCTGAAAATGAGTAACATTCCTGACAGTTGCTCTGCTCTGCCTTCCACAAAACCAGAAAATATTTCAAAAAAAGCATTCTAAAATATTGGTAAACTTGTTAAAAGCCAATGCTACTGATAAGTCAGTGTTAAATCAAATGTACCTATTCAAGCTACACACATCAGCCTAGAAGATATTTCAAGACTGATGGGAAATAAATGCTAATTAATTACTTCTATACATTCCATACCTTAAAGATTACGCTAAAGATTAAGTTCAGTTTTGCACTTGGGAATGCATTAGGGAAGCTGTATGTATAGGTTTCAAATATTCACCAGTATTTGAAAAACATATACAGTTTGCATATTATGGCTTTGCCAAAGCTCTTTATATAGTCAATGTCAAAAAATAATCACCAAAAATTCTTACCAATACATACAGATTTGAAAGAAAAATACAAAAAGAGCTATAGAAATAATGTTAATAGAAGAAGCTTGTTTAGCTTAAATTCTCAAAACAATAGAAAATATTAGCTTTTAAAAAATTATTAAATAATAGACCCTGAACATTTTTCACCTTTTTCCTCAGCTTCCAATGGACAATTCTATGCCTCTGTAGCAAACGACATACTCAGTTTCTTTTCTGTGAACTTAATAGCACCACAGAAGGGGCCAATATTACTGAGTGTACCTATCCTTCTGAAACATAATAATTTCTGCAAGGTGGCAAAATGAATTATTCCAGTTTGAGCTGTACAGAATAACTAACTACATTCTTCACTTACGCATTTACATGTATAGAATATATTTTCATCAGACCATAAAACAGTCTCACAAGCACATCCTTCCTATGCAATAACTATTAGAAAACTGCATGAAAAACATATCAATGTCCTCACTCTTCAAATTGTAAGAAATGCCTTTTCCCTCTTTTCCAGAGTTTACATAGTTTAGAAGAGAGAAACCATAAATTGCACTAGAGAAATCTTATAGTCTTTAAAAATTGACACAGCATTTGCCCAATCAAGTCATAGTTTATTGTCTAAAACAACAGTCGTGTGTTATAGCCCTGGCTGAAAGCCATTTCTTAGTCTAAAAAATATCTCTAATGATTTAGTGATGTCAAGTGGCTATTGTTCTTAATATCATTTGTGGCTGATACCTGCAAGGTGGTCTAAAAGGTGTTTGGTGTGTGTGCGTACTCGTAATTCCTGTAATTAAGAAATGCTCAGGTAATGTTCTGTCGTGCTTACCATCTTTCTTGGTGGGTTCCGGCATTGTTACAAGGATTCTTTATTCCCAGAGAGTTTCAGCCTTTCAGATGTAGCCAGAAGTAGCCCCAAGTCCAGCGGAGAGCGTGTGAGATCAGTGTGACAAGCAGAGGGTAAGAAGAATTCCTCTGCTTTATATACTGCGGCTGAAATATCAATCAAAATAGCACCTCCTCTCTTTTCAATGCAAACACTTTGAAAATTGACAGTTATGGGAAACCCTTCACATCTGTTGTCTGCAGCCTCTGCTCCCTTGGCTTTTGGAAGGAATCTCTGCTGCATTGCATGGGGCTGATGAGAACATCTATAACTTTCTAAATTCAGCTGCACAGCTTGCTCTCTGTGTCCCTCTCTATAACATGCAGACACGTATGCACCCGCAGACAGAGGCTGAAAAAGTGACTGCCATGCTATTAAAGAGCCCCTCCTGCCTGCAAAACTTGTAGGAAATGCCTGTATACGTTTATGCCTCTTCCCACAACATAAAAGTGACAAGTAGGCACAGACGGAGTCCCTGCAGTGTAACCTCATTTTTTCCCCTTTAAGAGAATATGGTGTGCAAAGACAGAGTGAGAAGTAGAGTGTTTCTCAGTATTAATGAAAAGTATTATTGTGCTCCTGTTTTCAGCAGGGAAGATACTCGGTATTCCCCTTCTGTTTACATATGGTACACTTTCTTGGGTCCTTTCCCTGTAGCCACTCTCATTTTGGCATTGGTAGAGACTACAATGTTCCTTTCAGCATGAGTAATTCATTAACTGCAGAGATTGCTGCTGAGAGTTGAGATATTCTCTTCTCCACTCATCCAGGAGATCCAACACTGCCTGCCTTTGCCAAGCCAGGAAAGCAGACAGAAGGAATGGAAATCCTATCTGCAGCACACGCACAGAACCACTAAACTGAGCCACTGGGTTGCCCTCCTCTTAGACTCCCACTCAAACTACGAATTCATAGGCAAGAGAAAGGCAGGTCAAGTGAATCAGAGGCTACTAGGATTTACTTTTTTATGCTCTTCTAGGATTTTGAGACAAAAGTGTAGTAATTAGCAAAATAGATTAAGTGGTCCTAAAAGGTTTCATGCTATTGAAGCACATGTTCATACCACTAAACAGGTACCAATAAGAACTAAGCTACTAGAAAGATTTCTCAGTGTATGGATGCACCCAAATGTTATGGAAAACCCATCTTACATCTTTGAACAGGATTTGGAGAGGTAATAGCAGTCATGTGCCTGGTTATTCTATAGCTAATGCATGAGGGTTTCCTCTGCAATCTGGTTTTTTGGGGTTTTTTTTTGGGGGGGGGGGGGTTTGGTTTTTTTTTTTGTTTTTTTTTTCCTGGCTATTTAACCTTTTTATAGACATCTTATGGCATGGGCCTTTTGTTCCTTTTTAAAAAGACTATCATCTGATATTTTTTCTCTGCTCATTGTGGTGCTTATCATTTGACCAATTCATGTGCTTGTCAAATACAGACACAGGCAAGATTTCTGTCTACAAGAACTTAAACAAGGAGTCGTAAAGGTATCTTTCTTCTTTATTTCACATCATTATCAAGGTAAAGCTGCTCATATCACTGGAATAATTCCTGTCCTTGGAAAGGAAAGAGTGCTGCCCCGGAAAAGTAGCTGGAGGTTTTGTCCCTCTGTGTGAGAGCGGTGGCAGTAGGGAAGCAGTGTACGAACAGACCTAATAACATGGCAGAGATCACTTTTTATTGTTCCCCTTTCTTCTGCCTGCATCCAGGCACCAAACTCTGTGATGGCTGGAACAAAAGGGGGATGAGGAGCGGCTGCTGATGCTCTCCAGCCTGGTGTTTTCTCAATGGGCCTTTGTAAGATGCAAAGATATTTCTCTTTGCATTCCACCCATCATGTGCCAAGAGGTGCTGAGAACTATGCCTCTGGAGATTCCTGTTAATGCAAACAGGATTAAACTGTGGTCACACTCTGGTACTGATGGGTTAGAGAAGACCTCCACTACAATCTCACAGTGAGAAAGGATTGGTGGCAGGTGCTTATCCTTACAGCCTTTAAGAGCTTCCTTTACAGCAGGAGGAAGGAGGATATTCAGGAAGAAGGAATCTTATTCATAGTCTACCTCCATGCTACTAAATAAATCAGTACTGAGACCATATTTGCTGGACCAAGTGAAAGTGTTTTGTTCTCATTTGCACAGCAAAACTTCCTCTCCGTCCCTATGTTGTGAGACTGCTGTCAAAATCTATACAGGGAATGGTTACTGGATGTGCCTAAGTTGTGGTTAGGTGTAGGTGGGAGAATGCTGGCTGGTCCAAAATGGTACCAGGGAGCATCTAACCATCCCCCAGGGTTATAATCATAGGACAATAGTTGAAATCACGTCCTGGCCCTGTTTTATTTACAGGCATAGGCATAGACAGAAAAATTAAATTGGCTCTGTAACCTCTGGTAGGCAGGAAGGGAGGAAGATTGGTTATCAGTAGAAAAAATAGTAAAGTACTATATTTGCCTTTGTAGTCAATGGAAAGTTCTGTGCTTCTACAGGTCTCTTTTTTGTAAGGGCCAGCTGTGAGTGCAAGAAAAAGGCTCTTCAGCTTCTTGAAGTAAATTTAAATTGCAGAGCACCAGCCATCTGAAAATTCACTCATCTTTTCATTCTTTTCTGCCCGTGCATCATACTTGCACAATTTATTTCATGTCATGTTCAAATTTACTCTGATAAAACATTCCTGTGTTTTAAGTTTCTTGTAATGTAACTTTTAGTGGTATTATAGAAGGTGCTGCTGGTGTAGATTTAGGCTGTGGTATCTCAGTGTACCTTAGCACTAGCAGTGACAATGGAAAGTAGTTTATTTCCTAAGAAAGTAATCCGTATTTTATTTGTTTCAGTCTAATTCCCAGCTGAGTCCTTGCCTCAAGCACCTACAGATATTTCACATTCTGATCTAAGATAACCTAATCATTTCAGTTTATTTTGCTCCCTGCATAAATACTGTCACAACTATTGCTTGTGCTGCAACAATGAGTACTTTGGTGCTACTGGGACTTCCATTCTTATACTTCTTTTCCACATTGCCAGATTGCATGATAGTCATCAAGCTTGCCTTATCACTGCATAGAAAAGATGAATTGATTTTGGCCAACAATTGTCCAGGTTGCTTTAAGACTGCCAAAAAAAACCGAGAAAGAAAAATACTGAACAGAAAGGAATGCCTGGTGGTAATTTTTAAGCTTATGCTTTGATTACAGAGATGTCTAAACATGCTTACAATTATCCATCCATACAACCTGCACATTCTCTATTACTAAATGCATTTCTCTATTCATTTTATGAAGTTTAATTTTTTTTGCCTTTTTTTTCTTGCCATCCTGCTCTGCTTCCCTATGTATGGCAACCACTCACCTGATTTGATCACAACTCATCTTGTGAAGCAGCTGAACCAGAAGAGGAAGCAGTTAACTCCTCTGTGCTGAACACGTGATTTCTGAGCAAGTGAAAGGGCTGTGAACCAGCTCTGGACTCAGCCACAACCCTATTTACCAAATGACTGAGCCAAGCCTTCACAGAAGTTCGGAGGTGGAAAGAGCTGAGCTCCACCTTGTTTCTAGCCCATTGCCTCTTGTTTCTGTACCTCAGCAGATAGAACTAAAGGCTCTGGCATCCCCAGCCATCCTTTCATTAACTCACGCTACTGCTAAAGCACCCCTGTTTGCACAGGCTGCCTCGTGTCTCTGGATGGAAATGTCCCTTCTCATAATTTGCTATTCTCCCTCCACACATTGCCTTGTGCCTTTGTGTTTTACCCATCCCTAAAGTGAAGGTCTCCTGAACAGAATTTTTCCTCAGTACAGCGTGGCTTTTGTGTACCACCATAAGCCCTCTTCCTCCACCACCTCAGGGGCCAAACATGTGAAACTCTCTGAGCCTTTCCCTTCCATGCCTGCCTCAATTAGTCTTCTGTGGTCTCTTTCCAAAGCATGACTGTCCTATTTTAACTCTCTTCAGCTCCTTGAGCAGTTTCCAAACGGCTGCTAATCAGCACGTCAGATAATTAAATCATTCTCTCCTGTCTGCTTTTAATAAATTCCCCTGGTCAAACATCCAGAGCTGTATTTGCAGTTGCAGCTGCTAGATCTGCATCAATAGCTGCATATTTGCTGCTATTTCAAGGACTGAACTCTCCCACTTACTTCAGCCTCTATTCTATGAGGTGCCTGTCTGCTTGCTGCCAGAGAAAAATCTTCATCTTGTCACCGAGCCAAAGGATCAGAACACCCCCAGAAGACCTCAGAAACAAATCTTTGACCGAAGTATTTAACCAAATGGTAGCCATATGATTTAGTTTTAGGTTATTTCTGTGAGGAGCAGGAAGATGATCCTTATGGATCCCTTCCAACTTGAAATTCTCTATTTAAAATTTTCCCACTTAAGACTTTTATTGATATTGAGAAAAGCTGATCAATTTAAATCAGAATGCCAGGCAAAAATCAGTGTAGATGAGAACAGAAAAGGAGTCTCCATCCACTAATATGTGTTTATATTAAAAAATAAACAGCATCTTGGATTTGTTCTTAAAAAAGAATCCTGAATTTTTATGTCTCATATAAAATAATTCTTCATCAGCCTTAGTATCTGGAGCTTTGGATCCTTTGGGAGACAGTTACTTACAGAGCCCAAGAAGGAGGGGTGCAGGAAAAAAATAAACAGTAGCAAAGGAACTTTCCCTCTCATCAGGAGGAACGCATAAACACATTTATCCAGGGGGACACTGGAATGAGGTTTGACAGTGTCCAAGTCCCATGCCAGTACCAAATCCCCTCCTATGAGGCAAAACAATGGTCAGGATGCAAAGTTTCCTTTACACTCCAAGTCTACAGCAGAATTGCATCATAGCGATGACATTCTCTGTTTCAATTCTGCCTTTGCCACATGGGATCTTTGAAATCATAGGTAAGACATTACAGATTTTGGTGAATTTATTTATTGCTATCAGTGATATATGATATCTGCTGATAATTATTTTTCTTTTCCACCAATAAAAGTAACAAATCCATTATTTCAATTTGTACCATACTGGCAAGTGGAAAGCTAAAAGTGTTCAACCAAAAAATGCAGAACTTCTATTTTTGCAATGGAAGAATGTTGTGTTTTAGAATATCTGTTACCTTTTAAGACCCTATCTAATTTGTGAAGGTATTTTAGTTGAATTTCTTGGTGCTGATGAAAGACACCTGGATTTACCTGGGCAGCTCAATTTAATCACAGCGTTGCACTGTAGACTTGCCAGGAAAAAAAACTCTCCTACCCTGTCATGCACTCTACTTTTCTTCCATGTAAATGAGACATGACCTTTGTTAAGAAATACTTTCTATATTGATGTAGCATCCACAAATGGGGCCTTACTCTATCGAGCAAGACGAGGGAAGATTAAACTCTAAAGCCTACTCTGGATTTTTTTTCCAAGGCAGTCGGCTTGGAGACACTTCAAGGCATGTACAAGATGTCGTTGACAGATAAACACCACTTGTCAGCTTTACCTTCTGCCTTACAATGACCCAGAGGGTGACATTACTGTGTAAGCAACACATGCCCCATGGTGTCCTGTAGCAGTCAGAGTGTTTCCTTTCTGACAGTAAATTCCAGCGCTCTGAGGCACTCGGCACCAAAGTCAAGAGCTGGTCCCTAGGTCAGGGCAGCAGGCAGGACAGCAGCAGGAGGAAGGAGAGCAGCTTCTTTCTGTCAAATGCTTGGCTGGATCAGTCAGAAAAAGTTAGGACGAGGGTTCATGAGAAAGGAAAAGTGATGGGAAATTTGTCACTTCTGTTCAAGAGTGGCAGAACTTACTTCACTCTGTTTTTAGGGGGAAATTTGAAAGGCGATCATGCAGCCAGGAGCACAGAGAGACTTTGTAGCCCAGGTTTTTGTTCTTACTTCCACAGGTAAAACTGGGACCGGCTCCTCACCTGAGCTATACCTAGGTAAGCCAGACCCATGCTGGGTTTACATGCTCCAGTTTATTGCAACCTGTCTAATTGGGAATGCCTGATACAGGATATCAAGCAGAGGTTTCTTTGGCCCTGGTTTGACCTCTTCATTAAGCAGGTGGAGTTACTTCAGCAGCTTACAAAAACCACATGGTTTGACCCAGCAGATTATGGTGTGTCACCCTGGGATGGTGTGTCCAGCACTGGCCAATGAGGCCTGGGATGAGGTAAACAACATTTCACCATCGAAAACCAGGGCCTGTGATCTCTGGCTCCTCTCTCAGAATTGCAATCTTTCTTTTTGTTTTCTCATATACATATACCATTTTACCACTGAAGCTGGTGGATTAATTTTAAATTATTTTCAGTTCACTTGATCTGTCTTACTAGCAGTCTGAAAAATTTCAAAAACGTGGTTGTAGAAATTTAGCCCTAAAAAGTCCTGAAATCCATAACTAGCTCAGCAATAGCACAGATTTTTTTCCTAAATTCTTTTTTCCAGGTCTGTTTCCCTACTGGTTACTTTTAACATGTTTTAGTTCCAATATTCTGCAGGTACCTGTTGTACCCAAAGATGCACACCCTCCATGTTAGGAAATGTTTGCACAGGGCCTCCGAAGGAAAGTATTAGAAATATATTGATATTAAAAAGCCCTTTATTTTTTAAATTTATTTTATTTATTCTCCTTTAGAAATTGAAATCCTTTAGACTTAGAAGTTTTACAACTTCATTGAGTTAGATATATATTTAAACTACTCAGAATGAATTATATAAACCCAAGTGTCAAAGTTCATTAACATTCAAAGACAAATGTCCAGATCCCACTATGAAGGGGCAGAAAACTTTGACATTAACTATTTGATAGCCTGAAAATATTGTGAAAGTGGCAGTTCTTAATCAGATTACCACCATCTCAGGTAACCTTGGCATTATAATAATCCTATGAAAGTACTTCACAGAAATACATTCAATTCCCAGGTGTCCAAAAGAGTTCATGCTCATCATCCTAAGCAGTTTCCTGAACTGGAACACACCTAGTTCTGTCTTGGTAGACTGGGGTTAATATCCCATTCTTTTAGCCCACAGCTCTCATCACACCTTTTTTGCTTCCACTGGGAACCTATGGAGTGTGCACGAGTCCCAGTTTGCACAGCAGAACCTTATCTTAGTTGCTGCTATGATATATTACTGCTATCTACACTGCCTGAAAGATACTGCTGCACATGAACAGATGCAATAAAAGGTGCCTGGGGCTGCTATTATCTTGTATCTATTAAAACACTTGTTCTTAGCATAAGTGCAGTATAGTTACAACAGTATAATACACCTGGCTAATTTGTTTGATATATCCATGGTATAGTTTCCTGATACACATCACCCAGTGCTGCTGTGGACTGCTGCAGTCAGCATGGGCCCATTCTCCTTTCCCTTCTCTCTTCCTCCTTTTTCAGGCAGGAGGCCTTTTGCCCTTCCTTGTGCTGGAGCTATGCAGGATGAGTCAGCTCTGCTCGCTTGTCTGAGGGGATCCTGCTCTTTTGGAGCTGGAGGTGTTTTACTTCTGCTGGCTGGAAAGGCTGAAGCAATGCCCTCTATCAGCCCTGTGATCACCAGACGTGAGGAAGAGGGAGCACACAGCAGAAGAGTGGGACTATCTCTTCTAGCTGCAACCTACACACACATAGTGTTAAGTTTAACAGGAAATTATATCCTTGTTGTGTCCAAGGTCCACAGTTTATAAACATCCACTTCCTATTCTGGAAGATAATAGAGATATGTGTGAATAATTGTATACTGGTCTCTTAATTCCAAAAACATCTGTTGAATGGAGAGATTTTCTTTATTTATCCAAAACTTTTTTTCTTTGTATCACGTGAAAAAAGGTCAAATTCCTTTCAAACTCCAGTGAACCACTGGAGGGTCCTATTGATTTACTGAGGAGAGTGAGCATGGCCTGCAGGACCTTGACTGAAAAGGCAGAACTGAAAGCAAACCTGCAACAATCAGCCATGAATCTCAGCCTTGGTGGAGGCCTTCAGCTTCTCACTAAAAGCCAAGGTTTATTCAGCTTTTGCCATTTGCTCTGTGAGCCTGGCCAGTCCTCAGAACTTTTTAGTTCCCCTTGAACTTTACAGATGCTTGTGATTTACTTTCTTCCTATGTATATTATGTGATGAAAGGAATGACATTCCCCCTTCTGCACTAACGAATGTCATCTTTTATGTGACACACTTAATCTAAATGGCTGAATGGCAGAAACGTGGTGGCAACACCCTAGCTGCATTTATGAGCACCTTTTGGCTTTAACATGGATGCAGTGCTGCTCTACACTAGTGTTTCCAAAGCCTTTGTAACCTCTATCCACTCTGAGTCAGCACTGAGCTGCATATTAGTGATGTCTTTTTAATAAAAGATGATGAAATTTCCTTGGGGGAAACCCTGTGTATGAAAGAGTCTGACTCAAAGGTTTTGGACATTATCCAGCATTAATCTTAAAGATAGGCTGTAACTCAGAAAGTTACATGCATTGGTAAGATTGAAAAATAAAAAAGACCACTAGAATCGCTTAGCAAGGATTTACTGCATTAAACAAGCTTCACAAACAGCCTGGTGAAAGTTGGCTAAGCAGTCCAGTTAAAATAGTCTAGAAAGACTATTTTACATATAAAGGAATAAACATAGATAAGTAACGGTATTTGAAGACCCATGTGAGGTACTGGATCAAAGACAGGAGCCCAGAGATGTGATTTTTGGCCTTTGTCCTTGACTCCCACTCTGAGGTAAATGCTACTTCCTGGATCTTTAAAACCTGGAAGAGAAATCCCAGCAGGATATATTTCACTTTTGCCCTGGGCTGCACATATGACATTCAGAACAGACACCTGTTTTGGCCTTTGGGGTGAGATCCCTTGTGCTTAAATTTTTCTGAGTACAGTGCTAGCTTCTGCATCTGAACTTATCTTCGCCAGCCAAGGAGCCAGTGGAGTTCTGGTCACAGGTCTCAGTTCAGTTGCCTAAAGATGATCTCACACAGCCATCTGAGATTGCCCTCTGGTATCCACCACAGCCTTCCATTGCCTGAGGAGTGTTTGGGCCATCAGTGCCAAATCCATCTCTTTCAGATGACTTAGTCACTGCAGGCACCTCTGGTGGCACTAGTCACCCATCTTGAGGCACCACCACATATCAAATGAGGTTTACGGGGCAATGCAGAAGACAATTTTAGGATAAGGTAGCTTCTGTTTTGGAATTTGATGGTGGTACCCTTTAAAGTGACCAGCCCATATATCAGTGCTCCAGTGCAGACACCCAGAGAGCCCTTCTCAATACATCTTTCATAGGGATTAATGATTACGAGACATTTATAGGCTCATAACTGCAACAGTATATTGGACACCCAAAAGTAAGGCCTCTATGTGCTCTCCTGCTCTTCCACAGGCTCCTCTCAGCTGCCTCATGTGTACCAAATCCCAGTGCTTGTACAGCTTCTCTCCTAGCAGTCACAGCCCACTTCTGTGTTTCACCCTGACTGTGGCTGTGCACCCCTGGAACTCTGTGTCAGCCAAAGTCTTTCATCTGTGCAGACATGAGCTACTCAGCTCCATCTCTTTTCTCCTCCAACTCCTGGACACATTGTTGGCAGTGCAGTGCATCTCAGTGTACAGACTTTACAGTCTGGGCTCTGACTATCCCTTTCTCAAAGACACAATGATGCATGAGGGCAATTTTTAAATTTAATTTTTATGCTTTATAAAAAGAAAGTTGGTATTGCAGACACTCTTCTATGGGAAAAATTCTTCTTCCAGAAATAAATCCTTCCTGCTCAAGTTAGAGCCTGAGGCTTAGGATATTAGCAGCCTGGAATTATAACAATACAAACATGTGAGAAACCCAAACAGGGTTGAAGAGCATTTGTGCACTATGCCATCACTGCTTTCTTATTACCAGCTAAATTACTCTTCTGGGATTTCTTCCACAGGATTTTTTCCCTGAACATGAACTATATCAGCAGGATGACTGTGTGCTATCTACTGGCACCTTAACAAGCATGACAAACTTATTTCTTTCAAGAGTTAAATAAAAAAAAAAAAAAAATTAAAAAAAAAAACCCACAAAAAAAACCCTGTGGCTTGAAATATATCAGCACTAAACTGGTCATTTATACAGTTCAAAATTGGTTTTTTGTACAAACTTCTCAGGCAGGCAGTGGCAGTCCAGCCCTTTCCCCACCCAAAAGGAACCAGCCAGAGTTCCAGCTTGTTTGTTGCAATGTTTCTTCCTCATGAGTCTTCATCATGAACTGTTTCTGTGGGCATTTTGGCCAGTCCAGCTGGACAGTGCTCAACACTGAAATGTACTGAAAATAAGCAGGTATGCCAAGAGGGCTTTTACTGCTAATAGTGAATATAAAGAACAGAACTTGTAATCCTGCCCTCTATCATTGTTACCCTGAACAGTACAATCTCTGCTGTGGGGTTCATACATAGAGAACTGAGGAAAATGGGTGAAAATCTCCATTTCCATTTGCCAGTGATAATGAAAATAATTTAACTGGGAGAAGTCTGCCACTGGCTGCCTCATCACTTAAAGATGATGAGGCCAACAACTGGAGTAGATGTGATATCCTCAGGAACTGAGCAGTTTCTACCATGGCTTAGAAAGTCAACATCCTGTGTCCTCCTCCCTGTTGCCATGCAGGTCTGTCACACACCACACAGGTCAGTTTTATCCTGATTTGGGAATGTATAAATCTCAGGATGACAGTCTTTGTCCTGATAGTCAGGTGTCTGTGAGATGTCTGTGTGCACTGGCACACATAGTCATAATTCAGAGAGAGTTAGCCTTTCAGGACAACAAAGGCTCAAAGAAGATTTTAAACAAGATGAAAGACTTTTGAACTACAACTCAGATGTAATTCTGTTTCTACCAGAGGTCTCAGAGAAAGAGGGAGTTGTGAAAGAAAACATTTGGGTGTTGTGATAGGTAGGATGAAATAGATACAAGCAAAAAAAGTTAATTCTAGATTATGGCACCTTCAGGGTTTGAGAGAGTGAGAACATTAGACATAATTTGGCATGAAAAAGGAGCAAATAGTGAAAAATTCAAAGCAATGTAAAATACCAAAGATTGGAGGGATTTTGTTGATAACTGAAGCCTCTCTTGGGTTACAAATGAGGTTAAAGCATAGAAGGATATTTAGTCTGAAGATAAAATGACTAAATAAGTAAAATAGCTCTACTGTAAGGCAGCATGATACAATTAACATGTTCAGTTAGCCATACTCATCACACAGCTCTGTTGTAAGAACACACATTTGCACACAGGTGTGCTTCTCCCCAGGTACTGATCCCACTGAACCTAGCAGTGCTCCCTGGTGCAGATGCTGGTGGGGATGTAGGAAGAGGCCCCCTGAGAATTCAAAGAAAATGCAAAAATCCATCTTACTCCAAAGAAACCTTTCTACCCTCCAGCTAAGTGTGTAATTTCCTATCACTTGCAGAAAGAATGGCAAGGCTGGCCGGCTCTTGATTCTTAAAAAGGAAGAAAAAGTTTTGTCAAAAAAAAAATCATCTGTCTCTGAAGGTGCCCATTTCTTGGAAGTTTCAATAGTTCCATTCACAGTTACACTAAAAAATAAATGTGTATCAGCTATTGTGTTTCCAGATGTTAAGGAACATCCAGCTGCCCATAGTTAGCCAGAAAATGACTTAAACTATATTTTAACCCTCTGTGAGTGGGATCTCATATTGGCAAACATCACAGACTAAATGGGCTCTGACTTGATGCAGGGTTCTTGTGTACTTATAAAGCTGGTTTCTAATCCTGCCCTAGACACTAAATTAACCTTTCTGCCCTTAGCATTTTGCATGGAAAAACTGATGAACTTATTGAGGAAAGGTCTGCTGTAAATAATACTAGCCCTTAATTTTGTCACTATTTAGTAAATGGTGCTACCAGGAGCCAGCAAGCTCACACCAAGTACTATTTTACTTACTCAGCAACTGAAAGCGTATCAAAGAGCAAAGTGCGCTTACTGAGATGACTCAGGGGATCAAAATGTGCTCTCTCTCTCTTCCTTAATAACAACATAATTCCTAAATTTGTAGTAATCTCTATCTGGGATGCCCTTTGGACATTTGCATATGTATCTCAGATTACATTTATTGAGCTGCTTAACAGCTCAATGTTCATGCCATTTGGTACAAGCTTATAATGCCAAGAACTGAGCCTTATCTTCCAAAACCTCAAAGTTTCCTGATATTTTTTCTACAGCAAAGATTACTGGATTGTGTCTTTAGATTTTGATGGTTTTAATTATCTATACGCTGTTCTGTTATTGGCAGAATTCATCACAGCTGCTTTTTAAAATTTCCCTTCTTTTTTTTCATTGAAGCAAAAAATATCTCCATCTCAGAAACTGCCACCTTGCATGTGCAGCCCACCACTCCACTGCTGTTCATACGTCTCACTTTTCCAGGCCCCACAGATTTTTTTTTCACAACATTTTATGTAGTGAAGCTGCTGGAAGAAGGCACTGGAGGAGGCATCTCTGAGTCAGTGAGACCCTTCAAACCCTCTGATTCTGCTATGAGCAGACCTGCATGTCCTCAAGCACATTCTCCAGTGAACACTGCGCAGCAGATACGGTCTGCTCCATCAGTTGGGGAAGCTGATAGTGCCAAACCCAGCTGAACAGGTTTAAATCTACCAACTTCCCTTCTGGGGGGTGTAGCTTCTTTCTCAAGATCTGTCAGTGAGGCATATTTTGGCTCAACCTTTGCAGACACCTCCTCTTCACTGACATTGCCTTCCTCACTGGAGGTATCACGGAGGTTGTATTGCACTGGCAGTATCCCTTGGCACAGTGTCAGTCTGACTCATCTTCCATTTCATTACAGGGTCTGAAAACAGCTGCAGCTGTCAGAGGTTTGCTGTTACTTTGAAGCATTACGATAAAACTGTGCTTGCTAAATTATTCTGGTAAATACAGCTTCCATGGTGTCAGAAGAAAGGTACAAAAAATGAAGTCTCTTGCAGTGCATTATGAGCACAGTTCCCCAGACTCATTCAGCTTTGAGCAATTGCCCAGGAACTCATAACCACAAAACAAAAGCTAATACCCTGTTGCAGGGTGAAAAGAAAAACAACTTAGACAGAAAATATAACAGAACCACAAAATGTAATATAACACACATTGTAATGCAGACATCTTTACAACTTAATCTTTTGCTATTACTAGAATTTATTTTTCTGTGCAATGGGAGCATTTCACGAGTATAGTATTTTTTTCTTTTAGTTTGTAATTTTTTTTCTTGAGTACAATAACAGGCAATACTTCTTATTTCAGCATTATCCCTGGAAGCTTTAACATCCCAGTTTTATGCATGGTGAGTACAGTTTTTAATTTTCCTCAAATTTACAGATATGCACATGCAAGCTCTGCAAAATGCTGACTCTGCCCATGCACAATATCAGCATGAACGTGTCAAGTGTGTGAATAACTCAGCTTGCAAGAATAGATCCACTAATTTAAACACAAGAACTTGCACTCTAGTGATGAGTGCACTGTGGGTCCTGCCATGTAAACTTAGCCTTTTAAAGGACACCTACCTGTGTGTGTCAGGGTAGGGGGTAGCAGGGCAGGGGTAAACTGGGCAGGGGTAGCAGATTTAGCTGTGGCAGGAAGGAATACAGTACAGTACTTGGTTAGATGGATGGTTAGATAGATGTTTGGAGGGATTTTGCAGGCTGTACAGAGAGAGCTCTGTGTCACTGTGACCATACTGCAATCAGGCCTTGAAATAATTCTCTTAAAACTGACAGCCATGCATTCAGATTTAATCTCTGAATATCTGATGACCCAGCTCTAATCTGCTGTTTCTGAATTGTCCTGAGAACTGTCACAAACCTGTTTCCACCCCCCCAGCCAGGAACTAAAGAAAAGGAATAGGTGTATTGCCAAGACAAGAGCACAGGTTATGTCTATTTAAGAGACAACTTTTAAAACTTCAGTTTTCCTAAATTCACTCTTTAACTGGATTTATCATGAACAATTATTTATGCAATTTCAAACTACGATAATTATGGTGTATCAAACACATGTTTCTGTGAAAAGAACTCATCTCTTACAAAATCGTTGAAGGCATTACAAAAAAATAGTAACTCTTTGTTGAAGCATACAAAGATTCCTATTTAATTTTAGTATTTTTATACTTTTTTTGCCAAGGATAGGTCTGTCTTTCAAGAATAGCCCTGGGTTCCCTTTCTGATTGATGTTTGATGATAACAAAAAGACTGACTCTCACTTTTTTAATAAACCATTTTCCTCAAAACCAAACAGTGTCTCAAGACACCCACTGCAGTGAGGGAGGAAGCAGAATTTAGTATTTTTTGTGTAGCACCATTTTCTCAGACAGAATTCAGACAAATGAATACAGCTTTATGCCAGTGATCAGGACAAGCACAAGCAATGCAAAACTGGCTGGCACCAAGAGGAAGAATGTATGGAAAACCCTCCTAGCAGTGTGAAAGAGAAGGTGGCGCAAGAAATAAAAAGTTAATCTGATTTTGACTATTACTTGCATTGCAATATTCTACTTCTGTTTAATTATTTAAAGATTCAGCTGGCCCAGAATGAAGCCGGAGGCTCAGAGCAATGCTGTGTCCTCCCAGTGCATTATGTGCAGGCAGCCAGTTGACATTTACGTTGTTTCAGAGTGATATATCACAAGGAGAGCAAGCAGTTGCTGTTCCTGATGATGTCAAGGTGATGGCACGATGGAAGTCTCCATACTATCCCTGGAATCGCAAGGCAGGAGGCACCCGCTGTCTGGGCAGCCACAGGCAAGGGCTACTTTGCATAGTAGTCACTGTGCTCTTGGAAATCAGAGGACATATCTAAAGTCAGATAAAACAGGAGTGGGTCCAAGCTTTTGCAACAGCCCTAGGCTCTCCTGCATGCTGTTTTAAAGGTCTCTTTAATTTGTGTTTATCTCTTTATTCCCACTGCTGGCTATGGCCAGAGCTCTGGAGGAATGACAGCTGTTTCCCTGCTAGAAACTAGAAGCACATCCTGTGCCAAAACCACAGGATTTCTATTTAATGAGAGGTTTCATGATAACTCCAGCCAAGAGGTTCTGACAAGACTTGAATAATCACTGCAGCTTTGGCACTTATTTAAAGTATAACTAGGCACTTCTCTAGCTGTCTAATTCAGAGTAAGTGTCAGAGGAATAAGAAGCCTTTTGCACACAACAAGGGCAGTTGGGTTCGTGGATTCAGAGAGCAGCCTTCAGTAGGGCCAGCTCAGAGCTGGGAAGGAAGAGGCAGTGGCTGGCTCTGCCCTCTCACCACAACCTGCCCTGCAGAGTGGCTAAGCTAGCATGAGAAAGCAGATTAGTGACAGATTACTTCCCCTCTTCCCTGTAACTCCTGGAAGGAGGGGTGATGCAAGGAGGATCCTTCTGCTCAGAGGTTTGCCTCCAACTCAGACCGCCAGCTCACTCCTGTCCCAGCCCAGCTCATCCCTCACCTGTTCCTCAGAGCTCTGCACAAAAGTTACATTCTAGTCCTCTCACACCAGAAAAAGGGAAAGGGAGAAAAAAGACAGAAATTCTAACTTTGCACAGGAGGACAGCACAGCACAGCACTCATGCAAGAGGATAACAGCAATGAGAGATCAAATCTTAATTCTTACATTAAATCTTCATTCTTACAAGGATATAATAATATAAAAGAGAAGTCTGGGCTATTGTTGTTGAAGAGGTGATATCATACAATTGTTCCAGCAACACTAACACTTCTGCACATGTTCAGAAGAAAGCCTAAGCTTCTGTAAATGTCAAAAGCTGGAAAAGAGACAAAGTGAAAGAAATGTTGTGAACATTAAACAGACCAGAAAGAAAACTGGGTAACTCTAGATCTGGCAGCCTGACTTCAGTTCCAGGTAGAATATTAGCAAAACCTGAGAGGAGCATCTATTTTTACTTGGATAAAGCAGACAAACATATTGGCTTAAAGCCAAGGGGGATTTGTGAATGAGACAATGCCAAAGAAATCTGATAGCCTGTTTTAATATGGTATCTGAGTGGGTGGGTTTTTTATAAAAAAGACCTGTGCCCCATGGAAACAGTTTAAATAATGCTTGGATAAGGATTCAATGAAGTGACAAATAAACACCTTACATGCATAATGTGTCCTTACACAAAGTCCTTGTAGTTCTTTAAAGGGTATCTTTTTGCCCAGTTATTTTCTTCACAACAAGGCAGAATGGGTTTTGATCAACACAATTCAGAAATTAAACATGGAATAGGCATAGTAAAAACCAGCAGACTATCCTGCTTGATATTTCTATCTCTCCTCTTCCTCTCTTTCTTCTCCCGTTTTCTTCCTTCCATCCTCATCTTTCACCTGTTCTCTCATTTTCTCATTTTCTCTATTTCTCCCTTTCTTTCTCTCTGTCTCCCCCTATTTGCCCTCTCTCATACACACTTTGCACATAAACTCATGCTTTCATGCTTCCTTCCATGTTGTTGGAATGCTGACCACAGGCTGCTCAGATGAGCTACATTGAAGGAGCACACTTAGAAAATCTTAAAAGAAAGAGAAACTCAACATTCAGTGTCCCAAGAGGTAGAATCACTGTTTAATCTACTACTGAATTATACCTATGGATTATTATGTTCATACCAAACTTTTTACTGGGATAAACCATGGTAGTACTGAAGAGAACCACAACTGCATCAGAACAGACCTACTCCACTCCACCGTGTATGGGATGGGCTCCTTGGAAAGCATTTCCTGGCAAAATCAGGCAGTATGTGTATGCCCCTACCTGCACAGAGCCTGCATGACCTGCTTGGAAAGCTAAAGCAAGTTTGGTTTCCTGTTCCTTTTGCATGGGTTTTGGATTCACAGTGAGAACCAGACATGGTTCTTCTTGTGTGGGATCAAAAGAAATTCTTCTTTCTTTCCATAAGCCAATAAAGCAATGGAATGGCATGGTAATGTCTCTTTTTTTTTTTTTTTTTTTTTTTTTTTTTTTTCATATTGGAAGATACTAAAACCACCTTGATTTTTCCTTGCAATTCTATGGGAGAATGCTTTAGAAGCTGCATGCCAGGAAAATTCAATTGTAAAAGAATGTTCTGGTCTCAGCTGCTGCCAGAGCTCAGCCATAGGCTGGCTGATCTCCCTTTCCCACTCTCCTTGAGCAGTGTTATCTGTGTGCTGTACAGCTTCATTCCTCACACAAAGCAAGGCAGCAACCACTGGCAGGTTCCCATTCTCTCTGCTCTGCTCTGCTTTGCTTTCTCCCTCCTGGCAATGCAGGCCATTGCATCTCCATTTCAGCAAGATCCAATAAATTTTGTTAAGTCTTCCTAAACAACTGAGCTTCCTCATATATCTACGGTTTCTCTGACACAACCTACTTGCTCTAAGTAATTTTTCACAGATGCATTCTGAGGGCTGTATATATTTCTCTAGGATTTCTGGATGACTCCAGTGGCTGGATTCATGGGACCACAGGCAAAATTTCAGAACAGCAATGTTGTTATAGTTCATGTACTCATGTCTCCATTAGAGTACACAGCAGATACAGAGAGAAAGGTTACAGAAATTCTAGCAAACCCCTTGAAATGTCATCATTGCTTATGAATTTGTATTTGGAAATCTAATACATAGAGACAGCCTGATTAGGCATAGTTCTGTGCCTAACTGTTGCCTATCAATGTCTTTGCCCTTTAGGATCTAAGGATGGGGAGGAGGGAAAGAAGAAAAATTGAAGGATAAGGTTCTAAAATTGGCTGTGTCTGGCACAGAGAATTTAATCCCTGCTAGCACTACAAAATTTATGTGGTCCCTTCTGTGAGCACTATTGCTAACCCAGGCTGTTTCGAGTGCCAGTCTTACTTCCTTGAGGACAATCCTGTGCAAAATTGGCTTTAATGACTCTCCATGGGAATGAGTATGTTGACTGGAGCAACTGTTTGCAGGGTGGTTCTCACTGCCTTTTACTTAATGCAGGGCCCAGTGTGAGAAGCTGTCACAGCTGTACCATGTGCAGTGGTATATGAAGGAAGGGTTGTGCTCCCTGCTCTGGTGTGAACGTACAATTGCCTTCTTTCCTTAGCAGTTTCAGAGCAGAACTTGCCACTCAGTCAAAACTGAGAGCCACAGTTCAGGCTAGAGGCTGAGGTGAGCACTGAATAATTCTCCTGCATGGGGATTTTGCTGCAGAAATTGTGAGTGAAGCCAAAGATGCAGTAAGAGGGCAAAAAGATGAAGATCTTTTCCTTCTAGAAAATCTTGCAAACACTTGAATGAGAAAGAATTGGGAACCACACAGGTATGCTGCATTTTTCCTCTCTGCCAAGGCTCACCTAATAATTTCTGAGTATCAGAATCATTCATTCAGAACACACAGCCACTTCCAAGGACCAGTGGTGAAGATTAAATTCTCAGATTCAAGTAGGATCAGTTATTTTTCTGAGCTTCAGCCCAGCAATGCCTTCCCAAATGACCGAGGCTTCATCCCCATCTGATTCCCAGCTGTGCCTAAGCAGGCAGAGCCCTGCCAAACTTAAGGCAGCCTCCTCCTGCATGTATTGCACAGCTAAACAGAGCAGGGCCTTAGCACATTGTCAGGACAGAACCTACATGACCCAAATATTCTTTCCTCCAGCCTCTGATCTGAGAAGTTAATCTCAAAGCTGGCACTCAGTACTTATGTTCATACAGTTATGCCCTTTCATGCAGTCCAAATAAAGATCCCAATCCGTATGTACATGTGTCATATGGATATTTACACATATATATCAATAGATGCTCAGAGGTAAACAGAAGCACCACTAAATTTCTAATGGTCTTCTCAGAATTCTATATCTGTTTCCTTCAGCTGAACTTAATTCAATTTTAATCAAATAAGATACAGTAGTCATTTATTTAAACTTTTTCATGAGTTTTGACACCTTTTCCCTCATACTTACAGGTTTCAATGTTTATTGACTGCTCCTATCCTGCAGTTATTACTTAAGATTATTTACTACTCCTATAAATTATTTGCAATAGCAAATTCTGTAATATAAAATGGCAAAAAAATAGAGCTAGAAGGAATCCCAAAATACTGTTTCATGCAGTCCCTATCCTAAGGAAAATCACTTATCATTGCATGATTCCTGGGTTTTTTTCCTAACCTGACCACACACACCTCCAGGGCTGAAGGATGTGTACCTTCCCTAGAGACATTTCTTCACTGCCCTCACACTCACTCACTTTTTCCTAACTGAATTGAAACTTCTTTGTTAATTTACCTGGTACCATAGTGGCAAATGCTGACTTTTAGGTGGCAGAAGAAATGTTTTCAGGGAAACTTACAGGGAAACTATGGAAGAAAGTAATGCACTCTATCTTAGCATTTGAGAAATTACTTCTATATAATTTCTGTAGCTGGAGAAAAAAGCCTGAAACAATCACGAGGATTGCTTTTTCTGAAGTTTATGTTATCACTGGTGAGATTTAATGATGAGGTTGCAACAATCTCAAGGAAATGAAAAAGAAATTCATGCAATTTTAACAATTTATTTACAAACCATCATCTGTTTTATTCCTGCAGGGTCTTCAGTAGTTATTGTTATTACAGACGAGACCTTGATACTCCTAATAACACCAAATGTTATTTTGGGCATCCATTCACATAATACTTCTGTAAGAAAGAGCTATGCCAGATTACCAGTGGGATGTGATTTGATACGAGCAACTTATCAAGAACTGACATCAGTGTTTCTATTTCCATTGCTGAAAAATTTCTATACAAAGCTATAAAACCTTCATGTCTAGCAAGAGGAAACAGATGAGGTATGCCTTACACACAGATATGTGGTGCAGTTACTGGAAAAGGGAAAAGCTGATCTGGTGGTATTGCTAGCACACTGAGCACGGAGTTGTCCTGGATCAAAGTCACACTAAAATTTTCCCTAGGTCCATCCAATGTCAGACAGGAACCCATCCCATTGAAGGCTGATAAACAGTGAGGCTAGAAGCTTTTGGAAGGACTGCAGAGAAAGAACATTAGCAAGTACTGGCTCATAGGAACATGGGACTAGAAAGGGCCAAAATATGGGAGATAACCAGAAATGAGGGAAAAGTATGGAGGGAAAGGTGCTAGGAGTTATGTTAACAGTACAAGCTGAGCACGCACTGGCCTAAGGTTCCTTACAGAAATGCCAAATACATCAGCTCATGGACACAATTAGGACTCTGCCACAATTGCTTTATACCAAAAGGGGAATCTTTGTATTTGTATTCCCAAATCTCTGCAACAAAGCTTCAGAAAAATCAAAGAGCATCATTTGCATCCTATCTGTCCTTCCTACTGGAAATACAATAAACCCAAGGTCCCTGGACAGTGGCTTCTAATGGAGCTCTCAGCTCCTTACAAGCAGAACTTGCCAATTAGCTGGCATCTCACATTTTTCCTAAAGAGGATAGCAGAGCAAATTCTTCTGTTTATGTGAGTAAACTCATCTTTTAAAGCTAAATCTTAAATGGCGTACAAAGAACATGAAAGAATATTAATAGCTCTACTGCGATCTAATTTATGCCTTTTATTTGCAGCAGCAAATCATTCTGGTGATCAAAAGGTCATTCACCTTCAAAAAATGAAGCTTTAACCAAAAGGATTTAAAGGGATATAGAGCTGAATTTTACAGACCTTGCCAAAAGTGTAATCTGAAGTCTTACATTTTTGTTCCCATCTTCAGCATGCCAAAGCTTGAATCATAAAGCTAGCACTCAGCATCTTGGCTCTGGGTCAAGATAACCAAAGTCACATGCAGGGTAAAGCGGTGAAGGTGACATTGCTTCTACCTGGCTCAGACAAAAGAAGGACTGATCTCTGCAGCAACCTGTGAAGGACTTAAGCTCATAAGTTTGTGACAAAGATTCTGATTCCAGTTTTTTTCACATCTAAGTACTCTGTTTAGTATCCAGAGTAAAAAAGCGTCAGAAAAGACTGGATGTAAATTCGTTACTGACCTGAGACATAACGGTGCTGAGCTTCTTGATCATATGATTGACAACTGGCAAGAGCCTGCATTGTTTCTCTGTTACCTAGTGAGTATATTTGCAAGGTATTAGGAGCATGACATGTGTTGGTACTGGGCCAGAGAGAAAAAGGCTGAAAACCGAACAGCAATAAATACTCCTATCCAAAAGAGTGCTTCCTGACAACATAAAGCTGAAGAAACAAACAAATGCAAACATCAATTTTTAATAACCCACATTCTCATGGAGTTGAGTCTGAGAAAAGGCTTTCCAATGTGCTTGTCCCTAAATGGAACAGACAATTTTGATTTTGTGACTCCTAGGCCAGACTAGTCACAACGAGGCAATGAATTAACTGGGAGTATCCAGATAATGATCAAAGCAGTTTATGAAGCCTTTGTGTGCCTCTTTTTGAAATGCTCTGATTAAACACTTCTGACTCCTCTGGGAGTGGGTAAGAGCTGGGTAAGAGCTCCAACCCTCCTGCAATGCTGCAGCTACCAAATAGCACCAAAGAAGTGGTGTCCCTGCAAGGCAGGTTATCCTCACCATCAAACACTGCCAGCTTTTTCTACACCTTTTCCCAGATCCTGTCCAACACAGGTAAATTATACAAAAAAAATTTAAAATAAACTCAAAGGGCAACATGATATGAAAATTATTTTCACGAGATACCGTTCACCAATCTGATGAACTCTAACACAAACAATTGAACAGCAACAAATAGATATCATAGTAAAGGGGTAGAAAGGGTTCAAATAGCCCATGCCTTTCTCTCTTTCTGTTTCAATCTTTACAGAAAATCTAAATATTTACTCTTTTGGTATCCAAGAATCACACATAAATTTTGATGTGCATGCATATGTACTGTCTTAACATAAATGACGCAAATATATAAAAACTCTAAACACTTCACTCTGAGTGCTTGAGTTAGACACATGTATATGCCCCAACTGTTTGAAAATCCACATGAAATAAATGTCATGTTTGGTCATGTAATCACAAAAGTTGCGTATTTCTTGAGCTCCTGATCAGCTGGACTGCATTTAGCCAGTGGGTCTCCTCTGTAAAAGCCTGTGCCTAGAAGGACTCATATGAATTTTCCACCATACAAAATTAAGACTTACAGATGGAAATCCCTGTAGGACTGAAGCTTAATCTACCTTTCCAGGAAGTACTACTGCATTCCAGCCCTCTGAATATCGTTTAACAGCTGCTGTTGAAAAATTAACTATGACACAGTAGGATGAAGGCACATGTTCATGTCCAGTCCTAGTGCAGGCATTCATGGCCTTGGCAGGCTGTGACTCTCAAATGGGGGCTCCTCTGCTTCCAAAAGGTTCTGGCCCAAGTCTCAGGCTGATGAGTCATTTCTCTGACCCACACCCAACATCTGTATCTGGAAGCATAAAAATCATAAGAGTGGCAGAGCTTTGTTCACCTCCCTCATGGTAGATTAGTTCTTCTTCCTTCCAGTCTCATTAAAAGATCATTATTAGAAGAGCTTAAGGTAATTTTAAACACTTTTAAAGGTATAATTTTTTCAAGTGAACTGGTTGTTATATTTTCTTGCAATTAAAATGAATGGCAGGTGGCAACACCTTTCACACCTTATGCTGGAGGGTCAGGTTTCATGGATATTTGACTTCAGCCAAGCAGAGGGTGGCAAAAGTCTAAATCTTAGCAAAGGGGAAGATTAATGTGGGTACCCTGGAACACCTGCTGCTGAAGCCATTAGTGCTCAGGACACTCTCATGCCTGCTCTGAAGATGGTGTGAACTGTCCTCTTGCCCTTTGCAGAAGGAGAACCAGGCCCTTACTGCACAAGATTAATAGGAGCAAGTCTGCCACTGATTGTGTGCTGCTGTCCTCACCATGTCAGAGGGCAGGCCAAGGGCTGAATTACAGCTACCCAGGGACTCCAAAATACAAGAAGAAATCAAACTGACAGATACACACTGGAAATTAAAGCATGCTGTATCTGAAAGAAATCAATACACAAATCAGACTTATGTTTCCAGTTCCTTGCAGTCTGCAACAGTTCAAATCCTGCAGAGCTGTTTCCTTAAAACATTTCTTTGCTTAGCCCAGATAAAGAATTCCTGACACTTTGACCACTGGCAGTGCACTTGTGTAATGCTTATTCCGGAGAAATGTGGATTTCTCAGACAACCACAAGGAATAAGAACTCACACAAGGAGAAAAATACTGGTGTAACAACAGAGGTTTAAATTTAAAGTTTGGCAAATAGTTCAGCTTTGTAGACCAGAGCAATGTAAGAAGTGACTTTTTGCACAGAGATCAGAGAGGAAATTAAATACTTCCCATATGCCAAACAAAACCCTGAAGAATCAGTTCCTTCATCCCTCTTTGCAAGTCAATAACCACTTGTAGTGGATGAGTTTGCCTCATTATGAAGCATGTTGATGCTTGTACAGAAGATGGAGTTCTCCTCACTATTCTGCATCTCTTCATCAAATGTGCTGCTTTTGCAACAATCTCAGCTCTGCCAGCCATTGGTTCCATTTGTAAGAATGTTAGCCTCAACATTGCTGGGTACAGACTGGAAACATACAATTTAAAATCTTAAAAACTAGAAGGCAAACCACTTATTATTATTATTATTATTATTATTATTATTATTATTATTATTATTATTTCGCATTGTCTTTAAGCCATCTCCTGTGTTTTCTGGATCTCAGGATGACTAGAGAGGTTAGCCAGATCCGCAAAGATTTGTGTCTTCTAATTGTGATTGAATTTTTCTGCACTAATGAGGCAGAAAAATTAACCTAGATCCTCAGACTACTACACACTGCTAGTACTCCAAATAGATTTGCTGAGTTTTCATTTCCTCTGAAAGAAAATCTTGCATGGCTTCACCATCACTCTGCTTGGAGATCCTACCCTAGTGATTAGCTACATTCCACTTTGAACTGTTATTAATATTCCCCATATGTAATTAAAGCCTCTAATTCTACACAGAGATATCCTGACAAACAAGCAGCTGTCTGTCTTTTTTATTTCATTGTGCTTCTTGAACTCTTGGCTCAGGTTATGTGTTTCTGGAATGTCAAATAAGGAATTTACTTTTCCGTCCATCAGTTTACACTCTGCCTGCAGTTTGATGGCATCTTGCTAATACAGCCTGGTTGCACTGTAATTCACCTTATAATCCATTGTATCAACACTGACTGTTCAATGTGTGACTTCCTAACAAGGTGGCTGGTGCCTCTTAGGTGCTGGGTTGCCCGTTGTAGTGTAAAATGTATGCCCAGCATCAAAACTGCCTGGCCTGAAGTTCCCAACTGTCATAATTAGATATAACTTCCTTCACTGGAAAAAAAGCAAAAGAAATGCTCTGTTCAGCCAAAACCGTGCCCATAGGACAAGAGGAAATTGCCTCAAGTTGTTCCAAAGAATGTTTAGACAGGATATTAGGAAATATTTATTCGCTGACAGGGTTGCCAAGCACTGGACTGGCTGCCAGGGGAATTGGTTGAGCCACCATCTCTGGAGGAATTTAAAAGATGTTTGGATGTGGTGCTTAGGGACAAGGTTTTGTGGTGGATGTGGCAGAGCTGGGTTGGACTCAATGATCTAGAAGCTCTTTTCCAACAATTCTACAATTTGATCCCACATATCAAATCTCATAGGAACTGTTGAGTTACACGAAAAGCCTCCAGGTGTGCTGCGTGAGTCAGTGGGGCACTGCCCACTTCTCTTTTGGGCACTTTCAACGAATGGATTGGAGTCTGTTAATTATTTTATTTCTTTTGATGCCTCAGAAACAGCAGGAAACTGGATCAGCACATGGCAGCCCTGACAGTTGGCTGCAAGAAAAGCTCTGGATGCTGGAATTTTCCTCACCTGCCATTGATCCATGCACATCTCACCATGCCTCATGGATGCCCTGCTGCACCTGTAGATACCATGGTTGATATTGGGATTTTTACAGAGCCCTTTGGTATCCACCAGTCAAGGTGAGGGTGATGCAAGAAAAGACAGGACAATCTCGTAAGACAGGCACTGTGCTGCTGGTTGATGCACATTTATGAACCAGGGATGAGTTCAGAGCTACTGCTGCCTGATTTTGGTCCAAATTGTGCCACATGGAATTCACAGCAAGCGAGCAGGTGAGACAGCTGAAAGTTGGGTGAAATAAGATCTAAAACGGTGGTAGATTTCATCAGAGGTCCTCACACAGGTGGAAGTGAAGGGAAGTGAAGCGTCACTTGCAGGAGGCCCGCTGGTAACTCACAGGGATCTCTGCTGGACCTGAGACCCAAGAAAACGGGGCCTCTTGGCAAACGCCATCTGCTGTCATTATCAACAAGGGATTTCTCTACACGGTGCACTCGCTATTCAGTTTGCCAGGCCTTCTGTAATATATGTAAGACCTTAACCACAATGTTTAATGGAATAGTACAGGAAATATTTCAGTCTGAAATGCAGAATGAAAGGAAAACTGAAGATCATTGTAAAAAATAAAAAATCTAAAATTCTCAATTTTGTTTTCTGATCCCAGGCTCTGTCTAGTTTCTCAATCAAATCTGTTCATGCAGACAGCAGCAGGCACACACAATCTCATTGCCCTCAGCTTGTCATGGATGCAGGAATCTGCTCCTGCAGTTCAGAGACAATGTGGGCCTTTGCCTTGACCCTCTCCATAAAAGAAAGACTGGAAACTAGGAAAATTGCCATTAATGGAACATAACTACAAAATAGTCTGAACAGCCAGCTTGAACTTCAGTGTTACCTTGATACACCAGTGAGTGTTTGCAATCATCTATTAGGCAATTAATCTGGTTGTTTAGATGTTACCGAGAATGGAGAGACAGCTCACACTAACCAAACAAAAAAAATCCCAAAAAACCCCCCCCCAAAAAAAGGAAAAAAAAAAGAATATTACATGGTTTTGTTTCCACGTGGCACTTAGGATGCTTCAACAATTCATGGGGCAGTTCCTTGGGGGAGAAAAAGCTAACTGCTGTTTGTAGTATTTTCCATTCTTTTTATACTCGCTAAGAAATGCACTAGTGGTAAACCCATATGTGTAGGTCCGTGATGTGATAGAAGATCTCAGCTTGTAGATAACATGGATCGGTAACCCAACATTCTCTATGAGACAGCCTCCATCTGCACATGGGATGGCAGGGCAGTCTGACCCTTCTGCCACCAGAATGCACATCTGGTGTCTGACAAGGTGGAAGCAGCAGCTTGACGAGTGATCAAAGTTCTACCAAAGTGAAAAACTTTCACTAGAGTCAAATTCAAGCCAAACTAAATGAAATAAAATTATTTTTCATCTGGAAGCTGAGAATTTCACCTGCTTTTGGTCTACTGAACAGCACACACATATGCATAGGTCAGGCAAGACGGAGCAGATAAAATATGTTGCTGAAGTGCTCTAGTTCTGCCTCCTTCACAGAGTCTGTAAGGCTCTTGATGTAATTTTTGCTTGCAGGAATTCTGAACTCTAAATCAGAAAGATCAGCTTTATATCTTCCTCATGCATCACCCTCAGCCATATCGGCTGAGCCAGATTTATTTTGGAGAAGACAGAGCTTCAGATAAAAGTGACCACTGTCCAGGGTAGTCAGCACTGAGCCCTGATCTGCTGCATAATGCATCTGCTTTAGCTCGTGGGGTTTGTGTCATCATTGTGTCACAACCCTTCCTGTATCTGCCCCAGCTGGAACTGGACAGGTTGTGATTTCCAGAGGCACTGTTGCTTCTGCTACATCTGCAGCAGTGCTGTGCACGAAGATGAAAAGACTAAACACGGTGGGCAAGGAAAAAAACTGACGATACATTGGGAGAACAAATGACACGGAGGCCTGCAAGTGTCACAGGCTCGGTGTGAAAAGCTGTCCACTGGTGCCATCTTGTGGGTCCGGAGCCATCACCCATTCCAAAGAGGCAGAGCTCACTCCACTCAGGTCCAATCCCCCTGACTTAAAGTCTGGGTCTCTTTTGAGTGCTATTTAATGTGCTTCATATTTCTAAGAGCAAACATCTTCCATCTTACCAAAGAACCAACCCTAAAGCTTGAATTTTGCTTAAGCAGAGTGCGTTGCATTGTGCCTACAACATAAAATTACTGTACAAGTAAACAGGAGTCAGAGCAAGGGACAATTATCAAAGTCAACAAGTTTCATCAAACATATCAGGCCACTATTTATACCTCTCCACAGAAATTATTTTTGTCTTTATTAATACACACTGCAAAATGCAGAACTTGGAACTGAACATAATTGAGTATTTCAGCACAAAAGACAACTCATATGAACATGAAAGTTGATCAGGTAATAGAAGTATGAGAAGAAGTAGATTTATAGGTATTATCCTGACATAAGAGGCCACTACTCTCTTTTTGCCTAAATTTAGTTCTTCTTCCCCAGGAAGAGAGTGTAAAATTACTGAGCCTTTCAGCTACATTTGCATTTAGAAAAAGGTCTGGAGAAGTGAAATTTTATTTGTAAAGTTATAACTCCTAAAATAAATGGCAAAGCTATGGTTTTTAGGTCAGCACAGAACTGCTGGATAAAAATGGAGCTCCTCATATTAGTGGGAGACGAACTGTACAAAACTTAAAGAAAAATTGATCAAAAGCACAATCCTTTACTAACTCTCTCATAGTCCCAATGAAACCATTGCCAACAGTAAAATGTGCACCTGGCAATCCTAATATCACATGCCAAGATTTGTGGTAAGATATGTTAATTTAAGTGATTAAGAATTAACAAGTAGGTCAACAGGCACACCCTCATGTGGACTCTTATTGTTTAGCCAGATATTCACTCAGAAAATGCCCTTAAAGAACACTTATGAAAAAACCAGATGTCCACTGACAAAAAAAGCCTTGGTCCCATTCTTGAATGTACCAGCTTGAAACTACAGCAATTCCTTTGACTAGCATCATGGAAAATAGAATGTGTTCTACAGCTGCTGGATTTCTTCAATAGGCAATGACTATATATCACTAATTCCTAAAGGAACAAAACAAGCCCAACATAATTTTTTAAACCCTCCTCTTTATGTGTTCACATGATATCTTAAAGGAAAAGCTATGTAGAGAGAAGAATTTCTGTGCTGGAAAGTATTGCTGGATAACAAAGGCCTGTTTATGTGACAGGTAAGTCTAGCTGTTAGCATGCTGTAATGCATAACCATTGTTGTACATATAATTATTGTAACTGGTCCAGTCATCTGCACACTGATATTCTTGATTAGACTGAATGTAGGGATGATAAATTGTTTCTTTTCCCAAAAAATAAGATGGAGCAAGTCTCTTCAAAACAACAGCACTGAACTGATATGTCAGCTTCCTACGGATCTTAATAATTTCACCTGTTCTTCCGTAATTCCTCAGTGCTCTGGCCATTTTCTGATAGGTCATGACCTTGCGGTTTCCCTTTCTTTCTCCCCACAGTTCTGCAAGTTTCTCCTTGTTTTTGGAGACAAACTGGAAGACACCATTTGGCTTATCCACCCATTGGATGCAGTTTGACATAGCAGGATCATACAGAGACTCATGGAGGTATTCAAATAGCCGAAGTTTTTTTCTACCTATAAAGAAATAAATCACAAAAGGTCACAACAGAACTCATGTTTGTTTTAAAGGATGAGAGGTTGTCTTTTTCCTGGAAAGGGTCTTATGGGCAAAAAGCATAGCTGCACCTAATTAAAAGATCAGTATAAACTATTCAGTGGAAGACCAGCAATACCAAATAGGATCACAGAGATATGAGCAACACAGAATCACAGGATAGTCTGAGTGGGAAGGGACCCAGAAGGATCATCAAGTCCAACTTTTAAGTGAATGGTTCATACAGGGATCAAATCCACAACCTTGACATTCTCAGCACCACTCTCTAGTTCTGAAGGGTGTGCAGATCTGTGGTGACAAAAAGGGATTTGGTCATTAGAGTTTCAAGAGCAGGTTATGTGGGGATCATGACAAATATCCGGTGACTTCATTGTGTGGTAGGTCCCAGAAGCATCAGTCTTCAGACACATGCTGTGCAGATGCACACTCAAGGAACTCACAGCAGGAAATTACATCTCAGACAGGGCAGGAAAGAGGTTCTGGAAAGCCAATCTGAATGTTTCTGCATAAATGGTTTCCCTGTTTATTCAAGAGTCAGAGATTTTGTGACATTTTGTCAGATTTGTCAGATTTGTTTCAGGAATAATTTGGAGATGCAAGGTAGGCTCTGATACAAGAAAGAAGGAGCGGGTGAGCAGAAAAGGCAGGTTAATTTTTAACAAGAAATCTCATGTAATCAAAAAGGAGCTAGATTTTATGGTACCCTGTGATATTTTAAAAAATCTGCAGAGGTGTCAGTTTGCATTCCCATGCAGAATAAAGCAAGTTTAATACTGAAATATTTTCCAGTTAACTAAGTGCTTCTCTCCACAGGCTCAGCTCTCAAACTTCAGTTTCCTAGTGAGGCTTATTTAGTTTTGCTTAGATCTTGTGGATTCTCCTCTATGAAGTATTTCTAGTTCCCTTCCCAAAGCCGAGAGGGGATCAAGAAGCTACTGTAAGGAAGAAGGATTTAAGATTATCAGACAAAGAGGAACATCTTGCAGAAGAGAGAATCTATGCAGAAGAACATCTTCCACTTTAACCAAAGTGGAAATAAGCAGCTGCACCTAAAGTTCGTAAAGTCTTGTCTTGTGTGGCTATTTTAAACTAGGAAGAGGGGAAAAGTCACAGTTGCTAAGGAACACTGAGGTCAAGCCAAGACATCTGTCAGGGATGACAGTAACTCTGTATCTGGTGATAAGGAAAGAGGACAGAAGTAACAGCTGGACTGGGAAGAAGAAGAGGCTGAAATCAGAGGTACTTTCCAAAAAAATTAATAAAGTTTCATTATCTAAATAAAAATTGGCCTGTGACTGGAAGTACATATTCTACTAGAAATACATATAGATTACTAAGAAGCTTGAAAGGAAATCCGTGAAGGACAGTGCCTTGTCACAGTGGGCACTTCTTAGTAGGTGACCTCCAACCTGAATTATCCTACAAACTGACAGTAGAATAAACAACATCAGGGGAAAATCCAGGGACTACTGTGAACTAAATTTCTGTTGGAAAATAGATACTGGAAGATAGTGTAGCTATGTCTGCAGGAGAAGCTGACTTAGTGCTGTTTGTCCTCCTAGTTCAGCTGTCATTTCTGCCCAAGTTTTTATTTCTAGACACATTACCATTAGCTGATGCCTTTGTTGGAGAGGGGTTTTTTGCTCTTACATGTTTATGCAGCTGTGTTTCCAGAGCCCAGCTGTTATCCCCAAAGTGCTACACACTGCTTTGAGGTTGGGTCAGTTAACAGATCTTTGGACTGTATCTCATTGCATAAGCCAGTGATGTAAATTTTCAGGCCTTAAACATCAGTCTAAGCCAGCAGCTGGGTGCCTGCAGGTTTCTTATGTGGTGATTGGAGACAAGCAGGTTCCTTCAGAAGGTGTTTCAGAGCATCTGCAGTAGATTTCAGTGCTGAATTGTCCTGAAGCCACCTAATTGTCTCAGGAAAAAAAGCATCTAATTCAGTTCTGAAGAACCTCTCTTGAATGCCTCCACTCCACTGAGCATTAGCTCAGATCATGGAATGGTTTCGTTGTGAATGAACTGGACTCTTTTCAGAGGAAACCTATCTCAAAAGATGCTTTCCAAAAGCGTATCTGAGTCAGTGTAACCTTCAGAACTGTGACTGGCCTAAAGCCCTAAATAAAATTTTGTGAAACACTTTAAACAGAGGATTTGGGCCCTTAGTGCTGATGGTTTCATCTACAGCTATATTCCTAAAAAGCCACACTACTTGCTAGTGTACAGAAAACTTCTTATGTCTTAAAAAGAAACTAGGAGGACTAAATTAATTTAATATAGTGGAAATAGTCACTCAAATCACAGTTTCTTGCAGGAATATCACTATGGACACAAAATAACCTCATAAGAATACTTAGTCACTCTCTAATACCTGGAGGCTATCTTCTGGAAAAAAAGATTGATGACAGTTTAAAAGAAATAGGAAACAGGAAATGGAGTTTAACAGAGCAGTAATTTGACTGAAAGTCAAATCAGATACTGATATGTAAAATTCCCTAATGCAACACTGGATAAGACTTGGAAAAGACACATTTGTGGCTGAAAGGTTTCCATTTGCAATGGTCACTTTCAGATATCTGAAGTAGAAAACTCAGAAAGAGAGGCTACTCTTCCCACCATCCCAAAAAGTCTATGGTAGCAACAGTAGTAGTAGTAGTAGTAGTAGTAGTAGTAGTAGTAGTAGCAGCTATTAAGCAACAGAGACCACAGAGTTCAGCATCAATGGGCAGAGACAACACCTAAAACTGACACCATGTGGTTAAAGCTGAGAAAAGGGGAATTCAAAAAAGCAGCTAAATCAGGAAGCTGCTTAAAAAGGCCTCATGGTCAAAAGTAGGTACAACAGCTCACAGCTGAAGCTGTGAAAAACTCATCCAGCAGTCATAGAAAGGATGCTGAGGCCCTCCCTGCCAAAAACCCAAACAATGAATGCAATAAAAAAATGAAGTACTGCAATGACAATGTCACACAACCAATCCCTTGCAAAATAGATATCAATTCAAATAAAGTCAACCAGAAGGAGCAGAAAAATAGCCATAAAAACACACACTGCAAGTGACAAAAGCTGAAAGGTGATTTGATAAGTAAACTAAGAAAGACATAAAATCCGGTGTGCAAAAAATATTCAGGTATATAAAAAACCTTCAAGAAAATCACTGCTTGTTGGGCCACATGAAATAAAATAAGTTGTGAAAGTAGATAAAGATGTTATTGATAGCTAGATTTACTTCTCTGCATCAGACTTTATCCTAAGTGATTTGAAGTGAAACATACCTCTGGTTTGGTTTTCTATGCAGTAAACAATGATGGAATAATTTATTAATAGATTTATCACATCTTATAAGACTTAGCAGATGGAAATCAAACACTACCAGTTGTATCCTAGTCATTAGTAAATGTTCACATCTTTTTTTTTTCTGTTCAAAGTTTTTAAAAAAAGGAAAAGGAGAAAGCATGATTTGGCAAGAGGATTTTTTTAAAGCAACATAAATTACACATCAAGATGTGATCTTTTTACAGACCTTTCCCTGCTTTTAGCTGGCCAGCAGTAGCATGCATCACTTGACTTTCTGGAGTATTCTGCAGTGTGTTGTAGACAGTCTCATCGCCATAAAAATCTGCTGCACTGTTCTTCAATAATTAAGACAATAAAAAGTTACTATTAGAGCACATTATCTGAATAAAAAGAAACTTATGGTAATTAATTGCCCAAAGCCTTCAAAATGGAACTTTTCATCACCTCACCCATGGAAAACTTTTCTCAGCCACAAAGACTCTCAGTGTACCAGTAACAAGCAGCACTAGTTCATGTCCAGGGGCAAGAGCTGCCCTCCAGAGGAGAAGCTGAGAGGGAAAACAACATAATTGCCTCACACTGGACTTTCAGCCCTTCTGCTGGGACAGGAGTAGCTTTCAGAGTTAGGAAAAAAACAAGAGCCACCTGGACAGTAGACCCTACAAACTGTGTAGTTCCCATACTGTGTTGTTGTTAATCTGCTGGTTGAAAATGGGCTTTGGTGGAATCTGTTTTCCTGTGGAATCTCCCCTGCAATATTAATTTTCCATCACTCCTGGAGACCACACTCGCAGTGCTTTTAAGAATCTATATGGACTCTAATGGCTGAAGCTTGCTCAGATAACTCTGGCCTTTCCAGAACTCTGAAGACCAAACTGCTGTTGGAGAAATCAAAGTCATGGCTCTTTTTCACAGTGACAGAAGCTTCATCAGGTTGGAAGTGGTTGTTCTCTGCCTGTTCCCAGGTAATAAAAAGAAGCCCTTTCTCCTATAACTAATTCCCTAGTAGGTCTGCTTGTTAGTTGTCATGTTATGTGATTAACCACAGAAGTGCATCAGAAGCAAACTGCTGACTCCTAAAAAGATATTATTAATCACATTTTGCAAATATTTCCCAAGGCAGTTTCATCTGAATCATGCCTGGCCAGACCAAATTTCTGTCAGTGTTAGCATAATGATTTGTATCCGAAATCCCAAATGAGCAATCACTTTTCCAGTTATTTTTAGAATATTATTAGAAATGAGTTCACTCACAATGACGTTTCTCCAGCTATAGCCTTGCTCCTCCACAGCTGGGGCTGCGCAGTAACTGGGACTCGCTCGGAGGTGGTGGTGATGGTTGATCACAGTCAGGCAGTTTTTATAACCTGGGAATTAGGAGGAGGGAGCAAAACCCAAGTGATTAAAATAGAGAGAAGAAGGGGAAAAGAAAACCACAACAGCAAATAATTTGACATGGTGCTGGGCCTGTCAAAATGCGTTTGTCCTGTGGCTGCCTTCTAGATTAAAAAAGTGTCCAGAGCCAAGATGTATCACATCAGCAGGTTACCCAGCAAAATCTGTACTGCTGCTGCTGACCACACCCTTGGGCTGGTTTTCTTAACCCTCACAATGAAAAGCAATTTTTTAAGGATAAAATGTCAGATATTTCATACATCATGAAATTGTTTGGTTACTGGATAACAGGGGGCCATACAGACCACCAGACACAGTGAATTGGATAAGCAAGGACTCCAATAATACACCTAGAAAGGTAAAGGGACTGTCAGGCAGTTCTGCAGGCCATTAGTACAATGCAAGTCAGAGTCTCCAATGGTGAATGAAGAAAAGAAGCATCAGAACATCTGCAGTGCCTGAGAGAATGACACAGGAGGAACCCAGGAATTTGTGATGCTTAAAAGAAGTGGAGGAGAACACCAGACTAGAGACATTTTAAAAAATTACCTACTGCAGGTGGTCAGAAGAAGATATTGAAGGGCATGGGTACATCTATTGCAAGTGGAAATGTGGGTGCAGCTGGCAACAGACTAAACACTGCATTGCAAGGGTTTAATAACCCCATCAGCCCTAAGAAGATGGAAGAAGGAAGGAGAGTGCAAATACATAAGGAACAAGATTGCAAGTAATTATATGTAGTGAATCCTCCAGCATGTGTAAATTACCAGTGCAGGGGAGCCAAAGAATTGTTAACAACAACTCAAGATACAGCCCTATTGATGTTATTTACATTTCATTTTATAATAGATAACATGTAAATAAACTTCCTCCTATGAAAGGCATTTCACACAAAAGACAGCAGATATTTTGTTCTCAGAGGGCTTAGAGGGTTTGTAATGTAGCCTCCTATTTTCTTTCACTTGCATTTCTGATTACAGTGTAAAAACACTAAACACAAATTTTAAATTTTATAGTAATTTAATTACCAAGGCCTTGCCAGAACTGGAACAATTTACAGCTTTCTTGCATTTTAGGTTTTGTAAAGTATACAATTCTTGAAGCCAAGAAAAAAATTGCATTAATTATACAGACTCAAAACATCATTCCTGCATAAAAATATTTAAGATTTATATATTAGTGCACAAAAAAATTAAATGAGGAAATTAATTTCACTCGCTGATTTTTTTTTTCTTTTTTTCTTTTGCATTGGGATTGATGGTGTAGCAGAAGGGCATTTTGAAGTTAAAATATTAAAATTGGGAAAAGGGCTGTTGCACAAGAGTCATATATCCTCTGATTATGGGAAAAGCGAGGTCAATGCACCTGGGCTGGTCCTGGGGGGAGGTAAATAAGGCCAGTCCAGCAGTTTCCCCGTGCTGTGACCTGGAAGATATTCACCACACTGGGCAATACTCATGGAGGGGTGGAAACCCTCCAAACAGTTTTTCCTCCTTTCCATCCTCACAAAACAGCCCATTAATCCACTTCTGAGGAATTACTCTCCCACCCATATGTTTCAAGAGGTGCTTCCCTGTAAAAACAGGAGCTGGGAAATGAAGTAGAGTGAGGGTGTTTGTTACCTGGTGGACACTGCATTTCTCTGTCAGAGTGCTGCTGCAGCACCTCTAGAGCATCTTCAAAAGCCTGGCCCAGCACGTCGTGGTCAGGAAAGCTCTGCAATAACATTTTTCTGTCAGGACTCAGAAAATACCAGACTGGTTCTTTCAATATTATCAATCAGTCCACCCTAAATAAAAAGTGATGGTACAGAATACACATCCTCCTGGAACAGATCTTTGGCAGGCACCAAGGCATCACCATAATATTTACTATTATGAGAAAGTTCTCACTCCTTCGAGGCCAGTGAGACAATTCACACGGGCAACATTACTCAACTCACTTGGTCAAATGTTTCAAGGTTCATTTCCTTAATGTGCAAAAGAAGTTTACATAAAGGGTGTCGCTGCTGGTGGGGAGTTTTATCGTCCGTAATGCAGAGATGTTTGTATCACTTGTGTAACATTGTTTATGAAGCCAGAGTTATCTTTCAATAACATTAACACAACAAAGATAATTACACATAATTTCTGAAGCAGTTAGGCAGAGAAAATGCTACACTATGCCACTACAGGAAACCAATTGTGGATTTTCAGAATACTGCTTATTATAATTTTAGAACACCTTGCTGTAAAAAGCTAAAAATACCCTCCAACTTGAGTTTGACTGAGTCTTCTATAGCATATTTGAAACACTCAATAATGAAAGAGAATATAGGTGTGTAGACTTACCATTATTTGGATGTCAGGACTTGAATCCTGTTTAAAAGAACCAATATTTTTAAAATTGTATGTTTCAAAACAAATAACATTTCTCTGAGCATAAATTAAAATAACTAAATGAAACAACTCAGTATTGTTCGCAGTTACAAAGTAAAGTATTTTTAAAAACACACAAAAATAAAAGGGATTTATTATTAGAAGCTGATATTTAAATTAAATACCTGTGACATTGTATTTTTAAAAATTCAAATAATTTTTGTTAATAAGTTTACAGTTTCATTAATACTACAACTTTTAGATTATTATCCACACTATCACAAATACATTTTTAAAGACATTATGATGCATTATTATTGACATTGAGTTTTACTCAACATAACTTTTAATTTCCCCAAGAAAATACTGACCTACATTAAATGCAAGTATTTAAGTCCCTTTGGTTCACAGCCAGTTGAAACAAGCTTAGAGTTTTTTCTAATATAGATTAGCGTATGACTGTATATGAACATAAAGAAACACTCAGACTAATTGTGAGTTCCAGAGGCAAATTTGATTTTTTAATGAACAGTATAAATAGACACATTTTCAGCCAGTTTAACATGAACGATATAACTCAGAAACATATCCTTAGTTATCTCCTTTTTAATTTATATTTCTTAAAGAAAACCATAATCAGGGATTTTTGCTTTGCAGAATTTTTTTCTCCCATTATCATTGACATTATTATTTCAAAATTGTAAATATAATAATCAATATATCCGTATTTTACTCATTAATTGATTAATGAGTATATTGATTATTGTGTGCAATGTTTCAAAATACAAAGGAGAGATGGGATACATAAATATTACAGAGGAAGGATTTTATCCAGCATTAACCATGAATGTTCTAAGCTGGGAATTTTGCCTCAGGTAAATATGTTATATGGTACGGTCAAAATCTGAAGAAGTGTTTTTAAATTTTTACAACCAGGCATATATGGTGGAATCCTAGTGACTCAGTAAATTGACCTCACTGAAATCAGTGGACTATTTTTCTCTGAGTACAGTGCAATAAGTATTTGAATGGTCTGATCTAAATCTATTCTAAAACCAGAATGAACAATGTGAATCCTTTAGCTGCAATGGTGGCCACAGATTCCTGGGGCATAGGATTATAGAAATTAAAGACAGGAATCTGCTTTGTAAAGATCCACATAGTGTCACCATAATTTTAAGTAATTCACTTTCCTTAAAATTATTTTTTCTAACTCAGACTCCAAACTGAGACCTTGACAGAACATCTACAGTCACCTCAATGCTTTGCAAAGTCTAAAATGCACAAGTATAGGCAAGGTAGTGTTGAATGGTCATACCACTTACACCAAGGAATCCATACCAAAGAAGAAAAAGGCACACCTTAAGTAAGCTTAAAAAAAACCAACCTGGACACTTACCTAGAAATTCAGTTCCACACACAAGACAAGAATCTGTCTGGTTTTGGAAATGAAAGAAAGACTGAGTTCCCACAGCAAAGGGCTGGCAAAGGGGCTGCATTAAATAGCTGATTTTAAGGAAGTGTTTTGCCCAGGGATTTTTTTGAGAGTATAGATATAGTAACCTGCTATTATGTCCCTTCATTCTGCAAAAAAGAGAGTGATTTATACGGATATAAATAAAATTAAATGTTTTAACTACCATTCAAAACATGTGGTTTTTCAGCATTGGGAGAGATTCCTTTTGTCTATGGCACCTTCTAACAAATCTGTCACTGGTATCATGGTAGGGTGAATCTAAGGCAAAACCCTACATTCCTCATCTGTCCCACACAGACTGCAGTAGACTTTGAACTTTTATCTGAACCTTCTTTTGAGCTCAGTGTAAGGAGTGGACCAAACTAGAGCTCAAAATAAGAGTTTGAAGGAATTTCAGAGTTCTGCTTCAAATCTCACCATGTCTGCAGCCCATGCCCAGCTCCAAAGCATTGGCTACAGCATTCAGTACAGAATCAGGCAAGCTGTAGTTGGTGGTCTGCCAAACACTTTCTGAGCAGCTCCAAGACATGATGTTGCATCCTACAGGAGAACTCTGTGGTTTTTAGCTCAGAGCTTCTTATTGCTGACAAAATCATCTGTGCCATAGGTCTTTCCAGCCAAGTCTTTCAGAGGCACACTTTGCAGAATTTCCTCAGCATTTGCCACAAAGCTGCTGTAAAATAGTATTTACCTCTTACATTACTTATGTATATTCTCTCAACCAAGAACCTAGTCAAGAACCAGCCTTGTTATGAAAGCTCAGTGAAACCCATTTGAAGCCATCAGCCATTTCTTCTGGTTTCAGATGGAAGCTGCCTTTTCAAAATTTGCACCAAAAAGTTTCAGGATTTTTTTTTTTTTTAGTGAAATACGTTAATATATGTATTTCTTTTCTTGAACTTCAGGTTCTATTTTGCAGCACTTCTCTGGTCCAACTTGGGCTTATAAAGGAAAATTAGCTGGCAACCAGAGGGGACAAGGAGGGAATGTGACAATGAGAGAAACAAGGGAATGAGGGAACAGCAAGGTCAGAGGACTTGGAGGTGCTCCATAACTGAGTAGCCACAAAACCAAAGAGATTGTGGCCCAAAGAGTGGCCATAGTGGAGTAGAGGAAATAAGAAGGAAGCAGCAGTGGAAGAACAGGGTGAGAAACAAGGAGCAGCAGAGAGAAACCACGATGTCTTGACCCCAAACCCCTGTGCCACTCATTGCCTCACCAAAGGAACTGAGTATAACCTGTGGAGATAATGAGAGGGGAGGAGATGTGTCTGGAGTGCAGTTGAGCCTGGGAAAAGGGAAGGAAAAATGGTTTAATGTTTATCTTCTTTGCTTCCCAATACCCAAATCAGCAACTAAATATATTATAGCAATAAGTTAAGTTAAATTTCCAAAGTGCACAAGCAGCAGTGAAGGTGTGTGGCTGCTGGCCGGGGGTAGTAAAAGAGGGTGAAGGTCAAGAGATGAAAGCTAATGGTTTTACCACCACTAAAATGATCCATCTTCCTAAACCAAATTGCTCTATCAGAAAGTTATTGTTTCATATGAGAGGCTACACCAGAAGGCAGCTCAGCAAAAGGCTTGTTTTCAGAGGAAATGGGAGAGTGCCATACACAGCACAAACACACAGCATAAGAACAAGAGCAAATGTTGTCTTGTAGGGGAGTTTTAAACTCTGCAGCACATTTGTGCATCGAATCTTTGGCCCAACACAATCCTAGAGCAAGAGCCCAGCCTACCTCCCTGTAAGTGTTCAGAAGAGGCAGAGGAAAGTGCAGCTGAGGACTGAGTGTCAGCTGACATTCACTGCTCACTCCTCAACACATCGCAGTGCAGCCAAGAATGGCAGCAAAATGACCTCTACTAAGAAATACTACTAGAGAAAAAAGCCTCTTTTGATTTTTGCATTGGATGGGAGGATGGACTCCAGATAAAAGTCTGAGAAAGAGAACTTACTCTTCACATCTTAATGTCTCAAACAATTGATGTGCCTGATAACAAAATCTGAGTATCCGTTAGAAACCACAACATCGAGCTCTTCTCCTTCCTCCATGTTTTAAAAATAAACAACAGAATTATTGTTTAAGTTTCAGAACTTTCTTCCATCTCTGCCTGGCATAAAAGATACCTCACAGTGATGGTACAGTAGAAGTATTTTCACATCTGAATAAACCCCAGAACTAAATAATGTATTACAGCACTTGTCAGAGAATTTGAGAAAGCATAAAGATTCTTGCATGAGGCATTGTTCAAATATAGAAAAAACCCAGTCTTACCCTTCCTAAAGGAATTTAAAACTTGAAATGGCAAATTTTCTCACCTGGCATTTGTAGATTTCTTGAAGTTTTTTGAACATCAGACAATTTATAACTGCCCAAATAGACCCCTGAAAATAGAGGGAACTTCATAAAAAAATATCTTCATAAAAAAATATCTGTGACAGCCACAGAGATTTTCTGTGCATCCATACTTGTTCTGGCCCTTTTCAGATGCCTTTGCCGCTACTCTTCTGGCCAAGCAGCTCTGTAATAACCTTTGCCTTGAGTCCTCATGGGTGTAGATCCACAATAATTCACAATAATTACACCACCACAGATACTATCTCCCTGAAAGTGGAAAAGTTGAGCACATGCCTGTGCTCACCTCCTGAGTCTAACCATGCTGACCAGTCAACTTTAAAATCTCTGCCATTATGCTCCATTCAAGGCTCAAAAGAAGCTGGGAAGTTCCTTGCAGCAAGGATGAAGCCTTTGCTCTATGCAGGAGAACAGAGATCGACACATGGAGAGGACTCTTCTTCTACATGTAGTGTGCACTGATAATCTAGGCATGAATATCTCACAGCGAATGAGTCTGCAGTCTGAACTTCAAATTAGTGGGCTCCAAAAATCCCCAAATTCACATTCCCAGCCCTGAAATATGAAGAAAACTCTCCTTAAAAAAAAACCCCAACAAAACAACCAGAAACAAACTCCTAAACAAACACAAAAAGGAAATAAATGCAGCTTTTTAATAGCCTCAGTACTATCGCTTACCATGATTTTGGTCAGATAATTTAGTAGAGAACACATACAAAAATACCCCAAACAAACTGAAAGGGAAACATAAAAACTAACAAACAAACAAACAAATTTATGGCATCATATCATATTAGTAAATCAGATTATGAAATTGACTCTAAAAAGCCTAAAAGTCTCCCATTTGTGTTGGAAAAGTTTAGTATATACATTAAAACACGCATTTTTAAATTATTTCAAATACCAAAAGATGAAGATATGTCATAATTTCAAATGCTTCACTTGCCTTCCAAATAATTCTACATATGGCAAACTCTCTGCAATGCAAAATATAGACTTATTGTAATTGGCGGAGTTATAGTATTGTTTCCTTAGCTGGTGGAAATTGGTATAGAGCCACCAAAGCAAAAGGATCAGTGATGATTTCTGCAAACAGAGGTGGAAACCACTAATATTTTCACTACAGTAAGGGGAAACTTGCTGTGCCTTAAGGTTGCATATATTTCCCCGAATTCCTGATTTGTTCTAATTTTTTGTCTACCTCATAAAGCATTGCAATTGCTTACCTAAAGAACATAATTTTGGCATTTTAATTCTCATAAGAGCTCTTTATAGTTATTTACTGGGCCTCATTTTTTGAAAGAGTTTTGTCCAATCATTATCTCCAAGTATATCTCATGTCTGAAGCTTTTTTACCTTAAGGAAGACAAAGGATGCTGAAAATGTTTTACAATTTGAAATTGTAAGCCTGAAATGAGACATTATCTCCATCAGATACATGTCCTTGCCACTAAATATGAAACATTTGCATTTCCCATTGGAGGCCATCTCAATGTGGATTGTGAGTTATGATCCAACCTTAAGATTTATTTGTTTGGCTAACATTAGATCTGTTATAGATTTCACTACGAACCATTGAATAATTACAGTCAGAAAATTAGATATTCAGATAAATTTTCGCAGAGGTTAGGTCTAAGCATGGAATTGCCTCTTCTAGGGCTTATAAAGAGAAGAGCAGCATGGAAGCTGAAGTTGCATGAGTGGGCAGATCATTTATTCAATGGAAAACCCACATCTAAAGCCCCCATCTTACAACTAGACCCAGCATATTGGTCCAAACGCTCATGTCAGCAAGGCTTTTAGGGAGCTTCTTCTTTGGCTTCATCTAACCAAAGGAAGTGAATTTCTGATGGGAAACCCCGCTGAGATAGAAAACCAGAAACCACAACAGAAGCACAAGGAACTAATAACAAAAAGTGCATTGGCAGAAAAAAAAACAAGAACCAGCCCTAACTAAAAGAAGACTCTGAAGTGAAATATGAACGACTAATTTTGATTCATTTACAGGTATAATGAGTACTGTCAAATATTGGGATAAATAAAACACAATAATACTTCAGCAGAAAGCTATCAGAGCAAGACGGGAATAATATGAAAGCGTTTCATAAGAATAGCAATGAATAATGGGAGGAGTTCTACTCTAGATCTTTCCCACCCAAACCATTCTATGACTTGATGATTAGGAGGTGAGTCTGATAAAGGATAAAAGTGAAAGCCTTTCCCTGAAAAAGAAAGCAGATAGAAAGAAGTATTTAATATAGTATTTAAATAACCCTTAATAGTGAAACTGGGGAAGCCAAATAGAAACTAACAATTTTCCAAGTAACTGAGCCATTTGTGCAAAAAATGCTTTCAGATTCAAGGGGCACCTAGATCACACAGGATTAATTCAACACTCCATTTCAATCCCATTACCCCTAAACCATAAAACTGAGAGTTGAGAAATGTTAACTCTAGGTGACAGAGCCTTTTCAGCTACAAAGAATGGAAGGACACAATTGTGCCTGTTTCTGGAAAAGCTGGAAAGAGAGACATATAATAACTGCTGTAGCATCTGCAACCATTTAGAATTATAGACCTGTAGCAGACATACAGAAGCAAACAGAATAAATGTAACAGAGTTCTAACATTTTTAAGACAAGATACATCCTAGGTTCAGGCAGGCAGACAGCCCATGTAAGCATGTATTGAAGCACAGCATCTATAGCTGTTGAACAGGAAGAAAAATCAACTTTCATCATTAAGCAGGCCCTAAATTATCTTTAAATCCTCTGGAAATTACCAGCAGTGGAGGAATACGCCCATAAGAAAAAGAGGTGGAAGTAAATCAATGGGCCAACCTGAGATCCCCAAGTCCATTGAGGATAGAAATAACAAGTCACTATTAATGAAAATGCTGACATTATGCATTAAAAGAATATAATATGCTGTTTTCACTATATGAATTCAAGCTGACCTTCACCTGAAATGAAATGCAACAATCTACAGGATTATAGCACAAGACCCATGAAATGTATTTATTTCATTTACAACTTCAAAATAGGCAGAAATTGTATGAGACAGTATAAAAGAAATAAATTGCCACTTAAAAAGAGCAGAAAATGTTAAGTTTTCTGCACCATCTTTCACAGAAAATGTGCAATTTCATCAAAAGGCCAAGAATTAGAAAAAACAACTGTATATTGGCATTAATCTCCTTAGAATTGAAAAGAGAAGATGTTTTCAGCTTTCAAAAAAAGAAGAAAAAAAAATATTCCACAGGTGTTCTGCTACAGCTATTTCTACTGCAGGTAATTCTGTCTTAAATAGTTGTAAATAGGGTACCCTGACAGGCTGGACTAAATTCTGCCACATTCAAAAGAAAGGTCAGCTGCCCTTCCTGGGCAGATCCATTGCAAAGCAAATATGCTCCTATTTTTTTCTCATAAAGAAAAATTTGGAATCACATTTTGACATCACCTCCATGGAGGTTACTACTATGCTAAACGACTGGCACCACAAAGTTTGGAAAAGATTCAAGCATGCAACCACCTAAAGCAGAGTGGTTTGAGCCTCTGACAGAATCTCCATTTTCAGGGACAGACATCTACATTTAGTCCCACCTGGGAGTTGGGCAGATATTTCCCACACAGGATTGAGATGGAAAAAAGGAATGAAGACTTGAAAACAGGTCATCCGAAACGAAGGAAACTGTAAGGCTGTGAGGAAGATGGTAATAAATAGGTGTGAGAGGTAACCAGTTGACCAAGTTCACTTGGGAATATAAATATATAAACATATAAATATACAAATATATAAATATATATAAATATAAATATATATATATATGTATATATAACCTTATAATCAAATGCTCCTGAGTACAAGTAGTTAGAATATAAAAACTATTTACAGCCATTCTTGGTGTTATAATTGTCATATAACAAAAAACAAAACCAACAAAAATCTAGCACATTCTGTCTTTGAAAGAGTAGAATGAGGTCGGATTTCTGCCAGAATTCTAGATTTAAAAAATATACTTTAAGGAACTGCAGAGCAGCAAAGCAAATTCTTTAGAAATACAATTCCTGTCACTAGTAAACTCTGAAGGTGACCGAAAAACAGCTGTCCCAAATAATGGGGTTTTATGCTTTGATGAGGCAAACAGTGATGTGGCCATAAAGTGCTAGGACTAGCAAATAAATGCTTCCTATATTATCAGGAAAGTGCTGAAGAAGTACTTAGACTTTGGGGATTTTTACAAACTGATGTTAAAGAAATCCTGCATCTTGATGGTAAGGTAGGAGGCATGTCAGTAAAACAGTTTCCTGGCCTGAAACCTTTTTTAAATGAGGATTTTCCAAAGCTGAGTGGTTTTTAAATTTAAATTTCAAATCAAGCTGTTATTTAGCAATGGCTTCACACTCTTTTCCATTTCTTTTTGAGATGCTTGCATTTTGAATTATCATTGAATTCAACAAAAAAAGCAAGAGGCCTGGCAGTTACATCATACCGTGGCCTTAGATATGTCCTGGAAATGTTCTCCATGGAATTCCCCCAAGCCATATCTATGTGATCTCAGTGAGTTTAGCTCATTCGTTTTTTATGGAATATATCTGCTAAAGGTAGATACAAAAGAACACTTAGAATAGTTTAAAAATCAAGACAAGGAATCCTTGACAAGCTAAGCCTCCTGACTTGTTATTAAGCTGTTGGGGAGTCAAGTGCTTAATTCAGTCATACATAAAAATTTTCAATAAAGGCAGGAGAGGCTTTGATTTATAGAGCCTTTTTTAAAGATCACTTCAAAGATATTTAGAGGAAGGGACCCAGTTCTAGAAAACATTCAGCTATAATCTGAAATTCACACCTAATAAGAAACATATTTTAACTTAAAACTGAGCAGGTGCTTAACATGCCTGGACAAGTTGAGCTCCAGATTAATGAGTGGTAAGAGGTAATGTTTTGCATTATTATAGCTCCCCAAAAAGATGTCAAATACCTTCCAGAAAAAAAAAATAAATAGGATTCCAGAGAATGCAGCCTGCAAGTTACATTGTTAGCACAACGTCTCACAGGAGAATGACACACATTCCACATCAATCTTCAAATCAAATTATATTTTTCACCTGTCTGCCATACTTACCTAATTTTAAGCCAAGCTCTTAACATTACATAGGTAAAATATATGTTAAACAGCTTTCAGATTCAGGGAATATAGCAACTACTCAGTTAATTTAAGTGCCACAGCAGCATTACATCTTCCATATGCACACCCTAAAAGATCAAACTTTACCACTCATTAGGGAGTTATAACAACATGGGGAATAAAGTTGATTCTAAATATATGTTGAAAAAGTCTGTAAATGCAAATAATAACAGAAATAATGGAGTAGGTGTTATGTTTTTATGCCACTGTGTGTCTCATGTTGAACATTTGCTCAACAGTGTTACCTGAAATACATGGCAAGCAGAAGAGCCTTGTCCTTGGAAAAAACCCATCTTCTTTAGGACTCTTTAGTTATGCTGTTCCTCAGACGGAAAGTGTCACAGTTTCAGTACAGTTAAAGAAACACAGTTCAAGAACTGTCTTTTTCCTGCTCTTTCAGATCAACTTTGTCTTCTACTGACACCTGGAGAGTACTGAAACTTCACTGGATGAGTAGCTGTTTGACTGGAACATAGGCACAAGAAGGGATAAATTCAGGAGGAAGCAGTGCCAGAGCAGTACCAAAGATTACTGTGTGGGACACCAGGTGAGGCACACAAAGGAAACAGATGAAGAAAAGAGCAGAAGATGCTGGGAATTAAGACTGAGAGCTCGAGGTCATCGTAGTCGGAAGGTGATTGCATAGACACTGGCTCTGAACTCCAAGGTGCTCAGTGGAATTGTGGGGAGAGGTGCCAGAAAGAGATTTAACCAGGATTTGAGAAGAGAGGATTGGAACCTGTTTGACAAGAAGATAAAAGGAAGGCTGAGATTCATGTGAGAATCTGCACTAATTTTGTGAGAGCTGGCTGGAGAATGTAGGATTGGGGATGAGAAGCTTGGACCAATGTATCTTGGATTGAGGAGGGCAAGAAGAATAGAAGCCAAATACAGTGGAAAGGGAAGACTGAATTTTGAAAGATAAGGGAAGAAGGGAGTAAATAGAGGGGAAAGGACTAATGCCATCTTTCTACTCTCAATCCCCCAAGACTACAATGAAGGCCAAGATTTCACCAGGACTCGGAATACTTCCCTGCTGCAGCAAATACTGGTGAAATTCTTCAGTGAAGCAAGAGGACAACAACCTGCTATTGCCATCACCTAAGCAGTTAACTCAGTGGTGGAGACACAGGTGGCAGACTGAAGTGAATTTTTTTTTCATTCCAGGCTTTTTCCAAATGCTATTTTTGTTAACTGAGGCACTTGAAAGTGGGGCATGAGGGATTCTCTTCCAGGAGAATATGAGCGTACTCCAAAGGCAGAAAATATCAAATCAAAACATAATCTTCTCCCTTTCCTCTTCCATGAGTGTATATTTTAACAGTTTCCTTTAAAGGCCCCTATTTTTTAACGTGCATGGAATAAATTTTGCTCTAATAGTGAGTGGTCCTGCTCAATAAATGAGACCATCATGTGTAGAAACCCTGCTGCATCTGTTGCAGAAGTTGTAAACTGTCTGGTGAACAAGGAAGGGAGAGGATGCTCTCCAAGTTAAAGCAGCTGAGTGCTACCCTGGAGAAGTGGGTTTGGGTTCTGAGCCTGCCTCTACCACAGAGTTCCCAAAAGATGCGAGGCAAGTCCCTTTGAGCAAACTTTCACAGGTGGTCACTTACTGTATGTTCCTCATTTTTGGAGCTTCTGACTTGAGACCCCAGCACTAGATTTGCAGAAATGCTGAGCAGGACCAGCTGCAAATGTAGTCACAGAGTGCTGGTCTGACCCCACAAACTGCCCACAAACGCTGAACTCTCCAAAACAGGAGTACTTGGGTATCACAGATCAAATTCACAAAATTAGTGGCTATTTTCCAATTTAATCTCATTGTGCCATCATTCCTGTAAAGCAGGGATAAAAATTGTCTTCACATCACAATGCACTTATAAATGTTTTAGTCCTTATGCAGCACATCATAATGGAGGAAGTATAAAAAAAGTCCATAAAGAGGTTGACAATTCTCTCTTGAAAGCATTATCTGACTATATAGTGGGTAAGGCTTGGGGATGCCATCAGGATTGAAATCCCATTGGCTAACTAGTCCTTAAGAGTGCACTGCCCATTTATGAACTGAATGAAAGAAAGAACCTTGTAGCAGAACTGCTGGTGATCATGTCATAATAGTGCCATAACACAAGTGCTCAGTGAGGACAAACTAAAGCTGTACCAGTCAACTTAATTTGGCCATGTTGTCATTAACTTTTAATTACTTTACTTGCAATTTTAATATCCATTCAAAGGAGATGTCACTGCAGGCACAGACAGGAGGGCTGGGGTTTTTTTACTAGTTTGTTACCCTAGAACATATCTCCATCTTCCTTTAAAAAAAAATAAAATCAGGGACTACTAAGGGACTTCTTGATCCTTACCAGAGGTGTTTTAAAAGCAGCAATATTTTTTTTCCATAATGTTTGAAGACTTTTGACTCTGATAGATATATTCATATAAAACTACATTAAAAATAACAGTAACTAGCCAAAAGTCCCTGTCCCTCAGTTCTCAGGTATTCAGTATTTATCTCTAAAAAAGCCTAACATGACAAAATCACAGAATAATTAGAGTCAAAAAGAACATACAGCGTAATCCAGAAAGTTGTAGGAAGTGGAATCTGTTGGAGTTCAGACACAACAAATACATTCCTAGTGTTCCATCTGTGAAGTGGTCTGGGCTGAGCTTGCTTTGTAGAAACCCCAGCTTGTTAAGGGATGCAGTTGGAGCTTGACATGTGCCTTTGGCTAAGAAGCCAGTGAGCTGGTACATCTGCTCTCCATATTTCATGTTTTCATTAATTTTCAGCAGCCCCGTGCCTTCTAACACAAACATGACATAAAAATCATGATATGTGTTGTGCAAGGTCAAGCAATCAATTGATAGCTGATGAGGACAGAGAGAAATAAGGTCTTTTTCTCTTAATAAGAAAAATTAAAAGCAGAAAAACCAGATGTCTGCATTTTCCTCTGTGTATCATTTCACAGTAATCAGACTGTCTCTTACTCAGTACTATTTACCTACAGTTAAATATTAGGCATCAGTGATAATAAATCCCACAAGTGGCCTGTCAGAGTTCTTTCTTTTGCCATTTCAGAGTACAAAGACTGATGAAAAAAACATTTGCTTGAGAAAATTACATAGACCAGTAATAACCTGGAAACTGAAAAGCACTAAACGAAAGGAAAATAAGCCTGAAAACACACCATCAGCTTTGATTAAAATAATCTCTGTTGCAAGAACGGAATTCCCATGAGAATGCTAGGAAACAATCGTATATCTACTTTTAGCAGATTTATATGACTCAATATAATGCTTATTGCAAATAAGTTCCTCTTTTTTTAATAGAGCTTGAAACTTACTAACATACAGTAGCACAATTCCTGCAGAACAAAAGTAGTATTTCCATGTGCATTTCAGCAGACATATTGCTTTTATTTTAAGACTCTTTTGAAGGTGTAAATGCAATTGTTAGACCAAAAATACACAGAACATATTTTTTACCCAGAAATTTTAAGGTACCACATAGGTAGATTGCTCTTTTTTGGCAAGAGGGCTAAAAAAGGGCTAAAAGCAATTCAGCTGATAGCCATGCTTGCTCTATGTCCATGTATAAACTTTGCCTTGCACAGATCAACCACAGATAATTCATATTAGCCAGACTATCTTGCTAGCTGAAATGGGTACCCAGGAAAAAGAAACCACTCTCTCATGTGTCATCATCCAACAGAAATGACCAAAAAGGCAACATTTCTCTGAAATGGTGGGGTTTTTTACACCAGCAGTGAACTGTGTGTTACAGATCATATAGGCTTTGGTCCTACTGGAAGTACTTTTCTGCAGAATGCCCTTTATCTGATTAATATCTTTGAATAAACTCGCATTTCACTGCTACACTTCCAGTTAAACTATGCACTCTGGAGTATAATGTGCAAGAGAGGTCTCCATTTACCAAGCCCCTGTTTGAATTGTGAATCTTAGACAGGTATTTAAGGAAATATGCACACAGTAGTTAAACATCTTAATACACTGTTGCAAGAAGCTTTTGGAAGCACCTCATCATTCCTTGTTTTTGATGAGATCCTTAGTTTCTTCTGTTTACACCCTGCCACCACAAGTAGCTGCTACTTATCTCCAAAACAATACCCTGTGGCATCCTGGGTGATGTGTAAGTGCACAAACATTTATGAATTTAGTTGGTGAACACAGAGAAAAGAAAATGAACTCATAGAAGATAAAGTCACAAGAGAACTTTGGAGAGTTTTCACTGAAACAAGGAAGTTTCAATGAAAAGTAGGGACTAGAAGCTGGAAAATGAAGCTGGAAGTTTCTGATTTCTTGCAAAAGCAGTTTTGAGGTTTTGGGGGTTGTTTTGTTTTGTTTTGTTTTGTTTTGTTTTGTTTTGTTTTTAATACTTGCTTTCCCACATGCAGTTGACTGCAATCTTCAAAGGCTTTGGGCAGAATGCCTGAGAAACCTACCTTCTCCTTTTGAAATCTATTGTCCTCTCCTATAGTGACAAAGATCCTGCTTTTTCCTTGGTGTGCTCAGAGACTCCTGGTCTCACACTTGTTACAAAGCACTGAAGAGCTTCCTGAGGCTCAGGGTGTCTGTGGATCATACTGTGAATGCTTCTGAAATAGATATCTAAAAACTTAGCTGCTTGTGATTTTGAGTGGCCAGGATTGAGGATCCCTTTGATCCCTTCAGTCTCATGTTCCCCATCAGTTTGACCTTATAATAACAACATCTAGCCATAAAATAACAAGGGGTTTTTTTGAGCTACTATGTGCAGACATAGCATTTTTATTCATAAGAATTGCCTGATGTCATGAACATATCTCTTCATAGAGCTGACAGAGGTAAGTCCTTACCAATGGAATTTCATATTTTGTCCAACACAGGATGAAACACCGCAAGGCAAGGGCAACTCCTGTATTGCTGCAGAATGAAATGTGACAAGATTCAGTAACTGTCCTGGTGCCTGACAAGCTACTTTTTTTTTACTCACAAGAAATTTTGAAAAAGTGCTGAGTTTTGAAATTACTTTTTAGCTGTTAGATCTGCATGCATGCTAAGCAAATCATTGTGATCCAAAGATAAGTGGCTTGGTGGTAACTCCTATGTTAAAGAAAACAGAATTGCTGTTCACTGTCAACAGGGAGGTCACTCCCATCTGAAAGTGGAATGCTTAAAGGAAGAATTAACATACACATTGAGATTCAGTATTTTAGAACAGTACATAATATAGACAATGGACAGTACAGCGGCAAATGCAGGAAAAGCTGCTGTGAGAGCAGCAACAGGCTTCTGACTTTGGCCAATTCACTGCTCATTTGAGGATCTCTGTAGTTTTAGAGGAGCTCCTTAGGAGGTTTCTGAAAGGTGGAGGAAACCAGTGTACAAGATGATGGGTGTGTGGGAATACATTACCTTCTTGAGTGTATGAAAAAGAACAAAAGCCTAAGGCTTACACAACAAACATATTTACACTGGCACCAAGTAACAAAATGTTCAACAGAATAAGACTAGAAGTGTGCCAGTGACAAATAACAGCATCATTAACTATACTGTGATTTTTCAGCCCCAAATTATTTTTATTTTCACAAACAAGATCTCTTGAAACTTATGTAATGAACCAAACTATACACAATACAATTTCCTGTATGTCATATTAAGCTGGTTTATTCTTATAAAACAGACAATTCACCCTAGATCCTACTCAGATTATAGTGTTTGCATGAAAAAATATATGTTTATATTTTTATCCTGAGGCAAGAGCAAAAAATGAGGATTTATCCTGCTCATTGCAGAGGATGCAAGATCCCTGGGACAGCCAACAGCCCCACAGTCTGGTGCCACTCACATACTACAACAGAACTTAGTTTCCTGTTTCTTGCTTTCAAGTTGTGGGTGCATGTGCTACCTGTTGGATGGATGATTTTTAGGTTAGCATGTCACTGGGAGACTCTTGGAATTCTAACTGTAAGTTCTACATGCTGTCAATTAGTACATATTTCAGAAACAGTAGTAAGTGAAGAAATTAGAGAAGTACACAGAAATAATAGGTTGATGAGACTAATTCCGAGTATACAAGCCCAAAGACTGCATGGTCCTCAAATAAAACAATCAAAACAATTCTGAGCAAAGAACAAATTGAACGTGGATTCCCAACAGACCAACTCTTTGGGACAAAATTCTATGATTTTGACCAAGGTGGACAGGCCATCTATACTTAACCCAGAAAAGGAACACATATGAATAGTATGTGTTTGATAAACAGCAAATACAAGCCAGTATAAACCAATCAGTTGCAGAAAAAATAACAAAAAGTTTAGCTGTGTTTAACCATTTTGCCAGACCATCACTTGGACAACTAACCCTCAGTTGTGTGTTTAAATGTAGGTTGACAGACAAGCAAAAACACCTGCAAGCAAACATACCACACTTCTGTCTTCTTCTGCCCGTTTTCCTTACATCATCTCCCATGACAGACAATACAAAGCTAGCAGTTTCACCATGCTAGCTGGGAGAAAGACTGACACACATGGATGGGGTTGGAAGTGGAGGCACCATGCACCATAACAAAAATGTCTGTTTTAAAGATGCATACAAAAATTCACAGGAAAATCATTAAATTACTACATTTTGAAGATTAAGAAATAATTCCACAGTTCAAATCAACACAATTATCCATAAACTGTTCCTAAAAATAAAGATATTAGTCTAATGACTGACATCTGCTAATTTCTAGAGTAAAGTTTTCATAGCACTATACATCAGATTATAACAAAGGTGGTTCACTGAAATCCCACAGTTATTAAAATCCCACATGCTCTGAGTTCAGCAGCTGTTCAGAAACTTCAGGAACTGCTTCAGAGGGAGCTTATTTCAGGACCAATGCACACAGCAGTCACTACCTGTAGGCAGAATTGCTCATATGCAATTATGCTACAATGACATTTAAGAAAACAGCCTTACCTTTAATTACAGTATTTGAGAGGTGAAGAGGAGCCACTTGCCATAGGTGCCCTTTATGTCTAATGGCACTTAATTTTACAAATGAAAATTGACTTTTCCACTAGCTGATAATTCTTCTTCTTCAAAAGAAAGTACAATTTTGCTTATATATAATTCATAGGTGGGGAAGTTCTATCAAATCAAAGGGGTACTTTTATTCTTCCTGAGGAACATGGCACAAAACAAACTACAAGTAACTCGTGTGAGAAAGAATAAGGTATGATTTATTTTGGCTGTGAATTCAGGGATGGTAAGCTGCTGTAATTCAAAGGCAGCTCTGCAAACTTTCTCTCTGCATCAATCTTTGCCTGTTTTCATACTTTTACTTTTGTTCTCATGAAAAGAGACAGAGTGACAGCTCCACTCCAGAGCCTCAAAAAACTCACTCAGGAGTTCCTGCAAAGCAGGAACAGGTATGTGAACTTCCCTGTGATACACACACCAACACTTTGGAATGAATTGCAATGGTGTAAAGCTGACTGAAAACACCCCTCCAACCCTGATCTTGCACTGCTCTTCTTTCTTGGTTCTCCTCTCTATATAATGTTGACATTGGCGTAGTCATTCATACCAATTTTATCATTAAAAAAATACTTTATTTCTGCCAAATGAATGGGGTTTTTCAGATGTATGAGGAAAGAAAGTGTAAAAGGGAGATACAGTTGAAACAGCTACCTGGACAGCACAATGATGCTGGGCCAGGTCTTTAAGATGTAAAATGTTGGGAGCAGGTTTGAAAAGGATGGATTTTGGGCACTGGACAGAAAAAGGAAATGCATGCTGGGGAGAATGAGAGTTATCAAGTACAGTGCTGCTTCAATGTTTTTATGCTAAAGGATTCTGTGAGTCTGGGTTCAGTCAAGACATCTCCTACTGATGGGACAGTATACAGCTATCCAATAATTTGAGACCATTAGACAAAACACCAAAATTAGAAGGCTTCCACCCATATTCTCTTTCAGTGATGAAACAGCTGGATTTGGATTTGGACCAGATGACCTCCTACGGCCTCTTTCCACCGCAACTGTTCCACGATACTGTCAATCACTGCCAGTGGTGTGTGATCTCTCTTTAAAGTGCCTTACTACCAGGTGACCATCCGTGATAAATGTGACCATCTGCAGGTCTGCACCTCAAGGAATGACTGTTCTAAGGAAGAAAGGACGACAAAGACAGTCCAAGGTATGGAATTACTTCCATAGAACAAATGACTAAAATAGCATTTTTCCTTTGTTTCAGGAAAGCTAATCAGTGTAAGGAAAGATGAAGGACAGTAACACTCCAGACTCTCATGTTGTCTCCTAAACATTTGTTGATGGCCTGTCACAAGCAAGCTACAGATAGATCTCTGTGAACTTGTAAGTGACTGAGTAGGGCTGTTTTTCTGTTCAGTGTGCTTGCCTAGATTCCACTTTTTGTCATTCCCTCCCTGATCTCACAGGGCAAGCTGGAAGTAAGACAAGATGAGGGGAAAGGCATAGCAGAACAGGACTGGCAAAAGAAGGAAGGAGGCAGGATTTTTGTTCAATGAGAATCACAATGAGTGAGAGTCCCCATGCCTTCCACTGCTATTCTGACTGAAATGATGGCAGTTTGTATCACTGTTCTGCCACCATTTAAAGCGTGCTTCTGACTTCGATGCAAAACCAGGAGTGTCAAAATGACTCAGACAAAGGCACTTAAGTAAAAGATGGGCACTCCTCTAAAGAGTTTGTGAGTTCCTAGAGGATGAGGACGTTGCTTGGCCACACTGGTGCCGTGGCTGCCGTGCAGGCAGAAGCAGTGGTGTACCACCGTGTATCGAGTGGCACTAGGAGCACTGCAAACAGGGCAGCTGTGTACAGCTCGTGTGACCATGACTGAGCTTTTAATTTAGATATTGAAAGGGAAGGAGTGTGAGAGCAGCCCTCACGATGTATCATCAGAGAAGCGGCACAGGTCAGAAACCTCAGCTGAGATGTTTTTGACGGCAGAATTCACACACCAGACTTCTCCCTGTAACTTAGGGTGGTGAAGCTCCATTCACCTGGCTGATGTTCCAACCATGCCTGCGTCCACTTTTTCCTACAGGAAATGTGTGATCTCGCATCTGCCATCCCTTTTTGGTGGCATGCGATTAAAAACGTGTAATACATCCTAAAAGTCAGGCAGAGGCTGGAGGCGAAGGGCCGGGCCCCGGTACCGCTGCCTGGGCCTCACTCCGTGCCGCGTCACCCACAGCAAGGCACGCCCCCGGGGGCAGAGCGAAGGCTCCGGGCCGAGGCCGCCCCGCGGCTCCGCTCCCTCTCGGGTGCTTTCACTTTCGTTTCCGTTTCCGTCGCTTTCCCGGGCGGGGTTTCCCGGCCATGGCACTGGCGGTACAGGCTCTGCGGGTGCTGTGCGCTAGCGGCGGCTGTCTGGAGCAGGGCGAGCTGCGGCGGCGGCTGCCGGGCCGGCCCTCGGCCGAGCAGCTGGCGGCCGTGCTGCGGGATGCGCAGCGCTTTACGCTGGTGCGGCGGCCCGGACAGGCGGCGGCGGCGGCGGAGGCCGAGGTGGCCGTGGTGGTGGCCACCAGCCCCGTACGGCTGTGCCCGGAGCACGGCGCGGGCTGCCCGGGGCAGTGCGGGCGGCTGCACCTCTGCAAGTACCACCTGAAGGGCTTCTGCCGCAACCAGCTGGCCAGGTGAGGGGCGGCGGGGCGGCCGCCATCGCGGGGGGCTCGGCCTTGGACACGGAGCTTCGGGGGAAGGAGCTCTCAGGAAAGGCCTTGCAGCCCTTTCCGCGTAGGAAATGCTCACTTTTACTTTATTTGTGTGTGTGTTGTTGTAAAAGAGGCGGACACTGGCGGTGGTTTCACAGCTTTGGGTCGCAGCACTTCCTCCCCGGTTCATCACCCTGGCGCTTCCCTTCCCGTGGGCAGGGCCGTGCCAGGGGAAAGCTGAGTGACCCTATGCTGCGGGACCCCGGGCAATGTGCTACAGCTGAGTGTCCCCGCACGTCCCTGTGCTGCGGGACCCTGGACTCATCGGCTGAGAGGGAGCGATGCTCTGGAGCTTTGGTGGTTTTGTGGTTGTGAGCTGCGGGTCAAAAATGCCGATATTGTCAGAGTGCACTAAGGTAGAATGGCTGTGAAGTAGCGTAGCAATTATCCTCAGAGTTACTATGTAATTTGCTTTGCAAATAATATAATGGCTTTACAGAGGAGCAATGTGGATTTTTCTGAAACTAGCTAATTTGGTGTGCTTTTTCAACTGTTCGGTGTAATGTTCATGGGGTAGCAAAATAATGCAGTTATTTTGCTGTTGGGTTTCTTGAGTTCCAGGAAGGGATGCAAGTTTGTTCACAACTTCCACTCCGACCACAATCTCCGTGTTCTAAAGCAGTATGGACTTGAGAATTTAAGCCATGATGAACTTTGCCAGCTTCTGCTTCAAAATGACCCTTCCCTCTTGCCAGAGGTGAGTATTGCTCTGACACCTTCTTAGACTTGTGTTTCAGTGAGCATCACAAAGTGGAAGAGGCTTGACAGAGATGGAGATATTGGGTGTCAATTTAGTTAGCTTAATGCAAATCTAAAAATAAATGTGCTTTCTCTGTTCTCACCTGTGTTGGGTGGAACCTAGCTGCCAGCTAGGCTCTTGAACAGTCCCTCACCCACTCATCACTCACCTGTCACAAGCAGAAGAGGTGAGTATTAACAAGAACAAAAGTGACAAAACCTGAGAATGGAGATAAAGACAGTGTAGCAAGTGGACAAAAAGCAGGGAGAAAACTGTTGCAAAGTAACACTTCTGCTTCACTATCTCCAAGGGGACTGATGCCCAGCAAGTCTCTGAGCAAGTGCTACCTTGTGAGAAGGACCCATCTCCCCCTTCTTTCACCTTCCCTCTGTCCCCTTTCCCACTTTTTTTTTTTTTTTTTGAGAATGACATTATGTGGCTTGGAATATCCCTTTGACCAGTTTGGACTATTTCCTAGTTTTGGCTGGAATAGAGTGAATTTTCTTTCTAGTAGCTGGTCCAATGCTGTGTTTTGCATTCAGGATGAGAACAATGTTGATAACACACTCATGTTTTAGTTTTTGCTGGGCAGTGCTTGCTCTAAGTCAAGGACTTTTCAGCTTTTCATACTGCCCTGCTAGCCTGCAGACTGGGAGTGCACAAGAAGCTGGGAGGGAATGCAGCCAAGACCCAAACTGGACAAAAGGATATTTCATACCATATGATATCATTTTGAACAGTAAAACTGAAGGGAAGTGGCCCAGGGGTGGGTGCACACTGATAGGGACTGTCTGGGCTTTGGTCAGTGAGTGGTGGGCAATTGCATTGTGCATCACTCGTTTTTTCGTTCTTTTATCATCATTATTATTTCCTCTCCCTTTTATGCTGTATTAAACTGTGTTTATCTCAACCCTATGAGTTTTACTTTTTTTTTCTGGTTCTCTTCCTCATTCCCTGGAGGGAGTGAGTGAGAGGCTGTGGGGTATTTATCTCTTCTGGTTGCGGCTGAGATAGAGTTAATTTCCTTACTAGTATGTAAGTATGTAAAATATGTAAAGGTAGAGACCTGTTTAAGTATGTGTGTTTTGGATTTAATATGAAAATAACATTGGCAACCCACTGATGTTTTGGCTGTTGCCAAGCAGTGCTTATCTTCAGTCAAGGACTTTTCAGCTTCCCATGCTCTGCCAGTGAGTAGGTGCACAAGGAGCTGAGAGGGAGCATGGTTGGACAGCTGACCCAAACAGACCAAAGGGATGTGGTATCAACACTGTTTTTGTCACAGACCCAAACACATAATGTCTGCTATGAAGAAAGTTAACCCCATCCCAACCAGATGCAGTAGCTCTTACCATCAAATTTGGGTTAAAAAAATTCCAAAACTAGGAAATCAAAGAGGTGTGACTTAGCAGTAAATCCCATCTTGAGAGTGTCTGTAAGAATGTTGTCTGTTGAAAGATCTTGCTAAACATTAGAGCAAAGGAAAAGCTATCAAGAAATGTTTCTTTCAAAAGGAAATGTGTGCACATAGCCATAAAAAACTAAAAATCATGGATTCAAACAGTCTAAGTGAGCGCATTGTACTTTGATCTTTAATTTTTTTTCTCTCCTTCCCAAGGTCTGCTTGCATTATAACAAAGGTGATGGACTTCATGGATCTTGTTCCTTTAAAACATCCTGCACCAAACTTCATGTTTGCCAGTACTTTTTGCGGGGTCAGTGCAGGTTTGGCAGCAGCTGCAAACGGTCCCATGACTTACTAAATCCAGAATGTTTTGAGAAACTGGAGAGACAGGGAATGAGCTCAGACATTATTGAGAAACTACCTTCCACTTATAGAAACATGTATGACATAAAAAATGGCAACAGAAACATGTATGACATAGAAGAAGCCAAGTCTTCACCATGCAAAGGTAAATAATATCATCTTTTGAATACATCTGAAGAGTCACAGTAGTGAATTCAGTATTTTCACTGGCGGCATTAAGAAAACTGAATTTCCGTCTCTGTTTGTCTTTTAGGAGGGACCTTGTACCTATCTCATTGACAGAAATCTTTGTCTTGATAAGTGAAGTCAAGAGAAGTTCCTGAGAAATAGAGTGCTGTTTTTTATGAAATTCTTAAACTTGGGGTTAAAAAAGCACAACAGGAACTGGAAGTAGGGAGCTCTATAATTTTGGAGATTTTTAGGTAAAATATGTAAAGGTAGAGACCTGTTTAAGAACAGGAGTTGTGGTTGTCTGATTATAAACTATTTAATTGTTTTTCTTTAATGTAATGATTGTCTAGCACAAGAATTCACAAACAGCACTATCCTACTTCTTAGAAGTGTAATATTTTGTTTGCACTTTTCTTTTGAAATTCTTTAGAATTGTAAGTTTAGTTTAGCAGGGGAAAAAAAGGTATAACAGAATAAAGAGTTCAATTGTCTATGATCATTTCCAATATTATGCCTGCAGTTCCTTCTTCCTTTCCTTAAAGTGCCTTAATTTACAGAAGTATCAGATATTGAAACTTTGTATTTTATAGCTGCCAGTGTGATCAGCTGTGTGGAATGCACAGTTAACTCAAGACCATCTGGAAGTATAAAGGCGTTGAATTTTATTCTCGTTTTGTGGTGATAGCTAAAAACTGTATCTGAGGAATTCAGCAGTTAGAGGGAAATCAAGCTCAGAAAGGATGGGTACAGGAAAGGCACTATGAATATACAAGTTTATCAAAGGCTTCAGTGTCTTTCTGGAGCTGAGTGCAGTTAGGTAGTTACAAACATTGCCTTTAGGCATCTTCCCTAGGAATTAGGAGCGCTTTTAAGAGGCATTGTTGATACAAAGTGTATTAATAGTTATAATTCCCTCCTCTAGACAGAAAACCGAGCACTGGGCGGGATTCCTCAGCTACAAAGGACAATGAATCAGAACAGATATGTTTACATCATCTGTACAGAAGTTGTGGCTTTAAAGGTAGGTTGTCTCAAGTATCAGTACATGTTGGAAAAACCCAGCTCTACAGAGACTGGGAAACTGAGAGGCGTTTTTAAAGATTTAATTCCATTATCAATTTCATAGAAGGTTGAGACACGAGAGATGTAAAACTCAACGCCATTCTATCAGAAGCCAAACTATTTCTTTGTTACAATACCTTATAAATGTTTTTCAGCCTATTAGCTTTTGCCACACAATGCTGCTGATACTTCTAACACTAATCACCTATTATTTTACCCCACGTGGTCTTGCTACAATGCATCTTTCACAGTTCTAATTCTCCAAAATATCTGGTCTGTTTGCAAGGCCACTGTTTGAAACTTGTTTCCAGTTCAATTTCTCTCTCAACAATGTCTTCTCTATTTCATGGCCTTTCTACGTCAGCACACCATATCTCAGAGTTTGCATACAGATGTACAAGACTGTGTGAGCTTTCAGTCAGGCTTTGAGAATCCTCTAGAAATCCATTTCTCACATCTCCCCCTTTTTCATGAACTGTAAAACTTCTTTGATGGTCTTATTTATCATTTGCTGCACATAATGAAGCCCACAAGGCACTATCACTAATGTTGCTACTATAACAATCAATACATATAAACCTATTTTGCAAAGTTCCTTTAGCCAAGGTGGAAAGTTCCATCTTTCAAACAAATGCTTTAACCATGTCTCTTTTAATTTGATTTGCTAAATCTTTCAGTTTTTGAAGCTGTTTGTGGATGGATTCTGAATGGTCAGACAAATTCATACAACACAGTCCTTCAAATTCTTCACAACCGTGTGCTTGTGCCAGTAAGAGAAAATTGATGGGGGCTTTGTTCTGTAAGGTTGCATGTCTAACAGCACTAACATCTGTCATCATACCACTAATTACAATGGAAGTAGCATTGGTTTCTTTGCTCAACCAACACCCCAGCCGGTCTAATTGTTTCAATGCTACAGATGAGGCAAGTTGATGTAACTTGTTCTGCAGAGCTCCAGGGTTTAAAATTGCTGTCACACTTTTCTTCACAATGATGGGCAGACCTTTTTCCTCTGTGTTCTCTTGATGGCCCTTTTAATACTAGTTGCTATCACAGTGAGATGTCTGATGCTAGATGGGCCACCTTTAATTTTTGAAGGAATGCCCTGCTAGGCTCTATCTCCACAAATGAGCCAATATCCTTTTGGCAATTGCCGTGGGAATTCATCAACATCAACACTCTTACCCTTAGGGGGCACAGGAGTGGTACAATTGCACCAAAAACTTGAGTTTCTGTGCACAGGATGATGTGCACCAAGTAACATTTAATTGCAGATCTCCCTGATACTGAAACTCAGCACAAAATTCCATTGTCGAAGAACCAAGAATTTCCAGTTCTTGAGGTTCACAGGGTGCCTTAAGAAGATCAGGGGCCCAATGATACCAATGGGTTACGGGATTTGTCTTGTTGGCAACTGCATGCCAATAATTTGTCACGGTTAGATATTGGCCACTCCTTGACTGGCACTGGCACTGGCACACCAACTAAACAGGTTGCAAAGGGTTTGTCTGGGCTCGAATTAGTCAAACATATGGTGTCTGAACCTGCTGACTCGGCTAAAGCAACCCAAACATTTGTTTTTGGTTGATCTACGGACATATCTGCATTGCAAAAGCAAGCAAGCAAAACTAACAAGCGCTGGTATATTGTTGGATCTAACTCCGTGGTTTTTGTTCAGCTACTCTTGGTAGCTGAATCAAGCTACTGAAAGTCCAGCCTTTTTTTCTGTTCTCAAAGAGGAAGTGGTAGACATCTTTCACAGAAAGGGGAAACTTCAGAGTTTTGCTTATGTTTAGTTAAATCTCACTTCTATCTTGAGTGCTGTGGGAAAGTGTTTGACCTGGTGCACCAAACAAAGGAGGTGTTTTGTTTTGCTTTGGAATCTGCTTGTGCTGAAGATTGGCTACTCCACCTGTGTTTATCTAAGGGATTACTGAATTATAGGAGTCACATTTCTAAACAGGAAATATACAAAAGATACTCTGAATTCTACATTTTCCGTTGTTTCTTCTAGTACTCTTCTGTTCCATCTGTCTTAACTGTCTCCTTTTCAAAATGTTCCAAAGTGTCCAGGAAAAAGGCTGTTCTGCCAGCTTTCTGGTTGATTTTTTGTCGTCCTTTTTCTTCTTGATGTTCTTGACCTGTGTACTGAACACCTCCTCATATGAACTGTGTGGTGCAGTTTCCCCTTGACTTTCCCTGTAGTTAAGTTTCCTTTTGTTCTGCTGTGGAAATTGGCCTCGGGTTTATGCACATGTGCGCTGGTGATGTCACCTTCACTCTCATTGAGCAGTGACTGCACACTGACTCTTTGAACTCACTAAAACACTTGTGATACCTGGCACACTGCTACCATTGCTTTTCTTGGTGGGGCCTGGACCTCTTTTGGCCTACTGAAGGGCAAAGGACTTTGAGATTAAAGGAATGATATCTGTGTATTTATCAAAAGAGACGAAAGGTGATGGTTGTTAACTAGTTGTACTGGAAGGTGTGGGACCTAGACATGGTGTAAATAGTATGGAGTAGGTGGATACACCCCTGCTTTCAGCTGGGACAGAGTTAATTTTCTTCCTAGAAGCCAGTGCAGTGCTGTATTTTGGATTTAGTTTGAGAATAACACTGATAACACACTAATGCTTTAGCTGTTGCTAAGTAGGTCTTATCCAAAGTCAAGAACTTTTCAGCTGCCCATGTTTTGCAAATGAGGAGGGGCACAAGAAGCTGGGAAGGAGCATGGCCAGGACAGCTGACCTGAACTTGTCAAAAGGCTGTTCCATGCCATTAGAACATCATGCTCAGCATATTAACTGTGGGAGTTGGCTGGGAGGGGCTGATTGCTGCTTGGGAATGGCTGGGCATCAGTCAGTGGGTGGTGAGCAATCGTAGTGTGCATCACTTGTATTTCTTGGGCTTTATTCCTCTCTCACTTTTTGTTAGCTTCCTTATAATATATGAGATTATATATGTATATGTGTATACATATATGTATATACTCTTCTTACACTTACTGTGTTGTATTTTATTTCAGTTACTAAACTTGTCTGATTTCAACCCACAGATTTAGCTTTTTTCTTTTCTCCCCATCTCACTGAAAGAAATGGGAATAAGTGGCTGTCTTGTACTTAGTAACCATCTGAGGTTAAACAATGACACTCCTTCTATTTTAAAACTAAGCACTGCCGTGCTTTGGATTTTTCCTCAGTAATACCACTTTGTGATTTAGTGGTTAATCAAAAATACTTTTTTTTTCTATTTATGAAATAATAACCTTCTATGAGCCTGGGATCTTGATTGATTTTTTGTCTCTGAAACTGAGAATGATCTGTGCAATTTTAATGTGCAAAGAGAGTCTAGTATGTACAGAAATTGAAGGTCTACCTAAGCCCAAAAATTCAAGTGTTGCTTGCTTATGCTGAAAAATTCTGAACTACTGCTTGTAATGGTTTCCATAGATGAACATTTTCCCTAGCTATCCTTTTGATGTTTTCACCAGTGGGGTATGCAGCCCTGATATGTTGGAGTTCTCTCATAGCCTATCAAAATAATGCATCTCCTACTTCTTTATCTTAAAACTTTTACAGAAAAGTGTATCAGAACCCATTTTCACTTGCCATATAGATGGCAATACTCTGAGGATAATACCTGGAAGGACTTCATAAATACTGAAGAAATAGAAGAAGCATATTGTGATCCAAACAATTTCAGGTATAAACTCTTAAAAAAATTTATAATGTTTGGAGTTTGCTGTATTGTATCAGATCCTTAGTGGCTGTAAATTGCTACAATTTTATTGCAGTCTTTACATAAGTAGTTTCATTTGGTATTCTTCTACTGACCTCACTTTGCATGAGATTTGCCCCTCCTTCCCCCTTTTCCCATAGTCCATGTTGTGGAACTGGCAGAATACCTGGAGAGAGAGAGATATATACTCTTGGGAGCAGAGCACATGAAGAATATGGAAACACCTTTCAGAGGTTGGAACTGGTTATATAGCACAAAGAGAATATTGGAAGGGGCTCATCCAGTATGCCACGTCCCATGCTGGAAAATTACCTCTTCCTCTTATGTTACAGATTTTTTGAAGCCCTTCTTAAGTTATGTCAAGGTTCTCTGTAGAATATAGTTGGTCAGCAAGAAGAAGGCAGTGCCTGTTTTCCACTGCTTCTGTTCATCTTATGTAACTCACTCATTTAGGAGGGGGTTATGGTTATTGCCAGTAGAACCAATGTGAAACATAATATTGTAATGCAAAATATGTACAGAAAACAGCTAGCATACAGAGTTGTGAAAAGTGCAAAGCACACCTTGTAGTGAAGAGTGCACCTTTGTGTTCTGCTTTTGGGTGAGATTGACTTAATTTGCAAATTTGTAGTCGGCTTCTGAATCTATGAGTAAAGCTTCACAAACAATTCTTATTATTTTTCCTCCTTTTTTTTATAGATTTGATTTTGCTTTTACTGAAGGGGACCTTTACCCATTCCGTATCTGTTTTCACAATATGTCCTGTGGGTTGAAAAAAGTCAGACGTCTTTCTACAGCCTCCTCTGTGACCAAACCCCCTCACTTCATTCTCACAACAGAATGGATCTGGTACTGGGAAGATGAATATGGCACGTGGCAGGAGTATGGAAAACAGGTAAGTGTGGAGAAACGGGGAGACTCCTAACTCTGTGTGAGAAGTCCAGAACTGCTGAAAAGTGCACAAAGTTTATATCCTCCCCCTCTTTTGTCACCCTCTTCCTCTCACTCATACTGTACAGATGGACATAAAAGGCCTAGTGGGGTCTTTTCCCTGTGATTTTGATGTGTTCAGGTAGGAGACTGATCACTGGTGAGTCACAAGTATTATCAACAGATAACTATTCAGTGAGTTGTGTCAGATAGGATCACAGTAATAATACATTCTTTCTATTGCTTCAGAGAAAAGCCTCCTTCTGTGAAGTTCCAGTAGTACTCTGCCATCTTTCTTGGTCTAGGTGGTGAATGTGTGGTCTGGCCTGGTTTCAGCTGAGATGGACCTAGTATACTCCCTGGTAGCTGGCAACATGCTGTGTTTGCATTTAGGATGAGAATAACATGACTAAAACAGTTAGTTTCTAGTTGTTGCTACATGGTGCTCTCTAAATCAAGAATTTCTCATATGCTGATATATCCTGCACCCACCATACATAAGAGAGTTGTTGGTTTTTAAACTTGCTTGTCTATAATAGACCAAGAGAAACCTTTTTTTCTCTTATTTTTGGCATGACAGGATGATCTTCATGCAGCTGCTACTGTCTCCAGTGATGACCTGGAGAAAGTTTATTTGGCTGAAAGTTCTCCAAAGCTGACCTTCAAAGCTGGAAAACATGAATATGAAATAAATTTTGCATGTATGTTCCATTTGCTTTGTTCTTGCTTTTGTCCCTCCTTCCCTCCCAGGTCTGTTGTGGTTTTGAACTACCTTATTGCAGGAGATAGAAGAGAGAAATTTGGACTTCGAATTCCAATTCTTACATAGACAGAGCTTCTATCAAAGTTCTCAGTATAAGAGCTGTTCACATAAGCAGAGTGGCATTCTATTCCTTAGAAGCTTTTATTTTTGAGAAGTCCCTGTGCTAGGTTTCACAATGACTGCTAGAATGTCCAAGTATGACACTGATGCTGGCACAAACACAAATGGTGAGGAACTTCTAGAAGACTTGACAAGTCAGCTTCTGGTCTACTTTAATCACTGGTTTACAGAAAAGCAAACACTTGGACAAGGTGTAGGATGCATACAATCCTTAGCATTGCAAGATTTTTGCAGATATTTTCTTGTCATCCTATCTGGATAGGCTGGGAAAATACCTTGACAGAGTAGGAAAAAATGTTTCCCAAGAGTTCAGGAAATACAAGCCACTTGTGTTGGCACTGTCCTCTCTCAGCTGTTGCCTTTCCTGGCATCCTTTTCAGAAATTTTGTAGAACAGTGGTGGGAATCAGCCTGCCTGGACTGTCAGTTTGGTGTAGTTGTCTTTGATTCAGCTCTCCATTACTATCCCCATTCTACATGAAAAAAAAGCCAAAAAAAAAAAAACCAAAAAAACCCAAAGCAAAAACCAAGGAAGTGTGTATTATCTGCTGAAAGCAAAGCTGGGAAAACTTGTCTGACTTAGAAGTGAAAATTACATAGTGAAGCAATCTAAGGTTTGGGCTTTTTAGTAACCTTAGGCAAATATATGCAGTGTAGATGTCTCCCAGAACATAATTTCTAGACTTGGTGGTGTCAAGAGGTGTTTTTTGTTTGTTCTCCTGTGTATCTCTCTCTGAAGATGAGGCCTCATTGTCCTGGCTGGTACTGACTCTTAATTGTTAGTATGATGTTACAGTAGCTGCAGAGATTCTAAGATCCAGAAGGAATGCCACTAAAATTCAGGTTGCTGTGACTTGTTTCTCTTGGTGGTCAGTAAAAATAAATGGTCTATGATTGATGTTGGATTCTGTTTAGAGGGTTTGAAATCTTCAACTAAATATAGTTAAAAAGTACCTCGGTTGCAAAATGAAGAGGAGGAAACCTTTTTGTCAATGTTTTTGACAAAACAACTTAGTGACAAATGTGGCTGCCGTGTAAAGGCTTTCTAAAACATCTTTGATTGTTCATGGGATTTTGTTTGGGTTTTTTTCCCAGCCATGAAGCAGAAGAACCTTCGCTACAGAACAGAGAGGAAGATTTGCAGAAGACCTAAATTTGTCTCTCAGGAAGAGGTGGAAAAGACAAGAGCCAGGTAAACCACAACTGCTCATTCTGAGGTGATAGGTTTAGTGCTTTGTGAATGCTGAATCTTCCATGGATGCAAGTAGGGTGAAGAAGTAGCTGTTAAGGCAATTGTGAAAGACATGAAGAGGGAAAGGGACATACCTTTCTTACAACCATGTCTAGCCAGGGCAGTGTTGCAGCCTGGCCTGCAGTTTTCAATCAGCTTGGGAACCTCTGTGGTGAAGAAAATTTGAGCTTGGCCACAAGAAGTATGGAACCATAGGAAATAATTCAACATGTAGCAGTGTGTTTATGTGTACTAGCTCTTTCTGAGATGAGTAATTTTGAAAGCTAAGTGCAAGTTCAGAAAAATCCTTTTGAGAGCAGCCCGACAATCTGAAAGGAAAGCAGTAGTTGTTACAGGTAGAGCAAAAGGTGGGAGCCTGCAAGGAGACAGAGTTGCATTTAACATCCAATTTTTGGACATTACCTTGCAGCACACAGTCCTTGCTTAAACACTGAAAGAGCAGCTAAACAAATTAAAATCGAGATGGAAGTACAGGGGAAGTATCTGTATCCTGTTTCTGTCATACTGATGTGATACTGGATGCATTTGTATTCACCTCCCCTGGTGTGGCAGAGCTTTTATATATACATTCAACTCTGTGAGAGAAATCCTTATGTGTCTAGTTCAGAGTGTATATTTCTTTTTTTCTCATTTGGCATCTTGCTTCCTGACATAAGTCTTGATGCGATGACTTGGAACAAATATTTTCATGTGCTGAACAGATAATGACAGTTTTGAAATATTTTTGAATATGTTCAGTTGCCTGTATTCTCCCTAAGCTTGATAAAAATGTTTAGTATAATATGTCCATAAAATGTCATGTTAAATTTTATTTTAATTGTCTATTTGTAATGGCTTATAATCTACAGGGGTGTTAAACATACAGAAGGGTTTAAGGGCATTCCAGCTCACTGGGACAAATCTGCCCTGCCTGAACTGGGATTCAAGGTTTGGAGCTTTTTTCTTTCTGTCAGTTTTGTCTAATAAGGTTTGTTCCATCACAAGTTCAGTGTTTCTGTAAAGATCCTCTGGTTTTCTGTAACATAAATTCTCAATTCTTTTTTTTATTTTTTGTGCTCATTTCTGCTATGTATTTAGATACAGTTTGATGCATGTAACTATATCTTGACCCAGATATTAAGAGGGGTTGCACAAAAGCATGCAAAAGTAATTGTCAAACTTTTCCTTGCAGCTGATTGAGCTTGACTGTTCTTCTGAAGAATACAAGAAAGTCAAGGTGGACTTTCAGCGCACAATGCCCAAAGCAACTATTAAAAAGATCTGTAGAGTTCAGAACCCATCCCTCTGGGAACTGTATCAATGGTATGTGTAAAACACTGCTCTGGTATGTATGCATGATGTTTATTGTTTCTGCAGTTAGCTGTATGTTCTGTGCTAAAGATAGAACACACATTCCCAAAATGTCTCTGCTTCCACTGTCCCACTGAAATACCTGCCTAGTATCAACATTTAGATAAAGAGATATCAACAAACCCAAAACTCAGTCAAGACACAGATCTTAGAACAGTCAGATTCGGGGCTGTGTGGGAGGAATCCTTTCTCCTGAGTTCTGCCAGGCCTGTGTCCATGACAGCTTCCTTCCAGCAAAACCTTAGAGCTGGTAATGAGTCACATCTAGCGCAATGTTTTGCAGCTGGTCAAAACTGAAACAGCCTTCAAAATTAAATTCAAAACTCAGGGAGGGCAAGCCTTAATATAAACTCCTGTGTTCAGGGAAAAAAATAACGCTGAGATTCCTCTCTTTCTCTTCAAAGGCAGTGAATGAAAGAAAACATTTGTAGGAAAGAATTTATGTATAATGAAAGCATGTTTGTGTGCACAAATTAGGCCTTACTGTAAAGATTTTCAGAATATACTCTGTGTAAAATTGTTTCTGAATGGGTGGAAGCTGTGGGGACAGCCACTGTGGAACTGCAAAGATTCTGCTTATCATTGCAGGCAGAAGGACCTGATGCAGAAGAGCAATGGTGGAAAGGCTGCAGATGAGCGATTTTTATTTCATGGGACCAGTAAAAAAGACATTGATGCCATCTGTCAGCAAAACTTTGACTGGAGAATCTGCGGCCTCCATGGGACAGTCTACGGCAAAGGTTGTTTTTCAGCTCTTTCAGTAATCCTAGACTTGATAAAAAATTCTCAGTACTCATTGCAGAGGGGTAAAGTTCACAAGGTGGTACCTGGCCAGTCCTGAGTATCTCTGTGTTGTGATGTGGGCAAGAGAGCTGAGTTTCACAAGCATCATTTAGAGCTAAGGCACCCTGAAAGGCCTTGGCCTCTGCTCTTCGAAGTCCTTGCAAGGAAAGAGACTTAGGAGAGGTCAATTGCAGGGATGGTTCTGCTAGACTCCAGGCTTACTGCTGTTCCAGTTTCTCCCAGCTCCTATAGGAAAGCAGTTTGGCTTTTTTTTTTTTTTTTTTTTTTTTTTTTTAAACCCAGGAATCTAAGTGCCATTCTACTTAGAGGCATTTTTGCCTCGTTAGCAAATTATATCCTTTTACATTGTGCTGTACAGGAAATTACTGGCGCATGGAGTGGAATAGCCGAGATAGGCTGTGTGGCTGTACCTTTCTGCTTGAACGTTTTGTAACTCTCAGAAATGTTAGAGAATCACAGTGTATTTCGAGTGGAAGGGACCTACAAGGATCATCAAGTCCAACTGTGCTGATGAATATTGGTAACCTCTGCCAGGAGAGGAAATGCAGTGATATTGGGGAAGGTGGACATCTAGGGTCAGGAGGAAATCCTTTAGAGGATTATGATAACATTTTAAACACTGCTTTTTAGTATGTGTGCTGTAAAAACTAAAAAGTGCATAGTGGTCATTTCCACTAAGAGGGACATAGAGGACAAGTGAAAACTTTGGAAAGGCTGTTCATGAATTGCTTAATGGATTTGTTTATTAATTCATTTTCCACAGTATCATTTTGTTCCTGCAGTTTTGATGTCTTACCAACTCTGTCTTGGTGTCTCTTCTGCAGGAAGCTATTTTGCAAGGGATGCATCCTATTCTGACAACTACTGTGGGGCAGACTCACACACCAAGACCATGTTTCTGGCACGAGTGCTGGTGGGGGAGTTCACTCTTGGTAGTTCTGATTACGTTCGGCCTCCCATGAAGGACAGCCAAAACTTCTACGACAGTTGTGTGAATAACTTTTTAAACCCTTCTATCTTTGTCATCTTTGAGAAGCAACAGGTTTATCCAGAGTATCTCATAGAATACCAGGCATCAGCAAGACTTCTATAGCAGCAAAACCTGTCATTCTTATGTTTAACTGGTTTAAATGGTTTTTTTCATTTTGGCTTAAGAGAGAAAAATTGATTTTGAAGAAGCTGTGTGATAAGATAGGTGAGTGTTCAGAAACATTTTTTCTCTGTCATTTCTGTGCAACAGAAATCAAGACACAGAAAGACATAGATGGTGATTTAGAATTCCTAAAGTCCTGTTTCTGTATCCTATTTTTAGCAGCTTTCACATTACCCTACATTATGAGAGCCTTTCATAAATTTATTAGAAGAAATTGCTGATGGTTGTAGCATGAGGATTGGCCATGACCGCCAAGTTTAAATAATTTTTAGTTATTGTTTCAGGATAGATTTTTACACGTGCTTATTGGTCAGATGTGCTATCCCTCTACCTGTTTATCTTTTAACTCAAAACTGGATAAAACAGAGGTTTTTAGTAATCTCTTTCCTGTAACAGTAGACATTCAGGTGTTTGCAAATGTGATTGTACAATCTCTGTGCTCAACTCATTGCATAAATTCTTAGTAGCACTCCTCTTTTTTGTCCCTACTTAATCTGCACCAACAAAACCTCAAAAATTAAACTTGCTTGTTGAAAAAGAACAGACTTATTTTCACTTGTTGAGTTTCTCATTTAAAACAAGTACCAAAGAAACAAGCATAACAGGTTGATTGGTGCTGTGTGACTCAGTTGATTTACTCTATCAAATAAATAATGTATTTTATGTCTGAGAACACAAGTTTTTCATGACTTTCACTGTGCCTACATATGAAAGAATGATGGCAGGTGCTGTGGAGGAAGCAGAGGAGGCAACTCACGCTGTTATTGAATACCATACTTATGAGGGGAAATATGCTGCTTGTCCTGTTTGGTAATCAGTACCTTGTTTCTGTGGATGAATTTTATGGTTCCCTTACAGATGTTGGGAAGGATGGTGAGTGACTGTCCTTCATTAGGTGATCTGTCTTTTTGGGTGCAGGAGATTCACAAATTGCCTGTGTGATCAAGCTACTGTTGGACTTTTTTCAGGAAAAATGTGCTTACCTAGGAAGTGGTCTTCAACCACAGAGCTGAAACCTTTGAAATCTGAAGATTAGGTTGAATATTTAATTATTCCCATCAAAAGTAGTGTTGAGCAGTCAGCTTACGTGTGTACAAAATCAAAAAACTTGAGCTGTCAAATATTTTTTTAAGATTAAAGTTGCTGATGCATAGATAGGTACTTTATCATAAGATTAATATGCTAAAGTAGCTATAAATTAGCTATACTGTACTGCAAAAGCCTTAAGAAATACTTTCTATATGACCTAAAAAAGCTCATCTTTAGCTGCATTCTGTATACTTATTTTTAATTCACTGGATGATAATTGACAAGTGTTCATTGGGTAACTCTGTTATTTCAGCAATGTGAACCAGGAGCTTGGCCATGATTAACTGGAGTAAGGCTGTGCAGACCCCTTTTTATGTGAACTGCAGATCTAGAAGAGGTCTAAATACCTAAAAGAAAATAACTCATATTTGTGTTTAATCCCAGTGAAACACAGGATAGGGCAAGGCAAATTGACCATATTATTTCTTTTGAAAGATTTGTAAAAGTACATAAATGATAAATCTCATGTCAGCAAATGAGCTTGTCAGCAAACAGTACATTCATTGAGGAGGGTAACAGTTATGGAGGAAAACCTTCCTGTCTGTGCAGAATAAGGTTTTTCTGCCAAAACAAAAATCATGTTCATTTACATGTTACTGGCAAATGAGAATACTGATCGTATGCATTTCTTCCTCTGAATATAACCAGAATTTCAGGTAAGAATGAGGATAGCTAAAGGCATATTAATCTTCTGCCAGAAAATTGAAACAAACATTCTTTTTCAGGCAAAAAGTTGAAATATTTTTACTGACTTTTTTTATTGTATTTTTAAAACTTCTAACTCGATTCTTGGAGAGGATGTATGTATGCTTGTATGTGTATGAGTGTAAGTAAAACAGCCAATAAAATGCCTGGTTGTAGTACTTTGTCATGTGTTATTTCTCCATTATCACAGAAAAAGAAAAGTTGCCGTGCTTTTCACTTTTGAAACTGCAGGGATAACTTTCTTGCATACAGTAAATAAACAAGTACTCAAAACAGTAAATTCCTTCTGATGGTTTTCTCTCTTTCAATACTGAAATTACAATGTTTCAATACACTTGTGAGTTTAGTTGTTAAGCAGTAGAAGTCCCTCTACAGCTGTTTGGGTTGCATTTGGAAATGAACAGATTAAAGAGATCTTTGCATTAAATCCAAACTTCAGGCAAAAAGTAATATTGAACCTCTTTTCTGAGTGAGGAGGATCTCTTTTGGCTACTTATGGCAAGCAACTGAGCAGGAAGAGTGCAATAATCTGTCACTCACTCCCATGCCATGTGAGGAGAGAGATAAGCTGTGAAGGTTGTTTCCTTTTTCGGCAATGAGTCCATCCTGGCAAGACAGACGGCACAGCCAGCAGAAGCCGAGCAGCTTTGCTGTGCCAGCAGTGCAGCGTGGAGCATGGGGGTTTAGGAACCCTGATCCTGCACCTGCTGCACTGGGGACGGGGCTGGCAGCCAGCCAGAGGCAGGGCACTGCACCCTGTCCTGAGGGTTACCTGGAGCCAGGTTTGTCATGATATTGTGACTGGATTTTATGAGTGTGGGTGTCAAAATCCTGTCTAAGTGTTGGCAGCAAAGGAGTGGCAGTATCTGGTTTAGATACCTGCAGCCTGGCAAAGTAGGGGCTGGTGGGTGAGAGGAGCTTGTGTGGATGGCACATGCCAGCTGCAGTGGTGTGCTCAGTTTTGCTGGGTTTGGAGAAGGAGCTATGCTTCTAGGAACCAGTGCTCAGAGCTGCCTTAGGGCCAACGGGCAAGTGGGAATTGCAGTAATGCTGCTTAACTTGCAGAGCATTCAGCAGAAGATCCAGGTGGGATGGCTGTTACATGGGCAGCATTACTGGTGCTTCCCTCTTTTTCCAAGGAATGGACTTCATGGCTTTCAAAGTTCCATTGCACTTGCTTTAGGTCCATGACAAATTTATCTCTACATGCAGAAATCCTAGCAATTAAGGGAATATTCCCTCCTTGAAAGTAGCCACAGCCCCCAGCAGTGCAGGGAGAAAAACATCTTAGAAACATGAGCTTTTTCAAGGTCAGGAGAAAGTGAGTGGGGCCAGTATAAACCAAGCAATGACAGACAGTTTCTAGATCAGCTTTAAATTCTTTTACCATGCTTTCTGCTGTAAATACATGGAAGAGTCTGGTATCAGGTGAAGCTATGTCCAGGATGTTTAACAAAGGGAAATGAGAAGGTGATCATTGCCTGAAGTATCTCACACTGAGAGAAAATGCTGCACTTTAATGCCAGGTAAGAACAGAAAGTTCCAATTTGCAATCCATGAAACATAATAATTTCTGCCACCCAACTCTGTTTTTCTAGGAATAC
>VZSR01002340.1:3397981-3462244 GCA_013398615.1 Brachypodius melanocephalos
TTTTTTTCCTAAAATAATTCTAAAACCAGTTTTGTTCAAGATCAGTTTGGAACTATGTTATATAGGTGCACAAACACCATGATTGCAGTGATAATACCAGTTTCTGTTTTGAACAGCTGCTGGGTATCAAATGCCTTCTTTTTCTGGAAATGTGTGCTTCCAGAGGCTCACTGATCCCTGACAGCTCACTCTGTGGGTGTGTTGCTGAGCTCACACATCCAGGGTGAGGTCCAGTGCCACTGAGTGTCCCAGTACAATGTCTGCAGTGTCTGGTGACTGTATCACCAACCATTAATGAGAAGGAACAATATGGCTTGGGGCTCTTCCTGTATTACTGGAAACTTGGCAGCCTTTTTCCTGTCTTCTCTAGCTGTCTGCCTCAGCCTGCATGTAGAACAAGAGCTGATGCACCTCCAGGAATCTGACTTCAAATGTAAAAATAATTTCTCTGTTTCATAGTGTTACAAACTGACAGGTGAAAACACATAACACTTGCTAAGCAGAAGCCTGCAGAACAGTTGAAAGACTCTTAGCAAGACACAAGTGAGTTTACTTGAACACATACTGTCCATGTTCAACGTGGATGCAGATGGGAAAGACTTTTGGTTCATTTTCCAAGACTATAAAATGTGATGCACACCTGCAGCCACTTTAGGACTGTTTTTTTTTCAGTGGCATCAGTATTTGAAATTATGGTGGTGGAGAGGCACCTCAATGCATCCTAGTCATACCAGTTTGATGCCAGTACCAGCAAGAGATGCACAGAGCCTGGAGAGGGTTCACAAATCAGCAGGACAGCACCTGAAGAGCAGTACAAAGGAATTCCAGCCACTCCAGCCCAACTTGAATGCCTCTGCAATTATATGCAGCATGCAGAATAAAAAATGGCATTAGAAATGTGCAGTCCTGCAGGTCTGTAATCTCACTGGCCTTACATAGAAATGGTGGGATGGTTCCTGTGACTGGAGTGCTGGAATAGAAATACACAAGCTTTTGAGGAAGGGCAGAGGAGATGAGAAGGGGGTGTCACCCTCTGTCAATGACCAGGTGTACACCTGAGGTGATGAGCTGACTGAGACCTTACAGGTCAGGATTAAAGGGAAGAACAAAACAGCCAAGAAAGCTTGTTAAAATTCAAAGATCACTTTCTCTGAGATCAGGAGTCATGCATCCCAACAGAGAGGAAGTGAGGCAAAAATACCAGGAGACCTTCATGGATGAATAAGGAGCAAACAAAACACAAGTCTATAGAAGGTGGAAGCAAGGACAGGTAGCCTGGGAGGAATACAGAGAAATTGTCTAAGCAGTCAGGGATCAGGTTAGAAAAGCGAAAGCAAGTCCTGATAGAAATAAATCTGGTCAGGGATGTCAAGGGCAACAAAGAAAGCTTCTACTGCCATGTGGGTGATAAAAGGAAGACTAGGGAAAACGTAGGCCCTCTTTAGAAGGAAACAGGAGCTCTGCGTAGCCAGAACATGAAGAAGACTGAGGTATTCTATGACTTCTGCCTCAGTCTTCACTGCTAAGTGCTCCAGACACACCACCCAAGTTGCAGAGGCAGAAACTGGGAAGAAGGATTTATACAAAATCATGGGTAAGAAAGGGACAAGCTTGATTTAGGCTTGGCTTATTTTATCAAAAATTAAGCACATGACAATCTTCTAATTCATGTAAAGAATACAAACAAGCCTTTGACAGATGACTTCAGATGGAAAAAACTTCCTGCTCATTCAGGTAGGTGGGAAGTTTTCAGGCAAGGCCCACCCAGCTTTTTCTCAACCATGTATATAAGCTGCACAGTAAATCAGCCTCCAGCACACTGTTTTTAGGAGGGGGAAAATGATGCATAATGTGTAGAAACTAAGGTAAATACAGCATGTTGCTTTTCAAATAAATAACAATCACTCCATCAGCAATTCATATAATCAGTCTGTCTGTAACAGGGCACTTCTGTTTAGCATGCCAGAAATGCTCCATGGAAAAAGGAACAAATCCAAGACTTCCCCAGTCAGTACTTCACCACTCCTGCCTATAAAGACCTGTTTAAAAAAAATTACATGAAAGAGGAAGAGACAATCTTTGAGGAACAAGATCCAGCAATTTGATCAGTGTTCAGGCAGCATGTGGGAAGAAGGCAGCAAAAGATGCTTGCTGGAGAGAAACTCAGGGACCTAGCCAGGCATCAGTGAGCAGATGGCTCCATCCTTGCAGTGAAGCTGAGCAGTCAGTCTCTTCCTCCTGCTGCTGCAACACTTCTCTGTGCACACCACCAAGAGAGATGCTGTAGCTAAGGAACCCTCAAGCAGACTATGTGAAGCAGGCAGAAGGTCCAGACTTGTGAAGAACCAAAGGTGTGTCCTTATTTTTATAGTGCTGCAAGAATTTTTGTTATATACAAAAATTTTAAAGAAAAAATGTAAGAATAAATGAATTTTTAAAAAGGGTCTTGGGACTGCACCAATCTCTTCTCACAGTTCTCTTGTTGTGGCTTAACCCTAGCCAGTAGCTCAGCCCCTCAGAGCTGCTCATTCATGCCCTCATACTGGGATGAGGGAGAGAATTGTAAGAATGAGAAAACTCATGGATTGAGATAAAGACAGTTTAATAGGTAAAGCAAAAGCCACACACAAAACAATTTCCCATATGCAGGCAGGTGTTCCACCACCCCAGGAAGGAGAGTTCCAGCAGGCCTAACAGTGACTTGGGAAGGCAAATGCCATCACTTTGAATGTCATTCCCCTTCGTTCTTCCCCTAGTTTTATGTGCTGAGCAAGGTGCTGTAGGGTATGGAATGTCCCCATGTTCAGTGGGGATCAGCTGGCCCAGCTGTGTCCCCTCCCAGCTCCTTGTGCAACACTAGCTGTGTGGCAGGTGAAGGCTTTGCAGAGGAGAAGGACAGAGGGAATGTGAGGAGTGGAAGCTACAGCTGTTTTGGCTGGGAAGATGCATGTGCACAGTCACACAGCTTGAACAGATCCATGGGGCTGCTGCAGCTGGTAATCAGACAAGTTCTTTCCTGAGGGGGGTTAGGCACTTGGGATATGACCTGCTCCAGTGTCACAGAAGGAGTCAAGAGAGCTGCTGGGTCTGATGATCATGGATCCCATCCCCTTGCCACTGGCTCTAGTGCATGTTCTTAATTTCCTTGATTCAGGGAGCTAGACAGGGATGGTGCCAACTGCAATGCTTGGAAAGGAAAGGCCTCCCCATGAAGCAACACCTTCTGATTACCTTTAAATTTCCTCCAGTCCTCCTGCTTGCTTTAAATTCATATCTTCATCTCCACCTTTCCAACTGCAGTTCAGCAGCCAGCAAATAGGCTGTCACCTCATTTCTCTGGTCTTAGCTACTGGGACTTTACTGGTAGGCCAGGGAACTCTTCATTCTTCTTCTGTCATGCCAATGGAATGTATCGAGTGCAAATGGCTAATCTAAGTGTATTTAAAATCACTTGAAAGCATGAAGGAGGTGCAACTTCTTCAGCTTTACAGACACAGGTAGAGATTAAGCATTGTACAGGAGCCTCAACTTTGATTGTTAATGGAATTCATGAAAAAATCCAATGCACTGTGTCCCAGGTCTTCTGCTGTAACTGTGGTGCCTTTGGGGCTTTCTCCAGGGACTCATAAGTGCATAGAAGGATGTGTCATGCAATGAATTGAACTAAAATCTACTGTAAATTGTGGAAATTTAGCATGAGGAAAGCATTCTCACAGATAAGTGAAAAGAAGTGTGATGTAGAAAAGCAAATGAAAGTGGGATGCTTCTTTACAGATACTATTCACAGCAATTTGAAAACCTCCAAAAAAGACAGTGGAGCCAATTTTAAAAAATGACAGGAGGCTGTCCCACAGGAGGGCAGTGAGGAAGCACCTACTGACCATTAGTGGGTCTTAGGCTCCTACCTGCCCTTGGAGTTTTGAAAAATAATTATACCCACTGAGTCACTAACAAAGAGTGTCATTCCAGAAAGCTTCAGGATGTACATTCCTTTTAGCGAGATTCCAGCATAATATAGACTCCATTTTTAGGTCCAAGTGTGGCTTTTGATTTGAGCTGCAAAGGAATCTGTAAGAGAAAAGAGCATCCTTATGTGCAGTTGTATATGTTTGTTTATGTGTGCACAGACAGACAGACATTTTTGCTGGGGGACCAGTCCATACCAGGATTACTGTGGAAGCTGTAAAGTCTTTGTTTTACAGTCAGTTCTGGTGGAATAATATTAAATAGACTTTACAGCCAGAGGCTGAGGCAGTGGTTACCCAGGAATGCTGTAGATGTGAACAGAAAGAAATTAACTCTGTAAACTCTAGAGCTGGGTGCAATGTCCATAGCAACAGGAATATACTAAAGTGCTGAGATCCTGTGAAATATGTACACACATTCTCACCCTCTATGAATTATGATATTTTGCCTCTGGTCTTGCCATACTGCTCTCCATTAAGGCAGGGTTGTGTAACAGTTCTTTTGTTGGAAAAATTACATATCTGAAATCACATTTTGCTTAAAACATGCGGTCCACGCCTCATCTCTCCTTATTATGGAAGTGTCTCTAGCAGTTTTCTCAAATGAAGAGAAGTCACAAAGGCAAATCAGTTGTCCTGCCTAAGACACGCTGTCAACTCCCTCAAGTCAAGAAGTGTGATTTTAAGATTTTGCATGTACAAACCTCAGTCTCTGGGCAGGTCTTGAATTTAAACTTCTGCAAAATCCTCAGCAGAGTCATTTTTGTCTCCAACAAACCCATTTTCCTGCCAATGCAGCCGCGGGGTCCTGCCCCAAAGGGCAGGTATGCAAAGGGATGTCGTTCCTTCTTGGCCTCCTCTGTAAACCTAGAACGTGCAGAGATGGGAACCAGTTCAAGAAATGCTTTTTGCTCTTGATTCCATGTTTTTCATTTAAATCTCAAAAGCTGGTTATTTCAATTGATCTTAAGGGACAGGTCAAGAGCACCATTGATAGATTATGTCCTGACATCCTAAATAGAAAGAAAATTGACTTATGGCCATCAGCCTTTGTCAGCTGGTGATTTCAGGAGAGGACATAGAGACATGAGTTTTGCTTCCAGTCTATCTTTAATGAAAATCTCTCACGTCTTTGGATTTAGTTGCCAAAAGTTTTAGACTGCTAATGTCCAGAGAACTCATTCAGTGTAGAAAGCGATGAGAGGTAGCACAGGCTATTTGAAGCTTTGGAAAAAAATAATACTGTATTTCAATTAATTCCATCCCCATGCTTAGATAACCTAAACCGAGCCGCTACTCCAAAAAGTATTGTAGAGGCCCCTAAGTTGAGATTGAAGGACCATTAACTCAAGTACTAAGCACTGTTGCATATCCCATGCAAACAGGTTCAGACAATTCTTGCCTTCATCATCCTCATATATCATTCTGGTAAATTTAAAGTCTCCCTTTACTCCTATTTTAGCTCTATGGCCAATTTCAAAATGAAATATTTGTGGGGGGTGGTGGGGGGAAGGCTGTAGGTGAATTGTTTTATTTTATTTTTTGTTATGCTCTTATTTTATAATTCTTGCTAACATTCCCAACCATACAAGCTGAGCAGATTGTTAGTAGTTATGGATCATTCCTCAGGAAAGGTTCAGAAGGGAATTAATCTCAGATTAGTAACAAACAGCAGTGTGTGAGTCAAGGGGACTGCAGCCCCCACTAACCATTTTACCCTTTGATACTACTGTTAAAGTGGTGAATGAACAATTAAGAAAGCATTTCTAGATAAGCATTATTAAAAATATCCACCCCAGACTTCTAGTTACTGCTAAGATTCCTTTCCAGCAAAATCTCTGGGCTTTAACCTTGGCATTGCTCTTTGTCATGGCCAAAAGATTCTGATGGAGCATATGCCTAGATTTGTTCCAGAAGGAGCATTAGGCAAACCCACCTACACCACACTTCTGTTGTCTTACTGGCAAAGACGGTTTCTGGGCTGCCTGCCTCACACCCAGTTGTTAATGGAGTATGCACTTCTTTTCTTAGAAAACTTTTGAATGTAGTGGTAGCTTAAAATGCATCTGCCCACAAAACAGCTTAAAAACATAGCTGGCCACAAAACTAAACTGTGCTTCCACAGCAGCACCACATCAGCTGAAACTCTCCCTGTAAGCTCAGCCCAGCACCTGTAACACAGGGCACGTACAAAGCCACACCTTGACAGGGTGTCACCCACTGAAGATATAAATGCTCCACGTGAAACTGTCTTGCCAAGCAAGAACCAAGGATTCTAACTTACACACAGGGAACAGATTCCCAGTGGGAGATGGGGGAGGTTCCCCACTCACAGAGAACCCACACTGTTGTGTTTCAGATGGAAAGGGTGCTCTAAACCAGCAAGCAGCTGGATGAGTTTCCCAGGTAGAGCCAAGCCAGAGAATATACTGTCCTACTTCAGAATTTCTGCACCCAGAAGCAGTGTTATTCACAGTATCTGATTTGGAAACAGGTCTGAAAACCTCTACCACAGATCAACCTTGACCAAACCTTGCACTTTCTGTGGGATACACCACTATCATCACTTGTTAGATTTAGCAGAAGTAACATGTTTTTATGGTCTAAAATAAAATTGCACTCCTCTTGGTGGAAATGCTGCTTTGGATGAATAGTGGCTGTGAAAAAGCAGCAGAATCTGGTGCCTGCACTGGACAAGTTGGAGTTCTGTGCTCACGGTCCCACGTAAGGACTACAACCTAAGGATGAAAAGCATTACTCCACATACCTCTCAGGAATGAACTTCTCAGGTTCTGGCCAGAACTCAGGGTCGTGGTGAAGGTGTCCAGCTGCAGTTTCAATGACAGCTCCAGCTGGAATATGCTGCCCCATCACCACACAGTCTTTAGCTGCTTCTCTAGTAAATCTGCAATGACATCATGCATCCCAGATGATTAATAAAGGTTAAAAAACACGGCAGGAGAGATCTATAAAAGTATCTGTCCTCATCTGACTAAACGATTTCTGGGGTGACACTTTCTCATAGATAAATACAACTGTTACTGATGCCAGTGTCTTCTCAGGTTATAATCATCTCCACTTAGAAGTCCATAGCTTCAGTCCAGGTGATTGACTTTTGCTCTTTTCACAGGAAAGCATTTCTGCTTGTGTACCGTTTTCCAAAGCATTAATGGCTAAACTGCAATTTTATTGTTGATGTTGAGTTGAGACTCATTTTTTATGAAAATTGCTGATGAAAAGTGTCAGTCATGTCTAATAACAGGTAGAAAGAGTATGCTGGAAAAAGGGGATAGTAAATACAGCTTTGAGTTTATTTGAGAAGCTCTCTCCATTGGTGCAGCACCTGAAACTTAGCAAGGGATGGTTTTAATATTAGGGCTGAGTGTTCTGCTGTTGCTGCTACTCTGGAAATACAACCAATTCACAAGCCTTGGAAAACCACATTTCACATGTATTCATCAACAATAGGCATGATGTTAAAATCAGAACTCTGCAGTTTTCTCCCACCCTGTGGTGATAGGTAATAGAGGTGTCCTTAGGAACCTCATCATGACAAGACTGAGAAACGTCACCTGCCAAAGCTCAGCTTGTCTCTTACGAAAGATTGTGTGTGGGTGTGTATGTGTGGTGCTAGGTTCTGATCCAGATCCTTTGGTGCTTGGGCGGTCACTACAGATCCCAAATCAGCCCAGACCAAGGTGGGGGCCCTGCTGTCTCAGTCTGGGAACTATTGCTTGCCACCATCTGCAAGCACAGAGGTGAAACCAAGTGCAGGAACTTCCTTTGCTGGTCCCCATACTCTGCTTAAACAGCTGAACAAAGATTTCAGCTTCAGGGCTGTCAGTCTGGTATCATTACACAAACACATTCTTTCCTTGCTGTCTCTTTCTCATTGGCAAATAACAGAGGCTCCAAACCTGGAACAAAACACTGGCATATTAAAACAAACAAACAAACAAACAAACAAACAAACAAAACAACAAAAAAAAAAGCCCCCCCAAAAAAACATTGACAAGCTATCTTTCTCATTCTTACATGAATTTGGTGATAATGGAAACACGAGTTTTGAGTTCTGTCTGAGGGAGAAAGTTCTTTGGATAGCAAGTTCATTTAAAAAAAATGAAGCCAACTCATTTTATAACAGACTTGACTGCTACTGATTTTTCCCTTAACTCAGCATTACCCTTGTCATAGGCAATTAACGTCTTTCAGCAGCCCTGGGCTGTCCTATCTGTTCCACATCCATCAGAGTAAAAGCCAGATCAATAAACAGCACTGACAACACCAAACAAAACTTCAGAAGAACTTTGTCCCATTCTTGTTCTGTCTCCCATGTGACAAACATAGATTGTTTCCCAGTGATACAGCCCAAACTCAAAGACCCCTGTCACTTTAACCAGCAAAAGAATTTCCACTTGTACCCCAAGTATAACAGAATAAAGCCCCATCATCTCATCCAGGAGCAGATCTTTTTGATATTTACTCTCTGAACAATCCTGCAGATGGCTGTGAAAAATATCTTGACATCCAATCTTGGTGAACATATAGAAGAGAGTATGATTTTAAGCTTTTTTTGTTTTAAGGTGCTTGCAGTCATGGGTTAAATTTTTCAAAAGCTCTCACAGCAAGCTCAGCTTTGGCTTCTTTCCAGTCATCTGATTTTTTCCCTGAGCTTCATGAGAAGCATTGCAACTAGCTGATCACTCTGAAGAATTGTATTTCTTAATATTTGTATTTATGCTTGTGATAACTTGGAGCTTTAACAATCAAAGAGTTTTCTCATTTCTTTCTCCCTTGTTTTCAGTTCATCACAAGTCATGTGTGATTTAAGACAAAACTTTCAAAAGTTAATGGATGTTACTGTTGGTTTAGCTCTATTTTTCTGAAGCAGTGCTAAGTGTAAATGGGTCAAGGTTAAACACACATGTAAAATACAGCTTTCAGATTGTGCAACCCTTCCACAGAAAAGGGCCGTAATAAGCAACAGGGTATGGATGGGTTTTGGTGCATATTCCCCAAGCCTGAGGCACATGGAAGCAGCAGCCTTTGGCTTTCTAAGGCCAGACCTGCTTCAAAATGGCTCCATCCTCTAACCTTGGGGGATATGAAAGATGGTGAGGAAGCACTTGGCCAATTCACTGTAAAAATGTGCTTTAGAAATACCAGAATTATCCAGCTTTCCTTCAACAGGCTGCATTATATCTTTCAAATGCACAAAGCAGTATTGATGTTGGCACAGAGACTGAGACCATTGGTCTTCTAACAACAGATTTCCATTTTACAGAGCCAGGGAGCTATCCTGTGTAATCAGAAGGGGAAAAAGGATACCTGAATGCAGGTGGGTACATGCGCAGCGTCTCTGCAATCACCATGTCCAGATAAGGGAGTTCCTGTACATTTTGGTAATCAGGGACCATCTGAAAGGACAGGACAAAAGGAACAATTATGTTTTCTCACATGCAAGTGCCAAACTCATCTCAGATTAGCTTTTAAATCATCTATTTTTTTACTGGGCATCTTTCCTGTAGAAGAACTCGATGTCTCATCTAAAACAGTAAATGATAAAATTATACAAAAATGTGGGCAGTAATTAAATGTGTGTGTAACATTCCTTTCATCATTAAAATGCTTTGGTGCACAGCCCAGCTGAAGGTACAATAATAAATCAACTTGCTAGGAAGTATTAAAAGCAGGTCATTACAGAGAGCATCAATAGCTATAACAGAGCTATTGTTTTACATGTGGACCAAAATCTGCACAAGACCCTTGTTTCTTCCCAAGGGCAAGAGCACAGCTCACATTTTGTTCAAAAGAAACAGCAAATCCTTCAGTTCCTCTTGTTAATGTTGGAACAATCCCTTTGCATTTTCCCAGCTACAGAAATAAAGCAAAGTGCTGGTGCTGGAATGCCTGTGGAGGGGTGGAGAAGGCACTGGAAGACACTGGAACCCCAACGAGGAACAGCATGCGGTGGTAAATTGCTCTGCCAAGAAGTGAGGTGCCGAGGTATAGCTCAAACCCCACCTGGCAGGACTGCAACAGTGCCTGAGCAGAGAAGTCTGCAGGTTTCCTCCAGCCCCTGCTTAATGCTGCTTAATTTTTCACGATGGTCAATGCCCGAGCCCATGTCTTCACAATCCTACAAAGCCATCCAGCCCTTGACAAGGACTGGTGGGCACCAAAATCTCAGCAGGGCTGTAGCTCAGACTGCCCTCTGACTGCCAACAGACAAGAAGAGACACCAAACAGCACTGACACGACTCAGCACAGGGACAAACAGGGAATTTCTTCCACAGTTACCTTCCTTGGAAAAAGGACATCTTCCCTGTTTTATTCAGTGCTCTCAGCAGAGGGCAGCCAAAGAACATCGAATAACCTCATCAGGAAAGTAGAGTTTTGTTTTAAATTAAAGAGCATGTACTAAAGACTGACACAGAGTAAATTGGAGAAAAGCACAGACGTCAGACTAGACTAAACCTTTTATGAAGATTTGAGGCCCCGGCCATTCACAAAGGGGACTGGATTCCATCCTTCCTTTATTTACTACAGCACTTTTCATGTATAATGCATATTTTATTGAATTTTCATGCAAAAACATATGGTACATACTGAAAATACTAAGCAGAGAACAACTCCAGATGGTACGCAGAAAAGGCATACAATAGAGCAAGGATACCTTGCTGGATTAGGGTATCCCACTTATTCAGCACTAAGCCACCATGCACCATTTCACATCAACTGATCTTTTCTAGGAAGGAAATAGATACATTCTATTATCCCCATTTTTTGGCTCAGGAAAGAAAAGCAGAAGCAGAGAATGTAATTTGCACAGGCTGAGTAGAACCAGTGTGTGTGCTTCTCTCTCAGGGGAAAAGATGCAACTCAGCTTGTCAATAGATGAAGTATTTTGTCAGTATATGACAAATATTATCAATACAGGAAGTATGGACTGCACTGACAGCCTTTCAGCGTGGCTTTTATCTTGTGGTGGTGCCTGCTAACTCAAACCTTTGGCTTAGGTCAGTGGTTATCAGACAAAGGACTAGGAGCCTAAAAGCCACGTGAGAACCATCGTGTGAGGAACAGTGCTCCAGTAATTCCAAGGGTTAAAACCAAAGCTAGGAGAGTGATTTTTATCACCCTCGTTTTGCAGAAAGGGATCCAAGGGCTGCCTAATTTTGTGGGGGAAATCAGTAGCAGAGGCTGGAAATGCAGTCTCAAATTCCAAGTCTTCACAGCACAACTCCCTTTCTCCATGCCCACAGAGATGCTCCACTCTGTAAGTGCACTCTGTGGCGTGCATTCTTTTGTTTTTTCCGCCAGTTTTACAATTATCTTTCAGAACTTTCCCCTCGCCTCCTTTATACTGCTCTCCTGTATCTCTTTGAATCCTGAGTCAGCATCTGAGTCCTGTTCCTGCAGTCCCTCCTGATTTCATGGACAGGCTGGCTGAGAGAAGAGCCCAGGCTCAGAGAAAATGAGTGGTGGAGCCAAGAGCACACGGAGATGTGTTTGATTCTCTGAACCATGCTCTTTCCACTGGGCCTTCCTCTCTCTCTCATAATCCCTCTACTTATTTCTGGAGTCAATAATTAGGATAATTATATAGTAACCTGATATAATAAGTAGCCACTAAATCAAACCATACATCAACGAATAATATAACACTAAATTATTGGAGCTTTGATTTGCTCTTTCAAATAGCTTCTATACCTTCAGGGAATTAGCAGTTCAGAAAACAAAACAAAGGTGTAAAACCAGCTGATATTTCATAGAAGAAAATTCCTTTTGCTTACATAAAGAAGGAGGGGTCAGTCCAATGGCAGCAGAGTGAACCCTGTTATCATGAGAATGACAGATACATCAGTCATTTCCTGCATCTGATGCAACTTAATTATTGGCACTTCCAGGCTTTTAGCATCAAAGTAGCTGGACCTAATTTAGCAGTTGTTTGCAAGGTCTGACCTGCAGCTGTGTAAAGTACACACAAGCCAAGCATCTCTGTTTAGGAAGGACAGTTTTTAGCTTTTTTTTCCCTTTCAAAGAAAATATTTTCCATTTGTTTTTCCACTCCCTCTCTTAAAAATATGCCTTTAGCCAAGCACATTTCAAAGGAACGTAAATATGCTTTTCTCCCTAAATGTCCCTATTTATATCTATCAACTGCTGGCAGGTTTGCCGGGGTGAGGGTGATGTTGTGCAAACATTCCACTTTAACCCCCTGAAAAAAAAATTGTCTAAATTGCCTTGTACTCAAGATGAGGTGGTTTTTTTCATGAAGAAAGACTTCTGTCTTTAAGAAGAAGAGATGGGGAGTGTGAGGGAGGATTGCATACAATAAAACATCCTGTATTTTAATTTTGCAGCTACTGCTTTGCACAGCAGTTTTTCTAATGCCTTGCATAGCCTTGTAGTGTCTTTTCCTGTCGATGTGGAAGTAAATGGCCATGTAACATCTTGTGGCATTTCTCTGCATGCATGTTGCCCCAGTTTGATTTCTGGAGGTGAGGTAGTACACCCTTACCAATCCCAGACTATTCAATCACTTCTGGCATATAGTTTGGCCACAAACTCTCCTTTATGACTGACAGAAAATCACAAGCCTCCATTACTCAGAAAAAAATGGGAAATTAATTCTTCCTCCCACAGAGTACCCTGAGGTGAAATAACAGCAGTGATTATAAAATTGCCTATGTGCTACAAGGATGACGCGTGTTTTAAACCCCATATAAACTCCAAGAGAGATAACTACCTTCAGATCCACCTCTGCTTTTCAGTATTGGTTTTAGCATTTTCTAGGCAGGCAAACCTATTTTTTACCACCGCCCTCAGTTAACTTTTAATTCCTCAATGAACAGCAAGGGAATCCAAGTGCTGACAGGAGCAGTCTGGCCAATCACTCTGCTGCAGTTTGAGATGTTACTGTTCCCAGTGTTGCTGGCTCTTCTTTGCTGGCTGTGCTTGGTGCCACCACAGCCAAGTCAGCAGAAGGGAACATATGCCTGCACCTCAGTTGCTTCCATACAACGTCCAGCATGAACCCATCTTCAGTGACAGCTCAAGACGAGACACTAACTTTTCCCCAAAGCAGCTGATGATCATCCTCCTCTACTGCCTCTGTTTTGGGAATGGTAATTCGAGGCACACCTCAGTGAATAAGAGATTTCCACTTATCCTATTGGCCATGCTCTAGTGACGCTCAGCATCCAGAAATGAAAAAAAATCAGAAAAAATTTGTGCAGCTGACAGTGTGACGTGCACCTGAAATCAATTTAGAAGCAGCAAAACCTGCCGAGACCACATTCCTCACAAGGAGCACTGCTGAGTCATGGCCTGGTACTGAACCAGCTGAGGTTTCTGAGAAATTGCAATCAAATCCAATGGCTCATGGGCAGGTGTGGCTGTGACAAAGTCCAGGTCAGAGAGATGACGTGCAGATCTGCCTAAGCACAGATACAGAGTTATCTGTGTATGCATAGCTACACAGCCCACATGGGCTCTCCCCCAAAATATAGACTTTGGATAGCAATAAAAACAAAAGCCAGCATCACCCTCAGTTACTCTCACCCCACTCCCTTTCAAATTGCCAAACAGGTTACTCAGACCACAGCCATTCACAAACAGGTCAATAATGTTTCTTGATCAAAGGGATAAAAAGCTGCCAATAAATCAAAGAATCTGCCTGTGGTTTTGACCTCTCTTTGGCCACCTCTAGGAGCTGCTCATACTCCAACAGAACTAGAGCCTGTGTGCCTCACTCAGCCTCAGAGACGGGGAAGAAATGCAAGAATGTGAAGTACAAGAAAGTCAAATTAGGGCAGCCCCGTAACAACCTTGCCAACAACCCTATCAGGAAAGGAAAGGTTAGAGACTGGAGTGCACTCAAAATGCAGATTGGTGAAAATAAGGGTTGGGATGGTTTAACAGGCAACTGTTTTTAACTTGCTTAAAGAAAGCCTGTCTCATGTTTGACCACTTACATGACAACATGCTGGAACCCCTGTAAAGCACCAAATTAAAGCCTCTCTACAATCTCAGGCAGCAGGACAGGGACAAAGCTGATGGAGTAGAATTTCTTAGCTTTATCCCCAGAACTTGGATCAAACACTTAAAAAATGCTTAAGGCAGTCCTCATGCAATACTTACTGCAAATTCTCTCTCCCTGTTGTCTGCACCTGCCAGGTGAGATGTGCCTCGGAGCCAAGGCACCAGGCAGAATCAGCCCATGCTGCTTGAGAAACAGGACCCTGAAGCTCCTGAGTCCCACTCACTCTGGGAGACAGATCATGGCCTTAATATAGAGAAAACCCTGCCTAAAATCACCAAGTGTCTGTTGGCCACTTCCAGTGACAGAGGCCTATAGAAACTTCCAGCAAAAAATTAAGTTCTTGACTACAGAACCAAGGGCAAGGTTCAGGAATAAAAAAATAGGATAGCAAGGCTGATTTCCAGATTGCCTGACTTTCCAGATAAAGAGACTTTCTGAGCCGCCTAGCACCTCTCAAATCCTTAGAGCACACCTTGGTAGCACTACAGCCCCTGCCATTGGCATTGTGCCTTCTCACATGATCTCAGAAATCAACAATAAAGTTCTCAGGTCCATCCCCTCTTGCATCTTTCCCCAGAAGCAAGAAAAAGCTATCCAAAACACGAACTCCCAAGATTTCCATTTATTTCTTTATTCCATGTGGGTTACCTGCTGCCACCTCTTTTGTCTGCTTGGGTTGTTACTCAAATGGAATATTGTCAGGCTCTGACCCCCACCCTTGGTGGCTGCTCACCGGGTTTGACAAAGTTACTTTGTTCATTGAGGCACATCTCAAGATGTGACAACATTCAGCGCTTCAGACACCTCAAACAAATTCCTCCCAGCTCCTCCTAAAGATTGTGCCAGACAAATTTCATCTTACGGCTTTTTGTTCAAATCACCTGCCAGTCACCCTCACCTCTAACTCCTGGTTCACTACTGTGCAAGTCAACTGACCACACTCAGAGGAACGTGCCAATTTGCAGGCTGAGTTCAGAGCTGGTGGGAAAAGCTGGCACACCAGTTTCACACTGACAACCACATTACACACAGACCTTGCAGCCAAATTCTCCCCATCACTTTGGTGCAAATCCACACCACTCCCTGGGGCTACATCAGTGTAAGGGAGAGGAAAATGCAGTTCTAAAGATGTACCAAATAGTGCTGGGGAAAGAGCCAGAAGGTATAAGGTCACACCAATGTCAATGCACTTTAATGTTACTTTGCTTTTTGAATCAAAGAATTCAGCTCCTGACAGAAGACAGACCTGCACTACCTCCAGTAGCTTCCACGGTGCTAAAACAGGGTCTTTGTAGCATCACTGCTCCCAAGGAGACTTGTGCGAGACAAAACGCTTCCTGAAACTGAACAGTGTCCCAAAGCCAAACAGATAAACATAAAAGCTGCAACCAAAACAGTCAGAAATTCTCTTCCACCTACATTACTACTGACACATGGTGATCAGCAAGAACAGAACGCGTGCCATCAGGTAGAAGATCAAGAAAAAAGATAGTCAGGAAAAAAGAAGAAAATCTCTAAGGAAATACTTTGTGAGGCAAGCTACAAACGAAAAGAAAGGAGAAAGCAATCTGTTTCTATTTAGGTTTTGTAAATTTGTCACCTTCATCTAGTCCCAGATTGCCAAGTGAAGTGTGTGCCCTCAAATGAAAATTGATTAAATAACTCTAAGTGAGACTGGGTGCCTGGGGTGTCACAAAGGAAGGTGCAGTTCTCCAGTGTGATGACACTGCCAGGCCAGGCAGTGTTTCGTACATAAGCACCATCACTATGCTAATTTTTATTATTTTACTGAGGCTATGTGGGGAAGAGCAGCTCCCCTGTAGAAGTGGCTCACTACCAATATGCAATGCCTGCCTTGCTCCAGCTATTTGTGATGTGGTATAATCCCTGCTCATGCATTGCAGCAGGCTAAGATCATCAGAGGCACAGAGACTGCCTCTTTCTCGCCTCCTTAAAACCACTCAGCCCCCAGGAAATCCGCCCCGGGTTCTCTCCACAGCCCACCGAGGCTCCAAAGTCTCTCTTTCTACACTTGTCTGACACAATCAAAATTTCTACTTGGGTGGCAGAAATGCTGAATGGTGAAGGATCCCAGTGGGAGGGAAGCAAGGAGGAAATTAAACAGGAGAAAGGACTGCCAGAGGCCCAAAAGGCTGAGAAAGAGAATTATAAAACTGGGGTAGGTCTGTCCGAAGGGCATGTCACCAGTCCAAAGCACATTAACCACTGAAGTTCGTGCAAGACTTAATCCTTCCTGCTACAGAAGTGTCCCTTGATGGTTGCTGCAGATCTACAGGAATAAAGAGGAGGGATTTTTTTTTCCCCCTCTCAGTAACATTCATGGTATCACATAAGAGCCAGATGATTTAATTTAATCGTTCCTGCTCCAGCTGGTATTTCTGTATGGAGGTGACAGTGCTTTAAATTAGGGCCTTGCATATAAAAGGCCCGTGTGTTTAGTTTAATCAAATGTTCATTTCCCCACATTATGTTTATATTAAAAGACATCAACATGGATTTTCATGCTGCAAACAGAGGCTATCTTATGGTCTATGTGTTGAGGCTGTCTTTGGCTGTTCTTCATCTCTGTGGCAGCTTTGTGGAGGTGTCTCAGCCCCAGGCATGCAGTTTGGGGAAATATGCTCTGGAGAGCACAGTCCAACCTATGAGGAGATCAGAGCTTTACACAAAATAAATTATTTCTGTAATTTGCCCTCCTTGAGCTCGTCACTGCTTAAGTCACTGGCTTCAGCAACTGCAGGGTGAGACCTTTCCTGACTTAGTAAACAGGAAAACATTCGTAGCAGAGAAACAGCAAAATTCTCTCATCACTCAGCGTAATTATTATTTGTTCCGACAAGGGCAGGTCAGTTTTAATACCATACAGCATTTATGCAGTGCCTAATGCCTTGGAAACATCTAACATGCATTAGGTGCAGTACGACAATAATAAGAATTTGCCTTTCCATAGTTGTTTTTCCCCTGAGGCTCGCGAAGCGTTTAGCGAACATTAATTAGTTGGTCATCTTCCAAATGCATGTGTGAGGTGCTCCTGGTAAATAAGCCCTCCCCTTCACACAAAGGGCCAGCAGAGGTGCTGAAGACTGAGACCATCACTTTACAACCTTAAGAGCTGAGCACCCACCAGCTCAAGTCTTCATCACTGGCCTGATTTTTATTTTTCAGCCTCAGTGTGACTCCTGTTCAAAAATTAGCAAATACTGCTCTGAATGCATAGACTTAAAGTGACCAAAGAAGAAAGAAATCCATTGCACAGTGTTTAAATAGGACTTTAAAAAAAGGAGCTTTGTTTGCTTTCAGCTGCCAAAATCATAACTCAAGGTTCAGTCTGTCCTTGAGAAACTGATGGTACTAAAAGTACAGAATGTAAAGAAGTGCTTCTGGTGCCAATCCTCCAATTCCTTGCCATAGATTTCTGCATCTCCTATCTAATACAGGTAAAATTTTCTGGTAAAAGTCACATCCAGTCCTATCTCCAGATTTTAGCATGTGGCCTTTCTATAAGGCACAAAGCAAAAGTTTGTTCCTGTTGAAACTTCTCACAGTTTAACTGAAAATATGAAAAATAGACAAAGAAAGGGGAAAAGAAGTATTTTCTAACCAAAGCTATTCAGTGCCTTTTCCTCTTTTGCTCCCTCTGGAAAGCTCTGACTGCCTTGGGTACAACAAAGCAATTTACAACTGGTAAGTGAAAAAAATTGATAGCACTTGAAATGGCTTTTGTGTTTCCTTCCTCCAGTGCATGAAGATCTCTGAAAAAAACAACATGACTTGTCAGCCCAAAATGCTCTACCCCAAGCTCAGTGGGGAGCTGGCTGTGAGCAGGGGTGTTTGTTACCCTGACAGTAACCTACCACAAACTTCTCTAGATATTCAGATAAAGCTGTCTGCAAAGAATCCTGGCAGATGCCTATTCAAGGATCTCTCTCCTTTTATTCCCTGACTCTCCATCTGGGAACACAAAAATTTCCCTAAGCCTGTTCACGCTTAAATTTAGTGAAGCCATCGTGGTGTCATGTTCTGGTGCTGTTTTGTGTCTTTGCTCTCCTCTACCCGTTGTAGACCAGCATGGCACCACTGTCCATCTGTTTATGATCTACTTCTCACAGTGCCTTGGTCCTGATTACACTGATAAGCACAGTAGGTTATTTGAGGGCCAACTGGACCTCTCTAATGACACTCAAGATGTACCCAAGTTGTGGGAACATTTCAATCAAAAAAAGGCCAGTGGAAAAACTCCACTGGATCCTCCCAGGGGAGAGCCTTCCTGTCCTTAAGCCCAGGAAATAAAACTTTTTTTTTTTTTTTTTTTTTTTTAAATCTGGAATTCTTTTGCAGTTACCAGTGGCCAAGTGAGCCACAAAAACAGAAGAGAAGACAAGAAAAGAAACTGAGGCCTGGGCCTTTCTGACATGTGAAGATGGATATTTGAGAAGGGATTATAAAGAACAGTGTTCAGCTCAGGAGGCCACATGTTTCATGGTCTCCTATAGCACAGACGTGAGTCCCTGAGTTAGAGGACTTACCCCCACGTGCAGGAGCCTGGAAAGTGCGGCTGTTTTGGGGGGCACCATGTCCTGCCAGGGGTGGCAAAGCCCTCCCTCATGCACTGACTCACTGGCCCTCATGAGCGCATGGAAACGAAGGGGAACAAAAGCACAACTCAAAGAGCTGCAGGATGGAGTCACAGGGTCAGCAGTGAGAAAATACAGAATGCATTTGTAGTCTGAACAAGGTCACTTCCAGCATGTTTTAGGATGATACAAGGCTTTACAGGGAAGGCAAATGGAAAGTATTGCTCACGATTTCTTCTGCTTTATGAGTAAGCTGCTTTGGCCTTTATTTATTTATTACCTCACAGTCCCACAATGGTCCTGCTATGAAGACCAATTCACTGTTCTTTCTCTCTTGCTTCTCAAAGATACTTTTGCTTCTTGAACCTGACCCTTTCCTATCTCAGTGCCTGGCCACATCACTCATTTACCTCTGTATCTCCAAGAATATCCTTATTTTTAAAATTTGCAACACCTCACTTCTGTGCTGTCATTTCACTTATGGCCATGCTACTCTAATGCTCAGTAGTTTATCCTTTATTCTTATTTTTCAAAGCTCAAAAGCATCGAGTCTCAAAAGTTCTGGGGTACAGGGGAACCTGGCCAACACAGTGGTACCCAGCTGGGTTTGAGACAGCCCTGACAGGGAGGCCACTTGACCCAGACACCACTGAGCCACAAAGGCAGCACCCATAAACTGACACATTCCATAGAATAATTCAACACAAAAGAGTGCTTTTAAGCCAGAAGAGTGCATAAAACATCGTGTTCTGCAAGGGGTTCAGTAGAAATTTTACCCATATAAAATATCTAATAAAGGATGGTATACTGTGCCTTTTTTATCATGAATTGAGGCACAAAGAACTGTAGATATCTATAGATGGGCTAATTTGTGGGGAGGGATTTTCTGAATCGCAAGACGAAACACAGCTGTGGGTTTTTTCTGTAAAGGGCCTGTCACACACATGAGAGCAGCCAGCATATTACCAATCCTGATCGCTCAAACATTATGAGCACGGCCCCAACATACTTTGAAATTGGCTGGAAAGTACACGAGATTTATGACAAATAACAGTATTTTGAACTTCATATGCCTTCTGGCTTCTGAACTGGAATTCATGTTTTCAGTCTTACCTCTTCAACTATAAACGCTTTTTCCTTTTCTTTACTGGTTGTCTTTTGTTTTAACAATGTAATATGAGATTCTGGTTACACACCTGACTTCAGTGTTGAGTGATTTGAGGGAATACAAAACAAATGACAGAGACTTGCAGCCTGATGGCAGGATGCTGGTAATATTCCATTTACTGAGCACCATGAGCTGTCCCTGCCTGCCCTTTGGCCATCTGCTGTTAGCACTCAGCTAGAATCCTGCAGACTTTTTTAAAAGAAAGAAAGAAAAAATTCTACAACATCAGGAACTTCATGTGAATAAGCATCAGACAAGCACGAGCTGCCCCTCAGGGTACCCACAGCACACATTTTGGGGGTGTGTGGGGGGCGTTACTACAAGAGAGACCTCGAGGATGAATCATGCAACCCCCTTTTGAAAATGCCAAACTTGGTACCTTGGCAAAGCTTGACACAGAACAAAATTGAAACATGCAGACAAAGTAATTGGTGGGGGGGAAACTGTGCTGAGTTTATATATAGCATTTTGTTTCTGCTGAGTACTAGGGGGGAGGTGGGGAAGGGAGGAAATGAGAGGGAGAGAGGGAAAAGAAAGATAAATTTTGGTTGTTGCTGTCAGACGAAGATCCACTTATCTATGGCAGAAGCCCAGACAGCTGCACAACTCTAAATGAAGAAATTTAATTAAAAATTAAAAAAAAAAAAATTAAATTAGCAGGAAAAATAAAAAAAAAACCAAAACAACCAGGACTTCTTGCTTCTCACACCTACCCTGATGTATAAACAGAGACTCTGTGATGGATGAAAGGTTCTTATTATTTCTTTGACTTCTAAGTGTGTAAAGAAATCTACAATACACTCTAGTGAACCTGCAGGATGATCAAAAAGCCAATGGCATGTTGCTGCTATTCCAACTTTGCTGCTCTAGTTTTAACCATACCATGCAACATTTTGGCAGCCCAAGTCATAGTCCCAGTCATATAATACTTATTTCACATCCCCTCCGCCCTCCAAAAAAAAAAAAAAAAAAAGAAAAGAAACAAAAAAAAAAACCTGAGGGAAAGTTGGCTCAATTTTGAAAGAAAAAATTGTGGAAAGTAGGTTACTTGGGATCATATTCTGTCAGAGCTACACCTCTAATAAGAAACGTGCTGATGAAAACTGTGAGTGGATGTGCTCCTCTTTTGCACCCTTTGCATACTTTGACCTGCCTTCTGCTAGCACAACTTAGAGCAACCTCACAGCTTTTCCTGCCTCAGCTCCCAAGGTATTTGCAACACAGCTCAAAAGAGCCAGAGCATCTTGCGCTTCTGTCCATACCCACAGCTTTTGCTAACACATTTGCTTCCTATTTCACATTATGGCACAGTAAGAGAGATTGGTATTAGTGTTTTTGGCCTCTCTTCATGTGCATGGACACGTGTGTGTGTGTGTGTGTGTGTGTACTTTCTGTAACACATCCACCTATTGGAAGTAGCACAATGTGACTACAAATATATATATATTCTTCAAATCTCAGAAGATTCAAAGTGTCACTGCTGTGAAGTCAGAAAATTCATTCCAAGTCCTATTTATCTAGGTCAGGATGTGGGAAGACTTTTTTGTGTTCTGCATATGCATGTCACCGCTTCTGCTCCTTGGTACTACACAGGCTGAGAGCTGAGGAGCCAGGGAAGATAACAGCTTGCAACCTGCTTCCAGTGGACTTAATAGAAAATTCCTTTTTGTGTTCCTTATAATGGAGTCTTGTCTCATTTTTACCACAAGAGATGCTTTGGCCAGTACATTACAAACACCATCCTGACAGTGCCTGTACGTAGCTCTGCCTCTATGCTGCATCACCACTGGCTCTTCTTTAAAGCTGAAGAGAAGAGCACCCTGCAAAGCAGGGAACAAGTTAACAAAAGGCTTCATTTATCTCCAGCTGATACCAACGTGACAGTGGGAAATGTGGGGTCAGATTCCAGGCATATTCTTGCGAGAGCAGGAGGAGCGTGGGCAGTAGCCCTTGTGTGGCAAAACCACAGGGCCTGCTAGCAGAAGGTCAAGTCCTGATGCAGCTTTCCAAGCAAATTTGGGGAGGTCATTTCCTCTCCTCCACCACTCCTAATAAGACTGATAAACCCTGTGGATACTGATGGCATGCTCAGAGGACAGCAGCATATGATGCTTGTGTTTAAAGCCTGATCATTACATGGTACCAACAACAAATCCTCTGCTCTAAAAAAAAAAAAAATTAAAATATGTCATGAGTAAGGTCAACCGTGGCAGGTAATACTGATATTATACAAAATAAAGGCAGATCCTGAATGGGAAACAAAATTGTGGACAGACTACTAGAACAGAAATTTTACATATTCCTTCTGTGTAAATAAAGAAATGAACTTAACCCATTATTAAAGCTTTGCTTTACGATATGCTGGGGGAAAAGGGTTGTAATGTGTGTTATACACTCACCCACACACCAGCAACAAACCAGCAAAGGAACGCACACTTTGCCTACCTTTGCATGGAAAAAAATAGCTGCAATTTAAAGTTTAAGGGATCTGCACTCATGATTTGTCTAGCTATGATATCCTTGGGGTCCAAACAGAGGCTGGGATCCATGGGAAATCTCCCTGCTCCCTGCACCTCTGCCCTCTCAAATGATGAACTGGAAACTATGCAGGGAAACTACTGCTGCTCTTACACCTGTGGAAGAGGAACTGCACCAAAACTGCTCCCAGAGCAGAAACCAGGATGGAGCCACTGCAGCCAGTGCCAGGATGTAGAAGGCAGGCTCATGCTGCTCTCATGCCCCCTGCTCCCCAAAACCCAGAGGACTGGCTGTTGGGACAAGGCAGTGCCACTCCACCGTGTGCGGCACTACAGCACATCTCTGCTCTGTCCCGGATGGTGCTTTCCTATTTGATTACTTTTTCCATCATGCATTTCTTACTTCATTAAGGGGAGTTATTAATCACAGGGCCCAGGAGCGGTGTGGCTTCCCTTTAACCCAACATTGGCACGGTGAGGGATGAAGCCAGTGTTTGCTTGGGGTTGGAGCACTCCCCACTCTCTCAAGCTGAAAGATGGGTCGTGTTCAGAGTGCTGTGCATGACCAGGCTCCACACAGGATGCAACAGGCTCAGCTTGGTGGGAAATGAAAAGGACATAGACTCTTTTGTCAGCCTGACTTGGTCTTAATAATGTTTAAATATCTGAAGGTCGCTAAATTAGAGTTCAGAAACTTGGCACAAAGGCCTTTCTCTAAGATTATCTAGGTTTGCTGAAGTAAGACAACAAAAGAGAATAAACCAAACTGAGCAAAACCAACAGCTGCTGCTGCTGAGATGTTATTCTTCTCATTAAGCCCATACGCTGAGCCTATAGAGGAGGCAGCATTTCCTGTCGCTCTTGCTGACAGTTCAGTATTAGAGCACAAAGGCAGGTCACTGTCCTTGGCAATTCAGTAAACAAAGATAAGAGCTGAAAGCAACAGAATATTTTTTTAACCCTGATAATTCACTCAGTATGAATTCCATTGTGGAGAGATTTATTGTTTACTTAGAACTTCTCAAAAGAGCTCCTTGAGAATGTGCCGGACACAAAACACACATTTCAGCTGAAAGAGCTGGCTAGGCCTGCTCAGGGCATCTGCTACTTGTCCCTGGACTCACGTGTGTGAAACATTAGTGAACCTGCTGGAAAAACGCAGCCCCAAACCTTTGCCCAGGTCTGCTTGCTACCCCGGGCTGGGAACTTAAACAGATGTCTTCAACGGGCAGTCAGGCTCATGAAAATGCTTTGTCAAGATGCCAACAAAAACCCGCATTGCTTTCCTTCTCCCCTTGCAAATTGTCTGCAGCAGAGCAGCACAAGAGTGAAAACCATTGGTATAATATCTGACACTCTTGGTAGAAGAAGGATCAGTCTTTCCTCTGCCTGGCCCAAGAAAAACTCCCCATTGCCTTCCCCTCCCAGCTCATTTCCCCAAATGCAGACACACCACACCACTCTAGGGGGAGGCAGGAGCAGACATCATCACTGCCAACAGCAGAGACTGCCTTATCTTTTCTGTGTAATGGCTCAGCAACTTAAAGTAAAGCAAGAGTTTAAACATTTGCTGATTAGAAGACCAGGGCATCAGATGAGAATTTGGGAGCTGTGAGTGCTGCCACAGATTAGGCCATCTAATCATGCCATGGCTCCCCTTCCCACTTGGGAAGCAGAAATAAAACCTCTCATGCTACCTACCTGGGACGAGTGAAAAGTGCATTTGGTAGACTTATCCCAGGAATACCAGGCATAATTGCAAACCCACCAAGACTAGGTTTAGGCAATCTGCCCTCCAGAAGAGTATAGTCAGGACTGGAGGAGCACCCAGGGATTTCTCATGGTTGGTGCTGTACATTTGACCTTCCCTACCCAGGATCTCTGGGTTTCAACAGAAACAGTAATCTGTTTTCAAGGAGGACACAAGAAGGTTTGTTGAAACACTATTTTTCAACATGTGTTTACTGAGGACATCGTAGGATTGCTAGAGATGGATTACCTATAGCCTTGGGCTGTGCTATAAAAGTGGATTGTGAGTTTAAAATCTTTCTTCTTCCTTTTCTGGAAGAACTGTAAGCTTATCTGTGCTAAAGTTTCCAACAGCATTCCTGGGCTCAGCTTTTGTAAGCTGATTTCATCTCCAAAGCCGACATTAGTTCTTCTCCATTCTGACTAGCCCCTCTACATTTCTCTGAGCAATTAAGAACTCTCTTTAGCTCTCACAGCACTGCAACACCCACAGGAAGTGCATGTCCATATTCCTCTCATGTTTTCAGATCCCCACAACTCTTGCTCAGTGGGTACCAGTTGCTCTATTGCTTGCAGCAGGCATGTACTTGCTCTTTTTCAGCTGTTCTCAGAACCTCTTTTTAGCAGCTCTCTTGCCAGATAATCTGGCAACTCAAAGTACAAAAGCAAGTTCTGTTATCCGTTCCAAGAGAAGTTTATCCAGGAGCACTCAAAGATGCCAACATCATGGAAGAGTTGTTTACAAAGGTCAGTACACACTGCACCAGCATGCCAACCAGCTTCTGATACTCAGGTCAGCCAGCATTTATCAATACAAGTAGTGGTTGTGGGAAACTAGTTTCATTGAACCCAGTCAACCCACAAACAGAAGCTGAGTGGCTGTGGAGTCCTGGAGAAAGGAGCAGTAAAATTAAGACATTCCAATGCATTATTGTGGACTCATGGAAAAGGAGGGATATGCCAGCCTATGGTCATCAGACCCAAAACACAGTGGGGATTTTATCTGCTGACTCCTCCTCATTTCATGTGCTTAAGATGAGACAGAGGCCCTGCACCCACACACATACACCCTGTGCTATTTGTACAGCATATAGCATGTTTGTATTGATATGCCATCTGATATACATTAGAACAATATGTACTGACTGGTACAATGGGGCTGGGGCTATACCTCACTTGCAGAGTTGGAGGCAAATTCAAGCACAGTCTGCTAAAAAACACTGGATAGCATAATAAATTAGGAAAACTCCACGTCAGTACAAGCGCAGTTCTACTGACCCCTTTCCCTGGACCCATTTATCCCAATACAGTGAGGAGAATAAACAATATTTCCAGGACACTTTTGCCAGGGAACTGTATCTATGCTATGACACATCTCAGTGCAGATATACAATAACTAAAGCTTGTTACCAGTGCTGGTGGAAGAACCACACGGTACCTCTGTCCTGTGTAAATGTGAGGCTGCTGAAAGCAGCAAACAACTTCACATCCAGATATGAATATGGAATGCACAGTTCACAAACAGGTAGGAGACCTCTCTATTGCCAAGAGGTGTTGTTCCACCAGCATCTACCTATTCTCATGGACCAGCATTTGAACACATGCCCATGCAAGCTGAAAAAGAGCTTGTTTTCAAAAAGAAACAAAACTACAAACTTCAGGGCCACATCTGAAAAAAACCCACGGTAAATAGATTGATAAAATTTCTTCAACTTGGGTAAGTTGTAAGTCTACCTCTTCATAGGAGAGAAAAGGAATCAGCCCCCTTTCAAACAGTGGTGACAGAAAAGGGACACAGAGCACATTTCCTGATGGTAGAGTTGCCTAATTTAGATAATAGACTGTTTTAGAATTTGTGCATCAGACAAGAAACAAAATAAAAATATAATTTAAAGGCATCAAACTAAAGATGCTGGTACTGAAAAAAAGAGGCTTTGTTGATAGAAGCATTTATATATTTGTATACTTCCACATATGCTAAAAAGCTGCACGACATTAACTGCATCGATTTCTAAGTTAATATAGCTATCAGCTCTAGCTATGGGATGTGTATAGATAAGTATAGCTATATACACATGTGTACACCCACCCACATCCTGTTCTCCCTTCAACACCATTCACAGAAATTCACTGTTCTTTTCTGTAAGACCAGCCATTTCTGGAATATGGAAAGGGCAATTTACATACAGTATTTTTCAACAAAGATCTAATTTAAAAACAAGACCAAAAAGAGCATAGATTATAATGAAGCACCCATGCACAAGGTATTGACTAAAGTTTTCTATCACAAGGCACTGCAGAAATAAGCATCAGAGTTCCATATCACGACATACACTCACACAAACACATATGCGTGCACACATGCACACACAAAGGCAAGACTAACAGTTATTTGTATTTCCTACTTTGAGAGACAGGAAACCTCCCTTTGCATCTGCTTTTTTCTCACTAAGAAGAGTAATTTTAATTACAGACACTTGGCAGGAGGCCAAGTTTAATTTTTTTTTTTAATGACATCTGTCTAAGCATTTTTAAACTTCCTGCTCAATGTAACTTCCTTCATTTTATAGACCAACACCCAGTTACAGCAAAAAAGAGAAGGGAGTAGCAAATGATTTATTCATTTTTCACGTTAACTCTTATCAGGTATATCAAGCAGCTCATTGTTCTGAGAATTGATGGTACAGAAAGCAGATTTACAGGGGGAATTTAGGACTCAAGCAGTCTGGGAAAGGAAAAAAAAAAAAAGAGAAATCATGCATGGAAAAAACCAACACTGTTGTAATTTAACCCTAAAATAACTCAACGGTTCCTGTTTCACAGACTGATTTTCCTCAATTTGGCTAGGCTTTTTTTTTTCAGGGAAAAAAAAAAAGAGGGTTGAGAACGGGGTAAGAGTGAGGGCAACATTAAATACTTGAAATATGAGGCATCAGGCTGTGGATGCCAGCCAGGTCAGCTTGGCACCAGGCAAATTTCTGCTGCATTGGTGAAGCTCCTCTGGGCTTGGGCAGTGCCAGAGAGGTAGAGTCTGGACTCAAAGTCCACATCCCAAGCTGGCACAGCCTCTGCTTCAGTCAAGCTACTGGGACAGGGACAAGGAATCCTGAGCACCTCCAACAAAACTGACTGCAGAAAAAGCAAACATTTCATTTTCAGATGCCGAGCATTAGGGCTGCCTTCCCTCCTTTTCCTTTCAGTCTGTCATTACTCATGGCTCACAAGGCTGTATTGCACAGCTTGCTGTTTTCCTCCTGCACATGGAGCATGGGGAGCTAAGAGGTGAAAAGGAGGGGGCAAAAACACTGCCAGAGAAGGAAAGCTGAATAATGCAGGAGCAGGGAAAGGAGAGAATGCAGCAGCAGAAAGCAGGATGAATTCAAAGTGAGTGCTGTGGGACAGAGGGCAAGAGGAAAGGACAGAAGCAAAGGTGGACGAGGCGGCAGGGAAGCCACCCTGGCAGTAGTCACAGCTTTTCAGGTACCTCAGCCTTCCTCTGAGATTTAGCACTGACCACAGCTCTTGCGGTAGAAGGCTGGGGGCCAGGCTGCACTGGAGCAGAGAGCAGGAGAGCTGGTGAGGAGTGTGGAGGTCCTTCTGGCCACCCATTCCCTGCTGTGTTGGAGCTCAAGCCACAGGCAGACAGCCACACCTGGCTAACAAAAGTCCCAGAGGAATGGGATTTATAAGGCACATCAGAAATGCAGCTGTGTCAGCTGTATGAGTATCTGTCTCGTGCTGGCCCCACTGCTGGGACACAGGTAAGCCTAATGAATTGTTAATGCCTTGACACCAAAGCTGCATTTCCATTCTTTGCTCCAGACAACCCAGATTTTATTCTTTTGACTTACATGTTTTCTCGAGCAAGGTAAATCATCTTTCAGGATACACGAACAACATTAAAAAAACGGCCTGGGAAAACAAAGTCTCCCTCCTGCACTTTTTGCTCTGTGGAGATGTAACCTACAGCCACTCTGAAAACACTGTAGAAGTTTCCATGTGATTTTTAATTTCCTGATCCTTGCTGGAACCAGACCTGTGAATGCTGCAAGCCTCTGGAGGAAAAATCGGTATTGTCAGATTCTGCCCTAATTTTCCAAAATCCAGGAGTTTCAGAGAATATCTCAGCTCTTTAAGTGTTTGGAGACCTCTGTCTCACAAGTGGCTGACTGCCTTCTGACTTGAGTCAACACAGCTGGAAAATGGAGGAAAAAAAACCCCAACCCTGAAACCTGACTGAAAGCCAGATGTTGCCATTGAGCAGAGCTACTGTGTTAATAAAACACTAGCACCCCTGCGCTCCCTGAAACAAAATTAATAGCCCTAATAGACTTCCCAAACTGTGCTTTATGCCAGAAAGAAAGCAGGAGAAAATTTTTTTATGGCTTGAAGGGATTGTGGAGAGGTAAGGTTTGGTGCTGGCGCTGGGATTTTTCCCACACTGCAGTGGGAAAGGTCTCTATTTTTAGGGAGGACAGGCTGTGTTTGCCATTTGGCAGGAAGCGATCGGGATCAGTGATTGCAACATTAGTGCTGGACATGAACGATGTGTCACAACACAGGGCTTGGTACGGCACAAAAATGTTGCTGACGTGTGCCCAGTGTTGTGTGCCACACAGTTCAAGCAGGGTCAGGAGTTTACGTGTACCCCTGGGGCATACACTACTCTCCCAGTGGTACTCAAATTGTAGCTGTAAAAGAAAACATCTCCATGCTGCGAGCAGTAAAACAAAGTTTTCAGAGCCGTTTTGCTTAAAAAATAGTGGAGTTTCTTTGCATACTCCAATCAAAGATATTTTTCTATCAACTATGAATGCCTCACAGGATGTAGATGCGTGATGTGATATGGTACATTCATAGCTAAGCAGGAATGCAAGCAAGAACTGAAAAGCAACAGTGGTTTGTTTAAATGCCCTGTTCCATCTCATCCAGCCATCATCCCATTATGAGCCACAGGGGGCCAGCTTTCTGAGGCCACTAAGATGTCAACAGTAGGAGAAAATGTTTGTTCATATGCCCCTGGGGCTGCTCTGAAAGCAGTCACTGACATGACATCCCCAGCCCTCTGCAGCAGAGGCAGCTGCGCCGATTTGTTAGCGTGTGACTTGGAGACACCACAAACTAGAGAAAGCTCATGTCTTTGGAGGAAAAACTGACCTCTCTCCTTTCTGTTGTGCACAGCATCCCCATCTTTTCTTCTCCCTTGGCACAGCAGATGAGGAGCAAAGACAAGACCCACACTCCAAATGGGCAGAGCTCAGGCCCTGCAAGAGTGGGCTCACGTCGGTTTTGTGTGGACCACAAGCCAAGAGAAAAATGGGTTTCACCCTCCACACTGCTTTGTTGTGATGGAGCCTCAAGACCAGTGGCAGTACTGACTGCTTATAGCACTAATTTTAGGTTGAATCATTGATACAACTTAGACTGCTATGAACACCAGTGTCCTTAATCTGTGTGGGTGGTTTATGTTTAGCAATGATAGCAAAAGTAAAGTCAAATTAAAAATGGAAACATGATGAGATGTTTCAAATGCAGGGATGTACATTATAAATAATGTGCTGAATGTATCCTGTGCTCTGGTGCTTAACAAAATAAAAATATGGCATCTTTCACCTAGTAATCTCCAGCCATTTTTTAAAAAACAGATGGGGAAGCTGACTCATGAAAAAGGTAAAATGTTTTGCATAAGGTCACAGATCACAAATTCAGTGCTAGAAAAATCAGGTCCTTAAGCTAATTCCCTTGCTTTGTCACCAGATTATATTGGCTCCAGTAGACTTGAGCAATGAATTTGACTTTAAAAAACACAAGGGCATTAGCAAATTATAATTAAGCACACATTCTGCAATGAGATTAATTGTTTTTATAATAAGAAGCAGCAAAAACTGGTGCCTATAAATTACATATTGCAGGAGAGCATTACTCCTTCTTAGAGACAACAACAAATACTTTTGGCAGATTTTGAAGACACAGATGTGTGTACGCCTGTGTGTGTTTAGAATACAGTAAAAGCAATAACAGCCTGGCTGCCCTCTCTGCTGTGCACCTTGATGGGGAAGATAAGTGATACTAGAATCAGAAAACACTCCAGGGCCTGACTTAATTCAAAAATACACAGTATTTTTTACATTAAGACTGCTAAACATGTGAATTGTATTTCTTGGAGTGGATGATTTAAGCAGAAGCCCCAAAGAGGCATCAACCATCTTTGGTAACTGCACAAACTGCATTGACACTCAGCTATTGTTTCTTTGCAGTTGGATGCTGAATGCAAAATCAGCTATGACATACCATATTCAAACTTTGAATGAGATGCCAGATTGTGACAGCAGCCACACAAAAATTTTTTTTTTTTTTTTGGTGTTAAAGGTACTGAGCATGTAAAGCTCTCATTCACGTAGGTGGAGATTGCAGGTGATTGATTCCTTTAACAAACCTAAGCACCTATTTAGGTGCTTAAATATAGAATTAGGGATCCAATTTTAGGCACCTGTGACTGAAAATACCACTGCTAAATACTATTTGTGTAGGCTGATGGTGAAATACTACTATGAACTTTTGATAATGTCACAAAAAAGTAGGAGATATACTAAAATTATAATAATATATTCTCTTCCCTAATGTCCTTTATCTGAGAATCTCAAACACCCATTAAGAGAAATATAAGCATGCTCCATTTACCACATGAACAGCCTGTACTCTTAGAGCAAGTCAGAAGTTAAGAAAGAAACAATAAGCTCAAGTAACATTAGTCAACCACCACTTCCCTTTCCCTCTCTGTTCAGAGATGGAGGAACACCATGACTCTCAAGCATCACACTTCCTATGGTCCTTCTGAGAAAACCAAGCATTGGAACAGGCTGCCCATGGAAGAGGCTGAGTCACATCCACGGACATATTTAATAAATATGGCTCTTAGGGACATGGCTTAGTGGTACTCAGCAGTGTTAGGGTTACAGTTGGACTTGACGATCTTAAGGTCTTTTCCAACCTAAATTCTGTGATTCTGTGATCATGGATGCCATGGTCATGCCTGAGGGCATGCCAAAGTTGAATCAAAAGGTAACAATATTTTCAGCTTAGAGTTCACTAAAAACTCCCTCCTACTGACAAAGGAAATTCTTTTATTGCTCACTGTGCTCATTCCTGATTTGCTCCCCTTAAACCACCTCAAGGTACCACCTTCCCCTGGCAGGAGGGCTGGTCAAACATATGTTTCTGCAGATGATCTGAGTGCCAGCTGGCACAGGGTAAGAGTGGCAGTCATGCACAAAAAGCCTGGCCCATATCTTCTCCTGACTCTGAAGATGCTGCTATCTCTGTTCCTCACTCCAGCTCTTACTTTCTCCAATTAAGCTGTGAGATGGTGGATCTGTGTCCTGATTTGCCACTCTGCTGGGCAGCCATCTCTCCTTCTCAGGATTAATCCCTTAGATGCCACCAGGGTGCAGCTACTAGGTAGGACATGCTAATTACAGCTTCTGGAGCAGTCCTGTTGATTAAGCAGTTAAAATACACGCTGCTGTATCAATCTAACAAACAAAGCCCTTGTTGTTCTTTGATACACTGACAGCACCAAAGTGGCATGCATCAGGCAGAGATGAGAGCTAAGGGATGTCTCAGCAATCATTAACTTTACAGCTACATGACTTCTTGCTCACTCTAGAAACTCCAGACACAGGCGTTTACCCCCCCCCATGAAATCTTCCTCTCGTCCCACCGGAGCTGTACAATCAGAGTTTGACTGCCAGGAGCTCACTGCCAGAGCTGCATGCAGGCTCCCACTCCAGGTCACTGCTGGCACCTTCCTCCTGCCAGGAGGAAGGGCTGGGTGTCATGGGCCTCCTGCCAGAGGTCTCTGGGACTCTCCCTAGTGGAGGGATGGCTGCACCCCTGCCAGGCAGTCTTTTCCCATTGCAAACCACCTGGGCTCTTTCTGTGAGAGCTTTAACTCAGGCTAATTTCAGGGAGTGAGAAAGCAGGTCTGTACATTTAATTCAACCATCTGAGTGCATACACATCCAGTGCTGGATGTAGAGGCACCTTCTGCACCTGGGGCCAGGACAAACCCCTGCCACTACAGCAGCATGGCCCAGAGAATGCACTAAGTCCTCATTCACAGTGTGATAAATCTCATTTCATCTGGAAAATAGACAGTGTGATGGACAGAAGCTACTTCCTCCCAGCCCTGCTTTTGCCAGTGGTTACACTGCTGCTGAGCCTGCTGGCTCTAATAGTTCAAACCCAAATGGTGAGTTTGAACACCCCAAGTACTGCAGGTGCCCTCAAACAGAGCGGGGAGTGTGCTGCACACCAGTCCTGGATGTGCTTTTGGAAAGCACAGCGCTGCTCCACAAGGCATCTGGCTGTTTGTGCTTAAAGCAGGGCAGTTTGGGGTGATGGGGATGGAAAAGGGTCAGCCCTTCCTTTCCTGAAACCCTCTTTTGTGCTCCCTCAGCCTTCTCTGTGAGCAATTGTTAACACACACAGACCCTGCTCGGTGACCGAAACTGCTGCAGCAGAAAGAATGAATGAGACAGGGAAAAACTGCTTTTGTGAATTCAAATACCCAACTTTAAGTAATATAAACAGCTGCCTTGCTGAAGCAGCAAACCCAGGCATTGATGGGTATGCCTACTTCCATTTCACAGAGGAATTAAAAGATCATTGGCACCAGCCTTTAAACAGATGACGTCTGAGACCTCTTCCTCTGTGCAGCTGGGACTGCTACTGTGGGCACCAAACAGCTGGAACAGAGCTCTGGGGGTTCAGACCTGCCTGACCTGCAAGTTCCTCTCACCTGAATGGGCCCCTGAGCCTCCAAATTATTAAATGCTGATAATCCTGCATGAATTCTTCCTTCTTCTTACACCCACCATGGAGTGGGCTCTTATCTTTGGCAAGGTCCAAATCCCACCAGAGGTCCAACCCCACCAGAACTTCACAACCTTCTGAAAAATCTTTGTAAGCTGCATTTGTAAGCCCCATTTTCCCCCTGGGGGGATACAGGGCCTCTGGTAGCACCCAGCCTGGCACCATAACAGTGGGAAGGAGGCAGGACCTGCAGACCAATCTGCAGCAGGGTTTTCCCTGACCACTTCCAAGCTCATAAAGACAATGTATGTACCACGGCCTGACCATGAACAAGGCACACTGCAAAACCTTACAAGGTCTTTTACAAGGCTTTTTGTTGTTTCTTTCTTTTTTTTTTTTTTTCTTTTTTTTGTTTGCCAGCATATTACAACAAAATATTCTCATCTCGTTTACAATGTTTGCGTAATGAATAAGCTGCATGTTTTTGTTTTGCACAATAATTCTCTATCAAACCTCCATTGATTTATTTGTACATGCATGCAAGCACAAGATCTGCCACAAAATTTGCTGGCGGAATCTTCACCAGTTGAAAATATTAGAGCCACCTCTTGTGCCTCATGGAAATGTCATGCAGGGTTGGCTCTCACAGCTGAGCTTTATTCCAATGCTAAATAAAGTTATTAATACTTCAGACAGCATAAATAGCTAGCTGAGTATCTATTTTTAAACATCTGTAATTATCAGTCTACTAACTAATATTTTGCTTCTTTAGACTTTTCCAAACAGGCTTAACTAGGACATAGACAGTATTTATTTCTCATTTAATGCCAGCTATTTCGATTGGAAAAAAGTGTCTGCAAAAGATGACTTATTTGCAATGACACAGTACCTGTCAATATGACATTCTGATTTGATATGGAGGTTGTAGGGCAGGTATGCTTTATTATGCTGTGGCCATTTCATGACACTTGCAATTACAGAAATAATAGTGTTGATCTTATGAGTTAGAAATAAACAATTGTTCAGTTAATGACTGATATTCACTGAAAACCAGGTGATCTTTAATGTAATTGAATAATTAGTTATTCATGAACGGTTCATGATTAATTACAATTTACCTGCCATAGCAGGATTTTAAAGATCAAGTATTCATTATTTTCAATGACAATGAAGAAAGAAAGAATATGACTGTTAAACTTCATGATTTCAACACTATGATTTTTAAAAGTAGTTAAAAGATCTCACAAACCTTCCTAATACACTAAAATCAAAGGCAGCCTCAGCAAAGATAGTAGACCTCTCCCTCTGGTACACGTGTACCCCTGTCCATTGTGAACTCCCCGAGCCTGAGGCTTTGGGGCAGGGTTTCGACTAGCTCAAATCAGCATAGCTCCTTTGAAACCAGTGACACATGCAGAAAAAAAATCAACTTAATTGGGCATTTGTAGAGGCCACTGAAATAATTTACGCTTTGTAAGGAACTTGGATGCTGAAATTATGGCATCAATGGAAATATACCAGAGAAATAGTTAAGAAGTTGTCATCTAATCAATCATCAATGGATGCATAAGGATTGATTTATATGACATTCCATCACAGTATCACATCTACATTAATAGTAGCCAGGAAGGGAAAAAGGAAGTGACCATGTTTACACACGTCAACCTCTTATGAAGACAGATGATGCTAAAACCCTGGCTAGGTTTTATCCCTGTTGCTTTCATTTCTGCTTGCAGAAGGAAGTACGAAGGAACTCTGATACTGGTTAAAGAAGCTGTTCAGAAATGTTTTCAGGCTTACAGATGCTACATGTATTCTTTTTCTTAAGACATCCTTTCTTTCATTTTGGCTTGCTAATCAGTGTCCTCAGTCTCAGCAGTTCTTAAGCAGCCCAACAGCCTCAGTGTGTTTTCTTCAGAGGGAAGAGGAATGTCAGACTCCTCACCACAGATCTCACCACTGGCAACAAAGCAGTTCATTCATTTAGCACAAAGCATCACTGGCTTTCTGTCTGCAGCCAAGAATGAAAAGAGTGATGGGATCTCTCCCAAGAATATAAGAGAGGATCAACTACATGGAAAATAAAGGTGTGAACACAATAGGTTTCCAAAAAGCACTTAATCTGACTGAAAAAATAACCCTGATGCAGTTGACTCAAAACCTCTCTTAAAATTCTTTTGTTCTGCAGGACAATTTCTCCTTATTGAACCTGCTCTATTCCCTATGTTTGAATGAAAAGTATTTCACTATGCTCCTTTCTTCCCCACACCTCCTAAACATCAATTCAGAGGCACACCTTGTCCCTTCCCTCCCCTTGCCTCCCAAGAGCATAATTTACAAAAAAAAAAAAAAAGTAATTTACAAGGTGGAAGTAATAACAAATGATGCCTTATGGGGAAACCCCACTGCTCTAATAAAGAACCAGTAGGATCTTGGGATCATTCCTTGTTGGGGAGGGTTAATGGAGGCCCTGCTCCTTTACATCACTGTATTAAATCTGACATTTTTAAAGGAGAAAACACTCCCCACCACAACATAAAAGGTTTTGCCCACAGCACTGCCTATATGTGCCGCTGCTCTTACAACACAAAGCTAAAGCATGGGAAGTTATAAACCACTCTGCAGTCACTGCCAGCAGACAAAGGACTTTCTTCAGAGAAAGGCAGAGATCGTGGCAAGAGTTAAACTGTTAAGATTACACAGTTCACTTCATTTTCCCTTAGGAAACTGAAACTTCCCTTTCATTCTACTCCTGCTCTTCCTAAATTAAGTTCAACCCACTCATATAAAAGAGCCACAATATAATATCCTTAAGGAAAACATATTCCAACTGTGAGGTGCACTGCTCCTATCTGAAGACCTTGGAGGTCAAGGCTGTACTAAAAGAGCAACCAAAACACACATGAGCCTGGAGAGTTAAGCAAGAATCCTTTTAAGCAGCTGTTGATGGGAATCCAAGGGAAACCTTGCATAGACCTATGGGTTTGGAGAAGCCACTTTGGATTGTGTGATAGCAGATTCAACCAGTGCGTAATGGGAGCATCCTGGAAATTAAATTTTCAGAAAAATTAGCACTCAGAAAAGGCCCTCTTTTTAAGACTTCCACTGACTTGGTAAGCTGTGAATATATAATTTCCCACTCCAGTTTAGAAAGATTTCACTCACGTTTTAAAGGTTAATGTGAAAATGAAAACCATTAAAAAGATATCTGCACTCACCAATGTACTAATAAGAGCTTTGATCATTAAAGATGAGTTTTATTTCACAAATGCCCTGCTACTGCCAGGACTTGAGATCTTGATCTCTTTTTCTTTCTTCCTGTCATACATTATAATTGCACCTAGTGATATTTTAATAGAGGTTTCTAGTTGGTTTATGAAGGCTTGGGACATCTTCTATGATCCACAATATGTTGGTGCTGCGTGGAGAAGGAGCTTTGTGAATCCTTTCAAACAAGATTCTGAGTGTCTGCTTCCTTGTGAAGGCACATGCTATGATGATCCATGTGTTTTTCCCAGGTTTTTAAGAAAGGGGTCTAAAAATCTAAGATTGCATTTTCCCTGCCTGCTTCTTAAACTTTCTGAATCTGTTCAAGGCACACTGGAAATCTGAGTACTTGTTGAGGGTCCTAATGAGTTCAGTGTTATTTTACTGAGGAGCAAAGGCCCACCCATCTTCTTTTCCTGTGTTAGGAAAAGTCAACATCTCTAACATCAACACACAATCTTAAATCCACATTGTTTTGTCAGTTTAAGTACACATCGTAAGCTTTTATGAATCTGTGTCCTATTGGGTTTTCTGAACATCATATGCTACAATAAAATCCAGATCTAGGGTGGAAATTCTCAGTGGTACTGTAGCAATAATCACAGGAATAAGGAATCACATTCCCTCAGGAAGTCTGCTTCGCTCTCTGGTTCCCATGCAGCAGGGATGTGTAAATTATTAAAATGTACCATGCAGGAAAAGAAGGCTTGTATGAAAATAAGTACAATTGTTATTTCAGAAGAGGAGGAAATAATGAAGAAGGGGCTTTTTAAAACACATCCGTCATTTTTCCACAAAGCAACAAGTGGAATTTTTTACCCAGAACTATTTAATGTAGAAGTCTGTTTTGCTTGTTCTATAAAAATAGCTGATTTTTAAATCACAAACACCAGAAACAGGAGTACAAAGCAAGTATGAGGGAATTACAAGTGAAAGAGTCGATTTAAAATATGACAGTAGCCACAAAGCTATTTTACCAGTACAGAACTCTTTAAATTATCAAAGTTCACTTTACTTGGGCTTGCACCCATGATATACAGTTCTCTGCTTGTTCTGGCTTGCAAGAGAAAAACAGGGAATTACAACTGACCTGACACAAACCTTCAAACCAAGTCCATGACAGCATTTACAAAATTAATGCCGTGTGACATGGTTAGCAGGTCAAATGAAAGCAAACCAGCAAGTGGAAGTAAATGATGTAAGAGGATTATTTAATTTCAATTGCCGTGTTGTTGTCTTAAAAATAATGCCGAATGGATTCAGAACTCTAAATGGAAGGAAAAAAAAAACTGCCAGCAGCAGCTGCACTTTACACTTCAGTAGCCACTGGGGAAACCAGGGGCAGGTCCTCAGCCAGGGTAAATTGCCCTCGCTCTGAATGGGACCTGAATTCAGTGGGAGTCTATCTGTTCACCAACTTCAATGAGCTGTGAATTGGACCCAAGAGTGCCAGGTTTCTACCATTTCAGAATGCTCTCTTCCTCATTAAAACGTACTTACTAGTGACAGCAGCCAGTGTTAACTTAATGAACAAGGAAGTTCATTACTGACAGAAAGTGCTAATGCATTTTTATGTACCACTCACGACAAAATCATCTTTGAAGAAAGCAGGGCAAGATCCTCACCCCTGGCTGGCTGGGACAAATTCCTCATCCAAACATTAGGGAATATCTCCAACTGCCTTGCAAGCCTAAATGCAAATACCACCTTGCTGGAGAAATTTGTGAAGTATCAGTACTGTAAAGACATTATCTGGCCTTTTCCTGAAGATCCTGTTTTCAGTCAGATTCTCAAAGTCTCTCAGTATTAAAGAAGGTATAGCCCTTGCCTTGGGGAAGCTGAAATAAGGAAAGGTGCTTAAAGGATGTTTTGGGAATTTTTTTAGCACACAATTTTTAAAGACTTTGTGTTTCTACTGTCTTTGTTCTGAAAACCACACCAAGTTTCTTAAGGCCACTACTGTTGTGGATGTACCAGATGAGGCAGCTGTGAGCCAGCTAAGAGTAATGCAAACCACACCAGAAGCAGAAAGGTCAGTGAGAGCTGAAACTCATCAGAGTAACTAGAGTAGTGCCCAGGTAATTAACTTGTCCTGTTGTCTGGATCATGGTTACTTAGCAAACCAAAAGCTGAACAAACCTTTTCTTTTGGTTATGCCACAGCCACTTCGCCACACACATGGGCTGTGTAACTAATGAGAGCTAGACGTTGCAGAGGATTGTTCAAGGCATGAATGTCTGCACATCTCCCCAGCTACCTCTTCAGCTTTTAAGAAGTAGCTGGTAAAATGTCTGGTCTGAATCTTCTCTGTCCAGCACCCTGCCAACACAGTGATACTTTCACAAGCTGAAAATAAAATGCACCCTGATGTGCTTACCTCAGAGCTGCATAAGAAGGAATTACACAAAAGACATTCTTCAGGGCATCAGGCTCACCAGCTCCTGAATGGAAGATGAGTGATAGCAGAAGTGTGTAAGTGAATCTTAAAAAGAACTTGAGTCACCTCAGGACAACTCAACTCAAACAGCCCCTGACAGACTGCAGAGTAAGAAAGGATTACTGCATCCAGACACATCCTTCAGCTCCCCAGCATGCTTTCAGTATGGAGCACACTGCAGGCAAAAGTAACAATATTATTGTGCCACACAGATCACACTCAGAGGCTGGACACACCTTGAAAGACCGCTGGTCATATTTTTGGCTTGCGTACCAATAAAAAGGAATGAAAGGTAGGACTCTCTTAGATATAAAACAACAAATCCAAAGCTTAGCTCCACTGTCCCAACACCAAACCCTTAACCAGCACTGGAAGTATTAAGAGTGTTAATTGCTCTACATCTCCAAGAATTCCACCTCCTGAGAGCATTACATTAAAAGATAATCCTGGCTACCATCTCACAGCACTGTGCTGAGCAAGAAGCCTCCACAACCTGCCATAAATGGAGAGGAAATACAGCATTGCTGTAAATACCGTCACGTCTCTGAGCAAAATCATAGTGACAGGCACTCTGGTCTGCTGCAGTTTACAATTGCATGAAATGGAGGTGTGGGTAGGGTACTGTAAAGAATAACAGGTATATATTTCAAAGCAGAGAAACCCATTATTTGCCAGAAAAATGCAGGCAAAAGAACAGAAAGGCAAAGTGTATTGATGGAATCTTAAGTCTCTGGGTGTTGATCTTATTATGCTAGATAATTACTTTATCCCCTTATCCACAATGCCATGTTTACTTAGCAGGCATTAAAAAAGGAGGAGAGGAAAAAGGGTAAAAGAACAAAACCTACAATGGCTGGAGCTAAATTTATACGCACAACAGAGACAGATAAAGCATCCCAGGGGACCTTATCAGTTTTACACAATAACCAACAGGCTGTTTCCTGTATATAGCAGCTTAAGGTCGGCGGATGTTTATTAGAGGCAGAGGGGAAAGGAAATGCAGTATCTTTGACTGACACAGCATGGATATATGAGAAGTGCTATTTGTGCTTTTGACTTGAATGAGAACCATGGTGACTCATAGATGTCTTATACCCAATATTCCCATTAGTGCTCCAGGAGCACTGAGCAACACTGTACCAAAAATGTGGGGCTTGTTTACTGTTCCTGACAAGACATATTAGAGGGTGGGAAGAATTTAGGCTTCTTCAATCCATTACCATCCCCCAGTTAAGGATTGCTGGGATAGATCAACCTCTTTTCACCCTCTTTGATTTTTTAAAAAGAGACATTAATTATTAAACATTTGTATGGTGTCCAGTGGGAATCCAGTCTAGGTTAAGGCCACACTAAATACAGCTCTGTGGTGTGCTAGGGAAATTGGCTGTCTGTGTGCTAATTCCTTTCATTCCTGGAAGCCTTGGGGAAACATGAGAAGAGAGGTAGGCATTTGGTCCACTGTTTTTCTATGAATCAAGCTAATACATTATTGAGGTGGGAGTTCTGGAAACACAATGGGCATGGGGGGCAGGGATATCCTGTTTAACCACAGCTCTCTCTGCTGTGTGGTTGAGAAGTCTCAAACCAGAGGTGAGACAGCAAGATGGAGCAATTAGGAACATACTGAGGATTTAACTGAGACCCTTCTCTAGAGAGGCCAGTAGACATTCCCTTGTTATCACTACACTGTGGTTAGCTCCATGAGAAGGTCTGCAGAGTTCCACTCGCACAGTTTACCTCTGCACAGAGCCTGGGGGACAGCCATGGGTGTAATTCTTCAGACTCAGAGAGGTAACAGAGCAAATGAGGCTTCATATTTCATGAGGAAACAAAGCATATGGAAAACTGCCTTGGCAAAATGGGGCAACTTGCTTCTTGGTTGGAAGAGTGGAGATAAGAAGTCAGTGTCTGCTGGAAATTTGAAACTAAAGAAACAATATTTCACTTTGGAGAATATGAACTACCCTGTTTGTACATTAAAAAAATGCTTCCTTTGCTTTCCCCTTCTCTGTAAGACAGTAGAGCACAATGACATTTCTCTTACTTGATTTTTAAGCACCAACCACTTCCCACAGTGCTGTACAGAAAACCAAAGAGTGCTCTTAGGGCTTTACCTGCCTTGGCAAAGGACATGACTTTTTTTGTGATTCCATACAGAATTGACATAGTCCCTGAGGTCAGTGGCACAAGATTTTCCAATTCCCAAAAGCCCCCAGTGGGACACAATGTCAGGAACAAGGCTGAAATGGAATCACCAGTCTTTTCTCCTACCTCCAGGGTTACACAACGTTGCAAATAAGAAAGGGTGTATGCCACTGCTCTAGAGGGGGTGTGTAACTAGACACATTGTACAACATCTGAAAAAAAAATAGCTGATTATAATTATTCTCTGCAGAAAACAAAACAAAACAAAAAAATATTTCCTCCATCACCCTGGACAAAAAGACAAATATGCACCCTCTGCCCCAATTAACTTCCACAAAAGATTTTGTGTAAAACTGCACACAGTTTAACCTTATTCTAGTACACATTGGTGCCAACCTATCTTCTGGATATGAGTCATGCTTCCTCCATGCTGGAGGTGTGTGGAGGGTAAGAAAGCTGTAGCTGAACATTTTTTAAATCTTTCAAGTAATATTCACAATAAATTGGATGAAAACTTACTTGCCTCACAAGGAGGACCTCTGCTCTAATTAGGAACACTGACTTCTAATCGTAATTCTTCTCTTCAGTACTCCATATTTGTACTACAATCCATGTTTGCCCTGAGCGTTCAGGGGGTTTGATTTCTGCAGGTTTCCAAAGGGATCTCACCTCCCACCTAGATGTCCTGCAAGGGGCAGCCAAAGATCAGGTTTTTAAAGGGCATACTGGTATCATACCGGTATCACTGTGTGCTCCATGCCCACAGCTCTCCTGAAAGCCCGAGGTCCCATTCGAGTGCCTTAATGGGGAAAAGTTTCAGAGGAATCGGGTACAGTTGGGCTCATACCTTTCTTGCTCTGCATCACAAGCTGGACATCACCTGGGTAAAAAGGCAGCAGGATGGAGCTTCAGGCCATCTTGGAATTAGCAACATGGTCCATAAATACTTGATCCAGAGATCAAATACTCCAAGAGGGCCTGCCACCACTTATGCCCTGACAACCCCTCTAGATTCAAACCTCTCGTGGCTTAAGCACAACTTGATGCCAGGCATCCACCCAAAGCTTCTCTATTACTCCCTTCTTCCACTAGATGGGGATGGGGGGAATATAAGGAAAGGCTTTTGGGTCAAGATGAGGACAGGGGAATCATTCAGCAATTACCATCACAGGCAAAGCAGACTCAGCTTGGGAAAATTAATTGAATTTAATACTAATCAAATCAGAGTAGGATAATGAAAAGTAAAACCAAATTTCAAAAACGCCTTCCCCGATCCCTCACCCCTTCCTGGGCTCAATACCCTAGGGCTCCCTACCTCCACCTCCTTCCCAGTAGTGCAGGGGGATGAGGAAGGGGGGTTACATTTGATTCATCACACATTGTTTCTGCTGCTTCCTTCTCCTCAGGAGGAGGACTCCTCACACTCTTCCCCTCCTCCAGCATGAGGTCCCTCCCACAGGAGACAGTTCTACATTAAATTCTCAGTGTGAGTCTTTCCCAGGGCTGGGGTTCTTCATTAACTGCTCCAACGTAGGTTCCTTTCATGGGGTGAAGCCCTTCAGGAACAGATTGTTCCAGAGTGTGTCCCTTGCGGGGTCACAAGTCCTGCCATCAGACCTGCTCCAGCATAAGCTCCTCTCTCCATGGATCCTGCCCGGGAGCCTGCTCCAGCTCAGGCTTTCCACACAGCCTCCTTTGGGCACATCTACCTGCTCTGGCACAGGGTTTTCCACAGGCTGCACATGGGTCTCTGCTCCCCCATGGACTTCCATAGGCTGCAGGGTCACCGCTACCTCACCATTATCCTCACCACAGGCTGCAGGGAAGGCTCTGCTCTGCTGCCTGGATGCCTCCTCTCTCTCATTCTTCATTGACCTGGAGCTGTTTCTCTCCATGTTCTCACTCCTTTTGTCTGACTGCTGCTTCTATTGCACAGGCTTTCCCCCCATGCCCCCCTTCCTAACTCTGTTATCCCAGAAGCACTACTATCATTGCTAATGGATTCAGAATTGGCCAGCACTGGATCCATCTTGGAGCCAGTTGACATTGGTTCTGTTGTACATGGGGGGAGCTTCCAGAAGCTTCTTACAGAAGCCACCCCTGTAGTCCCCCCCACTACAAAAGCCTTGTCACACAAACCCAATAAAAAGCTTCACCTCTGTACTAACATCCTGCATGGACACCTCTCTAAAATTTAGGCCAATATTTGTACCATGGAAAGCCACTAAGCAAATGCTTGGAAAAAAAAAATCTATTTTCAATTGCAAATGCCAAGCACTGAGTGGAAGCCTGCTCCTCTGACTATTTTGGAAAGGGAAGGCAGGTGGAGACCTTGACCTATGGAGCAGTTAGCTTTGGCTGCACATCTCTAGCTTTTCCAGCAAGGGGAAGCAATGTATGTCTCTAGCTACCTCCAAGAGCTCAGCCTTGAGGAATACAAGTCAACCAGTAGCAACAGTACTTCTTGACCCTTACAGGCCTGCTTTGAATAAAATCAGGGATACACTGAATTGAAATGATTGAGGTTGGAGATGGGAATGAGTTTGCTGTGAATCACATGGCTGCAAAAAGGGTATGATGTGCACAGCTTTCTGCATGGCACAAGGGAGGGAAGACAGGTGTCTCATGAATTATGAGTAAAGTGGGACAATTTAGGGAAAGTTTTAACTTTAAAAAAAGGGGGAAAAAAAGGAGACCAAAAGCCATTAGATACATAACCTTGTAGTCTAATATGGCCATAAATTAACAGCTGCACTATATTATGTAAATTTATGTTAAATTATTCACTACCTGTCACCGTATCTCCATAAAAAAATCTATATACTGACATTTACGAAAAATGACATCTTCTGATAATAGTTTTGCTACGTATTTCAGTGGCTGCAATTGCCTTTTAACCATCTTGACTGCTGCTGAGGCAAACACTACTGAAAGAGAGATGCTTTAGGAGGGCTAATGAATTCATTAGTATTCACAGATTCACCCTCGAGGAGGGCACTGTCCATGTAAGTCAGTGTCCTTAAGCAGCACACCTCTTCCTTTAGCTTCAGAACTTGCTAGAGAGGAGCCAGGAAAGATTACACAGGTCCCTCCATCACTCCAGCCGTGAGCTGGAATTGGATACTCTGTGAAGACCCTGGCTGGACTCATTTAGGGTCAAATGTGCCGGTCACTAAGCACAGCAGGGCCACGTTGGAGGGGCCTCCTACACCCACAGGAATCAAAGCAATCATCCAGTAGCAAAAACCTGAATCAGAGCTCTTCTTGAGATGAGATGCTTTATGAATCACACCTGGCTTGAGATGGACCTTCAGCTGCCCAGCTGTGTGCTTCTGCTGACACACACGAGTGGCCCAGCAACGCTGACTGCAGTGAGGCACAGCACACAGGGACACATCATCCATGCTTATTCTAAATAGGACACACAGTAAGTTTGGGAAGTGGTGTGTGTCTCATCCTCCACAGCTTCTGAAGCAGTGGCATCCTTCCCCACCAAGTACAAAGGGAGCTCATGATTTGGGTTCACATGAGCCTGGCACAGATTTACTCACCCCACACTGCCACTCTGCAGAGATGGTGAAGCCTGAACAGCAGGCTCTGGCTGTTGACCCCCTCCTGAAGGGTCTAGGCAAGGAGTTCTGGCTCAGCCCTCCAGTCAAGGAGGGAATCTGACTGGTTTCACCATGCATTTGCTGGCTGATCTTTAACATCCAGCTAAAGCACAAACAGACCTGCACCCACAGAGCACCTGTTTGCTACAGGTGGCTCTGCCGTGGCTTAAGGTAACAGCAGCAACTGCAGTTCACTCAAAGACTTCCACTGATTCACTTTGGAGAAAGCCAAGGACAAGGAAAAAAAAACTCTGTAGTTCACTAAGAAATGGGAAAAAGGTTGGCTTCTTCCACTTCTTCCTCATAAATTTTGAGTATAAGCTAAGGAAAGAAGCAAAGGACAAAAGATAAAAGAAAATTCAAGTGCCCTCCTATTAAGCCAAAAACCATGCTATAAACAACTAATGTACTTCCAGGGCCACTGTCCCTAATTTGACCTTGCAGTTCTGCTCAGAAACATTAAGCTAACATTTCAGAGACGGGAGAAAGGAAAAGGGGATAGATGTTAAAGAAAGAAAGAATGAAGGGAAGGAGGGGAGGGAGGGCACACAGAAGAATAAACAAGCTTTTGCAACAGCAGGAAGCTCTCTCTTAATTCTGAGATAATGAAACGCTTCTATCCAGGCCCAACTGCTGAATATTACAAGAGCCATCATCTCATGTGGATTGCATGCAGCTTTATTTTCTACTCCCCTGCATGGACTGAGTATGATTCACAGCACAGTCACAGGAAACAGTCATTACTATTTATTTGGAGTGAGATGAGTGACTGCTCTAAACAGCATCAACTGCACCTGCGATAGTGCAGAGAATCTTTTTTTTTATTAAGCACACCCATGCCCCCTTTTTTCCCTTCTGCTCTTCAATATTCTCTTCACAAAGAACATTTTATTTCAGTGCTGGCTGCATAGTTGAAAAAGGGAAGAGGCAAATTTACAGCAATCGTTAGAGAAGATGCAGAAGCATGGCAGCAAACACTGGCTTCAGCACTTGGTGTGCACAGAAACATCCCCACACAGTGCACATCCCACAAAAACAGTCTGTACACAAAGAGAAAGAGACAATTCATGAAGTATAGCCACTTACAATAAAATTATAATAATAATTGCCTGGCTGTGGGTGAGCCTGCTTGCCCCCATTTTGTACATTTGCTACAGCTGGAACATGTCAGAACACCCTGAACTCACTCTGCTCCAGACAGCCCTAAAAAACAGCTCATCTTCCTCAACCTCTGAGCAGCTCCTCTGTTTTCTTTACAAGATACTGCTCACAATTTTGCTGCAGCAATTTATCTCTGGCTACACTGAGAGGTGGGCAGCCGGCTCCCGGCTTGCTGCTGCTCTTTCCCCTGCCGTACTTCAGCAGCTGATGCTGAAGCCTCCCTGGCCCCCACACACTGTAGCTATGAGGTGACACAGCCTCAGTCGATTCCCACAACACTTTGTCCTCCCCTTTGGCAGTCTCTGCTGATGAAGGTACTCTTTAGACTGCTATTTTGAATTTAACACGCAGTTATAGAGGATCCAGAGCACTCATAGCACAGACCTCTCTCTCTTCTATAGCCTTTATTGCCCAAGTGCATGCACCTGATGTGCTTACAAAAAATGTCCTTGCTGGCAAAAATCCTCTTAAAATGGCTCAGCTCTGTTTTTGCTGGTTTCAGGCCAGTGGTAAGAAGAAGCTAAGGCCATTTCACCCCTCTGCTGCAGGTATCAGTATCTCAAGGACCTGCATCCTGTGATGCCATTAAAAGCTTCAGGAGATTAAAAGTGTGGGTTTTCTTGTTTGTCTAACAAAGTAAGGCACTTCAGAGTATAATGGATTGCTCTTGAAAACTAATACTCCTAATAGCAGCAAACAGATGCCCAGATCGGACTGTTTTATCCATATTGAAGTTGGGTACTTATTTTTTGTAAATTATGTGTGGTCTCTGGAGTGAGCGTGATTTGAGATCACAGCAATTTGGGGTACATCCTTTTTTTTTTTTCTTATTCTCCTATGTAATCATTCTGATGCCATGTGACTGACATGTAGAAAGCTTCCTCACCAAACTGGGAGCAGATCAGAGCCCAGCACCTTCATGGATGAAAAGTCATGGTGACATCAAAAATACAGAGCATAAAGGAGGTACAGAGCTTGGAAGTGAGGACAGGTAACAGAGGGAAGATGGGGCAGAAATGACTTTGTGGTGACTTCTACTCTGCTCACAGTATAACAGTGTGGTAATCACCTGTATATCCACAGCCAGATGCTAAAGCAATTGGTATAGATAATCAAAGATGGTGCAAAATAAGCAGGTTAGGAGAGTTAATATATAAACCACTAAAAAAAGCTTTTGACTGACTACCGTTCCTAGCCATTACATTGCATGCTGTATACTTTTCCCTAGCTGGTATTAAAAAAATCTCTTAGTACTGCTTCTCTTACCACCACCTACCAAAGGATTACTAAAAGACATCTTACTTTCCACCACGGGTCTCAGCAACTGCAGTCTCTGCCCTGTGAGGAGAGCAGCTCCACCAGAGATCTGCTCCACCATCCAACATCAACATCCAAGCAGCAGACGTAGCCAACCAAGAAGTAAGGACACTCACTTCATTGTTGCAAGAGTATATAGAAAGTGGAAGCAGTATTAAATCAGGCAGGTGAGAAATAGCCCTGGAGCGTTAGGTCTTTTCCTGATTCCAAAGAGAACATTTTAAATCCTAAGGCAGGAGAATCACCAAAGGCAGTCCAAGTTATGCCACAGTTTGTTTTGCAATGTAGATATTAGCTCACTAGGCACTGATCCCAAACTCTTATCACTTCACTTTTGCCTTCAATAGCCATTAGTCAAGCATTACCTGGGGACAGATTCTCCTCCTGGTTACAGCACAGTAAACCCCTGAGCTGACAAGGTTATTCCATATTTATACCCCCAGAACTGAGAGGTAGGTCTCATATTTTATTTTATTTCTGCAGCTGGAGGGAGCTGAGGTACAGCATGGGAGAGCCTTGTAGACAGGAGCAGCACAAGGCTGTGCTCACAGGTCTGCATGGAGGGGAACAAGCTCTGGCCCAGCTGGGAAAGGAGCTGCTTCACATCCTCAGCCTGGGGAGCTTCCCAGGGGACAGGTCACTGTCACACCAGCATGGTGAGGGCTTGAGTACCCATCCATTGCACTTGCCATTGCTCTCAGAGCCTTTCATCCTCAGCATTGTCAGGGTGCAGCCTTCTCTGTCAAATTATTTTAAGTAAAAGGGTTTGAGACAGAAAGTGCTTCTTGACATGTGAACTCTCAGCCCACAAGAAGAGTGAGAGCTACGAGAGATTCACAGGCTCCCCCCTCCCCCACAATATTCAAATGATAATTAACAATTTCTAGAAAGTAATTCATAAAAGGAAAAAGGGCAGATTTTCAAAACTATCGGCTTGTAAATGAAGTAGAGCCAATTCTCTGGCAAACCTTCTAACAAGGTTTCACATTATTTGTTTTATGCTTCCTAAAGATCTGTCGCTAGCCTAAATCCCAGCAGGAGGAGATGCCATTGGAGTTTAATTACATTCCACCTTGGGAAACATTCGAGAAACAGGGCTCTAAAAAAACCCCTATAACTTGGTCTAAAAAAAAAAAGATATAAAAAATGAAAACAATGATCTGATTAAAGCAATGTGCCACATCTCCCAACCACAGGTTTAAAACATTATCTTCTTACAGGTCTCAAGGCAAAGAGCCAAACTGTCTTGTGAGGCAAATAGAATAGTTATACCATCAATTTACAAAACACATTCAGCATTCAGGCCTATGGCTTAAGTAACTAGTTATGAGACCTGGCATTTTAAAGGGTTTTGGTGCTTTGTTTTAATTTTTTTTTTTCCTTCTATATGAACTAGATATGCTACATGCTGTGCTGAAAATCCTTGTGATTCAGGACAGGTTTTATCTTAGAAATAAGCTATGGTTTAGTGTTTCAAGGGATTAGCACACGGCCTGTGCTCTCCTAGCTGTGGAGTGTGTGTGTTTGCACACCCACCTCCCAAACATCTGCCTGGCCCCCAGCAGATGCTGAGGCACATCTCACCCTGGCCAGGAGGGTGGGCATGAGTCGAGGATGTGCACAATAAAAGCGAAAGGGAGACTCACTGATCCACAGCCACGGCACAGGAACCTGCTGCCATCAGCAGAAATGTGAAGGAGATGGAAAGAAAACTGCAGGCAGCCTCCTCTAGGTATAATTCTTTAAATCTGGGAAACTCATCTAGCTGAAATATCTTTCTCTGCAGGAATAGGGCAAACTACTCCTGTGCGTTCAGCTGGGATACCTGAACGGTGGACTAGGCAGTGGAGGAAAAATACTGCATTCTAAGCTGAGAGGAAAAACTAGACATTGCCACTGTTCCCCCTTCTGAGACCCCTAAATCACCCACCTCAGTGTTCTGTAACTGGCCATGATGAGACCTAACCCCAGCACTGAGAGAGGAGCTCCCACGAGGGGCTGCAAAATGAACGGTGAGTCCCACTGACTGTCTGGAGTTGGCACCATGTTCTGCCATACACAACGGCAAGACTTGCCACTAAAGAAGCACTGAAATATTTAATCATTTAAAACATTCAAGTGTGACAAAATAATCAATGAAACTAATTAAGAATCTTGAGATAATAAGCATTGATGACAAAATGTTCCACTCTAGTGCCCGCCATCAGGCAGTCAGGATTTATAATATCAGTCATTTATAAAACTCATACCCTGAAGGATGTCAGTGCACTTTGAAAACATGTGCCTCCATATCCACATAGTCCTGCTCCCCAAGGTGACTTGACCTACTCATGCACACCCAGCAAAGGTTCCCAGTTAGGGGTGAGGACTTCAGATCATGATGACAGAAATGTGAGTATAAACAGCATGGCAAGCAGAGAAGCTGGGAAGCGCCAGCTTTGGTGTCTGCGGGGCCAGGTGCTGAGGTCTCAGCCAGCCCAGCTCTATCACAGGCACCCAGAAGGGCAGGCCACAGGAAGGTGAGACAACAGTGCACAGAGCAGACTTGGGGAGGAAGAAGGTCACAGATTCCACCAAAAACCCAGAGCACCAGCGTTTTATGTACCGGGATTTTTCAGCAATTTAGGACAGGAAGTGAACTGGTGTCAGGCGATCAACACTGCAGATGGGTCTTTAGGCAGCCAACATGTAAATGGGTTTTGGCAAAGATACCGCAACTAACAGTCTTTTTTTTCTTTTTTGTGAGAAATGCCATTTTTAGGTACAGTCAGAGAAATGTTGCCTTCTGCCTGCTACGAGCAGGTGTACAGATGTCGACAGCGAGTTCAGACGAGTGCCAGGTATTCGAGAATTGTCACTGGGTATGTGAGTTGCCTAACACCATCTCCAAGCTTTTGCAGGAGGCAGGTTTTATTTTCTGCTGAGGTTTCCAGCGAGAGTTCTCCAGCAGACCCTGTCTCTGTGCTCCAGCAGACCCTGTCTCTGGCCTTCACAGCTCAGCACAGCCCGATTTTTATTTCATCTTTGTTTCCAAGTGAAGCCATCTCCGCCAGGCCAGCTCCGAAGTGAGGTGAGCGGTGTGTCCCTGTGAGTCACCCGCACGGCTCCTGAGGAGCTGCCCACCCCTGAGACAGGTACAGCTAATGTGGAATGACGCCTGGTAACTGCAACATCTAATTTCAGACTCAAGGCACCAATTTCCCAGTCACTTTGTAGCTACACTGTTACCGTAACGGGTTCTCTGCACAATTATCACAACACTTAGTAAGTTATTCATTTCCAAGAGAGCTAGGAAGCCTTGTAAATTATTTTCACTTTAACGAAATTAGACGTAGTCCCCTCTGGAGGAAGTAAACAGCAAAGTTGCTCGCCAATATTTTCTTTATTATTAATGTTTGACAAATAATGTTGTCTCATCATTAGTATTAAAATACCTTTATTTCAAAAGAAAAATGTAATAAGCAGTCAAGAATTTAAAACCCAGGTGCACATGCTATTGTGGCAATGGCATGCATCAGGCACAGGCAGTCTGAATATTTTATACTTCATTTTTTTTTTTCTTAAATAATTGACTACCTTTAACTACTGGTTGTCCAGCCCCAGCACTGCTGTGGGTTTAACTGCGTATTAACAGCTCTGAGCGTTCCTTTGGTGGTTCTGCTTCTCCCTGCCCTGAATCCAGGCTGTCTGCAGTCAAGCCCTGCTTGAATTTTAGGTTAGAGATCTGTTTCCTGCCTCACTCTGTAACATGTAAATCCATTTTCTACAGCTTTGCCCCCTGCAGTAGACTCAAACAGCTCCAGCTAAGATCTCTAGTGCTCACTGGCTGGACCAGTATTCAGTCTAATATCTCTTAGCACAGTGGAGAAACCTGCTCACTCCAGCCAGTGTCGTGGGCTTATTTGATTCTCTGTTTGCCTCTTGCAGTGCAGAAATGAAGAGTTAAAATCCTATACCTTGGTTTGATTACTGCATTGCTGACAGAAGTGCAGAACTGGACCAGGAGACGAGATGTACTGAGACACTAAAGGGTTTTACCCTTTGGACGACTAATTTAAATTAAACCTATTCTCCCAAAAGCTTTAAAAAAAAAGTACCAAAAATGACCTGGCCTATAATTATCATCCCATAGCGTAGTCCAGTGTTGAAGGACATACAAGTGTACATATATTTAGATGTATAAAGACGCACATGAGGGCTTGATAGCATTTGCCAATGCACTCACTGCTTAGAATTTGCATATCTGCATGTGCACAGCAAGGATCTCACGGCTACCACATTTCTCTGCAAAGTCTGAGGGGAAGTCGGATTAAAATTATTACTTCCTTAACCTGAAATGCTAAAAATGCAAAGACAGTATTGAAATTTCTATTCAGTTTCAAGCAACCACCATGGCAATTAGCTTTCACTTGATAAAAGATCTGGTATCAGTGTTTTCCTACAAAACAAAACCTTAACCCCCAACTTGAGGCAACACTTCTCATCTAATTTCTCTTTGTGCATTTATAGAACTACAGAAACAGAGAACAAATACATTGACAAAAAGATCTAGAAACACTTAACTGCAACAACTACAACACTTGAAACCTGAAGGCCACACTGAGCAAAACCAGGTCCATAAGATAAGCTCAGTAGGATTTCACACTGGTGGGAAATTGCATTCAGAATGCTCTGTGCAATTCTAATACCTGCATTTTTCCAAAGGATGTTAAAAACCCAAAGGAGAACTCCTGGAAGCAGGCACATATACTGTCCAACTTCCAAAAAATATAATTAAATTTTTTAAAAATAAATCATTTTAGGAACACACAGTTTTAATACAAGAAAACACTAGCAGGTGATATCACTGTGGTTTACAGGCAATATCCTAATCTTTATTTAGGTGAAGGATAATTAACTTAGGAGAAGAGATGAAACAAAACTGTGGTAAATTCATGAGAAATTTTTGCCAGAAAGATTTGAGTAGGAGGGCATGACATATTCCCAGCTATTTTCATGCAGGATGTCAGGACTGGTGGTGAGATGAGCCCATACAGCAGCAATCGGGATCAAAACAGAGCCCAGTTTCAAAGGTCACCAAACTTTTAAAAAGTTCACATCTGACTGTTGTGGCATGGCTCTATCTACGGTTTTTCTTGTAAAATCAGAGCTAGGAAAGAAAGCAGGATGTTCACTTAGCACCAAGTCTCTGTGCCCTTGCATTGTTCTCTCATTTAAGTGCACTGCTAAGGCTCCACTGATAATAAAAGATTGATTTAAAAGACCATTCCACAACCTAAGCAAACAGTGAGCCTGGCTAATGTTACATATCATATCCTCTTGTCATTTACTGCTACTCTGTGTGTTTACTGTGCCTCTCACTCCCCCTCAGTACCAGCCCGAATCTGCAGCAGAGCAGATGCTCCTCTGGGGTTGATGGCACAACTGCAACCCTGAGCCCAGCAACAGCAGCCTCTCGATTGATTGTAAAAGCACAACCCTGCCCTCAGTTAGGCTCTGAACCAAAACAACCTCCTCCCAAGGCTTTGGGTCAAGTCTTTGCAGATTTCCTAAATGACAGGCACCTCTACGCCACAAGGTGAATCTTACCTCTGGTAAGATCCAAAATTTAATCACATTATCTGTATTCCTCTATCAAGGTTCCTACTCCGGTCCAACAGAGATTATGAAAGTAGGTGGTGTGAACACAAAAAGAATCAAAAAAATTGTCTCCACTCCATCTTTAACTTCTATCAGAAAAGCTTTGCATGAATTACTCTTCTTATGTCAAATTCAGTACACAGCACGGTGAAAACATCCATGTTCTTCCCATTAGTACTGGAGGAAAACTTAATGGAGTGCGTTATGTTTTGCTTTGTCTTTCTCTCACCATTTTTTGAATTACTGGTTTTGCTTTGTGCTCCTAGCCAACGTGATGAGTATCGCTCCTTCCCTTCAAATAACTGGACTGTGAGAAGAAAGGGGTGTCTCTGGAGCCTGATTCTCACTTTCAGTAAGGTCCTACCAGGCAGCAGAAACAGTCCTTACCACAGCTGCAAGCCCTCTCTAGTTAACCTAACAGCAGAAATGATGTGATGATAATCCTGCTGCAGGGGATGATGTACACACACCTCGATGGCCCGTTCCCATTACAGGAACAGGAAAGAGGGCAGAAATGTAAACTGAGAATCTGGCTTTGCAGTTACCCTGGATACAGTTTGTAGGTTTTATATGTTTAATTAAAGCAAAAGGTAGAAACCTCCACAGTCTAATGAAAACAATATGTTAAGCAACATGTTTTGCCCAACATTTCTGGAACACTAGAACTTGCAACAATGTAACAACAACAATTAAAAAGATTACTAAAGCATTTTGTTTTGCTTCTTCTTCTTGGGATCCTCCATTTTCAAGTCAGGAAAGATATTTTATGCCACCTAATTAAAACAACTGGGAAGGTTTTGGGTTTTCTGTTTGTTTGTTTTTTAAAGAGATACACTAATTAATTAATACAAAGCAGTCCTGTGTCCTTGGTTGTACACAAGATTAGACTGCACAATAACAAATTCCTAAACAGAAAATGTATTATTTAATGAGTTCATAGACAATACATCTTTTTCCTCTACTGCAGAGTGAAGAAGAATATGCCTTGTAGGGACTAGTCAAAACACTCTTGAAAACAGTTTGCATTTCTATCCTTGCAGAGGGTGATGCATGTACATCCTTCAGTTTGTGCACACCAGTACATCTGTTGACTTTCACGTTTTGGATCTCTGATGAAAATCACTGTATTTTCACTTAAATCCATGGGGGAAACACCAGATAATCTTGCAAAGGATTTCTTGTGGGACGTAAGTTAACCAGAACACGCAAATACTGCTCTGAGAGTTCTTTATGTCCCACGCCAAAACTTTTAAATTGTCTGTGCCTCCTGAAGAAACAGGACCATTAATATTACAGGACTTGTAGGTACTTTTAGAGGTTAGTATTTATGTACGATTTCGATGTTAACAAACGAAAAGTGCTAAAACATCCTAGACTATTTAGAAAAGATACTGTACCTTTGCTTCTGCTGTCACAAGTCTGCTGTGCTAAAGTGGCACCACGTTACCAAACCCAAAGAAAAGAAAACCAGTTTTGTGACAGCTACCGTTCAGGTTAAACATTGTTGAAACCTGTAGGTAAAGCAACCACTTGATTCTGTAATGGAGCTTATCTGCTTATTATATTTATCCAGAGGGACAAGTCAGGAGGATTACAGCCCCTGTGCAAAGTCCCAGGCAACTGCTGCTGTACAAAATGACCAGCAAGGTTTTGTGCACAGCACCTGCAGGCAAAATGGTTTCTCAAGGCAGTGCTCTGCGGAGAGCTGCGTGTTCAGGGAAGAAGTAAAACAATCAGAAAAGGGAAACAAAGGAGAAATGAAGCACAAGGCGGGGTCTCAGTACAGCAAACACGGTTTGGCGAGGGACTGCCACAGTCCATGCTGCTCCACGGAGCTGTGAGTGCAGGAGCCATGGGCTGCTGCTCAGTTCCTGCTGGGATGGGCAAAAGGAGAGTGTGCAGCCCTTGTACATAAGTAGGGTCACTTCAAAGATATTTGGCTCTAAGCCAAACAACTCAAAGGCCCTGAAATTTCAGCCCACAGCTCAGCTCACCACGGATGAGCAGTATAAACAGCCAGCAAATTACGACATGGCACAAAATCGGAAAAACGTTGGCATCTTTCTCAGCTGACAACGTGGCCACATCCACAGAGGTGCACCTTTCAGAATGGGAGCTCAAACACTCCTTTGGCAAGGGATCAAGCACCTCCAGTTTGCACCCAGATTGTGCATTTTGTCTCACATTGTGCTTGCTCAGGCAACAAGCAGTATTTTAGGTAACTACTACTTCTTGCTTCTCAGATTTCCATAGGATATTGCTGGTAGTCATGACTTTCTTATTACAGAAGGCATCAAACACATACAAAAGTTTTAAAATAATGAGCTGTTGGGGGAAACCCCCATACCACAACCTGTGACACTGTCTGAAGACACCCATGCGACTAGTGTCAAGCTGTGCCACTTAAAACATGTTTTCAGCACCCACCTAAGACAGCCTGGCAGCACATATTTGTGAATTTATCACAGGCAGGGAGTAAAATGCTTTTAAACATCATCGTATTTCCCCAGTGAATGCTCCTCCCAGCAGGGATGTCTGCTGGCTGGTTTCTACCAGGCACATTGAGCAAGATCACTTCTAAATAATAACTTCTCCCCCAACTTGATTTCCTTGCCCTGAAGCCTGGTGACATGTATCTGAACACTGGGATGCCAGCACCACAAAGTACCCACAGCTCAAAGCAAAATATGCTGGAGCAGGATGTGACACCCTGGACCACCCCAGGGGGCTGGCAGAAAGCCAGCCTTGGGGTCAACATGTTCAGAGACGTTGGTGGTGAAATCCAAGGAGTTTGAACATTTCTGGAGCATCCATCACAAAAAAAAGCTGGTTGGCAACATGTGCTTTTCTAGAGTGGAAGGGAACAGCATAAAGCTGGGAAAGTGCTGTAATTCCACAAACTGCAAAAGAGTGGCTGTGCCCTCCTCCTTAGAAAAACAGTGGAAAATCTCACCTTTGGGTGAAGGGGCATTCATACAGCCTGAAAATTGTTCAGTGAAATTCAAGTAACTCCATCTTCCCTGATGCTGAAACAACATCAGGGCTATCTGCTGGTGGTGTTTAAATGCTTGTGTTTTTCACATTAGAGAGGCAGGAGTTTTGGACCCCCTGATTCCTATACTTACATACCTTTGGAAATTAGCATAAACATCTCAGCTGGCTACCGATGTGATTAAGATGTGCCTCCACTTTGCATTTTTTTCTTTGAAACAAAGCAAAGGCTTTCATTTGTTAAGTGAAAATTCCCCAATGGAAACCCCTCTCTCTTTCCCTCCCATTTCTGACCCCATACTGGGCACTTTAATCTAATTTTGGTTTGAGGTTTTAGAAGCTGAAGGCTGCTTCTGAAGATCACTGAGGGAAAAGAAATCACTGGGAGGAACACCACACTTTGAACTGAACATCCCTGGCACAATGCGTATTGGAAAAAGAAAGCAATAAGAACATTTCCCAATCAATGTAGCTGTATTAGAAGAAATGGAAACCTATGGTAAATAATGCTGCTTTGTACAAGTCCAATTACCCTGAATGATAAATTGCCTAATTATTTCAGCTCTAGAATCTTTCCCAAGTTCTTTATCCTTCTCTTTGTAGTCACTGTCTGCAGAACAAGAGCATTTGACTGTTACTAATTAGCAAGAGGGAGAGATGCAGGACATTTACTGTTTAAATCCATCTTACATTATTTTTCCCTACCAAAGGGGAAAAAAAAAGTAATAATTTATTTAAAAGCTGCTCTGATGGAGGAAATTTTTCTCCATGACTACTCTATGATATTAAAACAGTCAGCTTTTGTTTTTTACGCTCTCTAGAAAGCCAAAAGATTAAAGGCACAGCAAGGTTAGATTAACACCTTGAAATTATCTGTAAAGTTCTCTACTTATCAGGCTTTTAAATCTAAATTCATGACTGTACAAAATCGTCTTCCTATTCTATCCTGAGTGCACATGAACTTGATGAAACAAGTTCCAAAAAGCCAGAGCTTTTAAAAGGGTTTTGTTCCAGTTCACTATGCAATGACTTTCTGACATCTTGTTTCTTCCTTTTTCCTTCATTTAGTTCAACAACAGTAGCAAGGGGTTGTGAATAATAGCGTCATGTTCAAACTTTTTCACTTCTCCATTTTCTCCTTTAAATTTAAAATGTAACTAGGAGTAATTGAAAAAGATCTTAAAGTTTATTCAAAACCTCTATGGAAACAGAAGATCAAAATCATCTTATTGTATTCCATCTTCAAACCTGATGGTATGTAAAGCATTAAAAAAACAAACAAAAAAACTAAAACTTTCCCCCCCTTGCTTATTAGCAGAGTCTTTTCTGAAATCCATTTTTTAAGATGTGTGTAAAAGCAGAATGTTTTACGTATAAAATAATACGAATATTTTGTTGAATTCTGGAAGCACAGTTCCCATAGAGGTGGAAAATATTGAGTCAACAGGGCCAAAGAGTGAATTGCTTGCACAACATGCCTAAATGTGCTGTGCCTCAGTGACAGGCAGGGACAGTAGTTCCTTGGACTGAGAAAGTAATCGAGTTCTCAGTCCCACTACATCTGAGACCTGACTAAAGATGATAAGCATGCAAGCATCTATTTATCTACTCAGTCTTGGATAAAAGACCAACATTCCAGTTCATACAAGCAACAGGAATTTCTAGTGTAAAACTGTTTGAAGTCTCCCCTGATGGAGGCCCCAAATGCCTATTCCAGTGGCTACTGCAGCAGTGAAATTCCACTTCTGGCCAGACTGCTTGCATAGAAACCCTTGTGGGGCACTGACCAGAACATTCAAGACATGATCAGTTACACTGAGGTACAGGTGGATTTTGTTGCTTTAAAGGATTCGATTTTAGATTAAGTCCCATAACTTGTGTTATGAAAACCAGACATCAAATTAGTAGGCAATAAGTAAGACTACAACCTTGGACTTCGGGAGAGCTAACTTCAGCCTTCTTGGGAATCTTCTTGGAAAAATCCCTTGGGAACAGGCCCCACAGGGAAAAGGGGTTACAAGGATCCCTTCCTCCATGCTCAAGAGTGATGCATCTGAATGAACAAGAATTTGGGCAAAGGGGGCAAGAGACCTGCATGGATGAATAAAGAACTCCTTTCATTACTCAAGCACAAGCAGAAAATACACAGGAGATGCAGGGTCAGGCCATTTAGAATGAATATAAAGAGGTTATCAGAGTAAGCAGAAATGAGACAGGAAGGCCAAGGCCCATCTGGGGGCCAGAGTTAAATCTGGCCAAGAACGTCAATGACAAGAAGAAAAGCTTTTTCAAATACATGAATAACAAAAGGTAAACACAGGCAATGGGCAGAAACTGATGCACAGGAAATTCCACCTCAATTTGAGGAAGAACAACTTTTACTGTGCAGGTGACCAGGTACTGGAACAGATTGCACAGAGAAGGTGTGGAGCCTCCCTCTCTGGAGATATTCAAAAACCATCTGGACACAATCCTGTGCCACGTGCTCTAGGATGGCCCTGCTTGAGCAGGGAGGCTGGACCAGAGTCCCCTCTGTGGTCCCTTCCAGCCTTGACCCATTCAATAAATATTAGTGCAAAATTGTTCTCTGAGACAGTAAAATATACCAACTGATTTGAAATGGAACAGTTTTCAGACAGGACGTGTTCTTTGTTTTTCTACACTTCTCTGTGTTTTCCTGACTACTCCCTTTGTGCCAGTCTTTCTATCTGGTTAAGTAAGGAAATGTTCACTCATATCACTGGAAGACCACTACAGTTCTGGAGCAAGGGCACATCCAGGAACACCACTACATTTCTAGAGCAAGGGCACACCTAGGAACACCACCTTTCCTTTCTTTCCACGTTAAAAGAAAAGTGTAAGATGAAGCAGGGTAAACAATACAAAAGCCATCTCACGCTGATTAAAAGTAGCAAAATCACATTGTTAGAAATGGAAATTATTTAAATACAATTGTTCTGCCAGAGTGGTAAAGAAGGAAAAAAAAAAAAAAAAGGAGAGGAGGTCAGAAGAAGTTCAGTCTACCAAAAACTGCTTTACATAATCATGAAATGCAAAGTAGTTTCCACTCCTTCTGGCACCAGCACATTCAGCCTTCACTTCGAATGCTTATTGACAAATAAATGGACTGGTTACTTCCTATTAATGCTTCCTAACTTATGCACATACCTGGAGGAAAAATTCCATTTTGACCTCACATTCATATAAACTAAGATAATTTTTAAGCTATGAATATGATGGATCCAATTTTAATTTCTTCTTGGTTGCTGCTGGGGATTTGCTGTTTCTTAATAAATTAGGCATGTGTTCTCCTTAGCTCAAATTTTGCACCTTATGAATTTAATATGTGCAATACAAGACTCTGTGTGAAACTTTTAAATGAAAGACCTTATTTTCTTCAGTCATCATTCATTCTCTCCCTCCTTGTCTCTCTCATGCAAGCACAGGTGCACAAACAGGATTTGTTTTATCAAGTGTTGCCCAATACTTCTCTTTCTTTGCCCATAAAGTCATAGGATGGTTTGGCTTTGGAAGGACCTTAAAGCTGATCTAATTCCAAACCCTCTGCCATCAGGGATATCTTCCACTAGACCAGGCTGCTCAGAACTCCATTCAGCCTGGTCTTGACCACTTTCAGGGATGAGGCATCCACAGCTCCCCTGGGCAACCTGTGCCAGTGCCTCTCCACCCTCACAGTAAATAATCTCACCTAAACCTACCCTCTTTCAGTTTAAAGCCACTGCCACTTGTCCTCGCAGAAGGTCCCATGGAAAGTCCTTATCAGGAAAATGGCACTCGTTTTCAGAAATCTCAAGAGTCACTATTGTCCTTATAAGCAAAAATGCTGCTAAAGCAAGATTTTACCCCTTGGTCTTGACAGCATCTCAGAAGCAGACAGTTCAGTGGAGATTCCTGCAGCAGACGAGGATGCCAGGGCTGGGCCAACACTTTCATGCTCTGAAGAATCTGCCTGTCAGTCTGGGGACGCAGAGGGATCTCATTCCAAATGAATATTAGCTAACATAAAGCTTGAAAATGCTTCTCTGTTTAGCTTAGTATTTAATATTTCCCAGGAGACAAGTTCCTGCCTAATGGATGCAATTGGCTGCTAATGCTGAGACACAGTGTGGGGTCCTGACACAGATGTCCAAAGCCACCCTCTCTCATTTGTAAGTTCTTTTGAAGGCCAGATGGTTTAGCTTCTCTGATTTTTTGCATTGAGGTTGTGCCTATTGTTGGCTGTTCTCTTTCTTTGCTAAGTATTTATGATACAGCAGCACACAACTTATGGAAACTTTTAGTGTCTAACTTTCATGAGAGGAAAAAAAATAGTATAATACCTTTCTGGGCTTGACTCCTACTTCATATTAAAAAACTCCTGAGGGCTAGACAGGCTGCCACTCAAAGAACAGGCATTTACACCTGTGAAGGCATCCCCATTCCTGAGAAGTCATGGTATGTTCACCTCCTTTCCTAACTCCTCTGGCTAGCCTAGTGAGAGTATGTCACTCCCAATGCCATGGAGATGAGCAGTGGGGATATTTTCTGTGGTTTGGGCTTATCTCCTTGCTCCCTTCTACAAGGCTCAACTGCCCAGTGCACAAATCTGATCTACCAATTCTACCTGGGACTATGTTCCACCCTGCAAATGATGCTCCCTATCTGCAGATAAAAGGTTAACACTGATATGAATATAAAAATTGATTGGACAGTGCTTTGGTATTAATCTGGCTTACTTTGTCTCTGGAGGAAGGTTGTTAATCACCATATACAGGAACAGTTGGGATACAAATCCTGAAGAAAACTGTAACCAGTTTCTTGCTCAGCAGTGATATTTTTCATTAAATTAAAAGCAAATATGCTCTTTTCTCCATAAAAGCCTGAAATGTAAGGGGGGGAAAGGAGGGGGACAAGGAATAGAAGGACATGGAAGATGCATCCTTCCCTTTAGTTCCTCTTTAAACAAATCTGTCTAATCACATTTAAAGTGCTACATTATTAACATCCTCACCATTAAATGTTCCATGTCACTAGAAAAATTTATTCTTTAACATGAACCCTGCAACAGTGATAGTGGGTCAACTATTATGAGGATGGCAAAATACCAAGAAAATTCAGGGGTGAAAATGAGCATCTGTCTAGCATACATTACCTGAGACTCAGTTTTGTTCAAGAATTGCAATTAGGCAGAGTCACTGAGCAACATGCAACATTGCAAGCAAAAGACAAATTATTCTTCATGAGCAACAGAGTGATAGGCCTGAACAAATGAAAAAAATATCAGGTTGGGGTTTTTTTCTCTTTTATTTTTATGTCTTTTACTTGGGTGAAAAGGGGTAAATGAACTCTGCAGTGTCAACAACAACAAGAAGTTCCTTGAAATAAAGGTACATTTATCATCTCAACAACACTTCATTCCAGGCCACATAGAATCATCTATTCTCATCTGTGAAAAAGATTTTCCTAGGAAAGGAGCTAGGTTTGGAAAAGTCAAGGAAGAAGTACAATGTCAAGATACAGCTTGGTTTTAAAATGTGGAATTTTTTCCTATAATTAACCATAGACTTTTCAAAATAGCAAAGCCAAACCATTCCTAAAAGATACCCAGACTTACCAATTGATTAACTCAACTCTTTGCATATCATTAATAAGCTGACTCTCCAGAAAGTCTTTACTGTCTGTGGAAGTCTTCATCTCCTTTGCAGAGCAGGCATCTGTAGATACAGTGTAAGAACTACAAACCCATGGCAAGCAAGAGGAATTGCTCTCATGTGGCTGCTGGCTGGTCACACTCTCCCTCTCTGTCTGCTCATGCTTCAGCCCAAGGGTGACTGTGGCTGCCTACAGAGCACAGCACACATTTCTTAGGATACCTCTCTCTATACAGCAGAGACTCAAGATGGTAAAGAGACCAATGCCCTGAGTCTAAAAGATGCTTAAGTGGCTGAAATTCCAGAAGAGTTAGAAGTCAAAATAACCTCTGCCCAAGAGAAGTGACTTTGGGTCTCTTCAGTCCAAAACCTGCATTTCAAATCAGTATATTCTAGATACTTACAGCAGAGCAGAAATTTGGGAAAAGGCTTACTGTCTTCTCCTAACTTAGCAACCTTTGACCAGTGTGTACAGAAGCACCATGGGACTAAGATAAATAACTGATTTCAAACACTGAGCAACGGCATGAAGAACTGCAGAAATATAACCTAACAGTACTCAGTCTCTACACTTTAAAAAGCATCTCTCTGTTTAAAACAAAGCTGATTGTTCACAGCTGACATTCATAAATGATGTGAGGCTCTGCAACACCTTCTTAAACAAATAGAGAAATCAAAGTGTCATTTCATTCAAGAGAATAAACAGCAACAACACACAATACTGTTTGTGCTCCCTGGTTCTGTATGTTTTGTGTGTGTGTGTGTATGCATGTGTAACAGCAACTCTCTTCTGTAGACTTTTTTCTGCACGCTATTTACAATTCAGTCTCCCTTGATAAATGCAAGCCTTCACTGTCAGCAATATTTCCTTAGTGAAGCTTAGTCTCTGTAGTTGCAAGCTTCTGAGAGCACAGTGCCTTGAGATACCGCATGAAAGGCACCAAACTCATGCAAATTGTTGTAGTAATTTCCTGACAGTGACATCTCTCTGACTTTCACCTCTCATTTCCACTAATGCTCAAAGAAAACTGTCTGTGCTACCAAGGAGACTCTCTGCATAGACTGCTTAAAACTCCAAAGTACTCAATCAGGCACAGAGACACCATAAAAATGGTCCTATCTCTCTCTGCTCTAGAAATTTTATGGGAAAAAAAAATTTTGAAATGGAAAAATCTCTTTTCAATAAGCCATCTCCATTTGACTGCAGAGGTATTAGTGAAGGAGCTTTTCAGTGTGGACAGCAGAATGATAAGCCATTGTAAAGTTTCCACTCAAGTCAGTAATGACAATTACCCCAGATGAGCAACTGCCACACCCAGCATGTCTGATGAATTACAGCACCAAAATCATCAGTCATAAATGAGGTGTTTATGCATCAGTCCAGTTCAACCTGGTCTATTCACAACTACACATAGCAGTTAAAAAGGAATGAAATGGTATTTTTTCATAAATGATACCATGGATTGCAATGACTCAGGAGTAGCACCATTCAGTATTTTTGACATGAAAGAACACAGATGAAACAGTCTGGTCAACATTTTCAATTAAACATATTGAAAATATTCCTAGGCCTTAAAGCTATAAAAAACCAAGTATTTATAGGAACAGGAAGATATCTTTATGTCAAAGAAAAATCTCCAAGTCTCCATTTAAATAGAGAGAGCATGTAGCAGGACTTGGAAGTTTCTTTAAACCTTACAGTCTCTAGACAGACATGAAAATGTTGGTAAGTCACATCAGCACTGAATTGTTACTCTAGTATTTTCTGTGGATAGGAAATCCGATGGAGTACAGACATGCTGTGTCTTATCCTGTTCTTCATTCCTCTCACACTGATGTTTCTAAATGTCATATCAAACTGTGATAAGTAAGAGTAGTACAAAGCTTTTTAAAAATAGAATGGAAAACCCAGTTAGTCTTGCAGTCTCCAATGAATGTTTTATGGTAATAGCTGCTCTTTCATGTATTCATTTTTATGTACTTCCCCTGACTCCTGTGCTCTCCTTCACCCTTCTCAGGGCTCCTGAAAGTATTCCTAGGCATCAGCAGCAGGAAGTAGTGAGCTGCTACTCTGTCCTTCACTAGACCTGAAGCCTTACATGTCAGTGCAGCAACACATCTCAGGTTCTGTAATGCTCAATGCAACTTTTTCTTTTGATGCTTAAAGTAACAACAGGTTTGTATAGATAAGAGCTAAAAATCCCCAAAACATGTAGCACCAAGTCTACCTATTTGTTAATGCAAGGCTTGGTGGTCTGTTACTGAGAATATGCAGTAAATTGTTCCAGAAGGTGAGATTAGAATTCAGGGAGCTCTTGGTCCAAGCTTTTCTATGTTCTGCACCATCAAGTATGGATTTCTTTATTGCATGGAGACAGAGAAGATCATTCTCATAACTCTTCTGCCCTCCTTAGCTGCCCCAAGCATGCTTGCTTTCCCTCTCAAGAAAATGACCTCGTTTCACTGGTCTAACCTGATGTGTTTACTTTGCAACAGATCAGGAGCACATACCTACAGCCACTCACCACATTTCACCACAGGGTAACAAATAACTCCTTATGAGAAGTTAGCTTGATCATCCATGTTTTTGGACTTTGTTTTGTGCCACTACTCTTCCTGTCTAAAATTAGGCAGTCCAGAAAAACAACAACAAAAAATAATTGTGAATGATTCAGGCTTGAGAACAGGGAGAAGGAAGGGGGAGAGACATTTAAATACTAAAATGAGAATAGAGGTAAAAAAGAGAGGCCCCACATTAAGGGAATCCCCAGCATGGAAGATGCAATTTTTCATGGCCTAAGCTCTGTGGCTTAAGACATAACACACAGAGCAGCTCAGAGCACACAGTGGGACTCAGAAGCAAGTGTTCAATTGCTCAAAATGAAATGTGTGCTCCAGGAATGCTATAATTTTGCTAATCACACAGACACAAACAAAAAAAATCACCTTGCTTTTACAATAAAATAATCATTTACATGTACAAAAACCGTTCTTAAATATGTCTTGTGTAGGGCTCTTTAAAAACTCTGCACAGAGATCATTTTTGACTGAAATGGAGAGAGTGAAGACCATGGGCGCATTCTTTCTCACTTGGTGAATGTGGATAAAAAGCATCTCTTTCACAACTGTATAGCCTCTAACAGTTCAGGGATGGTTAGCCACAAATGCTGTAAAAATATTCTGGTCTTGAAATAGTAACCTTTTTTTTTTTTTTTTTTTTTTTTTTT